>CM077823.1:27532695-28732695 GCA_039720395.1 Liquidambar formosana
AATTTTCTGGTTTCAAAGACTTTGCTTTTCTTTTAATGGGGTTATGTGGTTTTGAAATAAAACATTTTTATGGTTTTCCTCTTTTCCTTAAAAAATGAGATGGCGACTCCTTTCACTTGTTGTCTTTTCTTATCTTTTGCTAAATCCTTGTGGGCCATTTTCTGGGGTTCACAGTTGTCTGTATAATTTTTTCAAAGCACAAAATAGTAAACCAACAGTAAAGTGATACTATTACACAAACTAACTACCAACATAAAATGATACTATTGCAAACTAACTTACTAACAGTAAAGTGATACTGTTGCATAAACAAATTGGTACAATTTGATACTGTTGCCATTCAAATACACTAGCAAAATAAAGTGATTCTGTTACAATGCTTTAAGAAAACAAAACGTTGTGTTTACTCTAACAAATCAAAATTATCCATAAACAACAGTAACACTTTACTGTTAGTTTTTTTTTTTTGTCAATACATGTGTAAAAAAGGATCAAAAACTTCCAAACAGCTATTTACCTTCCTGCGCGCGCACGCACACACACACAAATTTGTAGATCTGGAGTTTGGAGTTGGAGATAAAAAGAAGAAGAAGAAGAAGGAGATGGCAACCATGGGGTTTATTGCTGTTTAGGAAGTGTATTTTTATGTTTGGTTTCTTGTATAACATCGCTGGAAAAAATGGTTGAAAATCCCCGATTTTTTGGTGGGGACTAAAATGGCACGTTTGTAAATTATTAGATGTTTTAAAATAAAGGGTATTTTAGTCCGTACAGTGTCAAAAGGGGGTTTCACAAAACCTATTTTGTTTTAGGGTCTATTGTAAAAGGAGTCTTATACATAGGGATTTTGACCAAAATTCCCAAATATTAATATGCTAGAACCTCATTGACTTCCAAAAAGCTTTACAATTTTAAATATCTAAAATTGTAAATTTGTGGAGAACCTTTAGTTAATTTTTTTTTTTGTAAAAAAAAATTCTAGCATTAGGTTAACTTCAGATCCCACCCAACCCATCAAAGATGTATTCAAGCTCCGAAAAAGGCTTGAACCCGAGTTCCTCAAATGACCCAAGTGACTTTACCATCAGCTTGATGTCACGCACATGCAAGGCACGTATATCCTTCTTATCCCATGGCATCCTTTAGCTGCTTAAATGTTAGGGTTACCTATTTATTTACTTGTTTATTAATCTTATAATTTTGTTGTCTTGCAATAAGGTTATCCAAGCCCTAGGCCCACGAATCCCCTCCAATACAAGGCCACTTCACATTAATTAATGCTGAAGATAAACCTGGCAGATGGCTAGTTAACCCCAAAATGGTGTAAGAAATCAATTTCAAGATGATCTTCTACTTCTTGCGATGTAAGTTGCCAATGGTGGCCTTGTGACCTAATGGCACTTCTCTCTCCTATGTGAGAGAGGTTCACATTTTAGAAATAGTTAAAAGATCATCCATGTTACCACCCAAAAAAAAAAAAAAAAAAAAAAAAAAAGATGGAAATTCTCTAAAACCACCATCTACATTTGAAGACCATTGTTACTGGAAATTTTATGGGTAGAGAACTGTAGGGAATTGCAACATTTTGTTACTATATTACGCCCTAACATGCTTAGGGACGTAGGGTAGAAGATAAAGTAGTGGGCCGTTCTGGGAAGCCGAAAAGGGCCGGACGTGAACATTGCGTGGTTCCACACAATCTTATAGATATGTGGGTTTCAGGCCTAATATTGTACAATATAACCTTTTATGAGATTATTCATTCTCTGCTTGGCACAAGGTGCTGAAAAAGAAAGGAAAAGAATCAACAGAAAGGAAAGGAAAGGAAAGGAAAGGAAAGGTCTCTTCCGTTTTGCATTGTGGAGAGATCAAGGATGAAGTGGTTATCGACTATCTTGTACCTAATCCAATATATAAAAAATGAACCTATAATAGTAAAGTGAAAAAAAAAAAACCAAAACAAAACATTCGACTAAGTTTTATCGTCCTCTTGACGACTGCTTTCCACTTGTTAGAGAAGTTTTGGGTTCAAACTTACGAGAGGCGTTAACACTCACGTTTGCTAGGAGGAGGGGTTACAGGAAAGGAAACGGGCTACCTCCCATTGTTTAGCCCAGAGAGCCCAGTGGGCTCTCTCCATGAACACCCCCTAGTCCCCTACCAAAAAGCTCAACTTCTTGAGGTTTCTTTTTTGTGCAATTGCTTTCGGATACGAGGGCGGAATTAATTAATACGGATGTCATTCCAAAATTCCTTCTAATTCTTTCCTAACTAATGATTCCACTGATGCCAGTTAAATGGTGGAAGGGAGAATAAGATTAAATTTTGATCGACTTACAATAGTTGGTGTATAGTTTGGCGTTTTTGTTCATTTTCTTGCAAAAAATGTTGACTTGAGGGTTAGTTTGAAACGAGGAAGATATCCCAAACGAAAATGCTATAAATGGCTACAATGTGGCACTAATTATATAAACAAAATACCCTCCACGTTGTATTACTTTCTCGGGAGATTGAAATTAATACATTACCAAAATTCTCGTGCTAGCTTTAATTTTGTGGTGGTTAGGGATGATATCGATCATTAAAGCTCATGGACTAAGAAGATGATTCAATTAGAAGAGTTGTAATCACACGAGCTTGTAATCATCAAATCAATGTAATAAGTGTGTTCTTCCACCAGTATGGACTATGTGTTAGGCTTTGTGGAGTCTGGTGTTGTGTCTGACCAGATTTGCAGTACTCGACTCGGTTCGACCTTGGCGGCACTATAATTTAAATGAGGTTTTTTGTCGCTTCTGATTTAGGGTTTATGATGATGCAACTCGATGGATGTAGCCTTAGTTTTGCTGTGAATACATAAATCTTTGTATTTTGTGTTTGTTCTTATTTTGTTTTCTTCTTTAATTCCGGATCTCACACGATCCTGGAAGAGGGTGGTCTTCTAACATTCTGTGGTGCCTACATTTTGGTGTGTCGTGAAATCATCTCCCAAAAGAATGCAGGTAGTTTGTACTTACTACCTAGTTGTAACCATCCATGTAAAAGCTCATGGAGCTATGCCTTTGTGATCCAGTACTGGACCTTGGATCCATGTCAAAAGGCTTTTTGAAGTTTCTCTTGCCATATTCTTTCTATCACGTGGTTTTTGTCTTGCGCTAGTAATGAATTCAAAAAAAAAAAACCCAAGAAGGACAAATTCAAAAAGATCCAAGTAGGCTAGGAGCAATCCGTAAGCCTTTACAGCTTGTAAATGTCATTGAATAGATCATCTTGAATGTCCTCTAGTATGGACCAACCATAATCAATTCGAGTTGGGGACCCCAACGTTTTATCTTTGACATTTTATATTGGGACCCTCAGTGTGAACACAGATTTAAGCATTCCTCTTTTTTCATCTGTCACTGGCAATGCATGCTCCCAAGTGCGAACACAACTTAAAGTATGCCATATTTCTTGTATCAATGCAAGATAATCTGTATTGGTAATGGTCTGTTATTTGGCAACCAAATGACCAGAGCACAGAAAAAACAGAACATATGTAATTGGTCGTGGTTTTTTTTTTTTTTTTTTTTTTTTTTTTTGGGGGGGGGGGGGGGGGGGGGGGTATTGGTGATAGGGCAAGAGTTTTGGCTGACAAAAAAAAATACTGAAGTATGATGCATTTTCTCAAGATATATCGCAAATTCTCTGAGTACTGAGACCCTGTTTGTTTGGAATCAGAGGTAGAAATGAAATTCTATTCTGCCATGTGTTAACGCATTCCAATTGATTTCAAAACTGCAGGCCGGGTTTTTGGATTGGGTAACTATATTGGAATGAAATTAAACGGTCATAACAAACATTCTAAGTAATTTCTGTGATTCATAAAACACATTCTAAAATTTAGAGAGAGGCTTTGGTTGTCATCCCATGACATCTAAGCATATAAAATATATGTTCTCTGGCCCAAGCCTCAAATACCATATAAGAGGACAAGTTTGCTTATTCTACTCTCATGTGATGTGGAGCCATTAAAAGGACATGTCTCTCCTTCCGAGGAGGAGAAAAAAATTTTCTCTCTCAACATCAAGTCGACCTTTATCCCAAAAAAAAAAAAAAAAAAAAAAAAAAGAAAAGAAAGAAAGAAAGAAAAAACCAAAAGGATCAGTCCACTAATCTTAATATTGATGTCACAAATGCAAAGAACCCATCTTTAATGGACTAGGAGTTAGGACCTTGCAGTAAAAGGGACATTTCTGTTTTAGAGCCAAAAAATAAGAAAAAAGAGAGAGAGTTGGGTTGGGGTACATTTCTGCTGTTGTTGGGATTCTGAGCTAACGTAGAATATTTGGGCAGTCACTTTTCTTCTTAGTCAATGTAAATATGATTCCTTGATGATTGACACTTGGAGAGGCTCTTAATTTGGTAGTGTGAACGCGAATTATTTTAATTTGAAAGTTGAAACCTAGTTTATGGGTTTCCTTAATCCTAGGACTGCATTGGTGATTTAAGGTGGCATCGTATCTCCATTGGTCTGTGGAATCACGACCACGTGGAATCAGAAGTTGTGTTAACAAACACTGTCAGCAAATCCTATATAAAATTATCTTGGCGTGTAGTTTGGTCCTATACATGGAGAAAAAACTTAAATGTAAATGTGATATAATTGATGAGATATTAGAAATTAATAAAAGTAGAGTAAAATAAAATTATCAGAATACTTTTTGACCCTACAATATAACTTTGCATTACTTCCATTGGTCCATGCCACTGCGTACGTGACCGTTTCATAGTTACATTGAAGACTCACTCCTATACATGAGATGGTTGGTGAAATAATTAATGCTTTCTAAATTGCACTCAAACAAACCTAGACCATAAACAAGTACATTTGATAAGGACTCGCTTGAATTTGTTCATTTATTAAATGAGCGAAGTGTATGTTTAGAATTTAGGGTTACTTAATAAACAAGCCACACCCAACAGGTTGAAGCTAAACTCAATAATGCTTGTGAACAAACTTGCTTATGGCTTGTGAACGAGATTCAATACATTATTATTATTATTATTACTATTATTATTATTATAATTGTATATTATCTTGCATTTTCAATAAATATTTTCTAAATCTTAACTTGAAGTAGGATTACAGACAAATCATTAATTTGTCTATTAAATAAGCCAGGTCGGGCAAAGTCAAGCTCGGCTCGACTATACTCATAGCAAGCTTAAGCCAAATTTGAATAACTAAGCTTTTGAACAAGCCTTGCTCAAACATTTCAAACCTCAACTTAGCTCGGGTCCTTTGCGACCCTATCCCTAATTGATATTATATAATAGATAAATAGGGCTGCAAACCAATCAAAGCACTCTTCACCCTCTATGTGAGAAGAGTGCTATAGCCTAAATGACATATATATAGAACTCAAAAAACTAGCTGCTAATTGACCTCCAATTTTATTTTATTTTTTCAAGTAACCTAGGCTATAAAGCAATTGGCTATGTTAGATATCTGATAATTATGATTTTCATTACATGCAACATCTCTCCTCCCTTCTCCAAAGAAAAAGAAAATAAAAGGTTGGGTTGGTAAAGAATTAACTATGGTTGTTAATGGCATCATGACCTAGTGGTATTTGCCTTACTTGTTAAGAGAGTGATGAGTGATCTCAGGTTCAAGATTATGAAGAAGCATTGGAGAAGCATTGATCGATCGACACCCATTCATTAATATTAAGGGGGGTAGGAGCTAGTGGGGGTAACTACTATCGATTATAAAAAAAAAAAAAAAAAAAAAAAAAAAAAAAAAAAAAAAAAACAAAACAAAAACAAAAAAGAATTAACTATAGTTGATTGGCAGAGTTTTAATTATTTTATTTTATTTTATCTTATCTAATTTTATTTTTTGGTAACATAAATAAGAAATTCATTATATACCCCTTTTTTTTTTTTTGGATTAATGATTAGGAGTATCTAAGCCTTTTTCCTGCTAAGGTTTAATTACATACCCTCTTTTAAGTACTCGATTTTTATTTTTATTTTTGACAATCAATATAATCTATGATGACTCCTAAACCTCATTAATATCAACAATTGGGTATCAATACTTCTCCATAAGTTCAAACTTAGAACTTTTGCATATAAGAGGAGAAGTGCGATTAGACCAAAGGCTGTTGACATTGGCCATCGAGTATGGAGTATGAATTGACTATACTTTCTATCGATTTTGACAGCTGAAATACTAAACTTTAACTCCTATTGTTAGGCCGATTTTGTGAAATGGATTATCAGCCCATCAACCCACTAGTCACTAAGCCAAACGTTTAGAGACTTTTTGAATATTGATTTAGTAACCCAAAATAATAGCCCAAAATTTTAATTATTCCTATCGTTGAATTTTTAATATTGATTTTTAATAGGACTTTTTGAATGAAAAATAATAAACATACCAAAAGTTCTTGCAGGAACTTTGTATGAACTGACGTGTAAGCCTATGTGTACATATGTAATTTTCATATTTATATTTTAAACCCTAATATTTTTTAATTTCTTACTTTGTATTTTAATTTGAAAAAGATTAAAAATTATATTATATTTGTGATCCTGCTTCAAGTTGGCATCAAAGTCTAAAATGTATTGCTCTATAACCCACCTAAATCACCCACATTTTATCACTAAGCATATCTGGCACACTAACTTCCACGTAACAATTTTACTTGATAGGTTCAACCCTAACCACATATTTGGGTGAAGTAGCATTTCCTTTGATTGATTTGTAAAATCCATTTATGACCTCAAGAATTTTGGATAAAATAAAAGTAAATCATCATATTGGTACTTAACTATAGCCTATAGGAGTTTAACAGGAGTCAACTTTGCTAATTTATATAGCTATCCCTAGGAGTTAACTCTCCGGATTCTCACAGTGGCTAACCAATGTAGTGTTACTTTGACAACTGTCTTCACATAATCGCTAATAGAGATTTTAACCTACTCGCGCGAAGAGGTTTTGAGTCAAACCACTAAACAGCATTTGGGGCACACAGAGCCGCTCCGTGTCTCCTTAACAGAAGATTTTATTTGCAGTTCTCTTAAAACCGCTATTATGTTTCCATACAAAGCAAGATTTTGCATAAAAGAACATCTCTTAAATTCCCTAAAATAGAAGAGCTTCCCTCTCTCTTTCCCTCTCTCTCGCTAGCTCCCTCCACCAAAACTTCATTTGTACGTTTCCTTCATATTTATTTTCTGTATCGATCAATTTCTTTATTTTTCATTATTATCATTACACTCTTTATATACTAGTGCTTCAAGTATTAATTGTGATCGGTGTCTTCGAGTTATTTTAATTACTTTTGAGTTGATAAATATTCGGCGATCTAGCAGAGAAAGGCGGCGGCAGCAAAACCCTAAGGGTCTTGAAGTAGAGATGGGGAGAGGAAAGATTGTGATTCAAAGGATCGATAATTCAACGAATAGACAAGTGACTTTCTCAAAGAGAAGAACTGGATTGCTTAAAAAGGCTAAGGAGCTATCGATCCTTTGCGACGCTGAAGTTGGAATGATCATTTTTTCCAGCACGAACAAGCTCTATGAGTACACAAGCACTAGGTCAGACTCTCTCACTCTCTACAAATTTGCATATCTTAATGATTTTACATATGTGGATCAAAGTGTGTATATCGATATTTATGTGATTGTTTTTAGCCTGGTTTCTTTTATTTTATTTTTTCCTTTTTCTCCTCTTCGAGCTGAAAAGTAATATCTCAGTTCATGTATTCTTTGACATTAATATTGGAAGATTGGTCAAGGGTTTTGGTTTTATTGTTTTTATCACATTAGATGAACATAAAATATAGCTGTCATTAATGGTGTAATTAATCTATATAATCTTTCCTCGATCCCTAATCGAAGGAACTAGAAAATTGAAGATGATCATGCATCAACAAGCATTTTTATGCTGTTATTTTGGATAGAAACATCGATCAGTCTAGCTTGGGAAGATAAAACAATAAATAAAACTATGCAAAATCAATATTCATGACATTATATTGGACTTAGATAAGACCTACTTTGATCTAAAGGTTATTTGAATTAGAATATGCTGAAGATAGTATTGTTGGCCTTTGCTCTTTGGTTAAGCCCGGTATTGTTAGTTCCAACTTTTCTCTTTTAGTTATGCTATGTTTGGATAAGGAAGTTTTAGGTGGAATTTGCTTTTGAAATAGAATTTGTAAAATTTTTATAAAGATGAGATGGACAAAATCCTTATAAATATTTACAAATTCCATCTCAAAAGCAAATTCTATCTAAAAATTCCTTATCCAAACATAGCGTTAAGGAAATTCTTAATTTAATGTGACAATATATCATTGAATTCAACTCACAAAACGCTACATAACAGAGAAGAGATGTCATAGATCGTGTAATTGGTGACTTGAATACTTTGTACGTTTTTCCTTGTAAGGATCTTGTAGGGTTTTTCATACCCTACAAGCTTTGATGATCAAACGACTCTTTATTTTTTTTATTCATTTACAAAACAAATGATCCAATACATGAAAAGCCCTACAAAATCCCTACAAGAAGAAAACCCACAGAGCATCCAAATTTGTAATTGATTGGGTCCATCTGAGAAGGGAGTATTATATGATGCTTCACGCAAAGTTGAAATCAGATTTCTCAAAACACAAGACTTAATAGGGAAGAGATATCAGAAATCATTTAATTGGTTGGGTTTGAGAAGGGAGTATTTCATAATGCTTTATGGATAGTTGAAATTAGATTTCTCAGAAATTTGGTTTCTATTGTCTGAGGATGATGCAGATTTTCAAATCATTCAATAAATATAATGAAGAATTGATTTACACTGTGATTACCTATATTTGGTCTTTCTCAGTTTCTCTTTATCATTTTTGCATTAATTCTTTGTCATGAACTTCTCCTGTAGCTTTTGAGAAAGCCCATTTAATAAGTACTAAAAAGCAAACGAGGTCTTTAGCCTAGTGGTGAGGAATGATGGTATAAAGGATAGGAGTAGGATAAGTTAATTAAGGGTTCGAACCCCTCCAATTGTACCCAAAAAATAAAAAATAAGTAAAAGGTCTTAAGTTCACTTGAGAATTGTCCCAACAAACAAATAATGAAAATGAAAGTAATAGCGCGTAAAACAAGAAAATATAGAAAGAATCCATGTTCACGTACATATATGTGCACATATAGGTACAAACATGCGTAATTTTCATATTAAAAAGAAAAAAGAAAAAAACGTTATATACATGCATGTTTTGCATGAATGGTTACCTCTTAATGTTTATGAAATACTATTCATGACCCTTGAAAACCTTTAGTAGATAGAATTTTGAAACCTTTTGACATAGTTTGATTCCAGGCAACACAAATGTTCCTTGATCTTTCTACTAGAATCAAAACAGTTATCATTATATATATCAATGTTGGGGAGGGATCCATATATTTACACTCAGTGTAAAACTTTTTACTCTTACACCCCTCAATATCTTTTTGTGGGAAGAATATTTCGTCAATCCAACCGTTAGATTAGGTTCTCTATTTATACATGTCATGCTTACCAAATTTCAAGCAAATCCGATATTGGGAAGTGTTTGATCTGTAAATTCACATTTTTTATATAAATAAAACTATAATTTCGGGACACTTTATAAACGACATAACTCCTAATATCCGATTTACTTAAAATTTAACATGCATGACATGCATGAATAAATAACCTAATCCAATAGTTGGAGTAGCAAAACATTATTTCTATAAAAAGATACTGAGGGGTGTAAGAGTAAAAAGTTTTACAATGGGTGCAAATGGATCCCTTCCCATTAATGTTTGTTGTGTTGATTATTATTAATAATAATAGTAATTAAAATTATAATTTTGTGATTATTATTATTATTATTATTGTTATTAGCTTTACAAGATGTAAAATCTTAGTTTAAAAAGAGGATAGACATGCAATCTAGCTAATTAATATGTTTTTTCTATATATGCCGGCCCATGATTCATTACACAAATTTCCTCCAATGTCTTAGTAAAAGGATTTTCTTTTCTTTCTTTTTTTTTTTTTCTCTTTTTTTTGGCTAAATATGGGTATCCCCATCCTATTCTCGACAAGGCTAGGTTTGGATCCAAAATATTCTCACATGATACATAGTTCACCTATAAGGTCATGCCTCTGATAATGAAGGGGTGAAGTTTCAAACTCAGAATCTCCAATTCTTAACCATGGTGATTGCAGTCAAAGCTACCCTCAGCCTTTTCGAGGATTCTATTAATTACCTTTCATTACTTCAATTCAAGCTAAATAATATTGAGGGATCGAACATGTTTGAAGATATATGGTCATCCATTCACTTGGCAAGAAAGGACCTTGTATGGTTTTAGATAAGATACACCCATATCTATCTATCTATCTATATATATAGATATATATAGATATATATATGTAGATATAGATAAATAGATAGATAGAGACAGACAGACAGAGACAAAGAGAGTCCCCTATCAAGTAAGCATGTCATGACCTGGAAATAGACCATAACGTGTTTTTAGTAAAATATGTTTTATATAAAAATTGAGGATGGTTTATAAATAAGTTTTTAATTTAAAAAATTATTTTTTGAGAAAATCTAACATAGTCCTGTTTGAAAATAGGATATACCAAGTTATCGACTATTTAAATCTGTACAATTTAAATATAAAATAAAACCATCCACAGAAATAAACATTAAATTAAGTTGGCGTTAGTATTCCATAGAGTTCTGCCATCCTTACTTGCAATATAATATATGTTCAGACTGTTTAAATATAATAAAGTCCATAATATCATAAATAAAATTCCACATGACATTTGCATGCAATGCGTGTTATGCCTTATGCTATTCCTGATTGGATGCTTCCTTAAATGAATCATCCTTACCTTACCCAAAACTTGCAAAATTTGTTTTCAAAATGGGGTGTGAGTAAAACTTAATAGGTCACATTTTTCAAAGATGTATAACAAGATTTAAAAACAATTTTTCACTATGGAATAAGAATATAATTGAATTGAAATATACAAGTTTTAAATTAGGGGAGAGTATATATACATCAACCATATATTTGATCAACCACCATTTTTTTGGGTAACCATATCATCATGACATCAATTGATAATCCTCCCTAGGTCATGTGGGGCCCTCACGCACGAAATAAAAGAAAACATGGCAAGATATCCTTACTTGGCACCTTAGCAACCTCTACTTCGGATCCACACTGGGTAGTCCAAGACTAAGGATAGGAAGATACAGCACAATGTCCCTTTTTTTTTTTTTTTCTTTTTTTTGGGACCACAGTAATCCTGACTCTATTAGCCTTTATCATCACATCAATTTACATGTTAAATCTCCCACAACTATTTATAATTAATGGTAGAAGAACGGGTTCTGAAACACTTCTATAAAAACGACCCACCAATATTTCGACTGTAAATAATTTAAACTAATAGGTTTCAAAATTAACCTATTGTATCCAAAATCATGCAAGGGTTTTAAATACAACATGTATACAGCAAAATAGGATATAAATATCAAACCCTAGGTTTTCCAAACACATTGAATTTACGAAATTAAATCCTATAACTATGTAAAACATGAGATGTAGTATATAAACATATAAATCCCTATGAGAATGTCTCAACCCATGTATACAATAAACTACAATCATGAAAAATGCACATAATTCCCAAACGGTAGCTAGAATATTAATATAGGAGAATATAAGTAGAATCATAAGAATAATGTAATTGTGGGAAGAAAGTAATCTAAGTTTAATCAAATATTTACCCTCCTAATCAAATCACACCAACCCAATCTCAAAGATTGGGATTAAGGTACACCAAACTAAATCACTTTTGGTATATCTCAATTACATTATCTCCTATAAGAAATACAAACCCAAGGGTGTGCACACGTAGATCAGGATGAAAATTGCAAAATTGAAGCTCCGCGAGGTTAAATTCGAGCTCTCGTAGTCAAGTGCTTCACCATCGGTCTTCTCTTTCTTCCTGAGTTTCTCTCTCTCTCTCTTTCTCTCTCTCTCTCTATCTCTCTTTTCCTTTCTCTTATTAGCTAAGAAGTGGTGAATTTTGTGAGAAAAATCGTGGTTTAAGGGTTTCTATAGAAGGAGACGCAAAAAGGTCAATTCACCCCACAAAAATCTGACCCATGGTTGAAATTCATAAGTTTTAGTCAACTATAACGAGTGTGTAGTCGACTAAAACTAACAGAATGCAATATATAAAATTTTGCCAATTTTAGTCAACTAAAGGTGAGTTTTAGTCGACTAAAACAAGGAAGTTTTAATCGGCAAAAGGAAGTTTTAGTAAACTAAAACTAGCTCACAACATTTAAGAAAATTGAGCTTTTGTCAACTCTAGTCGACTATAACTTCTAAAATACTCAAAACCAAGTTATAATAGCACACCAAATCATTCCTTAATTACCTGCATGTGATGTCATCCCATGCATTGTATTCCCCATGTCCCTAAACGCTACATAAATAAAATTACGACATCCCATAATTAATTTACATATTACTAGGCCATTGGCCAAATTAAATTAAAATAAAACAATTCACACCAATATTATCCCATCAAGAGTATCATAATTTCGATCATGAATTATTTATGTAAGCATGCTTCCATGCATCATATGCTTAACCAAGAAATATCCATGTATATATCTCTAATATTATCTACAAAAAATGCATGTTTATAAAATAAGAATGAGTACGATGAATCAGTACATACAATTTTCACAATAATAAACCAAAGCATAATAATAATCCAACCAAGTGTATCATGCTAAATAAAATATGCCATTCACATGAGGAAATAGAAGACAACACAACTATAGCCTCAAATATGAGACAACACTACATTAGCTCAGGACTATAGAGGGGACAACATAGCAAGATGTCCAAAAAACACAAATAGTCCAAGCTTGAATAGTCCTTACTTTTACCGAGTATTTATTTAATTCATTTTCAATGCATTAATATACCAACAATGATATCTCCATGAGATGTGGTTATGCCAACCAACAATAATATGCCCAAAGATAATAAATAAAATTTAAAGTAGGACTTAACCATATAAAACATCATGCTAAAATTGAGGAGTCCAATGTTAATTATAAATCAGCTTCTAATGTGCATAAATGAGAGCTTCTTTTTAAAGAATGATACTTTGTATGGGTAGTTTTAAGCAAAGAAAGGCAACCTATGGGGTCCAATATGAAGATAACTTATGTGTTACAATTTCTACACCCACCCCACTTTATTTCTATAACCACAATGCAATCTAAATTGACAATAACCCGGTATTTCACTAGCGAACTAAGCATATGAGATTTACTATCACTTTGATTGATGTTGGAACACTCTCACTACCTCATCTCTAGTTAACACGTAACTTGGTGACTTCTTCACAAAGTCTTTCATGCTTTAGCACATTTATGAGTTGAGAAAAGAATGGGGGGGGGGGGATGGGGGTTTATGGTTCACATATGTTACAAATGCTTGTATGCTATACTAATTTTCTGTAGTCTTATATTTCTTTTGTGTATCGTCTCCTCATATATATATCGATATCTATATATATAGATATATAGAGATATAGAGATATAGATATATACATGATCAGTTCTATGAGGACATGTGTGCTGATATAAGGTTATGTCAATACCATGCATTGGGAGTTATACCCCATAATCGACCAATACAAGGAATACGTATAACTCTTAATGCATGGTACTGATATAAATTAGATCATCACATACATTATGCTTACCAAAGTGCTATAGGATGATGTACTAGAAATGGAAATTGAATTAATTTCTTAAATACTCTATTGAAGAAACTTGAATTTCTATTAATGTTCATTATGATAGTTGATATTTTATCATGCCTTTAATTACTAGTTTTCTCTTCAAAGTAATCTCAATCATGATCATATCCTCTAGAATTCTTGGGTGAAAATTTATACATATATTAATAAGAACGATGGTAATGATGTTTACTTTTGTATCAGTATGAAATCTATAATCGAACGATACAACAAAGTAAAAGAGGAAGATTATCAACTGTCGAATCCAACTTTAGAAGTCAAGGTACGTAATCCTTCATGAAGCACTTCGCATTTCCCTCTTTGAGTTTTCCTTCATCTATATATAGAGGCATACCTATTTCTTCTTTTTACATTTTTCTTTTAGTGGAAGAGTTCTTTGTAGCATAAATTACCCATACTTAGAAATTTATATTGAGGTCATTTCTTCATTTGAAAAGAAAAAAGAAAAAGAAAAAGAAGAATATGAAAAATCAAACATATATAGGTGTGCACATGGATTCACATCAAACTACATATCTTCATCGTAAAGCTTTAAGGATTTGAACCTAAAAGATCGAATTAGAAGATATAGATGAATTAACGAAAAATAGCATGCATTAGATATATATACATACAGTCCCGGTCAAGTCACCATGCATTAGGCACTATACATTAGGGGTTGTACCCCGTGCATTAGCCCAATATAATCCGTAACTCACCAATGTACAGAATACAACCCCCAATACAGGTGCCGATATAACTTATATCAGCACATCCTCACCTTACCATCATCCTATATATATACATATATAAAATATATAATGAACAAAATCTTGTTCTATAGGCATTGTTAGAAATGTTATGTCACATTTCACTCTCTTAAAATAACTATAACTTTGAGCTGACAAAGACTATCGTATTCATAAAGATTATAGAAGTGCAAACATAATTTTAAGTCATTTGTGTATTTGTGTAATACACTAAATGGCAGGAGAATATTGAAGGATATGACCATGACGAATGTCAACAGTCTAGAACTCCCAAATTCACGAGAAAGACACAAACAACATAGAAAACTCTCAAAGTTTTATTAAGAAAAACAAATAGATCAATTGTAATTGCTCGTAGGGCTACAAACCTATTTATAAAGAATTAATACTTGAATTCTAAGTAAACTAGAAATAGGTAATAATTAACTTTTATAAAACCCAGGAAAACAATAAAATAGAAACTAATGATAAAATTTAAAATAAAATAAAACAAGCAAAAATAATAAATTCAATGGGTGTGACCTGTTGGTAGCAAAGGGTGACGGTTATTTTTACAAACAAAATTAGTCGGTATAAACCAACAAGTGGTCCTCTTCACATAGGCAACTAGTCATGACGAGCAACCAGTTGGTCCTTGCAAATTGGCTCTCTTAGACTCTTCTCTTGGACTTTCCATGCTCTAAGTTTTCTATAAACTTATGTGCAAATTAATCTACATCAAACCCTTGTACATGAGAAGAACTCATTCTCGAGATGAGATTTGGATCAGAATGGCTCTTCATAATAATACATGAACAAGTCAACAGCATTGAAAGTCCTTGAAATCTTCATGCTCTTGGGAGATCAATCAAATAAGCATTGTTATAAGAATTTAAAGAACAAATACTTAGTTCATTCTAAACTTATAATCAAAATAGATAGGGCTTCCACTATTAACTTCACACTTGGTTGTGCTATACAACGATGACCCACTATTGCTGTCACAAAGGTTTGTAGTTTCTAGAGATAGTAGTTAACTAAAGGGGTTTGCCTTAACTCCCACCCTCCTAGCATGGGGGTGTTTTATTCATTTTTTTTTTAAATGCTTAATTTCATTATAAAACACATCTACAAAGAGAATGCATCAGAAAATCTTGAGGTAATTGCCTGTTGATATATGCTTTCATTAGTACTAGTACTAATCAAGAGAGAAGCCAGCAACCAATTAAAATAGTATCCAATCCAACCAATACAACTATAAGGTGTTGGTGTGAGCTTGGGTGGGTGTGTTTGAGAAAGAGAGAGAGATAGAGAGAGAGAGAGGAAGATACCCTTTCAATGGGTATGAGAGAACTTAAAATTATCAAAAGGAGAGTTGCGTATAGGAAGGAAGAAAGAGGGGGCTTTTTTTATTTAAAAAAAAAAATTATTAAACTGGGTGGTCAAAATGCATAAAAAAAAAATGGACAATGCAACAAATATTTAATGGAGATTAATTAATTAAAATTAATAGAGAACATGTATAGGAAAATTAATTAAACAACATTTTAGTGGGAAGCCGTCGCCAGTTACCACCACTCATCCTTATGTGGCTCTACCCATGGTTCTTATTGAATATGATAAGTTTTCTAAGTTTCAAAACTTCTTTAATATTGCAAATTATTCATATATTGTGAATCATAAGATCATTCATCTTAATGAGTTCAATTTATGTTACATTTATTGACTTACCCAATTACACTATTTGAGAAAAACTAGAATTGAGAATTCTTTTATTTCAATGTAGTTATGTTTGTTTATGTATCTTAAATTAAATAAATAAAATTGAATTTATTATTTTTGTACTTTATAGTTTTGGCAACAAGAGGCAACAACCTTGAGGCAACAACTGGAGTACTTGCAAGAAAGCCATAGGTACAATCATGTCACTTATAATTAATTACCGTAAGCAGTACATAGCAATTGGTATAAAAGTAGTATAGTAAACGCAAATCCAAGTAATATTATGTGGATTTGGTTATGTGGATTTGGTTATGGGTGTTTTGTTGGTTGCAAGTGTTATTTAGGTGTTAGATTTGCCAAAGCACTAAATCTTAGGATATGATAATTTAGGAAAGCACCAAATATTGGAGTTTCGATCTCCTCACATTATCGATTCTTTCATTGGTTCTTTGAAAAATTTACTATGTCTCCTGGATGGTTTCACAATGGGAGACCTTCATAAACTCACTAATGGACAGTAGAGAATACGACATTAATCCCTTTGGAATTCCTTTTTTATTCGCTCAATTCCTCAATAGTCTATATAGACCTAGGTTTGTCGATAACAACATTATCAACAGTGACGGTGGGAGCAACATAACCTTCCTCAACGACCAAGCAAACATGCTCATCTATGGATTTATGATAACACTTCACCCAAGCCCTCCAGTGGTTATAAATTTTACCACTAAAGTTGAGAATCTTATTTCCATTTCACTCATTAAAGGGATCCAAGGTTAACCGATAAAAAATGGAATCGTTCTAGGGTTGTTAGACCCAACAATAAATAGTACTCGCTCTAATACAACCAAAAAAAAAAAAGCAGTAGCACTTAATTAAAATTAGAATCCTTTCAAGATAAATTAATTAGATATCAATGTTAAGGTGCACTTGTAGGCAAAACAACACTCCCAAATCCCAATATATCTCCTCTTTCTTCATAAACTCCAAGGCAAAATGCAACACGATCATTTCATATTCAACCAGCATAAGAACATATATATAAAAAGCAGTATAAAGATAAAAAACCATATTTATGTGGAAAACCCCAAAATGGGTTAAAACCATGGCCTACCAAACTACAAATCCATTTTATCAAAAGGATTTACAAAACAAGGTTAGCATAACCGCTATCCCAGGTGATTCACTTTGTATTCTTCAACCTTGAAGATGTAAACCAAGCTTTATCGCCAAACTTAGCCCGCAAATAGCATGCAGATTCCAAGATGCCTTCTTAATTCAAAACCTTCTTGATATATATGTGGATGGTGGGCAAAATCAACTATCACACTAACTAGGTGAGGTAGCCATATGGATCACTCTACAAATCGAAGAAGACATTAAACTTCAACAAAGAGGTTCTCTCTAGAAAGTAAGCCATCCTCAATGAATGTCTCTCTCACAAAACTTACCACTCAAGGCCGATTATTCTCTCTCTAAACTTGCTTACAAAATAGGGTGATCTACATAAAGATTATTTATATGTGAGGTTTTGAGTACGCGTAAGGTTTCCAAAAAGGGCAAGAGAATCATTCTCAAAATGGCTCTACATCTCAAGTTGTTTGAACAGTCAAAGTTGATCATTCAAATGATGCAGTGGCTGAGAACAAACCAAAGTCTCAGCCTTTGCATCGTTCAAATGTCCTTAATAGGTTATTCAAATGCCAAGCTTCTTAAGAATAAACCTCAATTCCTGGTTACATGATGTCCATATAATATAAGCCATGCGTTCGAACAGGATCTGAAAAATTCCAACAAAATAATCTCAAACCCAACACATATCAAACAAAAAAAACACACCTACTACATAGAAGGCCACCAATATGAAAATACTAAATAGCTAAGGTAGATTTAAGCTAGGCTTCTACGTTACTTACCATGCCTAATGAGATTTGGTTTTCGTCCGTATACATATATGTCTTTTAGTCTTTAAGTCTTCATCTTCAAAACAATATAAGACAAGGATACTTTAATGATTCTAATACCACCATTGGTTTTTGACATCAAAATTAGCCAAAAAAAAAAGAAAAAAAACTAGGACCTAATAGAGATTAACTTATTAATGGAATGTTGTGTATTATTTGGAGAGTGTTGAGTCCTATGGACGCGTGTTGGCTTAATAAGGGTGCCAAAAACCTTTTGTTGTAATTTTAGACTAGGGCTATCTATGTCATGTGATACATTTGTGATCAAGATAATGACTTGAAGCGGTGAAGACTTTACATGTGGTTTAGTTTAACCAAGTCTTAATCTTTCAGACATGGTAAGTGACTTAAAGGCCATTGTACTAACATAAATAGTTAGTTTCATTTCATTGTTGGCCTTATGTGTGTAGAAGATGTTTTGAGCATAAAATTATTAAGGTTAGAAGACCTTCTTAAGAATTTTTCAGGGTCTATTCGAAGCACGACTTTGCCTTTTTAACCCAATGTAACTCAAGATATAACTCTATCTTCAAGAAACATTGCATTTGAACATGCAGTGTAGATCATTAAAACACTGCAGTGCCTACAAAGGGAATATGTTTACAATCATTGCACCATTCGAACACACTATACCACGATTCAAACGACACGAGAATTAGGGCAATTCTAAAAATGATTCTCCCTACCTTTTTTGGAAACTCTATAGACATGCACCTAACCTTTGGTATAAATAATTTTTATGACTTCTTTGTGCATAAAGAATGTTAAAAAATGATTCTCCCTACCTTTTCTAACATGATTAAAAAGGAGTTGCCATCTTATTTTTTTAAGGAAACAAGGAAAACCCTAAAAATCTTTTTGTTTTAAGAAAAACAATTGAATGACTCCATGTTTATAAAGAAAAGGCAAAAAACTACTCTTTTAGAAGCCAAAGAAATTAGGGATTCGGAGGCTAAGTTATGACATGGAAAGGTTCTAGGCAAAGCCTATAGGCACCAATGCATATATATCACATCAAGAGTTGCATGCATATTATATATTCCATCCATCCATTCACATAGAGCAAATAATAAAAGAAATGAATAGAGAAAAGGAAAAAAAAAGAAAACTTAGGAGACTTGGATCCTAGAGCGGACTTAAACCTCAAAGTGAATGCCTACGTACCATGTATTGAAGTACATGGATCAAAGTCCATTAGTTCGAAAAGAACAGGGTTATAACCTAATATAGACTTATGGTAAAAATCCTAAGTTTCCTTATTTTAAAAGATGGAAAGTGTGATAAATAAACCAAGTTTGGAATTTTAGAAATAAGGTAACCTCCAAAAGATAGAAACTTTGGATAGAAAGGCAACTTATTTTATAAGAAAACTTCTAATAATTATCATAAATCCCTATTAAAAAATAACCTTAAACGGGAGAAGGGAAAGATTAAGGAAAGAAAATTAGGGTACTTTCATACCTTATTTACCTTATGCAATTTACTCCAAGCAACAGCAACTTTATTTGCAATAATGTAATCACCACACTTATTTGCACCCTTACACGTGCTTTAAAACCATTCAAAAATAATAATATACAAATCTGGACAGAATTATATTAAATCCTAAATTCATCCACTAGTCATGTAAATAATACAAATAATGAATAAATATAACCCTAATGCAACCCTAATACCATAACACAACTAACATGCATAAAAACTATGAAAAATATGCACAAACAAAAAATAAAAAATAACCCTAATGATCATGAGAATATCATACAACCTCATTAAACATGAAAATAAAACTATATCAAGTTAAAGAAGATGGTCTAATACCCTTATGTAAAACCCTATACTCTAAAAAGGATAATTACCCTTGCAAAAGGGTAATGTCTTCAAAACCCTAGAAATCCACTACATAAATGCAACACTTATCATGGCTATTTTACATGAATAACATATATAATAACCATGAAGAAAAATTAACCAAAAACCCTAACCTAGCATGCTATATGAAAATCACCCAAAATAAGGATAATAAAAACCATAAAATCACAACTATGCATTAAATCTTATAGAATAAGTCTAAAACATGTAAAACTTATCATGGACAGCCTTTAAATCATGTATATTAACTAACAAAACATTAATACATGATAAAAAAAAAAAAACAAACCAAGCTTTAACACACAATGGCCTTATTCTAAAAGAAACCTTAATTTCAACACTATAAAGATAGTATTATACCTTAGAATAACTCCTTTATTGTTGTAGAAATTCTCCTTCTCTCTTGTGACCAACTTGAAACACTCTCTTTCAAGCCTCCCACAAGAAGTTCAGCTCTCCTTTGGAACTCTCTCCTTTATTCTCTCTTAGAACTTAAGTTTAATGCATAAAAATGGCTCCCCTAATGTTGAAACATAGTGGGGTATTTATAGGGTTTAGGTGAGATAAATCAATGGCTGGGATTAAAACCCTAAAAATTAATCCAAGGGTTGTTATTAACTCACTTGTGGCTCAAGGAACTCAAAGTTACCAAAAAAATAAAAAGGAAATTCATCCAAAATAGTCAAAGTTCGTCAAAATAGGCAAGAGATCCCGCTTCAGCAAAAATAGGTAAATGGCTCTCGACTGACCACCCAAGGCTGAGCAGCTAGCCACCTAGCCCAAGAGGCTAGCCGCCCTGGCTTGGGTGGTCACCCGAGCCCTCTGTCAAGTTTTGTCCAATTTTGCTCTTATTTCCTTTCGAAAGTGTTTTAGGGATCAAATTAACTTCAATTTTGATGAAATAAAAGCCAAAACGACCATATTTTGATGAAGAATACATTTTTGAATATTTTAAGGAACAAATCACTAACCATGGGTGCATGGTTAGGCTTTACAAAGGCGGTTAACCGCTATGCATTACCATTACAAAGCTTAGATATGCACGTAGGATTAAACCAAATACTTTCCAAACCAAAATTAAACATTCCAAAACACTTTTAGGGATAAAATAAAGACTAATTAAAGTCAATTGAAAAAATTTATTGGTAATCATGAGTCGAATTGAGCCAACCCGAAATGGGTCTTTTAACGAACTTGAACCATATTGAGCCATTTTAACCCTAAGCCATTAATTCACCAAATTGAACCTCTAAATACCTTATATGCACCAATATGAACTCCAATTAACAATTTGGAGCTCATTTCAAAGTCAAACAGAAAGTTTATGATCTAAAAAACAATTATGCCCTTCAAGTCACAAAAGTTCTTATTAACCCTTGAGATTAACTCCAAGTTGAACTAAAATTCATATCCGTTATCTTTAGGATTCTAAAAAACTAATGCAAGTGACTAGACTCAAAAACAAAATAAAAACCTACATAAAATGACAAACCCTAGTAAGGTGATGCAAAAATGAGGTGTAACAGTCTCCATTGATGAGTGCTTTGTGCTTCCTTCTCTAAAGTGAACCACCATTGATAAATCTTACATCTAGATCATTCCCATATACCTTCCTCTCCTAGATTACAATTGAGTTGGTTTATCATTCATCCATCTACACACTGATCAGGATTATTGTCTAAGTGGGGTATTTTAAAAGCCATAGGTACAATGGTCTAAGCTTGGTGATAAGCTTAGTTTACAAGCCTAAGGAAGAAGATACAAAGACAATTGGCACAGGATTTGGGATTATAATGTATTTCTTGCCTTTCCTTGTAAGTCTTTCTTGATATAGTAAATTGTGTTTGGGTTTTTTTTTTTTTTTGTTAATCCGCAAAAATTAATTATATTAAGATAGAAACACTCTATACACCAAGAAAACCCTTGAATATGGGGGTTTTCTACTTATGTCTTATGTTTATCCTTTTATTGCTTTCTGTATATCTTGTGTTTATACGTTGATTGGATGTGGATGATTATAGAAGTGCTTGTGTGTTGAAATTGGAGTATGTGGAGAAGAAGATTTGAATATTGGGAGTGTGTTACTCTTGCAAGTGCACGTAATTAAATTTAGATTAATTTGGTTAATTTGGTTGTGACCTAGGACTAGCTCCATAAAGATCCTAAGTTTGATCACTAGTTTGGAAAAACACCCCATTTCCGCTTTAAGGATTATTGTCTTTAAGCTTTTCAAAACGATTAATTGATGTGATTTTTGGCAAAAAAAATCTTTTTCATAGAGCTAGTCTTTCCGTGTGTTTTCCACTACATCAGATGTCTAAGGGATTTGGGAGGAGTAATTCCTAGATTATTTCTATTTCTTCCCCTTCTTATCCTTAATTTTCAGCACTTCTATGTTTGCTTTAAAATCATCAATAGTCATTGTTTTTTTGACTTTTTGGACCTCAAACCCTAATTTTTTATGAGGAATTTTTGAATTTCTCCCTTATTTTCTTCTACCAAACAAAGTTTTATACCTACAAAATAGAGTTTTAAACCTATAATGTGTTTGGGTGAGGAATTTGTGTTTAAAACGGAATTTATCAAATTCTTTAAATGTAAAAATAATAATAATAATTGTGTTTGGTGCTAATTAAACTTGGAATTTTTTAAGTTCAAGTCAAAACTTTAATTCCAAATTTGGAGGAATTTTCCAAAATCCATCTTTTAAACAACAAAGTTGCAAAATTCGATTTACAAATTCGAACTTTCAAAATCTCTAGCTGAGCAAGGAACTTAAAAAATCCCACTAAAAAATTTTGAAACTTTGAAAATCCCATTATTTTAAAAAACCAAAAGTTTTTTTTTCGAATTCCTCACTCAAACACAGCATGATTACCTTACCTTTAAAAGATGATCCAATGATAGTAGACATGGTTCCCTACACAACGCAAAATAAGTTACATTTGATAATAAAAATTTATATGTGAAAATGCACATATATAGGCCTTGACTACACTTGCACTCTCATGGTTGTAGGCAGTTGATGGGAGAAGAGCTTTCTAGTTTGAGTGTCGAAGATCTACAAAATCTAGAAAACCAATTGGAAATGAGTTTGAAGAGCATCCGAATGAAAAAGGTATGATTAACTTAGCTCCCCAGTCCCCACATAATTCCCAATAATGCTCTTTATCCTTTACATGGGTTGCATGCATGATCCTTAGCAAGTTTAGCTTTTGCTACAGGAACAAATTTTAACTGATGAAATACAAGAACTAAACAGAAAGGTCTTCTAGGAAAAATGGTTACAATGTCCCATTTATAATTTTTTCTTTAGTGAAAATTCCACACTGAGTAGCTAACCATGACTGATTTCATTGCAGGGGAATCTCATTCATCAAGAAAATATTGAACTCTATAAGAAGGTAGATCTTCTCCGTCAAGAAAACATAGAATTGCATAAGAAGGTATTGGTTTACACAACTAGCATCGATCAGAACTTCTTTACCCCGATGGCCCTATTTCATCTTTAAATGCATATATAATAGTAATTAAACTGTGTCCTAGCTGAGCCTGTGTGGAGGCTGTTTTGGTTCCTCAGGCGTATGGATCGAGGAGTGTGAATGTAGCAAACAGAAATTCCCATATTCCATATTGTCCCAGTGATGGATTCGACTTGCATGCACCCATTCTTCTCCAGCTAAGCCAGCCAGAGCCACAAGACAATGAAACACCAGCAAATTCAATGAACCTGGGGTAATCTTTATCCTTGAAAAACTTTGAAATCAATGTAATTATCAGTCATTTTACAATAAGGTGCATTTGATGAAACTTGCATCAGGTGATCTCAATCACACCATTCATTTGCTTGAATGCCCATGATCAGGCATAACTTAATGGTGAGTGAATGGTGAGACTAGGGTCACCTGATGCATATATCAAGTGACCTCAATGGTGATAATTTAATAGTGAATGAATATTGGTGAGATTGAGGTGCACGTACTCGATATATGCATGCAACTCTTGAACAACCAGGATGAGGCATAACTTATTCTTGCCATTTGCAGCAAACTACAACTGCATTAGCAAAGCAGGACGGGTGGAAACTGCATGTGGATGGACTTCAGTTGCTTCCCATGCACGTCTCAAGAACTTGCCCCCCACAGTTGAAAAATCATCATTCTATTAGTCTGATTTTATTCGTTGCTACCGAACTAAATACATTCTGAATAAAGACCAATAGATTTGGTATAACATGCTCTATGGAACCAACTTTAGAATCTCTGTAAAATGATCAAGCAAACCAGCTACCTGTGTAAAATTATGTAACACTGCACGTGCAAGTAAATAGACTACTGCCAGCAAATTTTTGTACCTGTATTTGTTTGATAAAGATTCATGAACATTGAATGGTGAAACTCACAATTAAAACATTGGCATGAACGTACCAGCATCCGAATTGATAAAATCCTTAGAATTCTCATGAATTTTTTTCTAGCAGAATATTTTCTTTAATTCTTGATCCCTCTAGGGAGATTTATTAGTGGAATCGATCCTCTATCTCTCCCTCTTTCTCTCTGTGCCATGTAGTGACAGATTTATCAAGATTTTTTTGGGAAAAATAAGCAGAAAAGTTGTGATGGATTTAAGGGTAATTAGATTTCCATAGAATAAAGTGGGTTGGAGTTAAAATTGAAAAATAATGGATTTAAGGGATAGGTAGAGACGAAAGAACCGAATTTGATTCAGATTTAGATTAGGAATATGATTAAAATGTAGAATTGAATGGAATTTTGAGAAAGAGTAGTGGAAGAGCTGAAGAGGGTATAGAAAGAAATTAACAAGAGAAAGAAGTGGGTGAGACCGAGAAAGGCAATAGAGTACTAGCAGTGGGCTGAGAAGTCATGCAGGGCCGGACGTGAACATCGCTTGGCCCTACATAGTGTAGTGTGGATATGTGGGCTGTTGGCCTCCAATGGTACAATATGACCTGACAACACTACATGAGATCACTTTTGCTCTGCAACGTATTGGGCTTTCTCGTTTGTGTGTTACTTACGTATGTTAAGAAAAATAAATTAAAAATTAAAAAGGATGGTGACATATGAAGCACTTTTCGTACAACACTTTATATAGCACCTAACCCACATTCAACAAAAAAGAGATTTAAAGAGAGTTTTGATTTATACACATAGTACCACATAAGGTGTTGTATTTTAATTAGTATTGGATATAAAGTGTTGTATGTAGTATCTCCTAATTTAAAATTAGCATAGAGGAATGGAAATGACATTATTTATTTATTTATTTTTATTTTACATTGTGGAGACCTCAAAAAGGAGAAGTTCGTTATTGACATTTGTCCCAAACCCTACGTAAAAAATAAAATAAAGTAAATTGAAGGTAAAATAGTAAAGTCCAAAAAGCTTCTTTTTTTTTCTTTTTCTTTTTTCTCATATTTTCATCAACATTTGTCAACTGGAAAGATTATGAACCAAGTTGGAGCAGTATGAAAATTATTCGAAACATTCACAAACTAGTGGATTATTTAGTAGTCGTTGATTTTAGACATGTTTATCGTTAAGCTAATCAGACAGCAGATATTGTGGTTAATTTAGGCCATAATTTGAATAATCCTTGTATTTGGGATTCTTATTTTCCTACTAAACTTTGGAAAGTTTGTATGAAAGATGCTTATCGTGTAAACTTTTCTCAATGTACACGGTTTACTAATTAATGAATTTCTCCTTTTCATAATAATAATAATAATAATAAGAAAGTTTCCTTTTTTAGCTATTGCTTTCCTATAAAAAGATTCCTTAGCCCCCTGCAAAGTTGGTCAAGCAGTCAGGTGTTCTCAAAGGTTATTTGATTCCTTATAGCTGTCATTGACTTTATAGGTATATATATAAGGCCTTTTAGAAAACTTGTTAAGGGATTAGTCTGATCTCAAACCTTGGTGGAAGTAAAACCGTAGATACCCTAATCATTCATAAATAAATAAATAAATAAAGGATTCCTGACTTATAGAAACATTTAGATTGATTCTGAGGTCCTGCTTTCGAGTCCCATAGGCCACATGCCTAAAGCGTAAGCCTTGTGACTTACCTGACACATGTGTTGAGCATGCAGTACATGTGCATGTGGAGGTTTACCAGTCAGCTAAGTTAAGAGTTGATCTTAGCAATAAATTGGGCAAGTTCCTCCAAAAAAAAATAAAAAAAGGAAAGGAAAGGAAAGAAAAGAAACAATTAGATGAGAGTTCCAGCGGTGCTTCGTTTCCAATCGGGTATAATTAATAAATCCTGATGTCATTCCAAAT
Source organism: Liquidambar formosana (assembly GCA_039720395.1). Lineage (NCBI taxonomy): Eukaryota > Viridiplantae > Streptophyta > Magnoliopsida > Saxifragales > Altingiaceae > Liquidambar > Liquidambar formosana. Next base: position 27,559,177 of record CM077823.1, read on the forward strand.
TCGTTATAAACATTGAGCAATTTTGAATCAAAATGTTCGCCCTAAGTTTCCAAAATTTTCTTTGAGGCATGCCATGCCTTTTGGGCAGTTCAAAGGAAGCAAAAAGTACAAATGAAATTTGTGCCACTGTGGGAGGATCGGGCATTTGGGATTCGGACACTATTTTTGTTGTTGGACGTAACAAAACCTTTTTAGATCGAAGTTGGAGCAATCCGTAAGCCTTTACAGCTTGCAAATGTCATTAAATAAGTCATCTTCAAGATCCTCGTATCGGCAAAATATAAACAATTCAACTTCGGACTGTGACGTTTATTCTCTTTTGACATATTATATTTGAGCTCTCAGTGTGAACACAGCTTTTAAGTATTCCACTTTTTTTCTTTTATTATTGCAACATATATAAGAGGTTCTACCATACAACAGTTGAATCATCACATTGATTGGAGCGTGCATGACACATGACCGTCACACTGATTGGAACGTGTATGACACACGTTGTGAAGCGTGCATGTCATGCATGCTCCAATCAACATGACGATTCAACTACCGCGATTAATCGTAGCACTTTTCTTACAACACAATCTAAATCTGTAACTGGTGTATCTCTAAAGTATGAACACAACTTAGTTTTTGCCATATTTCTTTTTTATGAATGAAAAATAATCTGCATAAAATAATATAGAGCTGTCAGCTACGGTATTCTTGTTTCTTTTTCCTACATTATTTTGGCAACCAAATGGAGCATAACACAAAATATGTAGTATATACAGGCCTGCTATTTGGCCAAGTGACAGGATCGAGCAACTGGTTGGTGAAAACGTACTGAAATATGATGCATTTTCTAATGAAACATGAAATAATATAAGTTTCTCAAAGAGCAATGTAATTATTTGACCCGTCTTAGAAAATAATCCATTGTGGTAACCCATGGACTAATAAGGCAATGCTAGTTCATTAATCTTATTCACTCATTCAATAACCTATACAATAATAGGGTGTAGGTGGCTGAATGAGATAATTGAATGTCGATCAGTCACCAATGTGGGATTATAAGATGGGTAATGAGTATTTTTCTCTCTCAAGTAGACTCATAACTGATTAGTCAATGAGTCACCATGATGGATTAATAAGATGGTTCAATGAGTTCTCTTCCCCCTCCCCACCCCCCACACCCTTCTTTTTTAATTTTTTTTTTTTTTTGCATTATGACGAGAAAACCCTTTAGACACGTCAAAAACTGGATCAAATTAGATCCAATTTATAATTGTTATCTGATTTTTAAGTAAACCAACCCTCAGTTGGTTTGGAAAAAAAAACTGTGTTTATGCCTTATTTTCAAAACAAAATTGAATTGTTTAGTAGAAAAAACAGACTTACCAAATAGTGTAAAATCAAAACTGGTCAGACTTATCCTTAACTGATCAAGTTTTCAAGTTTGCCAAACAACCCTAAGAGAGTTACCAAGAATGCAATTCAAAATCTCAACTTTCATCCTTGGACAACTAAGCTACCCTTTGGAGTTCTCCAGAGGTATTTTCATCTCTCAAATATCATATATAAAAGTATTGGGTATACAACTTTGTTCAATCCACTCCCATGGTGATGTGGAGGCATCAAAAGGGCGCACCTCTCCTCCCCAAAAATAAATCTCTCACACTTTCTCAGTCAAGATGAAGTCCACTTATCTTAATATTGATGTCACAACTACAAAGAACTAATAGTTAATGGGTTCGGACCTAGGACTTAGGAGTCAGTAAAAGGGACATTTCTGTTGGGAGTATAAGCAAACCATATAATATTTGGGCCACTCAGGTTTCTCCTCAGTCAATGCAAACATGATTTCTTGATGATTGACACTTGGCCAGGCTCTTAGTTGGTTAGTGTGAACGCCTATTATTTCAAACTTAACCCTAGCTTATAGGTTTCCTTAAATCCTAGGACTAAATTACTTGTAAAGGTGACATCATATCTCCATTGGTCAGTGGAATCCCAACCACGTGGGCTTCAGCCAATCAGAGGTTGTGTTGATAAACACTGTCACTAGATCCTATATAAAATAATAATCTAGGCGTATAGTCTGGTCCCCCTGGCACCATATGCATGAGATGGCTGGTGAAATAATTTTTTATTTTTTTATTATTTTTTTTAATGAAATGGTTAGTGAAATAATTAGTGTTCCCCAAGTGATGGAGAATTGTACACCTCGTAAATGACTATGTATAGTAATCTGTGGCTCTCTAGTGATTTACTCCATTTAGCCATTGTAATAACCACACGCTTGGGCCTCTAGTGTACGATTGGTTGCCATTGGATAAGCTCGATGAAGGCGTGCAGAAGGCACTGTAGCCTAAATGATGTACATAGATGTCATAATTAAAGCATAATAAGAGAATGCTAATCAAAGTACTAATCAGACCGGCATGCTATGAGTGATGCGTATTTTGCACGCGTGATATATTGAAATATTTTTCCTTCTTTATCTCTTCTACTAGTAGGCGCTATATTTAAATGCAGAGTATTTATTGGGGCCTATTAATTTCATCGTGCTAAGCAAAACAATTGTACAAATTAAGTTTCATGCGCATGCATAACACACACCAATCATAGTGCGATGATCTAATTATTGTGACTATGACTAGCATCTCTCCAAAACATCCACAACAAATTCAAAAATGAGTATCGTATAGCTCCTAAATGACCCCTAATTTTTTTTGCATCTGACTTAGGCTCCAAAGCAATTTTCTATTTTAGATATATATCATCAATATCATAATTTAAAATAAAATTATCCCAATATTAGATATATATATATATATATATATATATATATATATAGTGTGTGTGTGTGTGTGTGTGTGTGTGTGTGTGTATGTATGTATACACACTAATGATGACCCACGTGATGCAAAGCAATATCAAATGATCAAATGAAATTAAAGAAACAAAAATAAATTGAGAGCAAAAAAGATGACAGAAAAGGAAAACACACCAAAGGCGCGCTATACAAATGAGAGAGAAACCAATATAGGAAACAAAAGCGGATGATAAAATGATGGAACCATATCTAATGTGATGTTTCAACATCTACTACTTGATCGCCAAGGAAAGAGACGCGGATGGAGAGGAGTCACAAAGATAATTGCTCATTCTAGATGAGAGATAGACGTGTACTCCCTCTGTTCCTAATTGACTATCCCCTTTGAAAAAACACCCTTTTTTAGGAGACCCTATTAAATGCGTTCACATCAACACATATGTTTGAACATTCTAATTTTTCCCTTAAGTGTACAAAACATTGGGGGAAAAAAAAAAAGGAAGAAAAAAAGATAATACCCTTTCAAGGGTAGTTTAGGAAATCAATTAAGAAAAAATCAATGACTTTTTGAATGTGACAATATTTTTGGAACATCCCAAAAAAGAAATGAGACCAATTAAATTGGAACAAATAGAGGGAGTTATGGATATATATGGTTAGCAATTAAAGGTAGGGAGTTTGAGGGACACTGTGTTAAGTCCTAAGGACTAGTGTTTGTTGAATTCTGTTGTCGAAAACCTTGTGTTTTATTTTGAGTATAAGGTTGACTATGTCTTGTACTATGAAGTTGAAGATGAAAACTTAAAGTATTGAAGACCTTGTGTGTAGATTGAATGAACCAAGTCTCCTACTTTAGGCATGGTCAGTAACTTAGAAGCTTTAGAATTACCTTAGGTGGAATCAATTTCTATTTGTTGTTGTCCATATGTGTGTAGGAGAGTATTTGTCGAAACATGTGTCGTTTAGAGATCATCTTTGGATTTTACAAGTCCCATTCAAATGCACGCATTTTGTGATTCGAACGTAATATAACCCAAGATATAACTCCATCCTTGAAGACTTTGCTATTGAACGTCTAACATATGGATTGTACAAACGTTGTAATGATTCTCTTGACCTTTTCGGAAACCCTGCACACACTCAAACCCTAGGTGTAAATGATGCTTACATATTCTTCTTGCATAAAGAACATTGAGGCAAGCTTGGAGAGTGTTTTTGTGTCTCCATAGTTGTGTGCTTACTCTTCTAGAGACAACTTCATTGAAATACCTTGATTTTGATTCTCTAGATTGTTCTTATTATACCTTTCTCACCTATGTTAAGGTTAAGGTTTGTCTATCTTTCATCCACACACGTCTCAAAAAAATAAATAAATAAATAAGTGTTCTTGGAATCCACGTAGGTTTTGTGAGCTAAGCTTAGGGATAAAGCTTAGTTTACAAATTTGAAGTAGAAGATACGGAATCAATCGCCGGGGATAGGGGTTGTAATGTATTTCTAACTTTTTCCTTTTAAGTATTTCTCAATTTAGTAGATTTGTAGTTTGGGTTGGCCATAGATTTGAAGGGGCTGAAGGGAAGCCCTATGTCAGGATTTTCCACATAAATTTTGTGTTCATCTCTTTATTGCTTTCCATTTTTATTTTTTTATTTACGTTGAGTGAATGTAGATGATTATTGAAGTATTTGTGTTGTTGCATTGGAGTTTGTGAAGGATGAGATTTATATATTGAGAGTGTTCTTCTTGTAGTTGTACCTTATAAACCTATATAAAAATTGGGTTTGGTTTGTTGTGATCTAAGGTTTCATATTATAAATCTTACACTACAAAAAAACCCATTATTGCCGGCTATTTTTCTCCGGCTGTTTCTGTCTAGCCGGCAAAGAGGTGATTTCCTGGCTTACTTTACAGCCGGCACACCTTTTACACGTGACTTACCAAAAAAAAAAAAAAAAAGGAAAGTAAAACAAAATAAGGCCAACAGCTCAGCCCTTCTCTTGATTTTTCTTACGCAAAGCTCAGTCAGCCCTTCTCCCTCAAACATCAAACCCCAAATCCTTGATCAGATCAGAAATGGGTTAGATCTCATCTCTCACTCTCATATCCTATCTCTCACCCTCGATTTCATCTCTTTTCTCTCCCACTCTCGATCTCATCTCTTCTCTCTCATTCTCGATCTCATCTCTGGCTCTTAGAAATTGGAAGTGTTTTGCTTCAGACTCTAAATCTCACATCTCTCAAAGCAATGGTGAAGCAATCGTAGATTTTGGGTCTCTTATGGAGTTTGTGTGAAGAGATCCTCGGCTTCTAGTAAAGCTTAAGGTGAGATTTTTTGCTATGTATGAACAATTTTTACTTAATTTTGTGGTCTGATTTTCTGCGATTTCATTCTCTGAAATCATATCGCAAGGAGTTCAAGGTAAAAATCAGATCTCTCGCAATTCATTCTATGAAACCCTAGGGTTCATCGTCGCGCCTTGCCATTATATGAATCTTAATGCGAAATCCTTCTCTCTCTCTTTCTCTATATATATGTGTGTGTGTGTGTGTGTGCGTGTATGTGTGTGCGCGTATGCGTGTGTGTGTGAATGAAACTCAAGCGTGATGCTTTGTATGATTTTTGGTTATATTTGCGTTCTGATTTCAACCTTTGTGATCTCGTTCTCGTTCTCAGAAATTAGAGCTTCCAGTGAAGAGGATTGATCTACAGCAGCCCCCGGCAAAGAGGCCCAAGATGCAAAACAAGAGTACACTCAATGCTTGATTTGTTGAAGGATTATCCCCTGATCTGCCAATTGACGGATTTGTTATTGAGGTTGGATTTTGAACATGTAGCAGATTTTTACTCTTCCTGGTAATACTTGATTTTGTGAAACTATGAGCTATAATTGAAGTGGCTATGGTTGCCAATTGGTCTTCTGCTGAACAAATTACCTCCAATGCTTTAACGGTGTCAACAAGTCAAAAATTCCCTCTGCACTCACTCTTCTTCTGCACTCACTCTTCTTCTTTTTCTCAAGGTTGATAACCTCATGTTATTATTTTTATTTTTTTGTTTGTAAGAAATGATTTCAATTTATTCTATAAATTGAAGGTTGTAGATCTATCTCAGTACCATCCAGTGATGTTTCTAATTCTCCTTATATTTTACTAGATTTATGTTTCCTCAGATATTTGCCCGAACGAAGTATTTCTCATCTGTGCTTTGGATTTTCAACATATCTTTTCTTCTGTGTAACCGTGTTTATGAAGGATATTCATTCTCCATTCTTGGGTGAGTTTTCTGGTGCTTCACGTAGTTTAAGAACTTATTCGACGAAAGCCGTAATGGTAATTCTACTCATGATTGTATTTTGCCCCCCCCCCCTTTTTTTTTTGGTGAATAGGCAACGTTTGGCTTATTTGGACAACTTCAGGGGTACCTTTAGATGGCATATATGCTTTAATTTTGGTATTTCTCTTGCCTAGCTTTTGTTTTTTGAAATTTTAGTTCCAGTCTTATTCTTTAGGGCATACATGGGTAAAAATCACATTTTTATTTATGTATATCATTCCTTCCCATATTATATTGGTGGTGTTTGTTGACTGTGTAATAACATACATTTGTCTTGGCCTACTATTTGTAATAGTCGTTTCATTGTCAGAGTAGTTTTATGAGCAAATCTCTACTGGTTATTATCATTAGGAATTTCCTGTATGTTTTTTGACTTCATTAATCTTTTTAGTCATTATTACTGTGATCCTCATATATGTATTGAATTTTGGATAAAATGGTTAGGTAATATTTATTGGATATAAGGACTCTGCTAGGAGAGTCAGACATTACATAGAACTTAAGCATATTGTTGGAATAGGAAATTTGAAGCTGTGGAAAATCATGATTCCCTTCTTTTTCAATCTCTGAGTTGTCTTATGGATAAATGTAAGGACCTAACCAACTAGGAGGAAGATATATCTCTGTAGGTAGATTAATCCATGATTAATTGTTGCTCTTTTTGAGTTGTGAGTCTTTTCTCTAGGAAGTAGGAACTAGAGGATCACTTAATCGTGCTGTTATTCAACACCTTTATGCTCCTGGGTAATATGTCTGCCTTCTGGTTGGGTTAAATATTCAAACTCCCATTTAATATAATTTCTTGAGTTTGAAGTAATAAAGTAGATTTATCTTTTAAATATTTGGTATTCAATACTGAAGAACATTTTCACAGACATACACTAATTATTTGGATTTTTGAGTTATACCTACGAAGTCATTATCCTCATCTTCCTCTTTTCTCTCTTGTAAGCAGTAACTAGTACGTAAAGATTAGTTCTTTACTAAGAAAAAGGTAAGTAGCAGAGGTCGCTTCAGATTAAAGACAAGACCTCCTTAGCTAGCTGAAATGGGAATGGAGGAACAAGGACCAGCTTAACAGTAGATTAGCATGACTGAATTTGTTGAAACTCATGAGGATAGACCCCTGAGCCTTGAGTAAAGACTCTGAGGAGATTGATATTATGCATCTTTTGGTTTTGCCCTATCTTTAATATGTCATTTCTTCCATCTATGATGATTTCATCAGTCTCAAATTAAAATTTATTTGCCTCCAGTTGTGTCATTACTATTTGTTAATACCACGTTATGGTCTGATCTTCACTTTTACTGAAGTTTTTACAACTCATAAAAAAATGGAATTAGAGAGAAAAAAGAAATGGATGATTTTGACACTATTCCCAATATCTATAAGAAACTCATGTTATTATTGTCATTTTTTTTTTGCAGGTTTCAGCAGCAAGCAAAATCTTCCAGTTGGCCTTTACATTTCTGATTTGTTGTCATTTTAACTTTTTTAGCCTTTTTTTTTTCTTTGTAGCTACATGATTTCTTTTGGTGCTTGGAATAATAAAGGATAAATGATTTTTTTTACTTTCTCGGCCTGCTTGGAATGGTTTTTGGTTTTTATATTGTAGTTTTTATGTTCTGGGGTTATGTTATAATAAGCTGGTTTTTATGTAGTTTTTTTGTACTTGTATGCACAGTTTCAATTTTCAAAGCTTACAGGTTATATTGAGAACCGGAGAGGCCATTTGTATGTTTGGGTCCATATGTGTGTTTGGGTCGGGTTAAATAAATTGGGCCAAACCTTTAGTAAGTAGCATGGGCTGACAACATAACCTATTAGACTAATTAGCTTTGCCGGCTGTATTGCATAAAAGGTTCTCGGCTGTTTTTTTGGCCAGCATTGACCACCTTTGCCGGCTGTAATTTTGTCTGCCAGGATAGCTTTTGCCGACAGCAGCTTAGCCGGCTGATGTTGTGACAGCCGGGGATGGATTTGCTGGCTGAAATAAGTGCATTTGCTGGCTGGTTTAACAGCCGGCAAAGCCTAAGTTTTTTGTAGTGTTAATTAAGCCTAAGCACTGCTTTAACAAAACCCATTTCCTACTTTTCATATATATCTATAGTAAGAGTTATGAAGAGTGTAATTATGTTTGAAAGGGAGTGAGAGTGGGAGTGGCAGTCATGAAGAGCTCATCATGTAATAGGAATTATAATATAAAATCTGACTGCCACTCTCACTCCCACTCCCACTCCCTTTCAATTTATCATCCAAATCAATTAAATAAGGCCACAACAACTTGGTAATAGAACCAAAGTAAAAGAGATGGGAGAATGAACAAGAGAAAAATATTGAGGTAATTATAGATTGGTCTGTTTACGAGCAAAAAATTACAGTTAATTGTCCTTTTTTTGTTCAGTTAGTAGTCATCTAATAGGAAGTTAGTAGTCATTTGTGTTGAACTGTGATTATTTACCCACAGCCGGACCAATCTGTAATTCCACCAAAAATATTTAAGTAGAAATAATGAAGAGTTATATCACATCATGAAAATAGGTTTTATATAATAATATATTAATCCATAGATACTTAATTTAAATTTTAATTGTGTAATTTAACTATGATTTTCATTATCTACAACATAGGAAATTAAAGCGTGATACGCTGCTTTGTATCATGATAGTGCTGAATGCAGTCCAACAAAAGGCTTAAATGCAAAGACAAGACAATTAAACAACCCCCAAAAAAAAAATAAAAAATAAAAACACACACACAAGAGAATAAATAATTAAATTAGTGGGGTCAGTTAGATAAAATATTATATATATTTAATATCATGATACGCTTTTATTTAATATCATGATAGCTGCTTTGTATCATGATAGTGATGCACTTTTTTCTTTCTTTTTTTCCATTTTTAATTACTAGGTAAGATGCACATGCACCCAAGGGGAGTCGAACTCAGGACTCCATATAGAGGAAGACATGCGACTAGGCCCAAGGCTTGTTGGTGTGTAAGAAATCAACTATGGTTTACTGGCTATGGTCCTAATCTATAGGGTATTCGGTATTTTGATAGTAGAAATGCTATGTGCATATATCAACTTTTTACACCAACTTTGTGCGCTAACTCATGTGGTTGAAGATCAAGCTAGCTCTACCACCTCAACTCAATTTAAATAAATAAATAAAATGTGTTCTATATTACCTGTCATGTAAGCTGGTGTAGAAACTTGATACAAGTAGCATTTTCCTTATGATAGGAAACCAGTGACGTGTGTATCTAATCACCCAACGGTCGAGTACAGATTTGGGTATTTTAATGATTTTGACAGCTGGACTACTCAACTTTCCTATTAACAGCCAATTTTGTGACTAAGCACCAACTCTAAAAGTTTAATATTTGATCAAGTAACCAAAACAAAAACACTAGCTGCAGCTTTGGAAGTACGTTTATAATGGAAAAAAGAGTAAGTATCAACAAAACATTAAAATGAAAATCTACACGTAGTACAATAGAGATTTTCCTCAAATGGAGTGGATACTAATAAATGAAAACTTTCCTAGTTTCTATGTAATGATCAAATAATTAAAATTTATTCAATATGCATTATCGACAAAAACTTGGAAAATGGGCAAACCTCATTCGTGCAGAATATTTTTTTTTGATTTCTAAAGGTATCCCCAGGCTTTGCCCAGAACTAATCCTCCGAGGTACGGTCGGGCGCCGAAGCGAGGACCTCTCCCAAGAAAGTTTGAGATCTATTCATATTTTAAGAAGAGAAAAAGGGGCCTCTTGCATTTGGATTATATATATATTGGTTATTAAAAATAAAATAGGTTATCAATTTATCTACTGGTGTGACAAATAAAATAGATAGATATATATTACTGTTTTATGGAATTTTGGATGGGGTTGATGCTTGACTGTTGCAACCTCCAACCAACTTTAGTCTTTTCTCTATCTTTTATTTTGTTTTTTCGTTTTTATTTTTATTTTTGGCAAAGGAACCAACTTTTGGTCTTTAAAGAGGAAGAAAAAGAGTGGAAGATGGCCGCCTTTTGCATTTGGATTTGCATGCCGCATCCTGTACTATATGCCTGTTTTGGAACCCTTACTTAAAGCAAAAACAAACCTCAATTTTCTCGCTCCACCACTGGTCTTCGTCACTCCACACTTTGCATGTCATACTTACATTAATGACCTCACTTTCAAACTAACCTTGATCAGGGTTCCCTCAGATTCCTAATTTGTGGTTAGGGAATTATAATAATTGAAGAATTGAAAAATGACTAACCTAGCTAGTACTCCCTAGCCTTTGGCCGCATTGGCAGACTTCGAAGCTGCCAATTCAAGAGTTGAAATGTCATTGGACGTGGAAAATTGTATTTTGAGATCTATTCATATTTTGAGATCTTTCTTGTAAACTGCAGCAGTAAAGGCATGAAAAAGTAGGAAGAGAAGAAAATAGATGAAAAAAAAAAACAAAAATGGTCATTATTAACTAGATTGAGCTTTCTCATGCAAAGTCTTTTTTTGGAGAAGAAAAAGATCAATGAAAACTACTTAATTTCATACCAATCGATCAATGAAAACCATCTAATTAATTTCATACCAATTGTTTTGCAAATTTTCATGCATGGGACTCCTTTTCTTTCTTTTGGGAGCCAAAATACTCTTCTTGCTATAGAAACTTTTGAGATTTGGCTCTCAAAGAAACAATGTACTTTCGAAACCCCATTGAAACAGTTGTTTGCTAGGATGTCCTAAATCTCATATCATCTAACTACAGAGTATTAAATTTGACATGGTTTCATATTATATACTGTTTGGCTCAACCTCTACCTAATAGTTTAAGTTTTTTAGTTGGAAACTTTTAACATATTAATTATGTATTGTTTTATGAGCATGACACATCGACAGGTATCTAATTTTGTAATATGTGTTTGTTCTTAAAACATACAAATTGAAAAAGGAAATTTTAATTACACTCTAAAAACCGTTTCATTTTGCACTAACTCAAGCAATTTGAGAGGTTAGGCGTAATTTAGGCGGATTGAGCAAAAAATTAGGTGAGTTGAACTTTATCAAATTGCAAAAAAGCCAAATCGATCCGCTTTTCTATATATATATATATATATATATACAGTTATGTCCTCATTAACACGTGTTGATATAAGTTATATCATCACCGTGCATTGGGGGTTGTACCCTTTACATTGGTCCAATATAGATATATAGGATGATGATCAGGTAAGCACGTGCATAGGATGATGATCAGGTAAGCACGTGCTGATATAACTTATATCAATACCCACATTAGGAGTTGTACCTTGTGCATTAATAGGATGTGAGATACATTGGACCAATGCAACAGGTACAACCCCCAATGTATGGTGCTGATATAACTTATATCAACACGTGTTCATTGGAACATAACCATTTATATATATAAATCAAATATCTCCAATTTTATCAATGTATTTTCTTATAGCTATTTAGTTTAGCTACTAGACTTTGGATCCTTTAGCAAGATTGCAAACTGATCTAACATTAATTATCTCCAATTTCATCAAAAGTAATTAGGTGTTTATTATATATTAGGCCTTAACTGATCAGCTGTAAATAAATTTGGAAAATATAATTATTTAAGGTATTAAAATCTACCAAACCCACCCAAACCACTTATGATGAACCATCCAAAAAATCCAATCTACCCACCAATTTTTAGCACCTACAGCTTGACAAGCGGGTTAAAAAATTTGCAACTTATGTAGTAACAGTGACAGATTGATCAATAATTTTCTCCTTAAATCACTCCAAATCAACCTGCGCACAATCTTACTACTTCTCTTTGGGACAAGAGTATGATAAGTTTATTTTCAAGCAACAATAATGTACATGTCCCTTTAAAAATCAACTTAATATATCATATTCAAGCACCAACTAGAATTATTAGCCAAAAAAAAAAAAAAAAAAAAAAAAGGCAAAGCACCATGTAGAATATCATCTATATTCACAAAGAGGGAGATGCGACCAGGGGAGCTAGCAACTGAGCTAGCATTCCCCCAAGAAAGCGAATGCTCCGAAAATGTAAGAATGCCAACCCTTTATGGGTATTCATCCCAACGTGTCAATCATCTATACGACAGACAACACCATTAAAATTCTGAAAAACATAATCCTTTGCTACTTCCACTCCCCCCACCCCTCGAACCCTGGACACTACTCCCATCCGAGGAAACCCTTGCCCACTCTCTCGCCTACACCACCTACCTACTCTTTCTCCCCTCTCGACATCTGTCTTCTCCAAGATTGTCTGCATTGCATTAACCCTTCATTCTGATTCTCCACAGTAGTCAACAACTGTGTTTGATTGGCAACGACAGCTGTCTTCACAGACGGCGATTATGAAGAGTTTAATGTACTTGCGCGAGTAGACTCTGGGTTAAACCGCTAAGCGGGTTTTTGGGTGCACAGAACCGCTCCACGTTTCCCTAACAAGAGGTTTTTTCCCCCTCAGTTCTCTTATAAACCGCTTTTATATTTCCATAGAAGGCAAGATTTTGCATCACACATCTTTGAAAAAGAAGAGCTTCCCTCTCTCCTCCTCTCTCCCCCTTCGGTCAAAACTCTATTTGTAAGTTTACTGTATATTTATTTTCTGTATCAATTTCTTTTCTTTATTATTATTATTGTTTGTTTGTTTGTTTTTTACTTTTGGGTTTTGATAAACTATATTGTTTCAAGTATAATTCTATTTTTGGAAAATTATCGACGTGTTCTTTGTGTAATTTTTATGAGCTTTTAGTTGATCAATATCCGGCGATCTAACAGGGAAAGGCGGCGGAGAAACCCTAGGGATCTAGAAGTAGAGATGGAGAGAGGAAAGATTGTGATTCGAAGAATCGATAATTCGACGAGTAGGCAAGTGACTTTCTCAAAGAGAAGAAGTGGGTTTCTTAAGAAAGCTGAGGAGCTATCGATCCTTTGCGACGGTGAAGTTGGAGTCATCATCTTCTCCAGCACAGCCAAGCTATACGAGTACTCGAGCACAAGGTCAGTCAAGCTCTCTTCCTCAAATTTTGCATATCTTGATGAGGTTTTTTTTATATAAGGATCTAAGTCTGCCTATCAATATGTGCTTGTTCTACAGCTCGTTTCTTTTTTCCTTTTTCCTTTTTTTCCTCGTCTTCTAGCTGAAAAATAATACCCCAGTTCCTCGTCTTCTAGAGTATAGTAGTGACCTTATATATGGTGTATTTAATGTTGCCTCCCTAACTGAAGGTTACTAGAAAATTGAAGATGACCATGCATTTACATGCATTTTTGTGCTGTCATTTTGGATGGAATTTAGTTTAGTTTTGGAATAGAAAACAATAATCATAAGTTATGAAGATTTGATATTCAACCATGACATTATATTGGACCTAGATGAGACCTTAAGATTTATACCTTGGGCTAAAGATATTTGAATTAGAAGATGCTGAAGATGGTATGGTTGCCTTCAGTAAAGCTCAGTATTGTTAGTTCCAACTTTTCTTTTTCAGCTGGGAAAATTCATAATTTCTCTACCAGTCATTGAATTCCACCTACAAATGCTACATTATGGATAATAGATTGAAGATATATAATATCACAAATCGTGTATTTGGTTGAATCCATTTGCGCAAGAAGTGCTAGATAATGCCTTGTGGGAGGTTGGAATATATCAGATTTCTCATGAGTTCAATTTCTATTGCTTGAGGATGATGCAGATTTTCGAACTTGTTCAAGATGTATAATGAAATAATGATTTAGATAGTAGTAACCTTAATTTATTCTTAGTTTCCCTTTATAATATTTTTCCATCGATGCTTTGTCATGAGCCTCTCTTTCAATTTTAAGAAGCCCTATTTAAATACTAAAAAGCAAAAAAAGGTATTAAGTTCACTTGAGAATTCTTTTGGCAAACAAATAATGACCAGGAAGGAAACATTGATAAATGAAAATATAGAAAGAATGTTTTATAACAATATTAATGCTCACCTTCATTTGTCGGTACACACTTACATATGGCATATAGATGTACATACATAAATACATATATACATACATATTTTGCATGCATTTATTACCTATTAATGTCCGCCAAATACTACAAGCTATAACCCTTGAAAAACTTAGTAGATAAAATTTTGGAACTTTATTTTGATTCCAGACAACACAAATGTTCATCTTTCTACTAGAATCACAGCAATGACTGTTAAATGTTTATTGTGTTAATTATTATTAGTCGTAGTAATAGTAGTAGTAGTAGTACTTTATGAAGCTCTCGAGCTCCTTTCGGGCTATGTCAATATGTGGGTTTCCTTATGTGTGTGCTCTGTGTGTATTCCTTACATGTGATTAGCTATTAAAAGAAAAAAAAAGAAGTGTATCCAAATTCTAGCTAATATGCTGTTTTTTGTTTTTGTTGGCCCACGATTCATTGTATAAATGTCCCACCAATGTCCTAGTAAAAGGAGTCACATGAGCACGCACCTTTCATTACTTCATTTCAAACTAAACAATTCTAAGGGGAAAGTTTGAAGATAGTCATACTAGCATTCTCATTACAAGAAAGGTTCCATATGGTTTTAGCTAGATAAGTTAATTTCATACTCTATATGTATATATACACTCTTTTTATCATCAGGAGTGATATTAGCTTAAAGCAGGTGCACTCCAAAACTCTAACTAATAATTTGTATTTTGCGAATCCAACTATTGGATTAGAAAACTTTTTCATGTAGGTGATTCATGCCAAAAGTCAATTTGATCTGAGATTAATTACTATTCAATCCAAGACTTACATTTGTTAATCAATAACAATTGCTCACTTATGGACATTTTAGAGGAAGTAGTTCTTAATCTCATATCAACTTGATTTTTAGCATGAATTACTTACATATGAAGCAAATCTTATCTAATAGTTGGTTTCACAAAATACAAATCATTTGGTAGAATTTTGGAGTGCACCTAATTTAAGCTAATGTCAGGTCCACCTAATAATAAAACGACGATATATATATATATATATATATATATATATATATATATATATATATATATATATATAGATATAGGGAGAGAGAGAGAGAAGGAGAGTATTATTTTGGTAAATACTCGAATTATACTCATTTAATAAACGTATATATATAACTATTAAAAATATTAAAAACTCTTGTTTGTCATACAAAATTCAAACTTAACATAAAAAAGATTTTAAGAAAAACTCGTTGAATGAAAAAAACACATATTGTTCATGTATTTGACGTATTTTGTATTATTTGTACGTTAAAATAATTTTAGTCATAACACTAGCAAGTCCTACCCTTACTACAATCATGAGGAACACCACTACCAATATTTCAAATCTTTTAACTTTGATCTTTATTTTGTAAAATCAAGATCTAATTTCCAAGTTTTCTATATAGTCTTCAATCTCTCTACTTAATCCAATAAGTTTTGTTATGGACTGCATGATTGGATATACTCTTTTGCCATACAAACAATGTTTTATATTATGTTAGAATGAAATATGAGAACACTTTAAGGAAGAAACTAAAAGTATATATAGATCAAGACTTGTATACTTTTAAATTTTTTAACAATCTTCCTAATCAAATTCCTACCTCCTTCCAAAAAAATATAACAAAAATAAAATTATTTTATTTGATTACTATTTTAAAAATAATTGATTTGCTAACATTATTTTGTAATTTTGTAATAATTAATAAAATAAGGTAAAAATGATTAATTGTGATATACTAAATGAAACAACGTAACCTATATTTTCATATTTTGGCTCCCAGACTTTTTATTAAAATTCATATTGTAATTGCTTATGCATGTATCCATATTTTTCCTTTTCCATTTCCATTTTTTTATGCCAAATTTTCAAAGTTTTGTTATTTAAAAAAAAAAAAAAAAAAGAGCTGAATTATCTTATGTATGTATTTCATCTTGTATTCTTCTATTTCATATTTTACTACATATAAGTAATGATCAAGTCCAAGGCATCCCACAATGTCTTAGACCAGCTTTGTCCACATATGAGACGTGCAGGAGAATCACATCACATACACGCACCCGCACGTGTCATATACAAATAGCCTTGATCGTTTAGGATACATATATATATACACACACACAAATAGTTTCTATAGAAAGCAAAGGCTTGTTCTTCTCTTTCTATTGTCACAAGCCTTCCCTCATTCAATTCTCAATTTTAAAGTTATGATCTTGTAGTCCATGTGCCTCTTATTGTCTCAAGATATTACCTCGGATGTTTTCAAGCTAAAATTATAAATAAGAGGTTTTCCTCTACTTAGTCTTTCACTTCTTACCAATACTTAAACCAATTTGTGGTTTTCCTCTAAACCTTGCCTCCACTCCGTCTTTCTCTTTTCCAATTTCACTCATAGTTCGAGTGAACAATTCTGAAGTTGGTGTAGACACCCCATTTTGTACCGCCTAATTAATTTGATATCACATATTTTGGAATCCCGATGATGAGATTTATTGCATGTTTCTATTCTAACAAAGCAATTCCTGACAAGTCACCAAGATTGTTGCAGAAAAGCTCCTAAATACACTGCCTTTTTACCCTTGGTGCGTACACACCAAATTCCTATGCATACGCACCACTTTACCTTTTTCTTAGATCTATCTCCCACAAAACATGAGAACATGGGGGGTGGGGAGATTCCCACAGTCAATCTGTATGGGAATGGGATGGCAAGATGTGGGGAAAGGAATAAGAATAAAGAAAAGAAAAGTGGAGAGGGGGTGAGGAGAAATGTGAAAGAAATAAAATGGGAAGGGGAATCTGGAGAGGGGAGATGGCTGGAGAGAGAATTGAGGGGGGAAACCTTTGAAACCCAGAGAGAGAAAGACCAACCACTATATACTTACCCAAAAAAACCAAGAAACCAACGAGGGAAAGAAGGAGCTTGGAGCTGCAATCCAAAGCAGCAAGGCGAGAATTGCTGCATTGATGCTGGAGACACCCAAACTTGAGGGTAAGCTATTCTCACCTTGATATTCATTGTTTTTTCTTTGTGATGGTTTGAAGGAATATACAGAGGAATGGAATAACCCCAGCTATGTACTGATTGTTAAATCTATGAACATGCCAGTGTGGTGCATACGCACTTTGCTATATTGCGTACGCAGTTTTAAGATGAAGTTGCTAGTATTTCATTATGTAGTGCTTACTTGTTTATTGTTTATTTTACTGTTAGTCTTGGTTATATTATTTTATTGTAAGCATCGGTTAGATTATTTAATGTTAACAGTATTAATGTTGTCGGGTTAGTTCCATTTTGTTTATTGTTGTTTTGTTTAGTCTATTATTTTTAGTACTAGTGCCCATTAGTTTATTAATTGTATTATTGTTGCATTGATTAATTTATTGCTAAGTTTAATTCGGATTGAGTCACTTAGGTGCGTACGCACATATTAGTGGTGCATACGCATTCCCTATTCAAGCAGAAACGTTGCTTATTTAATTCTCTGGCTGTGAATGCTCACTTTTTTTTTACTGAAATTTGAGCAAGGCAAGCGATTAAGTCCATGTCCCTTTCATTGAATGAGAACCCTATTCCAATCAAGTTTTACCAAATTCCATCCTATCATTCCTTAGGCCTCATCATGTTTACTAAGTCTTTCCAGTGCCCAAGGTTTGACAGGTACACAAGGTAGATCATTTTCCAAGCTTAGGCCCATTATAAATACTCTCATCTCACTAACTCTTTGATCTAAGCCCATCTCTCTCTTTCTTTATTTATTTATTTTTATTATTATTATTTTTTTTTTTGGGCTTGAATCCAATTACAAGAATCGCGCACCTCACTCTCATTGGGTCTAAGCTTAAAGAATAATCAACTTTGAACTCCAATTTAAAATTGGATTTACTTGCTCATCAATATGGGTGAACCCGAAGGTGATCCTTTATCCCCTTTTTTATTTACTCTAGTAGTAGATATTTTGGGGAGACTTATGGATAGGGAAAAAGAGATGGGTTTAGTTGAAGGCTTTGAGATTGGGAGGGATAGGGTTTCAGTTTTGCACTTGTAGTTCGTAGATGATACTCTATTTTTTTCTACTGGGGATGAACATAAATTTTTGAATCTTCAGTCTACTCTACAAGTTTTTGAGTTGCTCAAAGGTTTAAAGGTCAATCTGAATAGGAGCTATATTGTGGGTATTAACTATGAGTTTGATAGAATCTAAAGACTAGCAAATTCTATTGGGTGTCCTATGGGTGAATAGCCTTTTAATTATTTGGGTCTTCCTTTGGGGGGGGGGGGGATCCTTCTAATATATTTTGGAACCCAATCATTGAGAGAATAAGGAAGAGGTTAGATGGTTGGAAAAGGGCACTTATTTCTAAAGGGCGAAGATTGGTACTATTACAATTAGTGCTATATGGTATTCCCATTTATTTTATGTCCTTATTTAGGATGCCTCTCAAGATTGTCCATGCGATTGAGAAAATAATGAGGAACTTTTTGTGGGAAGGGAGTGGAGAGGGGAAGAAGGAACATTTGGTAAGGTGGGAGGTTGTGTCTAGGTCTAGGAGAAAAGGAGGGCTTGGTTTGGGTAATCTAGTAGAGAGAAATGTTGATTTAGTTGGAAAATGGTTATGGAGGTTCCCTCTTGAGCTTAATTCTTTGTGGCATGCTGTTATTAAGAACAAATATGGGCTGCTAGGTAATGGTTAGGATGCTCAGATGGCTAACAGGGTTTCTTATAGATGCCCTTGGAAATTTATTTATTTAGTTTTGCCTCGCTTCTTAGAGCTCATCAGTTTGAATATAGGTAGGGGTGATAGAACTCGATTTTGGGAAGATATTTGGCTAGTAGTGTCTCTCTGTCATCTTTGTTTCCACGTTTATATAATTTGTCATTAGCTTATAATGCCACTATCTCTTCCATGGTTTCCTCCTATGATTCTCCTTATAGTTGGGATTTTAAATTTTTTCGAAATCTTAATGATAGAGAATGGGCTAAGTTTTCTATTATGTTTTCTTTATTGGGTGAGGTGTATCTTAGATCCTTGACTCTAGGTAGGAGGTTGTGGCTTGGTCTCTCTTCTAGAGCTTTTTTCATGCAAGTCTTTCCTTGAGCATCTTATTGATAATCATAACATTCCCATTTTTATTCCTTCTTTAATGATTTGGGAAGCTAGAATGCCCCCTTAAAGTCCAAGTATTTGCTTGGTCTGTAGCTCATGGGAGGATTACTACTAATGACATGTTTTAGAGCAGGAGACCTTCTTTTTGTTTTCTTCCACAGTGGTGCATTATGTGCAAAAGGGCAGAAGAGAGTATTGATCATCTTTTTGGTCATTGTTCGGTGGTAGCTTGGTTGTGGCAAAAATTATTTATCGCTGCTGGTGAGTGTCGGGTGGCCCCAGGTTCTGCTGTTCATATGTTCAAAGTTATTTTTAGAGATTTTGGGGTTGGGAAGAAGGCTACCACGCTATAGAAATGTGCTATCCTTGTAGTTTTTTTGGTGATTTGGCTGGAAAGGAATGCAAGAGTTTTTTAGGATAAGGAAGACTCTTTGATTGGAATGTGGGATCGAGTTCACTTTCTGGTTTCGTTTTGGGCATCCATCTCTAAGGCTTTTGAAGGAATTCCACTTTTTATGATAAAATCTGATCGGTTATCAGTTTGCCTTTAGCCTTTTTATTTCTACTTTTATTTTCTTTGTGTTCTGTTCTTAGGTGGATTTCTCATCCCTCTTTTCTAGTATTTCTCTTTTTGTGTTTAATTCTATGAGGTTTTGTTGCTTATAAATATAAATATATATATATATATATAAATGGGTGAACCCTAATATCTACTCGGTCTATGCAGTCCATTAGCCTTTTCAAATTGAGCCCAACATTCACACACCTCACCTTTCTTTGGATCAAGGGCCCATACAATTTTTTTTTTTTTTTCTTCAGGGGTTCAATCCATTTAGGCCTTCTTATCCTTGTTGGTAGATGAAAAGTGGGTTAGTTGTAACAGCCTTAAAAAAATATAAATAAATAAATTTAATTAAAACATGATTATTATTTAAATTAATTTGTATTAGTATCACTAAATAATAAAATTAATAGTATAGTATTAATATACATAATCACCTACTTAAGATAAATTAATTAGTACTTATTAAGATAAACTAATTAGTGCTTAAGAGAGGAAAAATCTGGAAAGAACAAAAAATGAGATATTTTGCATGTAAATGAAAGGTGGCAAGATTTCAATAGGGAGGAGTGATGAGTCACTATACATGTGTCTACATTTCGAAATCTCAAATTTGATTCATGCTGCTTGTTATTTGTACGGATTGTTTGGGACCTCTATAAATAGAAATTAAAGCAAAAAAAAAGTGTAGGAAGGTGAAAGATAAAGGGAGAATTCATTTACAAAGAAATTGAGAGGCAAACTGCCGTGATTTGGGTGAGTTTCAACATCTATTTTTGTTCTATAATAGTCCTTAGCTTCAATTTAATTTTAGTTGAAGGAAATTTGAATTTCAAAAGCTTAAAATTAGCTTTAATGGTGTCCAACTTTCAGTAGCTTAGTTATGCTTCTATGCTATTTTCTTTAACGTCATTTTTTATGCTTTAGAACCTTATAGTGTGTGGATATTACCTGTGAATTTTGGTGAAGAATGGTTAGATATGGAAGGAGTATTTAAAGCTTAAAGTCTCATATTGAGTTTTAAGCTCTAGAACTTTATTTGTAAAACTGAATTAGTGTGTTAGTGTTTTCTCAAAATTAACCATAGAATATGAAAATAGATATCATAAGCTTCGTTTGGGCTTTTGAATCACTCGATTCTGATATCGTATGAAGAAGATATAAGCATTTGAAGTTTTTTCTTTCACTATAATTAGTTTCTACAAAATGGTGTCTATTTTAGTAATAAATTATGAAGAAAACGACCTTTTTGTAAATAAAGTGACCTGTTTCATAAATACAATGTCCTGTTTTGTAAATAAAATGTCTTGTTTCATAAATAAAATATAAAAGTGTATTGTTTTGTAATTTAATTTCAAAAAAAAAAAAAAAAAAAAAAACAAAATTTTATTCAAAATGCTAAGGCTCTATTCGGATACTAAGAAAATGATTATCTTTCATTTAAATGCCTTAAGTATTATTAAATAATTTCTAAAAATGGTAATAATTGTTATTTTGAAAATAAATTAGATTTTTACAACTAAAAACTATATATAATAAATTTCCATTGGTTATTCCCTTTGATTGGTTAATAAACCATATTCTTAAGAAATAAATAAATAAATATAAATAAAAATGAAACTAAGCATATGTTATTGATATTAATATGTAGTATATATTTTCTCCATTCAAGATATGAATTAATATTTTTAAATTAACTCCATAATTATAGATTGATATTGGAGATATAATAAAATTTCAAATTACCTTAAATTCTTCTAAATTTCTAAATTATTGAATTGTGGGGACCTTTAAGAAATTATGTATTAATTTTGATTCAGTCTAATAATTGTGGCACATTTTCAATTGAGATAATGCTATATATATTTATAGCACGAATTATTGTTGTCATTATTCTAGATACTAATGAATTGTGGAGTGATTAGCTGGGCCTAATCCAATCAGGTATGCCCTATAGTTAGTGCACTAATATACTAAGTCATTGAACAAGTGGGCCATGACTAATATACACATATGATAGGGACGTATGTGCTGTGGCTGTAATAACACACATGTACGGCAAGAGGGCCTATGCGGGTTATTTTTATTATTTGTATTTTGCAGGTTGCAAATGGCAACAGAGGCTCAGGTATGAAAATTTTTATATTGAGAAAATAATGGAATAATGTGCCACAATATGAATATACGTTTTGAATTAATACTATCATCATAATATGATTATTTTGTACAATTGTGCTAAGATTAATAACGAATTAAAATTGGTATTATTCTTACTAAGCTGTGTAGCACACTCTTATTATAATAAATTTTTCAAAGTGATGAGGAAACGTTTGAAAGAAGTAGAAAATTTTTGAATTGCGTAAATTAGGAGAAACTTTTTGATTTTTTATTTGTACTCTTATAGTTAATAAGATAAAGCTTGTAAAGACTTATTTGGAGATGAATGGTTGTACCTTTTATATTTGATAAATTAGTATCAATATTATGTTTGATGCATGAAAATTTCAATTTATTTTATTTTTAAGTTGTGTGAAATTCCGAGTGTTACAAGTTGGTATTAGAGCTTAGGAATTAGGTCTATTGGGGTTAGAAATTTAGGACAGGTTGATCCTTTCAAACTATTAATAATTTATTTGACATTAATATTTTTAAGTTGTGATAAGAATAAAGGGAGATGATGATAGGGGTGGGTACATGGTAGGTCTACAGGGTATCGTGCCCCAAGATCCAAAACAGCACCATAATTGGATAGTACATTAATCTAGGAGGGTTGTCTTTGGGGAGGCAGTTAGAGTTGCCTCACATATGGCTTATTATGGTCCTAGCTTATATAGTTCATTGGTGCGATATTATGTAGTGGATGAATGGGCTGTTAGAGAGATGTCTTTGCAGATGCTGGTTGATCAAGATTACTTCGATGAGATTATGCTAGATGTTTTTTATTATCGGGGTGGCTACTAGTACCTCATGTGTTTCCTTAGATACCTCTAGAGGACCCTGAGATACCCTAGCCCCCACCTTTGATCATAGAGTTGCCATCTGATTCAAAGACAGAGGAAGATATACCAAAGGATTACTCAGATGAGGATGATCCAGAAGAGGATGACCCAGAAGAAGCAACTGAAGTTTCTTTTGTAGGACCTAGTAAAGGGGATGACTGATGTAGGAGAAGAATGTAGTTTTTGGTTTGTGATGGGTGGAAGGGAATAGATAGTCTGATAGTGAAAGGAGAAGTTTGTTTTTTGTAGACCGCGTGCTAGCTGCTATGTAGATAGTTTAACTGACACTTTTGTACACCAATAGATATAATGGTGTATGTAAATATTGTACTGATGCAATATCTAGTTTGTGAAATATTAAAGTATGTTTTATTATAAATTTTCATGTACATATAATATTTGTAGAAATTTATTTATTTTTTCTTTATAGAATATGGCAGGAGAAACTGGAAATCAAACCACTCAAAATGATCAACCCGATGGGCTTGTAGGAATGTTTGGAGTATTTTTAAAAATGATGGAAAGAAATGAGCAATGAAACCCAAATCATAATGAGAATGGTTTAATTAAACAATTTCGTGAGTTGGGTCCTAAAGAATTTAATGGGACAACAAATGCTGATCGAAAAAGCAAAACAATTGATACAACACTTAGAAGATATCTATGAAGCGTTACATTGTTCAGAAGTGCAAAAGAAACGATTGGCAGTTTTTCAGTTAATTGCTGATGCTCGAAATGAGATAAGGTTGATATGCAGTGTGAAAGGGTTGAAATGAAGAATTTGATCGCTGGACCAATACAAAAGCTGGATAATCTGGAAATGGGAAGAGAAAAGCCCAAAGGGGAGGGAAAATCAAAACATCATAAGGGGGGAGAGAAGGAGAAAGAGGCGGTCCATGGAAAACAGGTGAAGGGGAGAACGTTTGGGATGATGGAGATTATTATGACTACATACTCAAAAGGAATGTTAAAGGTAAACGCAAGGTGGAAGACCTTAGGGTGGACAAGTTAGAAGCCGAAAATCAGGAAATAAGAGAACAAATGAGTCAAATGAAGGCTGCATGGCGCAAGTCCCAAGGAATGGATGACTACATGTTTTCCATACCTAGCGCCACGTCTGAGGCCAAGGTTTAATTGCCTCCTAAATTCAAAATCGTAGACTGAAAAATTTGACAGGACTGGTGATCCCAAACAACATCTCTGCCAGTATATGAGCATTGCTATAATAAAGGGCTGAGCTCATAGCAGATCTTACAAGCTTTCCCTTCGTCATTATTTGGGGACATCTTAAAGTGGTATTATGGGTTGGACGAAAAGATAGTTGGGTCTTGGTTGGTTCTGGCCCAAGAATTCGTGAGCAAATACAACTATAATACCGTACTGGATGTGACGATGAGGGATTTGGAGATGATAATGCAGAAACCCAATGAACCCTTCTCAGAATTCATAGGCCAATGGAAGGCAAAAGCGGTGAAATTGACAAATAGGCCAACCAAAATAGGCCAAGTCAATATGGTGCTAAAAAAATATGGCGCTTGTTTCCTTTGACAAAATATTGGCTTCATCCGTTATGGACTTCCAGCAGTTATACCAGTGCATGTGGGACAAGGATAGAAGATGCGATTCACAAGGGGCAAATAAAGGGCAAGCCCAATAGAGTATTTAGCGCAAACAACAGAACTCCAAGTAGGGGTAATAGAACTAGTGGAGCAACGCAAGCAACAATTGGTACTATTCAACAAGCTAAGAAAAAGCCAAGGGTATTCTATGACTTGGGAGTCCTTCTATCCAAAGCTTTTGCGAATTTAGTAAAGAAAGGATACCTGCAAAAACGAGAACCCTGAGCACTCCTAAACCCCATCCCATCTAATTAGAGGTAGAATGAGTATTGTGACTTCCATCAGAGCATTGGTCATAAGACAGACAACTGCACAAGGCTAAGGCATAAAATTCAAGACATGATTCATAGTGGTAGGTGACTACGACCATGAAATTCATTCCCTTTTTCATTCCATTCTCATTCTAATTCCATTCTTTTTCCATTGCATTCAAGTGTACCAAACATAGCGTTAGATCTCTTTTGATCTAAAGGCTCCACTTCATCTCTATTTCATATCTTTTAAACACAATTTTGGGTCGGATCCGAATAGGGTCGGATAAAAATTAACCCAAAACCTATTTCTTTTAATTGAATATGTCTTGACCATTCCTGCAACTCTCCTCTTCTCTCCCTCAATCCCTAGCCCTAACCCCATGTCAATTACTTCATCTCTCACTCAAGATCTATCAATATCTTATTATCACAAGCCACAAAAGCTCATCCATTTTTGGAAATACTTCATCAGTAGAAATTCTAAAACTCTGGCAACAACTCAACTTTGCGATGACTAGGTAGCTGACCAAACTGCAATAAGCAACTCCCCATCCCTCACCCTCCCCCCTTCCCCCTCTTTAAAAAAAATAAATAAATAAATAAATAATAAAAAAGAAGGAAAAAAAGGAGAAGAGCAAAGGATAGTTTTCTATACACCAAGTCTCCAAAATATATAGCATAGCCATAGCTCCCTTAAAAGTGGAACTATGAAATTCCACAGCAAAAAGAATAGAAGACAAAAAATTCAAATGAAACCTCTTTACATTAAATCCACTGACAAGAACAAATGAAAACCTTGAGGCTCTTCTTTTTATTCTTTTTTTTTTTCCTTTTTTTTTTTTTTTGAAAAGATATCAAAATTATATCAAATCAGAATTGAACAAAGAAAAATGAAAAAAAAAAAAATCTACCATGTTTATTTTCGAGAAGACGAAGAGGAAGAAGATTTAAGAATTCTGGAGATCTTGCACAACTGCCTTTGTATGGGTATTGTGGGATTTAGATACTGTGGGTGTGTGTAGGTGATTGGAATGTATGGGGTTAGGGCTTAGAGAGGAATCCAAAAGAAGAGAATGGGAGGGTCGCATGAATGGTTCTCAAAGCAAAGGAAGAGAGAACAAATTAAATGGGTCTCGGGTCTTTCCCTTGAATCAAACCACATCCGCAACTTATGTAAAAAGATCAACAAGCATTAGGGCTGTTGGATCAAAAGAGATCTAAGCTAGGCTGTAAAAAAGGTGTAAAAATAAAACTCTTACACTAGGTGTCAACGGAATCCTACCCCATATATATATATAAGTTCCTATCAGCATGTGTTAATATAAGTTATATCAGCACCATGTATTAGAGTTGTACCTCTTGCATTGATCCAATGTACTTCATATCCCATTAATGCATAATGTACAACTCCCAATACGGATGTTGATATAAATTTTATTAGCACATGCTTACTTGATCATCATCCTATATATACCTCTCTCTCTCTCTCTCTCTCTATATATATATATAGATTAATTACCTTCAAATCAACGTTATTTTCACAAACATTATCACCTGCATGTGCAACGAGTCAGAAGCTAGTAGACGTTTAGTGCAAAAAGTCACATGATTTCTTGTTGCGTGTGTCAATGTGTCATTGTCCTAACTTTAATTTCTACCCATCCTGCCAACCAGTCCATGTCCGAGCAACTCTTCAAAGCTCAAATCCATATATCATATATGGAGTATTAAGATGTTGTTTGACAAATCTGAAAACTTAGATTAAGGAAAGATAAATCTGATCAGTTTTGATTTCATATTATTTGGTAAAAAAAAAATTTCTTACTAATTAATTTAGTTTTGTTTTGAAAACAAGGCATGAACACATTATTTTTCAAACTAACTGTGACTTAGTTTATTTAAAAACTAGATAAAAGTTATGGATGAGATCCCATCTGATCTAGTTTTTGAAATTCCCAAATAGGCCTTAGAATACGGCCCCCTTTCAGTCATTAAATACAATTTACCTACACTATATATAGCTGCAATTAGACCAAAGCTCTAACAAAAAATGTCTTCCTATTCAAGCTAGGGGTGTAAGCGGTTTAGGTTAAAACCGAGAACCAAACCAAACCGGCTGGTTTTGTTTGGTTTTTTTGTCATTAGGTTTGATTTTGGTTCTAATTTTAGAAAACCGAATTAAATTGGTTAGGTTTTGGTTTTCATGTTTAAAAAACCAAACCAAACCGAAAAACCAAAAAAATCGAAAAATATATAATATATATATAATTTTATATATTATATATCAAACTTTAGTTTGTAAATTTCCTATTCTAATAAAGGCAGAATAGGTAATAGATTCCAAATAGTAGTACTGAACTTACCGGAGTACAAAACCTACTGAATAGTGAGTACTAACTAAGTGACTTGTGATATTGGCATGTATGAGATTAGATATTTGAATTTGAATTGACATATGTCAATATGTTTCTATTTTGATACAATGTTTAATGTTTTTTTTAGTTGCAAATGTAATGTTTTTATTAAAAATGTTTTTATTTGGAGTTTGACATATCATTTTTTTTTCATTTTCAATTATTTGTTACTACTTGATAGGTTAAAACCGAAACTAAATTGAACCAAACCAAAATTTTTTTGTTTGGTTTTTTTATAGCATGGTTTGGTTTGAAATCTACCCTAAAACCGAACCACTAACACCCCTAATTCAAGCATATGCATAGGTTGTGTATGCTTGCATCTGTTGCTTTTATGTCATCCCACTATATTGTCAATTTTGGGGAGATAAGAGAGTCCAAGATCTATCATGATAGGTCCAATATATAAGTTTAGAACTCATACCCATACAAAACGCCTAAACCTATTAGTGGTGAGTCTATTACTTGTATATTAAGGTGATTTCATTTTTCTAATCTTCCGATGTGGGCCACACGTGACTACAATAGTCAAGACTCTACCTGGTTTCTCCGGTGAGCTTCCCTTCAAACTTGAAACTGGGTGAGTGTTTCTTCCTTGTGATTATTCAAAATGTTGCATATATTTAATTAGACTTCAATTCCTTGCCGCAAAAGGGGACAAACGACAACAATAATGCTGGGTTTTTGCTTTACCAAAAAAATAATAATAATAATAATAAAAATTCTGGGTTTTTGTATTCAGATACGTGAGCGCGCGTGGGAGATGTTGAGCTCTTCTACTATTTTGTCGAGTCGGAGGGGAACCCTAGAGCTGACCCTCTTCTTATTTATCTCAATGGAGGCCCTGGTTGTTCGGGTTTGAACGGATTCTTTTACCAAGTTGGTATGTCTCCATTTTTTTTTAAATTTTTTTTTTTATAAACCTTGGCACGAATTTTCTTTATGCTAAAAAATACTAGATAGAACCTATACTGTTCCAATTTGACCGATCATAAATGGTGAAGATGCTATTCAATCCAAATTAAAGTTGGTATGCCTCCGGTTTCTAGTATCATGTGTCTTGTTTTGACAATCTTGACAAGTAGATTCTTGTCTTGTTTTAAAGATTGTGACGAGTAGATTTATAATATAAAAATTTTATTAAAAACGGACATTTGTGGGGCAATTTAGGTTTGTAGGCGAAATGCATTTAACAAATGCTAAGGTCGTAACAGATTTTGAATTATGACTACTTCAAACGTTGGTTTTTTTTTGTTTGTTTGTTTCTTTATTTGTTTCCTTTCTGTCTTTCTAAAACAAGCTCACGGCTATGATCCATATATAGAGGGTAGGATTCTGAGGTTTAGGGGATAGGCTATCCCACGTCGCCTAGTACATGGCCGAGAGGACTAGCCTGGTTATAAAAGATAAAAATGAAGGTAAAAAGAAGCTAGCTAGGTTATGGAGAAGCAAAAAGGGTAAAAGGAAGATAACCATGTGACAACTCTATTTGGGGTGATCATAATAACTCGCCAATTGAGGAACTGATGACAAGAGGAACCTAGGCTAGCCCATAAAAAGAACCAATGACAAGTTGAGCCATGGCCTGAGTTCAATCCCATCAAAGATTAATGTCTCTAGTGCATAAATAGGATTATTAAGGCTAGGGACCTATACACGTTACAACATAGATTTTGAGACTTCAACTCTTGATTATTTGGCCTCCGACACTTTTATCACTAAAATATCACCCATCTAAATGAATGAAGGGTAAATTACATTTAGACCCTGTAGTTACTGACAAATACATTGGTCACCTTTGTCCTTTTGAAATTACACTGCACCCTTGTCGAACATGTTGGCTAAACGGTGTTAAAGGAAATTGCTAATTGACATAAATGCCCTTTGTATAAAACCTATCGTTTTATATTCTTTTATGCATTCGGTGAACTCCTATTTGTTTAATGAATTATTTAATGCACAACGCATTGTTTAGTCCATTAATATAGTAAATGCACCGTTAATTCTATCTCCTCCTTCATATTTTTCTCTCTCTCTCTCTCTCTCTCTCTCTCGCTAGAGCAGAAAGATACCAATCTATGGAGAACTTTCCAAACTCTAAAACCTATCACAAATCTGATCGAAACCAACCCATGTCCAACAACCTTCTTTCAAGCAAGCACCTCCACCTTCAATTATATATACTGGGCACACGCGATGCATGTGCAATGCAGTGCATTGTTAATTTGGAATTTGGTTGAAGATAAGTTATGATCAGTGTTATTAAACCCGAACCGGACCGGCTAGTCGAACCAATGAATCGAACACTAGACCGGTCCAGTTTCTTAATTGGATCGGAAATGCATGCGAACTGGACAAAATTAAACCGGTCTAAACCATCAATTTTTTATGCAAACTGGTCCGGTTGAACTAGTACTAATACTAAAAAATTCTAACATTTTGCATGTATGAAAAGTAGAAACGTGGATGTACACACTTAAAAGAGTTCTTAACCAACTAGACCACCTACCGCTTATGTGAAAGTTTCACAACACGTTGTTTAAAATATAAATGTATACATTTTTTTTTTGTATTATTTTAATTATATGATTGGTCCAACTGGTGACCCGACGGTTAAACCAGTGACCTGGTGACCCAACCTTCAGACCGGGTCAATGACTGGTCCAGGTTTAATAACTATGGTTATGACAATTGTCAAATTTCAAATTTTAATGTGCTATATCAATTTCTAAGAGAGAGAATCGGAGAGAGATCTTGGGAGAGTGGGGGAGTAAGAATTCGTGTCAGTTGAGAGCTATAGTTACTATATTGCCCCTAAGTCTTCTTGAACGTGAGTAGTTAAAAGATAGTTTTTGGTAAATTCAAGTGCAATCCAACCACAAAGAAAATTGGCTTTATATAGTAGTATAGATATTTTTCTACAACTATAAATTGTGTCTATTATATATACATATATGTTTTTTTTCTTTTTTTGGCGCCATTGGACTAAGCCATCACCACCATGTTGGGCAAAGCAAGCCCACGGCTCATGTTTTAATTCTATTCAAATTTATAAAAGTGCGTATTCATGGCCATATTGCGCCCTGTATTTTTTCTTCTCTGTTTTTAACTTCTTTAATTTTCAATCCACCATTCAACACCAATCCACCCCTAGCTTCACCAACCACCAGTAGCACCTGGTCGCATATATGCCTTGAAGTGTAATCGAGCAGCCATGGTAGCATCAAGTTGAGGAAGTTTGTACCACACGTTGTGGAGAGATATGCAACTTTACCACACCCACCTCCTTGGGTCTCTCATCTCTGCAACATATATATATATATATACAAACACGCATGCACACACACAAGCTGCTATTTGATTCCTATGTTTAGTCGGGTTTGAAGATAGAAGTTGTAGGGATGGAGAAGTGCTTTGGGGATTGATGCAGATTGCATTGGTGAACGCATGCTCACCTTGAGCACCACAGGGCGTTGGGGTCTACTGTTGCTGCTGTTTCTGCTGCTTATGTCGGAACTTTAGTTATTTTAGCTATTTTAGGAGTTCTAATTATTTTATTGTTATTTAATTATTGTTTTTATCTTATTAGTTTTCTAGTTTATTTTGGTTTACTTGTTCTAGTAGAACTAAGTTTTCCTATTTCATGGGTTAGTTCTCTATATAAAAGAATGTAAGTCTTATGACAAACAGTTTAGAGTTGATTATTTTATGAGATTAATAATATCGAGAGAAAGAGTTTTTCCTTTATTTCATGCTTTCGTGTTTTTGAGTAAATATCGATTGTGATTGCTTACTATTTGGTATTGTTCTTGCGATAATAAACAGATTGGTGGACGCTTGATTGTTTTTAATGAACTTCATCTCGACTCTGTGTTTTCCGCCACCAGGGATGGAGACATGAAATGCTGTGTTTAGTTGTTTTCATCCCTACCCATGAGATAAAT
Source organism: Liquidambar formosana (assembly GCA_039720395.1). NCBI lineage: Eukaryota > Viridiplantae > Streptophyta > Magnoliopsida > Saxifragales > Altingiaceae > Liquidambar > Liquidambar formosana. Next base: position 27,590,267 of record CM077823.1, read on the forward strand.
GCTGCATTTCAGCTTTAATATGGGTAAACAGGGTATTTTTGCTCACTTTTTGCATGACATCATCTAATCATGTTAACCGACTCAACAATAGTTAACGGATGGGGCCAGGGACGGAATTAAGATTTTATCTTGGGGGTGGACAAAGTATGAATAAAAAGAATTTTACCATTCAACTTTGAGAATCATGTTAAGATTCAAGATTAAAGTAATACATCGAATGAAAGGTAAACAATTGACCTTGCTCATCGTTATCAAAAACCATGATAGAAAAAGAAAAAAAAGAAAAAAAAAAAAAAAAAAAAAAAAAAAAGAGGGGCTGACGTAACAATTAATCTGATAAAGAAGAGAGATAAACAACTGGACCTTGTTTTGGTGATCAGTTCCCAATGTAATACCACAAAAAACACAATTGGTAGTTCTTTGTTCTAAGTTGATAATCAATTTGTACTAAGTTAATAGTCATACCTTTCTTTGGTATTAAATTGAAAAGTGATAACAAAAATATACTTTACTAGACAATTTTGTGCAAGTTGGGAGTGGCTATGGCCCCCCAAGGCCTAGTTATAGTTCCCTGTCTAGATGGGGCTAGGAGTATATTATTTTCGAAAATAAAGGAGTAAAGTGTAATTTTAGAAAAGATAAGGATGATCAGTATATTTGTCAGTAAACAAAGGAACTCTAGATGTAATTTACTCATGAATGAATGAATGAATGAAAAAATAAATACGGAGAAAAATTAAAAACTGCACTCTGCCACAGATAGGGCCAGCCATTACGCCAAGGCCCATGAATCGAGGTGACATTTGGATCCCGTGCACAGCTATATATGTGGCTGTGAATATTTTTCAGGCTCCAGAGGTGGGAAATTATTGTTGAAAAGTCCATTTCTTTAAAGTAGGGAGTAATTATACCCTCCCAATTATTTGAATTTCCACCAATAAGTGTACTCTCAGCTGTGACAGCATTTTCCCTACCATTGTCGGATGAGTGCCCATTGAATCGAAAAAAATTTATCATTAGAATACATTCATGATTCATGTACCCCTTTGCAGGCCCAATAGCTTTCAACATCACAGATTACATCCGTGGCTTACCACAATCGCTATATTATCCATACGCATGCACTAGGGTCCAAAATTTAACACAATATTACTATTACTTTGTTTTATTTTTGTAGCTACAAAATCCTTCGTCAAATTGATGGTAAAACTCTGTAATATAAATTAGAATAATAATAATGTGTTGAGACCGTGGTTAGGGATGTCAACGGGGTTGGACGGGTTTGGTACGGGGAGCCCTCTCCCAACCCCAATCCATTGGAATTTATCTCGCCCTAAACTCACGTTGAATTTAACATTCAATTCCCATCCCAATCCCATTTAATTTTGAAAATCTCATTCCCACCTTGTCCTGTTCCGTTTATATTTTGTGGGACAAAATAGGACGAAACAAAAAATCAATTACATTCTATAGTATAAATTTGTTTTTAAGAAGAAATAATTATTTTATTTTACCATATTTATAATAAAAAAATTTTAAAATTCGTTCATTAAATTCATCAAACTACTTTTAATTTTTCTATATGAAAAATTAATAAAACACAACATAACAACTAAAAAGAGTCACGCAATAACAAGAATTTTTTTTAATAAAAGTGTCACAACTTGCAACAAAACAAATAGAACAAAAAGACAAAAAAAACAAACAGGATCCTAACAAAGGCAAAAAGCAACCTAACAAATTAGATGCATTTATATATTATAAATGACATAAGTGTATTATTATGTATTAATAGAGGTATAATAGTAAAAGTGAATAAACAATTAGGATGGGTTTGGGACGGGTTTTTAATGAAAATCCCAACCCTGCCCCAAACCTTAACGGGTTCTTAAGAAAATCTCAAACCCACCCCTACCCATTAAATAGTAACTCAAACCCTTCCCACTAGAAACGGAATAAGGCAGAGCCCCAAAAAAACCCATCCTGTTTACATCCCTACCCGTGGTGGTGATGATTTTTAGACCGCCAACATAATATTTCTAGATGCACCCGTCAGTGCTGGTTTCTCCTACGCAACAACCACAGATGCTTACAACAGCTCAGATACACAATTAACAGCACAAACTTATAGCTTTATAAAAAATGAGTGAGATTTTGACAATGAAAAAAAATTCTATTTGATCGATAAAATTGAACTGGGTCCAAGGGTCCTTATACAGTGCAATTAATAGAAATTAATGTCATGGAAAATTTCTTTCTTTCAATTAATCCTTGGTTATTTGTTTGACATTATGATCTGTGATCGATGCAGTGGTTGAATGATCATCCAGATTTCATGGCAAATCCCTTCTTTATCGCTAGCGATTCATATGCTGGAATAATTGTTCCTATGCTTGCTCAAACAATTATTGAGGGTAAATACCTTATTTCATGATCGAAGAATTAATTTTTACGGAAGCTTAAATATGCTCATTGAAACCCAGTCCTTAGACCCTGTCATATTCTGATGCAAAGCAAGCTCAAGTCTTTGGTTGTTGATTATGGACTTGCAGGGAATGAAGCTGGAGAAGAGCCAGAAGTGAATCTCAAAGTAAATTATCTAACTATAACACCAATTTGTTTATTTATTTATTTTCAATTAATGATTTACGGTATCCCAGGCCTTATATTTGAGAAGGGTTTTTCCCCAACTAATCTCCTAATGACTTGTGCGAGATGCCTCATACCCATATAGGCAGCAATAGCTGCAAGGAATCGAAACAATGATTTCTAAGTACACCCATAGCTTGATTGCTCGACTAACCCCACAAGGACACCAACTATAACACTTGAATTAGTTTATTTGATTTATTATAAATTTATGATCCAAGTTTTGCGAATTGTACATGTGGAATGTAATGTCAAAATGCTCGCAGGGATACTCAATTGGATGTGGACATACTAATACAACAATGGAAACAAATGCGAAAATACAATTTGCCCACCGAATGGCCCTTGTATCAGATGGCCTCTATGAGGTAAAAGGCTCCTAGTTTTTTGTTTCCAAATTTTTCGTGTTTTTTATTTTTTATTTTTTAAACTATGTATTACTTAGTTGGAATGAGGCTTTGTTGAGTCAATTTGATAGGAGCTTTTTATTTTCATTTTTATCCCAGCTTTAAAAATCTTGTCATTGAATATATAGCTTACGGTCGCGGATAGTGTTGTAGGTTACTGATATTTGTCCGAATTCAAATTTTTTAAAAAACATTGATCCTCATTTATTGATATTAAAGGGTTAAGAATAAAAATAAATTCTATCGATTATCAAAAAACAAAAAAAAAAAAAATACCAAAATGGAGGAGAGAGGCCTATAGTTTGTGTAATACATATCATAACAAAGCCGTAATAAGTGTGATGATTCATGCTCTTTCAGTCAGCCAAAACAAGTTGAAATGGGAATTATGCTGACGTAGATCCTACCAATGCAAAATGTGTAGAAAATATTGAAGCTATCAAGCGGGTACAGTGAATTACCATTCTTTATTTTTATTTTTTCTATTAGAAGTTACCTATTAAGTTTTATGGGCATCAAGAACAGGTGACAATTTCAATTAATTTGTAGTGCATTGAACAAATAAGTACTCGTCATATTTTGGAACCCAATTGCGCTTTCATATCGCCCAAACCAAATGAAGAAATGCCTCGAAGGTTTCCCCAAGCAAATACAGGAAATTCCCTCCTTTCATCGCCTAAATTCCGTGATCTTTGGTGCCATGTAAACCCTCTCTCTCTCTCTCTCATGCCTATGAAGTTATCTAATTCATTTATCTGATTGCTTCCTTTTTTGGCAGAATTTTAATTATTTGCTTTCTGCTATTTGGACAAATTATAAAAGTGTCCAACACGCTCTGAACGTCCGGCCGGTATGTGAACTCAAGTAGTGGTATATATATGAATTACGATTAAGGGATATAATTTTTGTATTTTAGTTTTGCAATTGATTTTTAAGCCAATGTGTAGACATCCCATTTTGTCCTCACATTTTTATGAGTTCCCGATGATAAGGTCCATAAATTTTGTTGCCAATCCTGGGTCCTTTTCTGATGAGTTGAGTGAGTGTATTGATTAGTACGTACATATGGTTAAGTTGCACACGCATACATTGGATCATAGCCTTGGGAGGTAACTTTAATTTTTGGAAATAAAGGATGGGAGTACGCATGACAGGGACATGCGAGTGCATGGCCCCACTATGCGTACGCATGGTGTGACTATGCATACGTATAGCCATGTGGATACAGGTCATCTTGATTCAAAGTGATGCATATGCACTATGCGGTTATGCATACGCACCATTTGATCAAGTGTATGCGTGGAAATCTTCATTTTGCTTATTTTTCGAAATAATCTCCCCCGAATTGTGGGAGGGGAGATCGCAGCCTACCTTTTGGGAACAAGAGGAGCGGGGCTGAGTGGCTCCTAGGGTTTCAAACGAGGGTCAGCCTAATCCTTCCCTATATATAGCTAAGTATAGGGTTTGGAAAAAAGGAGAGGATCGAGCTTTGCGTGTTTGGAGGCTAGGCAAAAGAGAGAAAGAGAGAGAAAACTGAGAGAGAGAGAGAGAGAGAGAGAGAGAGAGAGAGAGAGAGAGAGAGTTCTATGAGAGAGGGAGTGAGGCTGAGCCTAGAGAAAAAGAGCCAAGAGGATTGGCAGTGGACCTAAGAGAACGGCGATCTAACCACAATCTCATTGTTGGTAAAATCCCATTCATTATTGTTTATTAATCTATCATCTACATACTTAGGAATGGTTTAACTCTTGCATATCTGCTGTGGCTCATATTTGTGTTTAGTGTTTAGCTGATGCATGGTGTTGCAGAGAAGAACCACAGTTTGAATTTATGATTTTGGTGCGTACACACATGAATATGTGCTTATGATTTGTTATGCGTGCGTGTGTTTGATGGACCACAATTTAACCTGTATCTTGCATGAAATATATGCGCGTACGCACGTACGTGTGCATGTGCGTTTTGGCTCAATGCGCATATGCCTAAAAAATAGATCTGACTATTTGTTTTGCAGGGGAGATTGATCAGATATGCGTAGGCACGTCATTACACGCATACGCTTTGTTTTATAGCGCGTCCATGTATTTAACCTTTAGTGTTACAGAGACAAAAAGTGGCGTGCGTACACGTAGGGCCCTATGTGCACGCACGATTTGGTGTGCATACGCATGGTTTCCTTCCTGTTACTTTATTACCTTTTTGTTACTTTATCATGTCAAGCCACTTCTTTGTTACTTCTTTTTTATTATTTATTTTATTTTATTTGTTTATTATTTCTTTTATCATTTGTTTATTATTTGTTTATTACTTCTTTTTCATTTACTTTATTTAAATTAGTACTTGTTGCATAATGTACATAATTATCATAATGTGTGTGTATTTTAATTCTTTGCATAAATAGGAGTAATTTTAATTAAATTACACAATTAAATATGATTAATAGACGTAAAGTGGGGCCGATCTACGGATCGGACGCCATTGGGTGCCTAACACCTTCCCAATGGTGTACCCTAGCTTCGAACCTACTTTGTTAATGACGAGTTAGACCCTTGCAAGGGGTCAATTTGGTTCCCGGGTTTTCCTAGGCGGCGACTCCTCTCCGTGCTAGTCCTTTGAGGATAGTGCGTATTCTCAAGCCACGTGTGTTCGTGGGGCACAGTGCTCACAGTGGCAACTCTGTTGGGATAGAGAGCTAGATTCCATAATGTCTATTAATCATAATTAATCATTTGATTTAATTGAGATGACCAAAAATTGCACACACACACATTTGGCCTTTGTTTATCCCAATGATAGGTTGGTGAGGATTCTCGAATTCCATTCGTTCCTATAGGCAATCCATAACCTACATCGTCAACCCACAACCTCTGCCACTAGCCTATCATAAGCTAGTGTGTACGTTAACGGATGGTTCGTTTAGCATCCTAGCTTGGGTAACCCTTTAGAGCAATAAGAAAACCCTTTGGACTGACCACACGTAGTAAGCCCATGGATAGCCTTTTCCAAGCCTTGTGTGAATATGTGACATGCATCATTTGCATTTTAGGCCCAATAGATCGTGAGAATGGGGTGAGACCCATCATGATTTAAAGTCTTTAAGCTTAAGTCCAATTGTGAGGTTAGAGTGATTCTGTAAATAGGTTAGGCCCTAAAATAAATAATAAAAAAAAAGAAAAAAGAAAAAGAAAAAGAGAATGGGCCTAAACCTGTATAAAGAGTGGAACATACTGGGCTTTAACATAGGGGCTTTGAATCATGACAAGGCTGCACGATTAGGATAGATTGCACCCATTTGGCGTGTGGATCCAAAGGGACTTAATCTTGGGAGGTAATTTTGGGTAATCGACAAAAATCTAATTTCTTTTAAACTTAAGCCCTATGAGTGTGAGGATAATAGAGAAATTTGTATGATAGACCCAAGCCTAAAACAAAACAAAAAAAATGAAAAAAAAAAAAGGGGGGGGGGGGGTAATAAACAAAAAATATATAGGCTTGGATTCAATTGAGATGGTGAGGTATATGAATTGTAAAAGGCTTGAGTTTAAAAAATAATAGATTTTGTTGGCCTATCACATGCAGACTCTCTAAAGAATTAGTAAACATAAGGAGGCCCATATGATAATAGTGAAATGACTTTAATTGGACATAGAAAATTATGAAATTGGGATATGGATTTATTTGGGTTTGCTTGCCTACGACCAATAGGTTGAAAAGAAGAGAAGTGATAGAAGGCTTAGCCAAGATCATGGAGATGTTGACTAGGTTGGATGCAACAGTGGCTGGGTTGGACATGCGTATACAGAAGTTGGAAAAAGACAAAGAAAAGAAAAGGGCCAAAGGGGAAGAATCTTTCGAGGAGATACTCCAACTGGAAAAGAAAGACAAGGGGAAAGGAAAGGAAGACATTGAAAGAAAGGAAAAACCCCAAGACGAAGACAATGATCCATGGCAGAATAAAGATCTCACAGACTACCTACGCAAAAAGAATTGGGAAAAGAAATATGTTGCTGACCGAGAAGAAATGAAGGAAGAGGTAAATAAGATATACATTGCAATGCGTAAGTCCTAGGGGCAAGATGACTTTGTGTTTATGGGAAGGTTGTTTTTTGATCCTTTATCAAAGTTGCCACCCAAATTCAAGATAGTTGACTTAGAAAAATTTGACGGAACTAGGGATCCTAGGCAATATATTCAACAGTATATGAGGATTGTTCGTATGAAAGGGTTTAACGAAACACAAGCGGTAGCTGCTTTCCCGCTATCCTTAGTAGGAGATGCATCGGATTGATATTATGCCTTGGATGACACATTGGTTTCCTCTTGGGAGCCTTTGATGAAGTTGTTTAAAAATCAATATAAGTACAACACTATGTTGGCAATGACTCTCCGTGATCTTGAGACGACGAAGCAGAAACTAAATGAGACATTTTCTGAGTTCTTGACTAGATGGGGAGGGGGGGTAAGGCTGCCAAGATGACAACTTGACTGAATGAAAAGGATCAGATTAACATAATTTTAAAGAATTTAGCTCCAGTGTATTCCAATCTCATGTTAACTTCTCCCATTATGGATTTTGAGCAACTTTGTGATTGTGGCATAAGAATCGAGGATGCGGTAAACAAAGATTTCATTTACCGTACAGATATAGACGAGAAAGATGAGGGGGTATGCAGTAAAGGGCTTGATGTTGAAGAAGAGTTTGAAGAAAATGGGATGTGGATTGAAGATTGAATGGAGGATATGGCATTGCAGTGTTCGCTATGACTAGAGAGGCTATTGTAGTTGACTTTACCAAGTTCATTCCCTTTACTGATGGAAGGACTACTGTATAGACTTTGAATAAGAGGCAGAAATTGTAACAGTGTTAAAGCTAATGATGAGCTCACTCCAATTAAGTCTTTGTCTGAAGTAACTTTAGAGTCTAGGGTTATGGGTTGGGTTTGATAATCTGTTGGTGTATCCTTTGTTTCTTCATTCAAATGAATTCGATACCGCTCAGTTTGGTGTGTCTCTTGTTGGTGGAATTTCATAAATTCAAAACTCCTTTAATTTGAAAAAGATAATTAATGAGGACCAAGAAAGGAAAGTGAAACTCATCAAAATTGAAATTGTCTTAGTTAACTCAAGCATTGATAAGGATCCTAAAGAAATACAGATTGTTTTCACTCTGTCCACATAAGAGCAAGTCGACCCGACAACTTGGTTGCACAAGTTCTATGACTTGTCAAAGGGATTATGTCTTTGTTCTTCTAATGCCTAGATTGTGAATAGTGGAAATCAAGATGAAGAGAGGCCATTGTTTTTGCTACCCTTCAAAAATAAAAATAAAAATAAAAATAAAATCCCTTGCTACCTGTTTGAGCCTAAGTATGTAGGCAACCCATGAAGGTGCAGCCACATCATTTGAAGTTCAGGTGAAGGTACAACTACATCCATGCATGGGGGTGTGAGTAAAAGGATTCAAATTTGACAATTCAAGAAGATAAGCTGTGGAACTTCTTTGCATTATCATATCTTTTGTAAGGTTGGGAAAGGAAAGCCCGCTAGGCTGCAAACCCAAAAAAGTAGCCTAGGCAAAAGTTAGGGCATTAAAAAAGAAAGGAAAAAATAGAAGAGAAATGGAAAAATAAAATGGAAGGAAAGAAGGGGCAAAAAAAAAAAAAAAAAAAAAAAAAAAAGAAAGAAAGAAAGAAAGAAGAATGAGTTCTGCAGATATCAGGATCAGACGGCAAGGAAGGTGACTTCGATCTTCGATCAAAGGGCAACACTATCCACTACAAGAATATAGGACTTTCACAACATTACATTAACAACGTTTTTGGCAAAATGTTGTTAAAGGGTATTTTCAACAACATTTATTTAGAAAATGTTGTTAATATGCCTTGTATGTACACATTTAACCACGCTTGGCTATGAATGTGGTAGCAAACCACAATGACAACGTGGCCTTACATGTTGTGATTTTCCACCACGTTTCCAGAAATGTTGTTGAAAATGGGGCTTTAGACAACATCCCTCAAACGTTGTTAAAAAAATATAATAATAATACCCAGGGATAAAACTGAGCGGGCCTTCTTTTCTATTTTTTTTGGTGTTCCCGCACTGGGTGCTTCTCCCTTTTATTTTATTTGTTCTTTCATTGTCATACCCCCTTTATCCCTCCACTCTCTTTCTCTAACAGCACTCACCGATCCAGCCACTATCAGATCCACTCCCCGATCGTCGTCGCCAGCCCTCATTGTTGCCAGCCCTCGTTGGCGCTCATTGTGAGATACGTCTCACTCTTTCTATAGCTATTGGATGCTATTGGCTGGTAAATCTCTCCCACACACTCACACAATCTCTGTTTCATCTCCTCTCTTGCTCTCTTTCTCTCTCCATCTACAAATCGAGTCCATCTCCAAGCTGCTCCAAATGTGAACTAAAGCTAAACTCGCGGACGAAACCCTAGGTTTGTTCTCTCCTTAATCTTGAAAAATACTATAAGTTTAGGGTTTTTTTTTTCCATTATTCCTTACACGATTTTAGGGGTTTTTTTCCATTATTCCTTTCACGATTTTAGAAGGTTTTTCCATTATTTCTTACACGATTTTAGGAATTATGACCTGCTGTATTCTCTAATTTTTTTAATTTTTCTGATTTTTCATCTGATTTGGACCTACTGTGTTCTGTAATTTTTCTGATTTTTCTGATTTTTCCATTGAAAAGATAAAGATAAGGGGAGATTGTAATGACGGCGCGGAGTGGTTGACAAGTGGTCGGTGAGTGGTGGTTTTGGGAGACCCATCTGACCACTGAGAGAGGCGATGCTCGTAAATTGGGCAGCAGTCCCTTGGGCTACATACGCCTACACGAAACACATTTTCCCCTCTAGAACTTTCTTTCTCCATATCCATCTCTGTATATACCAGCATGCAATGAGCTACTTGCCTTTAGCGTTGGGGGATTGCTTTATGTTCAGTTTGGATCTCGGAAAACAAGGATGGAAATGAAAGAAAATGCTTCAGTTTGCTTAGAATATGGTTTTTTTTCCTAAGCATTTTTCTTTATCATTTTCTTGTCTTCTCTACTCCTTTTTTCCGAAATCCAAGCAAGGGATTTAGAGTCAGGTAAATCTAGTTCTGTTTCGAGTTGAAAATCCATGCCCACAAAGTGCCCAAAACACACAAGACAAAGCTGGGCAAACAAGTGAGATTGGCTCAATAACCAAAAATAGCAAAGCATAACCCCTACTCTCTAAAATATGTTTTTTTAAATAATTTTTTTCAAGTTAGAAAATTTTGATTTAAATGTTGAAAACTAAAATGTTTTATGTTAGATGGGTTTTGGAGGTTTTAATATGTGTTGCAGTAAGAATATTTTCTAGGTTTATAGGTTTTATAATTAGGATCATGTAATGTTGGAGTTTGGGGGATTTTGGTTGCAGTTGCTATACTTGCATTGTTTCTTTCCATTAATAAAATCCTATTTTGTTGATTAAACAAAAAAAAAAAAAAAGTCCACATGCTTTACCGTCCAACCAAGATGGCATCTTAAATTTAAGTGATACTTGGTGACAAATTTTGGTGAATTTTTAGTAAGATTTGAAGTTGTTCACCACTGTGTCAGTGGATTTTTCCTTTGTTAAAGGGAAGAGCTTTGAAGATAACTATTGGAGTATCTTCATAATGAATTTGTTTTTGTGAGATTTGCCTAACATCACATATTTGTAGTCTCACCCCTTTTTTTTATTTTTTATTGATGGATTTGTTTTTGTGAGATTTGAGGTTGCCTAACATCACATATTTGTAGTCTTACCTTTTTTTTTCTTTCAATTATTATTATTATTATTTAAATTTTAATGAGTTCCTTTCCTTTCAGATCACAAAAGAGATGTAGTAAGGGCAGAGGATGCACTGACTCTTTCGTACAGAAGTGAGCTAATTGGTATGCAAAGAGACTGAAGCGAGGAATTGCAGTCTTGTTCGGAATTGCGTCTTTTGTTTTCATGCTTATGTGCCTATACTTGTTTGGATTTATAAATTGAGGAGATTTTAGAACTTTTGCATTACATATACTGATATACTCTGGTCACTTATTTCTAGCTATTGTTTCCCTTTCCAATTTAAATTTATTTTTATTTCCAAGAGAAAAAATACTTCCTTTTTCATTATAACCAAATGTGGGACTCATTTATGGTGGTGTGAGACTGCCACAAGATGTGCCGACCTAGGATTTGTCTGACAGTTATAATTTTACAGTCTTGAAATACTTCTGTCTTGAAGTGATTTGAGCCTTTCTGAGAGAGGTTGAACCACACATCTCACCCCCACCACCTGAGATTTAACTTTTGTTGAAGATTTATGTTGAGATTTAACTTTGTGATATAGTTGTGTACCACACATCTCACCCCCTGCGATTTACTTTATTTCTTTCTATCATTCACCTTGTACTGTAATTCTTAAATGCACTTTTGTTGTTCTATTTGCACTTTAAGATTAATTGAATATTAGATTTCTTCAGATTTCAGTTGCTACTCATTTATATCCTCAAAACCCATCCCTTCACTAAGGAACTAGTCTTAAGTTCAACGTAGAAGGTACATCTATGTTTAACATTTTCCTTTTCAATTTTTTTCTGACTCATCCTAAATGACTGGTGATTTTAAGCAAATTTTGTCTAAATATTCTTGTATGAATGTAATTTTAAATGATTTTTTTTTTATGAAGGTAATTTTGTATTAGTAACAAAACGGCAAAGCCCATGTACGTGAGACATATACAAGAGTAGTATACGCAATTTTAAATGTTAAGAGTTGTAAATCTCCCTTTGCTAAACTAAACTATTGTGAAAGCTTGAACAGCATCTTGTGGTAGTGCTTTATAATTCATTGTTATGATTAATAATTTATTCTAACCACTTGATAAACCCTTTTTTATTTGTCATTTGTGTCTAAGGGTTCTTGAACTTGTGTTGATTTATGGATTGTTTCACTAAAGATAAAATTCTTGTTAACTAGGTTTTCAAGGTAGTCTTTTAATAGTTTTGAAGGTTTTCATGAAAGTGAGTCTATTTAATATAAGTGTCTTTTTCCTTTTCGTAAGGCAATAGCAAAAATCATGAATTAGAAACCTGGTAGAGTGATAGGATATTAAAATATATAACTATGGTTTGTGTAGCACCTGTTAAGCCTACCCCCATTGCACTGCATTTCAGGGTAAGCGGTGTTCAAGTTCCCATTCCCATTCCCATTCCACGTACTACATTGATTATAGGATTAATTTTAGAACTTCAAATCATTATTCTACAAATTTCTTTTTTTTTTTTTTTGGCATTCTTCCCACTGTAGTGTTAATAAATGGCATTCTTTCCAGTATTAATGATTATAGGATTAATTTTAGAACTTCATAAAAATGTCTCTATATTGATTTTTCACTCTCATTTATGATGATAATTATCACTTTCTTTAAACTTTTTATTCAAAATATCTCTCGAAAGAATAAAGAAGAAAAAAGGAAACAAAGAAAGGCATAGAAATTTTATGAAGTTCTACGAGTCAAATGGTCCTCTAGTCTCAAAACCCACTTCAATCCATTTAGAATAAATCAAATTATTTTTGTCTTAGAGCCTAGACTGTTCCTCTATCCATCTCCAAAGGGGGTGATTGAGGGCTACGGGGTTAGAGTCTTGATCCTACTTTTTGAAGGGACTTATCTTATGGGATTTGATATAATGTTGTACTAATATAATGTTGAAACCACAACATATTAGCATATAATAGCCTAGATGGCACATCTCACCCTTTAAGGGGTTTAAGGGAAGTTGTGGTTTCAACTTCTTTTGGGTGTGTGTGTAGTGCAGAAGGTTTTATGGGAAGGGAGATGGGATACCCCTCCATTGTGTAGCCCAAGTGTCCGTTGGGGTAACCTTTGAACCAAAAAATAGGTTAATAGTGATTCTTATAAAATCACACAGAAACAAGGAAATCAAGAGATCATTTGACAAAGAAGAGGAAAATAGAGAAAACTACTAGCATCACAATTGTATGGTCTTGCGAATCACTCCTAGTGTGAGGAAGGCATCATACCTTCTTTGGGCTTGAGGGAAACTCAAAACCAACAGTAAATAGGAATAAATTTTATTCATTCATAAAAACTTTCAGATAAATCTTTACATAGATTTATCCTTTGGAAAACAAACAGCAACGTATTCACAAGAAATGTCCACACTTGAGCAAGCTGTAGGAAGTACAACTGCTTGGCCTACCAAATTTATTAGGCTATTGTAGTAGAGGTGATACTTCTAAATCCTTTGTTAGTATAGCATAATAACTATTGGCTCACTTTTGAAGTCACACTTTGTTTACAATGTTTTGTAGGAGTAGATGATTGCTGACTTACTAGTTTTTTGTGGTGGATGCATGCTCCTAACTTCTCTATTAGTAAAAGGCCTTTTTTGGTGTAATAGAGGTAATACTTCTAAGTCCTTTGTTAGTATAACATAATAACTATTGGCTCACTTTTAAAGTCACACTTTGTTTATAATGTTTTGTAGGAGTAGATGATTGATGACTTACTAGTTTTTTGTGGTAGATGCATGCTCCCAACTTCTTTATTAGTAAAAGGCTTTTTTTTGGTGTAGTGGAGGTAATACTTCTAAGTCTTTTGTTAGTATAGCATAACAACTATTGGCTCACTTTTGAAGTCACACTTTGTTTTCAATGTTTTGCAGGAGTAGAGGATTAATGACTTACCAGTTTTGTATGTAATGTTATGGGATGATGTTAATATATGACATGTAATAACAATTAAAAGATGTGTTTGCTCATTATTTTAGAATTTGCTTGACACTTTTGCGGTTACACTTTGTTTACAATGTATTGACACTTAATGACATGTAATGACAATTGATGTTAATGACACTTTTGAAGTCACACTTTGTTTGCAATGTATTGTATGTAATATTGGGCTTTATTTAATGAATTTGATTTGTTAGGTGTTTGAAGTTTGAGATCAAATTAATTGTGGTTTTACATTTTTAATAATGGTGTGTTTGGTCATCATTTTATATAAGCAGGGAATAGGTACAAACAACCATAAATGAAAGCACAAACCAAAAAAAAAAAAAAAAAAGGAAAAGAAAACGTTTAAAAAATGTTGTCATAAAATTGTCGAAAATCTACGACAACATTTTGGAAACGTTGTTGATGTGTGTATCTAAGACAATATTTTTTGAAATGTTGTTAATGTGTCTATATAAAACAACATTTTGGAAATGTTGTTGATGTGAGTCAATTAATTATCGACCACAGCATTTCTGAAATGTTATCAATGTGTTTATAGAAGACAACATTTTGAAAACGTTATTGATTTGTGTCAGCTAACCATTTACGACAACATTTCTGAAATGTTGTTAATGTGTTTGATCTAAGACAACGTTTCTGGAAATGTTGTCGATACCTCTAGCCCAATGTTTATTCAACGTGGTAAAATGGCATTAACAACATTTTGTTTTTCCTTTCAATAGCATTTGATGAACGTTATAAAAAGTCCCACATTAACCACAACAGGGATTGACACAACATTGTGGAAAGTCTTTAACAACATTTTTTCAATGTTGTAAAAGGCCTTTTTTGGTGTAGTGATTAGAACTGTCATATAGCGAAGTTACTATATGTGGACAGAGTAGGACTAATCTTGTAAAGTATTGAATATCCTTATTAGCATAGGAGTTGAAAAAGATAATGAAGTTTTGAGAAAAGCAACTAGTACATCATTGATCCTTTTTAATTAACTCAAAAAGAAAATAGAGCAATTGCATGGCTGGAATAAAATTAAAGATAGACACATCTAGAATGAGTCAGGTTAGTACTTGTTTTGCCGTTCTTAGTCTTATCCAACTTTGTTGTCCACTCATCATTCGTAGCCTTGTTTGAATGTCTTATCCATTTTGTCATTCGCGTACATATGTTATCCACGTTTGTATATCTGTGGGTTTGGTACTTTGTCAGTAGGTTTTGGAATAGGCTTCAAGTGTTTACATTCTCATAGCCTTTCAGAAGCGAGTTCTGTCTTTATTAATCTCTTATATGGTGCTATGTTTTCTGAACTCATTTGTCCCCAAGGTCTATATTAGTGCTTGGGTATGACATGTGAATTTCTAGTTATGGGAAGGAGCTACAACTTTACTCAACGCTGTGAAAATGTTTTAACGAATGTGTTGAAGGTAAAGATAACATCGACGAAGTGAATGAGTACTTGTCCCAATAAGATTAATGATCATGTCCAAAATAAAGATCGAAAGAATAAATGAGAGAAAAGTGAGTGACCTTGTCGTCAAGGCCCCTATTTTGATTAGACTGCAAATAGGATGGGAATGGGTTCTGCACGGTAAATTCTTGAGTGTTGGATGTTGCTTGAGTATTGGATGTTGCTTTTGAATTGGACACCCTGAATGGACTTCTTGTTGGGTATGTTCCTTGAGGAGTTTCTTTCTTTGAGAGTAGAATGCTTTTTGTATGTGGTTTAAAGTACCCGAATTCAATTTTGGTAGGAATGAATTCCATTTGGGTAAGAGTTCCCAGATTTGGTTTTGAATAGGGATAAATTCCCTAGATAAGTTCAAGCACCCACATATAATTTTTGAACCTTTGCCTTGATTAGGCAAAAACATGAGTTTTTTACTAGGATGCTTTTGGACCAGTCATATCCTGACAGAATATTTGTGACTAGAATTGCTGCGGGGTTCTAGTATTTCTTGAGATTTGTTGTGGGGATCTCAAAAACATGAATTTTTTACTAGGATTATGTGGGACCAGTCATGTCTTGATGGGACCTTGGAAACTGGAATTGCTGCGGGGTTCCAAATTTCTAGAATTTGCTGTGGGGATCTCATATTACACCTTGATTAGGAGAGCCAAAGACATTTGGCTGGGATGTTGCGGGACCGGCCATATTCGAATTTGGATTATGTTTGAATTTGGAATGTTTTATGGAATTGCTATGGGATTCCAAATTTCTAGGGATTTACTGCGGGGATCTCACATCACCTTAATCTAGTGGTCACATATGGCTTGACTGGGATGCTGCGGGACTAGTCACAGGCACGTTGTCATTTAGAATTGCTACTGGGGTTTTAGAACATTTTAAGGGGCTTATAGTGGGGGTCCCACCTAATTTCTTTGGATATGTTTGATTGCACTTTCGAACTACATGTGGGTCTGATTTTTGCAAAGTACGTAGGCAGTTGGATGTGTCCGACCCTGTCACACCCCATTTTTGCACCTCTTTACTAGGGCCCATTATTTTATGCACATTTTTGCTTTGTTTTTTAGTCTAGTCACTTACATTAGGTTTTTAGAGTCACAAGGATAATAGCTATGAATTTTGGCTGAATTTGGAGTTAATCTTGAGGGTTAATAAGAACTTTTGTGACTTGAGGGACAGAATCGTCTTTTAAGTCACAAACTTTTCATTTGACCTTGAAATGATCTCCAAATTGTCAATTAGAGTTCATATTTGTGCACACGAGGTATTTCTAGGTTTAATTTGATGATTCAATGGCTTAGGGTTAAAATGGCTCATAATGGTTCAAGTTGGTTAAAAGACCCACTTCAGGTTGGCTCAATTTGACTTACAATTACAATCAATTCTTTTCAAATTGGCTTTAATTAGTCTTTATTTTATCTCTAAAAGTGTTTTGGAATGTTTAAATTTGGTTTGGAAAGTATTTGGTTCGATCTTATGTGCATACCTATGTTTTGTAAAAGTAGTGCATAGTGGTTAACCTGCCTTTGTAAAACCTAACCACGCACTCATGGTTAGTGATTTTTGCCATAAAATGTTTAAAAATGTATTTCTCAACAAAACACGGTCATTTTGGCTTTTATTTTATCAAAATCAAAGTTAATTTGACCCCTAAAACACTTCTAGAAGGAAAGGAGTTCAAAAAAGAATAAAAAAGCTGAAGCGGGCTCGAGTAACCACCCAAGCTTGGGCGGCTAGCCACCCAAGCTTGGGCGGCTAGCCACCCAAGGCCTAGTGGTCACCCAAGACCGCTTCCCTATTTTTGTGCTAAAACGGGATTTTTTTCTAATTTTGACGGACCAGGACACTTTTGGACGAACTTTCCTTCTAGTTTTTGGTAACTTTTGAGTTTCTTAAGCACCAAGGAAGTCTCTAATAGCCCTTAGATTAATTATTAGGGTTTTAATCCTAACTATTGATGCATCCCAATTAAAGTCTATAAATACCCCACTATGCTTCAGCACTAGGGGAGGCAACTAAGAGCCACTTCTATGCATTGAACCTGAGTTTTTAAGAGATAATAAGGGGGAGAGAGCTAAAAGAGAGTTGGAGTTCCTATTGTAGCCTTTAAAAAGTTTGATTCAAATCATTCACAAGTGCAAGAGAGAGTTTCTACAACAACAAAGGAGGCTTAATCCGAAGTATTTTCTGAACTTTTATGGCTGAAATTAGGTTTTTCTCTTAGGTTAGCTTTATTGCATGCAACTGTTATGATTTCTACCATGGATTGATGTTTCTATTAGTTAATATATGTGATAATAATGATATCCATGATGATTTTTGCATGTTTTAGAGTTAGTTCATAGGTTTTAATGCATAGTTGTGATTTTAGCATTTCCATTGTCCTTATTTCATGTAAGTTGCATATAATATGCTAGGTTAGGATTTTCAAGTTGTTTCTTTTCATGGTTGTTATGTATGTCTTGCATATGGAATAATCATGATAATTATTGCATTCATGTTAGTGGATTTCAAGGTTTTCATGCATGTCAGTTAGGTCATTGCATGTAGGGTTGTATTAGGATTTATGTTTATTCACTATTTGTGTTCTTAGCATGATTAGTGTTTGAATTTAGACCTTAATACTATTCTATCCAAATTTCTGTTTTCTTCTTTTTGCATGGTTTTGAATATATGTAAGGGTGCAAACAGGTGCAATAATTGCCTTATTGTAAATAGGGCTGTTATTGCTTAAGCTCGCTATTACTTGGAGTAAGCTCAATAAGGTAAGTAAGGATTGAAAGTGCCCTAATTCACTTTTTCTTCCTTAACCTTTCTCTTCTCTCCTCTTTAGGGTTATTTTCTAATATGAATTTATGGTCACAGTTAGAGCTTTCCTTGTTAAATAAAATCTCTTTTTATCAAAGTTTCCATTCTGTGGAAGTTTTCCTAAATTTAAACTTAGTTTATTTATCAAATATCACATTCTCTTTCAAATAAGGAAACTTAGGGTTTTTACCGTAGGTTTATATTAGGATTTAACCGTAATTCTTATCAAACTACATGGACTTTGATCTATGTATTTCGTTACATGGTATGTAAGCACTCATTTTGAAATTCAAGTCCGTTCTAGGATCTAAGTATCCTAGTTTTCTATTTTGTTTTGTTCTCTTTATTTTATTTGTTTATTATGCATGCATGGATGGATATTTGCATACAGCTATCTTGTGATGACACTTGCTGGTTTTTTGTGTGGAAAAGACTTTAATTTAGCTCAAATAAACTAAGAGATCAAAAGGGTGACATGGGTGCCTATAGGTTTTGCCTAGAACCTTCCCATGTCATAACTTAGCCTTTGAATCCCTAGTCTCTTTGGTTTCCAAAAGATTGTTTTTGTCTTTCCTTTTTAAACATGGAGTCTTTTCAATTGTTTTCTTTAAAAAAAAAATGGTTTTAGAGTTTTCCTTGTTTCCTTTAAAAAACTAAGGTGGCGACTCCTTTTCTTTTCCAAACCAATCTTTTTCAATCCTTATGGGTCACTTTCCAGGGTTTACAAACCTGACCCTATGCATTTGCATGAATTATTTGTATAGGGATAAAATGTCAGGTCTATGGATTTTCTTTCGAAATTCAAACCATGATTTCAGAGGAATTTGGAAGAGGAGCAACTATAAACACCCCATTTTGTCCCCACATTTTTAAGAGTTCCTGATGATAAGGTCCACAAAGTTTGTTGCCAATCCCAGGTCCTTTTCTGATGAGTTGAGTGAGTATATTGATTAGTACGTACAAATGGTTAAGTTGCACACACATACACTAGATCATATTCTTGGGAGGTAACTTTAATTCTTGGAAACAAAGGATGGGAGTATGCTTGACAGGGACATGCGAGTGCATGGCCCCACAATGCTGTACGCGTGGTGTGGCTATGCATACGTATGGCCATGTGGATACAGGATCTTAATTCAAAGTGATGCGTATGCACTATGCGGTCATGCATACTCGCCATTTGATCACGCGTACGCATGGAAATCTTCATTTTCCTTATTTTTCAAACTAATCTCCCCTGAATCGTGGGAGGGGAGATCCCGGCCTACCTTTTGGGAATAAGAGGAGTGGGGCTGAGTGGCTAGAGAAGCTCCTAGGGTTCCAGAGGAGGGTCAACCTATCCTTCCCTATATATAGCTAAGTATAAGGTTTGGAAAAAAAGGGGGGGATCGAACTTTATGTGTTTGGAAGCTAGGCAAAAGAGAGAAAGAGAGAGAAAACTGAGAGAGAGAGAGCAAAAAAAAAAAAAAAGAAGAATTTTATGAGAGAGGGAGTGAGGCTGAGCCTTGAGAAAAGGAGCCAAGAGGATTGGCTGTAGACCTGAGGGAACGGCGATCCAACCACAATCTCGTTGTTGGTAAAATCTCATTCATTATTGTTTATTAATCTATTATCTGCATACTTAGGAATGGTTTAGCTCTTACTTGCATATCTACTATGGCTCGTATTTGTGTTTAGTGTTTAGCTAATGCGTGGTGTTGCAGGAAAGAACCACAGTTTTAATTGATGATTTTGGCACGTACACACATGAATATGTGCGTACGATTTGTTATGCGTGTGTGCGTTTGAAACACCATAGCTTGACTCGTATCTCACAGGAAATATATGCGCATACGCACGTACGTGTGTGCGTGTGTTTTGGCTCAACGCGCTATACGCCTAAAAAATAGATCTAACCATTTGATTTGTAAGGGAGATTAATCAGATATGCGTACGCATGTCATTACATACGTACGCTTTGTTTTATAGCGCATACGCATATTTAACCTTTGGTGTTGCAGGGACGAAAAGTGACGCGCGTATGCGTAGCTTGTATCATGCGCACGCATAGGGCTCCATAGCATGGTTTGGTGTGCATACACATGATTTCCTTCCTGTTACTTTATTACCTTTTTATTACTTTATTATGTCATGCCACTTCTTTGTTATTTCTTTTTTATTATTTCTTTTATTTTATTTGTTTATTATTTCTTGTATCATTTCTTTATTATTTGTTTATTACTTCTTTTTCATTTACTTTATTTAATTTAGTATTTGCTACATAATGTGCATAACTACCATAATGTGTGTGTATTTTAATTCTTTGCATGAACTAGAGGTAATTTTAATTAAATTAGATAGTTAAATATGATTAATAGATATAAAGTGGGGTCGATCTATGAATCGGGCACCATTGGATGCCTAATACCTTCCCAATGGCATACCCTAACTCCGAGCCTACTTTATCAATGACGAGTTAAACCCTTACAAGAGGTTAGTTTGGTTCTTGGGTTTTCTTGGGTGGCAACTCCTCTCCATGCTATTCCTTTGAGACTAGTGCGTATTCTCGAGTCGCGCATGTTTGCAGGAATGCGGCGTTCACACAATGGATCCACAAGATCCAATCTATTCCAAAAAGCTAACATGGATAGGTTCCACTTGCCATTTGATAAATTAGATGAGACGCAAAAATTAAGTCTTCTCATCTTGATCTTATATATATAGAGTTCTCTTCGTATTAAGTTTGCGTACTTAATGCAACTTTGCACCAAATGAACTCCAAAATTCTTACCATGACTTATATTTTGCGAAACTAATTGTTGGATTAGATCAGAGACGGAACCATAGCTAGGACTGAGGTGGCCATGGCCCCCCTACTTTCACAAAATTTATCTTGGGAAAAGTACTTTGGGTGACTATATTTCATGCTAGTACCAAACAAAGGTTTTACTTGTTAACTTGTAACAAATGG
Organism: Liquidambar formosana; assembly: GCA_039720395.1. Taxonomy (NCBI): domain Eukaryota; kingdom Viridiplantae; phylum Streptophyta; class Magnoliopsida; order Saxifragales; family Altingiaceae; genus Liquidambar; species Liquidambar formosana. The sequence continues at coordinate 27,611,323 of CM077823.1, forward strand.
ATTATCAACCTACTATGAAATGACTACTAGTTATTTTGTTTTTGGTATTACATTAGGAAGTGGTCACCAAAATGTAATTTACCAGTTTCGTTTCTTTTAGGTAGCAAAGCACAATGGACCAATGGTCCCTTCCGATTAGCACAATCGTTCCTCACATGATCCCTTAAAAGTCAAATAGGCAACTTCTACCAAAGGATAAAATGCTAGAATTAATATACCCAAGGATAATTTCATTTTTTTTTTTTTTTTTTTGGATTTATCCTAGATCTCTTTAAAAAAAAAAAAAAATCATTGAGCACACCAAAGAGTGACGGCCAGTTGAGAGCATCTTGTTGGAGAAGATCATTGCTCTATGTCTACATATTAAAGTACACTTTTTGGTTTTTTATCTTTTAGGTTTTTTTTTTTTTTGATAAATTTTTTTTATACCTTCTTTAGATTTATTGCTGTTGTCAACCCTTTTTTTTTTTTTTCATGGTCTTAGAGAAGTATAAGCTAGATCCAGTCGTGTACCTCCCATTCAATGTATTAATTTAATCTTGAATCTTAGTATGATTCTCAAACTTGAATGGTAAAAAAAAAATAAAATTATTCATACTTTGGCCACCCCCGAGATAAAATCCTGGATTAGATATTAATTTCATATAGGTGTTCCATGCCAAAAATAAAGTTGATCCGTCGATCCAAAACTTACATTTTTAATCAATAACAATCTCTTATTTATGGACATTTATGGATGAAGGAACTCTTAATCTTGGATTAACGTGATTTTTGGCATGCATGACCTACATACAAATCAAATTTAATCTAACGGTTAGTTTCACAAAATACGAATCGTGGATAAGAGTTTTAGAATGCACTTAGTACAAAGTTGCATCAAATGGACTTGATATTAAAAGGACTATAAATATATATTGTCTCGATCAGATAAACACCTGTTTAACTAACTTATATCAGTACTATACATTAGGGGTTGTACCCTTTCCATTGGCCCAGTTTACCCTATAACCTACTAATGCACGAGGTACAACTCCTAATGCAAGGGCTAGCTGACAAAAGTAATATCAATACGTGTCTACTTGATCATCATCTTACACACACACATACACACACACACACATACACAAATATATACGGTAATGATCCTATTAGCACGTGCTGATATAGGCTTACATCAGTAAGGCTACGAACCTACAATTGATTGTGAAATTCCGGTTTTACCAAGCCTGTAATACCTGGAAGAAGGGTTGATTAGGTATTATGTATGAATCTTACCCAATTTTGATTTTAAGACAATTAATCTTTTTTACCACAAATAAATCAGTCTCACAGCAAGCACAAAAATATAAAAAAATAAAAAAAAGTAACAATGGTACAAGAGATTTTTTACGTGGAAAACCCTAGATGGGAAAAACCACAGGACCTTGTCCAGTTAAAGCTAATCCACTATGAAATCAACGAGTATAAGAAATACTTATAGACCACACAAGGACTCTTGCAATTGTCTTAACTCCCACGATCACACACGATCGATCTCCGTCGTTACGGCTTTGGTCGCAACCAACCTCTTTTATAGTGATGCCTTCAATCACGAACTCGCAAGCTCGATCACCATCGCAACGGTCTCACAATCATCCAAGGTTGTGAATAGTGTGTGGTTTGAAGGTCTCTAGAGCATATGAGTGAAAAACCTAGGTTAAAGTACTCTAGAGAAGTTTTAAGAAGATGAACAATGAAAACCCTAATAGAGAGAGGCTTGCTTGCCTTTCAATGAAAACAAACCCTATTTATAAAGAATAAGACACCCCAAGTGACTGAGATTCGTTTTAAGATCAAATAGGAAAGTTCTAAGTCTTTTCAAAACCAATTTTTACGAGCAAGGATTGATCGTCCTAGGACCCTACGATCGATCCTAAAAAACAGTGGCAAAATAGCTTTTCTGGGCACCTTAGGATCAATCCTCTAGTGACTACGATCGATCCTAAAAAACAGTAGCAAAAACTTTTTAAACAAAACATCTCCAATTGATTGGCTATCAACCCCAATCGATTTGGAGTGTTACCAAAACCTCAAAAACCACTCTTCCTTTGATGAAAACATTAAAAATGATTTTCAATGAATTAAACACCTATGAAATGGGCAACTATGGTCACTTACCTCCCTAGAGAAAGAGTTAGAGCCGCATAGCTTTGAGCCTTTGTTCTTTAACACATCTTTAAAGTTTCACACATCTTCAATCAACCTAAGACTTAACCATACTTTGGCACCGAATATGACAACATTAAAAACATGGACTTTACAAATTTGTTACATACTTACAATTGACTAACTATAATAGTCGCCTGCGGCCAGATAATTATCCATTTGTAGTCAGTCAATTGTAAGTTTGTAATCAGTCAATTATAGGTTTGTAATCAGCAATTTTAGGTTTGTAACCGTGCTGATATAAGCCTACATCAGCACGTGCTAATAGGATCATTACCCCACTTGCATGCACACACACACACACACACATATATATCTTCTAAGGATGTGTTGATGTAAGGTACATTACTATCATTCATTAGAGGTTGTACCTCATATATGTGTGGACCATATGATATAACCCATCTGTAAAGAGTGTACAACCCTTAATGCATGCTACGTGCTGATATAAAAAAATTAATGCGTACTGATGAGACCTGATCTGTACATCTATAAAGTTTTATATAAGCTCATTGAGCCATTACTGAGACCATGCATGTTTAATGGCAATCAGGGTGAGTAAAACGATTCTTTAGGTGCAATATCAACCTAGCATGCACATGGATGTCAAAACTGTTGTAGCCGATCACAAAAATCTCACGACGATAAGCTTGCAACTTCTTGTTTTCAAGTAATTCTTACAACCATCTATACAATCTTAACCGATTACAATCTTCTATAGAACAATTGTTTTTCAAGTCCTAGTAAAGATTTAAAAATACACTCTAGCTTCCAAGTTTGCATATTAATATACAATTTTTTTCTTCCTACAACAGTGATCATAACATACTTATAACACATAATGGTGTTGAACAATGGATAAAATCCCTCGACTTGACAATTGATGGTGATTGGCAACCATGGTTTGTCGGAGGTCAAGTTGGGGATTTTTAAATTTCAAGATCAATCGTAATTTCTTCAGTAAACTACAAGAACCGTGTTAATGTTAAGCATTTTTTTTCACGTAATCCTTTGGAACAAAAAAAAAAAAAAAAAAAAATCTCGCAATGTCCCACAAAATGACTTACAAATCTAACAATTAGTGTTACCGTTGCTATTCGTAGAGTTAATGGTGGTGCCATGACGTTTTCTATCTAATTGCATGAAGAGAGATTAACAATGACACTAATTGCTAAATTTGTAAGTTGTGTAAGAAAACAGTTGCAACCATTTTTTTCTTCAGGAGATTACATGAAAAATAACTAAACATTAAGAGAGTTTCTTATAATTTTGATTTATTTTTTGAACTTTGAAAATGCTTTTAACGTATTCAAATACATTATCTCACAGTTATATATATATATATATATATATATATACGGTAATGATTCTATCAGCACGTGCTGATACAAGCTCAAATCAGCACGACTACAAACTTAAAATTCCTTACAATTCCTAATTACAAACTTACAATTGACTAACTACAAATGTCGCCTGTGGCTAGATAATTATCCATTTATAATCAGTCAATTTTAAGTTTGTAATCAGTAATTGTAGGTTTGTAGCCATGTTGCAGCACGTGCTGATAGGATCATTATCATGTATCGATATATATATATATCTCGCTTTCATATCTTGTGTAGGTACACGAGGAAGTATACAAATAGTAGATACTGGTTGACATATGCAACTATAAAGACAAGGAAACTTTTTTACTTTAATTCTTCTCCCTATCCAAGTATATATTGCCCAAAATTAACTAACGGATAAATATTCTTTTTTTTTTTTTTTTTTTTTGGTATAGGGAGCCGGTCACTCCCCTCAAGAGTACAAGCGAAAGGAATGTTTCGACATGTTTCATAGGTGGATCCATTATTAGAGCATCTCCAACGGAACTCCTTCCAAAAATCAGCTCCAATGGAGTAAGCAAAAGGTAGCAAAAGTACAAAATTTTTTTACTACCACTTTCTCTCTCTTCAAACCTGGAAGAGGAGAGAAAAGGTAGCAAATCATATAATTGAATAAAAAATTGAAGAGGATTACCTAGAAGTCCATAGCAGATTGCAACAGCTATAACAATCATCAACAAGAAATGGCAGTAACCCAAACTGCCAACACCAGAGGACTCTCGCCATCGCCGTCATCAGAGAAAGCCAGAGGCGTCACCATCGCACCACTATGAACTATAAAATCGAGAGTGAATAATGAGCAGGAAAAAAAATTTAAAAAAAAAAAAAAAAAACACTTCAATCAAACCCTAAAGCCCTGTCTGGTCTCTGAGAAAAGGTAGGAGAAAAAAAAATTGCGTCCTAAATCATTCATGAATCGGGATGTTGAGATGGGGTTTTCCATTTTTCCAAAAAAAAAAAACCAACAGAATCATAAGATTCTAAAGTTGCCTTTTAAATATACCTTAACTTTTCAATGATAAAGAAAAAAAAAAGAAGAAAAATCGTATCTTTACACCTGGTATGAAAGGTGAGGAGGAGGAGAGAACCTGGTATGAAAGGCTACAACATCAAATCTCTTTACACCTACGTACAGCGAAGTGTTGAGAGTGAATCTTTGGTGTGTTCTTCTACTTGAGCCAACATTAATTTCTCTACTGTCAGATAGAGAGACGATGAGCTTGTTTGGAAGGGGATACATTTGCAGAGAGGAGATAGGACGGGAAAGGGGTGGAGCAGACGGGTTTTGCAGAGAAAAGAGATAGTAAAAACAGATGAGATGTGTTTGGCCAACATATGGTTGGGATTTTCTAGGGGAATGCTGAACAAATCAGGGCCATCCAATTGGGATGAAAGTCTTTGATTTTTTTTACCGTTCTGATTCCCTTCATTGGTATCATTAATTTTTTTTTGACCGTTCTGTGTTCATCGGAATGAAGAATGGTGGATTGAATTTTCTTTTTCTTTTTTTTTTTTTCATATTTATTGTATTCATTTTTCTTATAAATATCACACCAATTCCGTCAATTAAACCATCCCTGACTCACTTCTTCTACAAATTTATTCTTTCAATTTTCTCACTTCTTGTAAACTTGTTTAAGATTGTTCTACATTTTTTTTTTCACTACAATTTTCCCAATTCTTGTAAACTTTTTTAAGATTGTTCTACATTTTTTTTTTCGCTACAATTTTCTCAATTATTTTTAACTTTTTCAAGATTGTTCTACATTTTTTTTTTTCAACTCTCAACATGAATTCTCAAAACGCCAATGGAGATGATTTTTATGTTCCCCAATTTAATACGCAATCTTCCAATTTTCAATTCTCATCCCAATTCCCTACTCGCTCATCTCAATATCCTACCCAACATGAAAATCACCCACCCGCATTCTCTCAATATACCGATTAATCATCATAATTTGATGCTCAATCCCCTCAAGATGCCAATCAATAATGCACTAGGTCTAATACTCGTTCACGAAGCTTCACCGTACAAGAGGATCGCATGCTTATGATGGTGTGGCTCCATGTCTCTACAGACCCCGTGGTGGGAAACAAGTAAAGTGGCAGAAGTCTTTGGCTGAGAGTGTAGAATTATTTTCACACATACAAAGATTTTGAATCCGACAGAAATAATAAGTCAATTGAACAACGTTGGGGGAAAATCCACGTTACAACAAAAATTTTGAGTTCAACTAACATTAATAAAAATTACATATATTTAATCACGGTATTTTATACAATAATCACGTTATTTAAAAATATGAAATAATTTTTTTATTAAAATATATTATTTTAACAATAATCATGCTTGTTTTTTGTTCCAACGGTCTTATAATATATAAAATAATGTTCAAATATGTTTAAAGTATTAAAACATTAAAATATATGAAATAATAATAAAATATTAAGGTTTGCTAACTCCCTTGGAGCTCCCACCTTTAGAAGAGGTAGCAAATTACCACCTAAGGTAACAAACTCGGATTTGCCACCTCAAATTTGCTTATTCCCTTGGAGATGCTCTTATACCCTCTAAACCAACCCACCCCCTCCCCACCCCCCCCCCTTTTTTTTTTTTTTTTTTTTTTCAAAAATGGTATTATATATCCTCTCCATTAATATATATATAATTGCATCTCAAAAGCCTACACAATGGTTTTTGTTGCAGTCATAAAGTCTTGCATGTAGGTATTGTCGTAATCAAACAAATTTGTGCCAAAGGTTATAAGATAAGCTTTTAAAGGATTTATGAAATTTCACTCCCATTCTTTTGTCCAATTATATATGGTACAAATGCATCTTTAACCTTGAGGGGTGGATCTTGGGTCTCAACGTCACCCTCATTGATTTTGTCTTATAATTGTCCGATGCATGTAAAATGATTAGTTGGACCAATGCAAACCATTTGAAACCTCCTAATATAAAAAATAATAATAATATATATAACTGGAACATAATGAGCAGGTTTCCTTCTTCATAGCGCCAACTGATGAGTTGCACCAAATTCCTTTAGCTCAATTGGCTAATGGCTTTCATTTCTGATTCATACTCGTTCATCCCTCGTTCAACTCTGGATTTATCCTTTTGACAGTAACCTAAATATCACCGATGAAGCCTTTATAGACGCTTCTGTGCCCTCCCTTTCCAAGCACCCCAGGCCCTCATCTGCAAAGTTATTGGTCGCGGCAACCAATTTAGCAAAGTGGAAATCCCAAATCCTGTCACCTTCTCAAATTCTTCATCCACTCTATCCCTGTTCTGCTCCTCAAATTATTTTTACTTTTCTTCATTTGCTCTTCTTCTAATAGCCAAACATCCACCCATTTCCTTATGGACACGCGCACTTGTCTTATAAAACTGTGGGATTTTTTTATTTTTTATTTTTTCATTTTTCTTAGGAATAATATTATGAGATTCACTTAAAAAGTCAATTGCACAACTTCCCCATAAGTGGACAAAAATGCCCCATCTGACGTAGGGTGTTTCAATTTTAATTATTTATTTAATCCAAAAATCAAGGGAAAGTAATATATGCATCAATCTTTTGCCTTAATTCCTCCGCCCCTGCCTATGTGGCACTAACGTGGCAATTAAAAATAAAAATGAATATAAAAAAAATGAATAGATGTAGTTTTTCCTTCCAAACTATGGATTTCGATGATTTCCACATTTCCAATCAACCAAGCGAATTCCGTGTAATTTTGAATTTGGAAGGGTGAGAGTCCAACTAGTGCCTACTGGACTTGTGTTAGCCCCTTAGCTTTTGGCTAGGCTAAGGGCTTGGCAATGTGGCGGCAGAGGGCAGCCACGCAAACCCAAGGCCAAGGCATAAGGAAGGCATGCCTTAGAAACCAACTGTTGCAGCAAGTTTGTATGTTGGCTCGAAGTGGCCATGGTTGGCTAAGGTTGGCCAAGCCATGGCCTGGCAGCGTTAAAATGGCAGTGGCAGTGGCAGTTTGGTAAATATTAGGGAAATTAAGTTATTTTGGGTTCATAACATTATCTATGTTATTTTATGATCTCACGAGTGTGTTAGTGGAGTTTCATGATTTTTGAATGCAGGAAATTAATTATGAGACCCATTATGCCTTTTCGTCATTTCTGATGTCTACTCCTAACGCTCAGGCAATCGTCTTAAGAGCTCTTTAGGGGGGGTGATTGAAGCTAGGTGTCTAGCCATGCGACAACACCTAGGCCATGCGTGACCCTAGCATGGCACAGCGGTTGGTTATGACTCGAACATCAGTTGGCTATGGTTAGCTTTGCAAGGAGTTGGGCGACACCTTGCTATGACGGATTAGACGAGACTCGGCTACGGGGTTGATATTGCACACTCGATGGCACAAAGGCTATGGCACATGCGGAGGCATGGCATAACAGAAACACAGACCAAGTAAGAAACATATGCGGATTGGCTAAGCAGCCAATGCACGCACAGCAGCAAATTATGGGCGTGGCTAGGCACATGATGCAGTCAGTTATTACTGATGCTGCAGGCATCCTTGGACAAGGGGCCAAGCCAGACAAAGATTTATGTTGGCAGTTATGGTTAGATGATCAGACATCCCTCCTTGATTGGCTGATGCTTCAGACATTAGGATGGGCAGTTAGCTAGGCTTGGACATTCCAGATCAGCATAGGCAGTTGGGCAAAAACTGCCATGCACGAGTGGTATTTGTTCATTGGTTCTGTTTCCCTAGGCTGATGGGGTTGTCATCAGCAAGCCCTTGGGTGGTTGGGCTGTAACCACTAATGCTCCTGTATAAATTCTATTGCCATAGCATACACAAGAGCACGTTTTGGATTGCTGTGATGGTGTATGCTAAGGCTGGGATCCTTGTATTCTTGAGTTAAGAATAAAGGTTGGCATTTGCTTGAAAAACTCTATTGTGCTTGGCATGTTGCTTATACTATCTATGCTTTTCAATTGAGTAGGCTGACTAAGTAGAAGGACTTAGTGCTGAACAAAAGCTAAAAATTCGTGGTGAAAATTTGGCCCTGTGACAATTGGTATCAGAGCGTGATTCTAGACGATCATGGTTGAGTCGACAAAGGATCGTATTGATAGGATTGAAGACTATCTAGGGGTTCCTTCTACAGAACCCGATGTTACTCTCTCTGTTCAGATGGAACGAATTACCATTGAAGTAACAAACCTTAAGCAGACCTTCACGGAATATATTGGTACGGTAGAGGCAAAGTTCACTGAACTTGCTGTCGATATATGTTCTGCGACGGATGCTATGAAGGCAAGGTTACAAGGTGTTGAGGACGATCTGGTGCTGATCAAACGTGCTGTTGCACAGCCTCGAACTGGTGGTGGGGATGGCCCCTTGAAGATAAAAGTTCCTGAACCGAAATGTTTCACTAGTAATCGCAGTGCAAAAGAACTGGAGAATTTTCTGTGGGATATGGAGCAGTATTTCAAGGCTGTAAATATTCCTGAGGAAGAGATAGTGACTGTTACAAGCATGTATCTGACAGAGGATGCAAAGCTCTGGTGGAGAACCAGAATGGGTGATGAGACACGTTCTCAGATTACAATATGGGAAATTCTCAGTAAGGAGTTGAAGGATCAATTCCTCCCGACCAACACTTCATGGATGGCTCGGGATGCATTGAAGAAATTAAACCATGATGGCACAGTGCAGAGTTATGTCAAGGTGTTTAGTTCCTTGATGCTGGATATTAAGAATATGTCCAAGGAGGACAAATTTTTTAATTTTATGTCTGGGTTGCAAGTGTGGGCACAGACAGAACTTAGGAGGCAAAGAGTTCGTGACCGTCCTTCTGTAATGGCTACGGCAGATTGCCTTGTTGATTACAAAATCAATTCTTCTTCATCCAAGAAGGATAAGTCCAATCGTAAGAGTAAGGGAAAGGGCAAGTCCAATGACAACCGAAAGGCTGGCAAGAAGAAGAAGAAGAAGAGCGGTAAGAACAAGTCTAATATAGAAGGACAACATAACAAAAAGGGACATTCTAACAACTCTGGTTGTTTCATCTGTAACGGACCCCATTATGCCAGGGACTGCCCAAAGAAAGAGAAACTTAATGCCCTTGTTTCTACAAGTGGCCAGGCAGATGATTCAGACTCTGATGGACCATCGAGGGTGAACCCTTTTCAACTAGTCAATACTATCTGATCTGAGAAGCCCTCTAAAAAAGGATTAATGTATATTCAAGCGAAAGTTAATGGGAAGGATGTGATAGCGATGGTGGACATTGGTGCCACACAAACTTTGTTGCTGTTCGTGAGCGGTGAATTTGGGCTTGAACATTGTTAAGAACTCAAGTAGAATCAAAGTTGTAAACAGTGAGGCCAAACTGATTGAGGGGATGGCTCAGGATGTTAACATGGAGATTGGTAATTGGTGGGGTAAGTGTAGCCTGATGTCAGTACCATTAGATGACTTTGATATTATTATTGGCAATGAGTTCTTTATACAGGCTAAAGTCACACTAATGCCCCATCTTGGTGGCTTGTTGATTGGCGATGAGAAGCAGCCTTGCTTTGTGCCTGCAGTTAGAGCTACAGACAAAGTGAAAGAGAAGGGAAAATGCAAAGTAGAAATGTTTTCTGCCATGCAATTGAAAACGGGTCTAAGGAAAGGAGAACAAACTTACTTGGCAGCATTGATGGAAATCAAGGCTGACAAAGTGGTGGAAGTCCCAGATGCAGTGGCTGGATTGTTGAAGGAATATGCGGATGTCCTTCCCCCACAACTTCCCAAAACTTTCCCTCCTAGATGTGATGTTGACCACAAGATCGAATTAGTCCCTAGGTCAAGACCCCCAGCACAGGCTCCATACAAGATGGCCCCAGTGAAGTTGGTTGAATTGCGCAAACAGTTGGAGGAACTCTTGGAGTCTGGTTTCATTCAGCCATCTAAGGCACTATACAGCGCTTCTGTGCTCTTCCGGGAAAAAAAAAAAAGATGGATCCATAAGGATGTGCGTGGACTATCGGGCTTTGAACAAGGTGACTGTGAAGAACAAACACCCAATTCCTTTGCTGGCAGATTTGTTCGATAGACTGTCAAAGGCCTCTGTTTTTACTAAGCTGGACCTCCGATCAAGGTATTGGCAGGTTAGAATAGCAGAAGGGGATGAGGAGAAAACTACTTGTGTAATTCATTATGGATCATATGAGTTCCTTGTAATGCCATTTGGGTTGACCAATGCCCCGGCTACTTTCTGCAATTTAATGAATGATGTGTTTTATGATTATATCAATCGTTTTGTGGTTGTGTATTTGGATGATATTGTTATCTATAGTAGGGGGATAGATGAACATATCAGTCATTTGAGGAAGGTACTAGACCGATTGAGGCAGTACCAGTTGTATGTTAAAATGGAAAAATGTGAGTTTGCTAAGAATGAAATTATGTTCTTAAGGCATTGGGTAAGGAAAGGCAAAGTCAGGATGGATACTAAGAAGGTGAAGGCCATTCTTGATTGGCTCCCACCAAAGAATGTGTCGGATTTGAGAAGTTTTCTAGGTTTGGCTAACTATTATTGCTTATTCAAGGCTACTCCAAGAAGGTGGCTACCTTAACGGATTTACTAAAGAAAGACCGGAAGTGGGTTTGGATTACAGCCTGTTAGGATGCGTTTGACAAACTCAAACAAGTAGTAGCAAGTGAGCCAATTTTGAGACTGCCAGACTTTGAGTTGCCATTTGAGGTACATACAGATGCATCAAATAGGGTGCTGGGAGGGGTATTGGTCCAAGAAGGGCACCCCGTGCCTTTTAAGAGTTGAAAACTAAAGGAGTCAGAATAGTGCTATACCACTCATGAGAAGGAGATGACTGTAGTCATCCATTGTTTACATATGTGAAAGCATTACTTGTTGGGCACTCACTTTGTGATTGTGACAAATAATGTGACGAATACCTACTTCAAAACTCAGAAGAAATTGAATCCAAAGTAGGCTTAGTGGTAGGAGTTCCTTGCTAAATTTGATTATGTGTGGGTTCATAGGCCTGGAAAGCATAACCAAGTGGCAGATGCCCTTAGTCGCAAGCATGCTGAGGAGATTGTTGTGGCTTTAACTCGCATAGAGACTGATTTTCCAGAAAGGATCAAACAGGAGTTTGTGAATGATCCTACATTCAACAAACTCATATAGCAAGTGAAAGATGGAGGTACAAGGCGATACTGGGTGGATGATGGCCTTCTCTATGCTCATAGTGGGAAATTATATGTTCCTAGCAGTGGTGGTTTGCGTAGGGTGTTGGGAATCGAATAGGGAGGAAAGCATACAAAAGCGGAATTAAAATTTTCCTATGATTCCCAAAACCCATGAATCTGATTATACATAATACAAAACAAAACCCTAACTAGAAGAGGGTAGAATTACTTACAGTTTGATAAAGTCTTCTCCTTTATGCTCCAAGCTTTGTCTTCTCCTTTTTGCCTCAAGCTTAAACTCCAGGCAGCAATGAATGAGTAGTCCAAGTGTACTGCCTCCAACGGTATCCACACCTAGCTTGAACTTGAAATCCTTTCCTTCTTCTTCCTTGTTGTTGCTAGAGGTGGAGAAGAGGGAGAGAGAGAGAGAAAGCCTCCTATGAATTTTAGCCAGCCCTTGGGAGTTATCATTGTGATTCAAGTGATGTCATCACATCACATGTGAGGCTTTATATAGCCCACTAATAGGGCCGGCCCAAGTGAGGAATCCTATTCCTCATATGAATTAAGTTGTAATTATACATAATTGCAACTTAACCCCTTTAATTTATATCCCATATAAATTTGCACCTTAAGAATAATTCTTTTATTCACTTATGCCCTTTCTCTCATAGACTTTCAAGTTCTTTTAGCATGATCAGTGTGTGACCCATTGGGTTCACATCATCAAGTAGTAGGGATAGCACGAGGTGTGCACAATGGAACTCTTTCCATTAGAGGGTCTAATTGGAACTCCTTCCAATTCCCTAATTGATTATAACTCTCTTATATCAATTAAGGCTTCTACTAACCATGAGTAACACCTAGCATATAGGCTCATAGTGTGGTCCTTAATGAGGTGAATAGTCATTTACAAAGAACCCTTCTGTTATAGTTTATTGGTTACAAATACATCCTTCCATCAACACAATGTCTCTAATTGAACTAATAGGACATGGAAGTCTATCAAGTCCCTAGTTCAATTACTTTATACTCATTCATTAATATCAACTCAATGATGAACTTATGGGAACTCCTTTCCATATTCAATGAATGCTATATGAGACATTCATTCCCTTTTTCCTGAGAGTGATGGATTCCTTATTGATCACTCACATGCCTTCACACACATAGCAGTAGGGCCAATGAACATCCTTACAGACCCCTGAATAGGATCTACACTTAGTGTTATCAAACTTCTAAAGCTACATCCATAAGACAACCATTGTATCTCAGGTCTAAGGATTACTTGTACCACTATAACAATGAGAAACTGATTGACAGGCAGGTTAAAACTCCATTCAGTTTGTCTCATATCTTTAGTCACATTCAGTGTACCTATTCTTATAATAGGCACCCACTTGTTGGTTGTAGTGTCTCCACCCAAATAGCTTGAGACTAGTTATCCTCCTATAGAGTCAACCTAACAAGTGCTAGTCCTATGGTTCATTACTGTCTATCATAGTAAACCTTCAACTAGGAATGATTTAGGAGTTTAGTATAGAGATATATTTATAGTCTCAAAATTACAACCCTTTGTAATTTCATATTCTCAACTCTAAATCCATGGACATATTATGTAAATATAAATGATGCATATAAACATAATAGAATAAGCCCTTTTATTAAATCAATAATAAATGTGACATATATGAATGAAATCAAATGATTATTCCTAATCCCTAAACAATCATCTCTATGATTGGCTCTAGGGAATAATCTTAACAATCTCCCACTTGCACTATAGCCAATCCACCATGTATCTCATACCCATTTCTTGTTGGTGGTGATCCAACTAAACTTGGATCAGAGCTTTAGTAAGGGGTCTTCTACATTTTCCATTGTATTAATCTTCTATATGTGTATGTCAACTTTTCCAATGATCTCTCTAATCACTTGGAATCCTCGCTTCAAGTTTGGACTTTTGATGAGACCGTAGTTCCTTGGTTTGAGCACTAGCCCTATTGTTGTCACAAAACAATGATATAGGCTTCTCAATGTTTGGAACCACTCTTAGTTCAGTAATGAACTTCTTAATCCAAACATACAACAATGCGCTCTAACTTATAGCTCCACCATTTAAGGTGAAAACATACCTCGATGTTGATCTCCTATCATTGTCATCAGATTGAAAATCTGAGTCCGTTCTACTAACTATTTCTAAGTTTCTTTCTCCATAGACAAGGCATAGGTCCTTTAGTTCTTCTCAAGTACTTAAAGATAGCTTTGACTGCTTCCCAAAGTTTTTTACCTGGGTCTGCTTGATATCTGCTCGTAACATTTATAGCAAAACTGATATCTGGTCTTGTACACAGCATAGCATATGCTTTTAGGACAACTTGATTTCATATCTGACAGGAATTAGACTTCTTTTGAAATCATGCATTTTGAACCCTTTCAAAATCTTGTCTATGTACATTGATTGGGAAAGACCTAGCATCCTTTAAGATCTATCTCTATAGTCCTTTATTCCTAGAATATAGGATGCTTCTCCCAAATCTTTCATGGAGAAAGTCTGTGAAAGTCAATCTTTCACTTATGACAATATGTCTACATTATTCCTAATAAGTAGAATGTCATCCACTTATAGGACCATAAATGTGATCGCACTCCCACTAACCCTTTGTACAATTATGGTACAATAATGGGTTATGTCTTAACAGGGACAGGGGTTGAATCATTGTCGGTTTCTATCTCATTAGACAACTCTTTGAGTTCTATTTTCCTGTTATTGCCTCCTTCTTGAATAACCTCTTTTTCAAGAAAGACTGCAATTTAATTAACAAAACACCTTTTGTTTATTAGGATAATAGAAATAGTATCCTAAACTCTCTTTAGGATATTTCACAAACCTATATTTAAGTTATCTTGATTTCCAATTTGGTTGCATCATGTGTCTCTACATATGTAGTGCAACCCCATACCTTAACATTCTTATGGCTTGGTACTTCCCTTTCCATATATTATATGTGTTTAGGGACAGCCTTGGTTTGAACTCTGTTTTATAGGTACGTGGCAATTTCTAGGGCATATCCTTAAAAGGATAATATTAGGTCAATGTAACTTATCATGGATCAGACCATATCCTATAAGGTCATATTCTTCCTTTCTAACACACCATTAAGTTGTGGTGTTCTAAGAGGTGTCCATTGAAATTGAATGCCCGTTTGAATAAGTTCATCTGAAAAATCACCGGTTAAATATTTGCCTCCTCGATCTAATCGATGAGCTTTAATACTTTTATCGGTTTGTTTCTCTACTTCGTATCTGAATTCTTTGAACCTTTCAAATGTTTTAGATTTGTACTTCATTAATTATGCACACCCAAACCTAGACTGAATCATCAATAAAGGTTGTAAAGTAAGAGAAAACTCTACATACATCATTATGTATTAGTTCTCATCTCTTGTTCTCTCAGGTTTATTAGCATTCAATTTAGAACTATTATGCTCCATGCAACTAACATTTAGTTTAGAGCATGATCCATACCTTCCAAAGGTTGGTTCTTTAGAGTATCCAGATACTCTCGGCAGTTACGTTTCCAGTGCCCATCCTTGCCATAGTGAAAACAGGTTCCTTTGGCCTTGTCGGTATTACCTTACTTGATGCCTCCCATCGGCTTTAAGTTCTTCTTCTTCTTCCCTTAGGTACTCTTACCCTTGCCTTTTCCCTTGCCCTTGGGCTTAGGTTTGGCTTTGGAAGTAGAAGCTCCATCAAATGCGAGCAAAGAACTTTTCCCTTTCTTCATCGTCTCCTCAGTCATCTTGAGCAAATTGTGTAGCCCAGGGAGAGTGGGCTCAAGCTTGTTCATATGAAAATTCATAATGAACGGCCCAAATGAATCAGGAAGGGACTGCAGAATAATGTCTAAACACATATCAGCTTCAATGATCACATCAAGCTTCTCAAACTGCTTGATATGGTTGATCATCTTCAATGTGTGATCAGTCACGGATAAACCCTCGTTCATCCTTGCCTTGAATAGATCCTTGACAATATTATATTTAGGCGGTCCTACTTTGCTTCCCCATACAACTCTTGTAAGTGGAGAAAGATGTTGGGAGCGCTACTCATGGACTCATGTTGCTTCTGAAGCTCAGGGCTTATGGATGTCATCATATAGCATCTTGCCTTTAGGTCATTGTCCATGTGCTTCTGATAAACGTCTTTCTCCTGCTGAGTTGTAGCCTCAGTAGGAGCTTTAGGAAGTGGGCCATCAAGTGTGTAGGTAATCTTTTCGGAATTTAAAACTATTTTCAAATTCCTTAGCCAATCAAGATAATTTGGTCTAGTTAAACGGTTGGTTTTCAAAATTTTTGGATAACAGGTTGAGATGAGCCATTTCTATGAATTACATATAGAAAATAAAATAGAGAATAAGATTTCATTTTTAATCCACAATGATTGGGTCTTTAATCATATGGTACCTCCCACTATTTTATCAAATTTCATACACCCTCTAATGGAATTCTGGAATCTCATTCCTAATGGGGATTGGGGTCCCACTTGTGACCTAGAAGCCTCACATTATAGTTTCTTGACTTCTAACACACAATAAGAAGACAACTCCTTGTCTATCGCTTCATAAGCAACTTCCAATCATTTTGCCTCTAGGGTGCATACTCCTCACATTATAGTTTCTTGGAATACTTCCCTAGTTAAGTTAATTAAACCCATCATTTACACAGGTATGTTTCACCAAATATATACCTCACATTATAGTTTCTTGGTATATACCAGTTTAGGCACCCCATGATATCTCATATATGATAGTTTCAAGTAATGTCTTTAACATAGGTAGCTCCTACATGTCTACAGCCAAGTACCCACATTAAGGGACGTTAGATGATCCTATAATGATGGAAGGCAATGAAGAATTCATTCCCTATGATTTCTTCATTTTCAACTTAATATTAAAAGAGAGGGGTTTTAAGGGTCTCATCAAATTAACAAATTTAACATACATCTCATGCACACAAAAAATATATAACAACATTATATATAATCCAATTATCGATATTAGTCCCTATAAGGTGACATATAACGATCTTTGGATTTGGAGCTATCACTATTAATCTCATTAAAAGCTCCTACTATGATGATTATGGACTTTAAGAAGATTCAATCCAAGCCAATGAATTGAATCCAAGGTCTAAGGTAGGTGTAGGTGATCGTAAAACATCCATTCAAAACATAGCATGCTCTCTTGAAAGGCTTCTCTAAGCTTCCAAGTCCTTCAATCTCCTCCATTGGCTTGATGGTCTCCACCATAGGCTTGTTGGGCTCCACCATACTCCTTTTGGGTCCGCCATGCTCCTTAGTGCGCTCTCGATTACATAATATTTACATAATTTAAAGAAAGGGATACATAAGGGGAATGTGGTGTACATAAGAGAATGATAGAGAGAGAGAAGAAGGTGGCATGCAAGCCCCAAAGTAAATAATTACATCACCATAATTAAATTACAACTCTTGAAAATAATACAACCCATTCATAAGACGGCCAATCACAATTGGTTTAAGGGGTATAGTCCATAATCATCATCCATTCTTAAACATACAATCACATTGCATAATAAAAGAAATAACTGTAAGCAATAAAGCATATGGGCATTATGGTAACTCTATTGATTGGTGTTCATTAATCTCATTAATGTGTCCTAATCTCATTAGGATATAAATAATTT
Organism: Liquidambar formosana; assembly: GCA_039720395.1. Taxonomy (NCBI): domain Eukaryota; kingdom Viridiplantae; phylum Streptophyta; class Magnoliopsida; order Saxifragales; family Altingiaceae; genus Liquidambar; species Liquidambar formosana. The sequence continues at coordinate 27,628,816 of CM077823.1, forward strand.
CCATAATTAATTAAGTCTTAACATTTAAGACATTTAGTTTCAATTAATCAAATCAATTGAAACAATTAAAGTTCCCTATTTAAACTCTAATATCAAATATTAGGGTCTCATTAATTAAACAAAACAATTACATCTCATTAAAAATTTCCAGATTTTAATTTAATCCTAAATTGTGTTTTAAACCATTTAAAACAATATAAAATTAATCACCATTAATTAAATAATCAATTTCGGAATTAAATAAAATCATTATATTAATTAATTAGTGCATTAGGGTTTCCTAAAACCCTAAACCCTAAGTGCATTAACTCTAAACCCTAAATGTAACCCTAATGCATAAAATGCCTTATGATTGGTCAATAAATAACCAATCATTTAAACCCTAGGTTTATACAGTATTTAGGATTAGGGTTTAATTAATTCCACCTAGGATATTAATTACACCTAATTAATATGCACTAATTAGGGTTTCTAAAACCCTAAACCTTAAACCTATTAAATGCCAATGATTAATTACCAACCTTTAATGATCATGATTGGTCATTAATGACCAATCATTTAACCCTAGGTTAGACACATTAATTCCTAGGTTTAGTTATTAATTGATGCATTAATAGAATTAGGGTTTAATTAATATGAATTAGGGTTTCCTAAACCCTAAACCCTTGACATCATAAATGCAATTAATTTTGCCCTAATAATTAATAACCATGATTGGTCATTTAAACACTTTAAACCCAATCATTAAACACTTTAATTAAGGTAATTAAATTAGGGTTCTAATTAATGCCATAAATGAATTAGGGTTTCATCATTAATGGGAATTAGTGTTTCCTAAGAAAACCCTAATGCTGCCGCCACAAAAACTAGGTTGCCATGGCTGGGCCACGGCAAAGGCCAGGGGGCTACCATAGCTTGGCCACGGCTAGGCTAGGGGGCTGTCAAGGCCAACATAAAGGGGACTCGAGCTAAGGTGTGGGCCAAGCCCATGGACACGTGTGCAGTGGCCAATAGGGTTGTTTTGTTCAAAATAAATTAGGGTTTCAAGAACCCAGTGCTGGCGCTACCATGGGAGGACATCCAAGGTCACAATTGTTTCTAAAACTCAATCAATTTGACTCCACCAACTGAAACCAGCCCTTGTATCATGTCTCTACATGAATTACTAAGCTAATTGAAGTGGTTTGGATGATCAAATCATCCCCAATTGTTCTAAACAATTCAAGAACAGTGAGCTGTCCAGAATTTGACAGCATACTGTCCATGGTCACAAATTGATTTATAACCCAGCAAGATGATTAATTCAGGCTACAAAATTATTTTTCCTAGTATCCTACATGTCTTAGGAAACTAATGGAAGTGGTTTCATGCAATTTGGAGTTCCCTAACTCTAGTCATGAATGAAACTCCATTGATGACTTTTCTGCAAAAAAATAGCCTGCTGTGTTCTTCAAGAAATCAAACCTTTTGATTCTTTTATGTATCAAGACTCTTTTGAAACTTAAAGAAAATCATACATACATTATGTACAATGATCCTACAATGAATTTACATCAATTTTACAGAAGCCTCTGATCATAACAGTAGCAAGAACCCTAGGGTTCTAAAACCCAGATTCGAACATGGTGGTCTTCTCCTTCTTCCATCTGTTCTACAATCATAATCTAATTATGATGCATCCGAATGCTTGGGAACCTTTCCCTACCATGTATAGAACATAACCCAAGTGGTGGCAACCATTGCCTTGCCTTTGATCTCCATAAAAAACTCACAGTTGTGGCTGTTGCATCATTCCCGAGTAAAACTATCTTCCCTGATAGCCTGTAGTAAAAAATTCATAACTTTCACTACAAAACTCGGATCGACAAACCGTTTGTTGGGTTTGAAATCTGATTCAAAGAGCTTTCTAACGATGTATGGCTCGAGAATTTTGGAGCAAGAACTCTGATTTCAGCATGCAAAACAAGATAACGGTTTTTAATGGCTACCATGAAAACTGTTCTTCTTCTCCAAACTCAATCCCCATTCAACTTTTGAATAACCAGCAGCCCTAAAACTATTTTAGAAGAGGAGTAGAAGGAGAATTAACCTAGGGTTCAATAACCCTAGGTTCGGCCATGAGAGGGAAACTATTCTAATACATGAACATGAACCCTAGTTCATTAACCAATCAATTTTACCATAAAATATAGCCCATATGCAGTTTGTATTAGGCATAATCATGGCTTTGATACCACTATTGGGAATCGAATAGGGAGGAAAACATACAAAGGCAGAATTAAAATTTTCCTATGATTCCCCAAACCCATAAATCTGATTATGCATAATACAAAACAAAATCCTAACTAGAAGAGGGTAGAATTACTTACAGTTTGATAAAGTCTTCTCCTTTATGCTCCAAGCTTTGTCTTTCCTTTTTGCTCCAAGTTTGAACTCCAGGCAGCAATGAATGAGCAGTTCAAGTGTACTTCCTCCAACGGTATCCACACCTAGCTTGAACTTGAAGTCCTTTCCTTCTTCTTCTTGTTGTTGTTAGAGGTGGAGAAGAGGGAGAGAGAGAGAGAGCCTCCTATGAATTTCAGCCAGCCCTTGGGAGTTATCATTGTGATTCAAGTGATGTCATCACATCACATGTGAGGTTTTATATAGCCCACTAATAGGGCCGGCCCTAGTGAGGAATCCAATTCCTCATAACAGTAGGGCCAATAAACACCCTTATAGATCCCTGAATAGGATTTGCACTTAGTGTTATCAAACTTCTAAAGCTATATGCATGAGACAACTATGGTGTCTCAAGTCTAAGGATTACTTGTACCACTATAACAATGAGAAACTGATTGACAGACAGGTTAAAACTCCATTAAGTTTATCTCATATCTTTGGTCACATTTAGTGTACCTATTCTTATAATAGGCACCCACTTGTTGGTTGTAATGTCTCCACACAAATAGCTTGAGACTAGCTATCCTCCAATAGAGTTAACCTAAAAAGTGCTAGTCCTATGGTTCATTACTGTCCATCATAGTGAACCTTCAACTAGGAATGATTTAGGAGTTTAGTACAGAGATATATTTACAGTCTCAAAATTACAACCCTTTGTAATTTCATATTCTCAACTCTAACTCCATGGACATATTATGTAAATATAAATGATGCATATAAACATAATAGAATAAGCCCTTTTATTAAATCAATAATAAATGTGACATATATAAATGAAATCAAATGATTGTTCCTAATCCCTAAACAATCATCTCTATGATTGGCTCTAGGGCATAATCCTAACATAGAGAACTCTTGCGAGAAACTCATGATGCACAATGGGCTGGTCACCCAGGTAATGAACGTACTTATGCTTTGCTATCTAGATTTTATTTTTGGCCTAAGATGCAAGAAGACATTGAAGGCTATGTTTGAACATATCTTGTTTGCCAACTGGACAAGACTGAAAGAAAGAAGGTGGCAGGTTTATGGCAGACACTACCAATTCTAGGTAAATCGTGGCAAAGCGTTTCCATAGACTTCATTGGGGGTTTTACCCAAGGTTCAAGGATTTCGCTCAATTCTAGTCATGGTGGATAGATTCTCCAAATATGCTATCTTCATCTCTGCACCACATGCTGTGTCCTGCAGAGGAAGCAACCAATCTTTTCTATCAGAATGTGGTCAAGTACTGGGGGCTGCCAGAAGATATCATAAGTGATCGGGATTCTCGGTTCACTGAACGGTTTTGGATAGTGCTTTTTGGGCTGATGGGATCAGAATTGAAGTTCTCCACAGCAAACCATCTGCAGAAAAACTGATCAAACTGAGCAAATTAATGCTCTATTGGAAGAGTATTTAAGGCACTATGTGACTACAAGTCAAAAAAATTGGGTAGATCTTTTAGACTCTATACAATTTTGTTATAATCTGCATCAGAGTTCATCTACAGGGATGAGTTATTTTGAAATAGCAACTGGGCAGCAGCCGCTTACTCCACATAAAGTGGCCAAGCAGCGCACAGGAGGAAGCTATCCAGCGGCTTATCGATTTGTTCGCTCCAAGCAAGAATTGATGGAAGAAGCAAAAGATAGTCTGGAAAAAGCTGTCAGACGAATGAGGAAGTATGCTGATAGAGGGAGGAGAGCCCTTGAATTCCAGATTGGGGATAAAGTGTTGTTGAAACTAACACCTCAGATTTGGAAGAAAATCTGTAGCAAAACGGTTCATCAAGGTTTAGTGCTGAAATATGATGGTCCCTTTGAGGTGATTAAGAAAGTTGGCAGTGTGGCTTATCACTTGAAGTTACCAGAACGGTTAAAAGTACACCCTACTTTCCATGTAAGTTTCCTGAAACCTTTCTTTGCAGACCAAGATCAGGTAAGGGTGCAGGGCACTCGAGCCCCGCCTATCATCAGAAAAGAATTTAAATGGGAGGTGGAAAAGGTCCTGGACCATCGAACGTTTGGACAAAGTAAGAAGAACAGGCGGACAGATTATTTGGTGCATTGGAAGGGAGTCCCAATTGCTGAAGCAAGTTGGGAAAGGGATACAACATTATAGCAGTTTGAGAAACAGTTGAGGGAGTACTTGGCAACAATTCTGTCGAGGACATCGGGCTCTTCTAGTGGGGGTGGTTTGTTAGCCCCTTAGTTTTTGGCTAGGCCAAGGGCTTGGCAATGTGGCTGTAATACCCCAAATATTTATTGATTTATTTTACGTGTATATTTAGTGGAATTGTACATAAGGGGGATAATTTTAAATATTTTCGAGGTTAGTTGAATGTTGGGAGACATTGCATTAATTGCTTTATGTGGAGAAAGATAATTAAATTGTGATTTTGATATATATATATATATATATATGGATGGATTTGATGGAGGAAAGAAAGACAAAAGAAGAAACAAACAGAATAGAAAAAAAAAAGAGAAAAGAATGAAGATTAGTTTTCAGTGGAATAAGAAAAGAAGGTATAAGAAGAAAAGGAGGATAGAAAAGTCAAAAGAAGAAATAAAGAAGGAAGAAAATGCCGTGTGAATTGAAGAAAAGAGAAAAAAAGAAGGAAAGAAGATGGCAGGAGAGGACGTACGGGTGGAAGAAAGAAAAGAAGAAATAAAGGAGGAGAAAGAAAAAGGAAGGAAATAAATAGAGAAGGGAGGAGAAAGAGAGTAACGAGCTGGGAGAGGGAGGAAGCCGAGAGGCAAAGGTAGAGGTTCAGTTGCCGGAGCGTAGGAGCTCTAATCCAACTCCTGTTAGTATGGATTTTATATTTCTTAAGCTGATTTACACGTCTACAGTGGTGGTTATTCATTTTATTCACTTATTATGAGGTAGGGGGTTTAATTCTTGTACAGTGAATGATGATTATTTTGAAGCATATGTTAAGATTTGATTTATGCAAGGTGATAATTATTGATGGTGATATATTTGAGGTTTATGATGGTTAATTTCATTGACAATTGGATTATATTTGAGGTTTATGATTTGGAGTTCGTATTATTTGATTTATATATTATTTTGAATATATAAATACTTGCATGTGATATTTGAAACATTATTTATTGTATAAGAATTAGATTTCCTACTGGGCTGTTGTTTGCTCACCCGAAAATATTTTCAGGTAATCATTGTTGGAGGCACGTAGTAGAATTGGGGTTCAGGATTTGGAGAAGTTATCGCATACATTTATTTTTATTTAAAGCCGATGAAATTTTATTTATTTGGTTGGCCAATGTATATTGATGATGATTTTTGGGTTAACCATCGCTACCTGCAGCTGCGCAATACTCTGTATTTTCAAATAGAATGTATTTTTGAAAAGGTTTATTTGTATGGAGCTCATAAAAATTGTACGTGTTATTGTTTATAAATTTTGGGGCGTTACAGTGGCGGCAGAGGGCAGCCACGCAAACCCAAGGCTAAGGCATGAGGAAGGCATGCCTTAGAAACCAAATGTTGCAGCAAGTTTGTATGTTGGCTCGAAGTGGCCATGGTTGGCTAAGGCTGGCCAAGCCATGGCCTGGCAGCGTTCAAACAAGTGGCAGTGGCAGTTTGGTAAATATTGGGAAATTAAGTTATTTCAGGTTCATAAAATTATCTATGTTATTTTATGATCTCACAAGTGTGTTGGTGGAGTTTCATGATTTTTGAATGCAGGAAATTAATTATGAGACCCATTATGCCTTTTTGTCAGTTCTGATGTCTACCCCTAATGCTCAGGCAATCGTCTTAAGAGCTCTTTAGGGGGGGTAGTGATTGAAGCTAGGTGCCTGGCCATGGGGCAGCACCTAGGGCATGCGTGACCCTGGCATGGCACAGCGATTGGCTATGACTCGAACATCAATTGGCTATGGTTAGCTTTGCAAGGAGTTGGGTGACACCTTACTATGATGGATTAAACAAGACTTAGCCACGGGGTTGATCTTGCACACTCGATGGCACAAGGGCTATGGCACATGCGGAGGCATGGCATAGTAGAAACACGGCCCAAGTAAGAAACATATGCGGATTGGCAAAGCAGCCAATGCACGCACAGCAACAAGTCATGGCGTGGCTAAGCACATGATGCAGTCGATTATTGCTGATGCTATAGGCATCCTTGGATAAGGGGCCAGGCCAGACAAAGATTTCTGCTGGCAATTATGGTTGGATGATCAGACATCCCTCCTTGATTGGCTGATGCTTCAAACATCAGGATGGGCAGTCTGCTAGGCTTGGACATTCCAGATCAGCATAGGCAGTTGGGCAAAAACTGCCATGAACGAGTGGCATTCGTTCATTGGTTCTGTTTCCTTAGGCTGATGGGGTTGTCATCAGCAAGCCCTTGGGTGGTTAGGCCGTAACCACCAATGCTCCTGTATAAATTCTATTGCCATGGCATACAGTAGAGCACGTTTTGGATTGTTGTGATGGTGTATGCTAAGGCCGGGATCCTTGTATTCTTGAGTTAAGAATAAAGGTTGGGCATTTGCTTGAAAAACTCTGTTGTGCTTGGCTGTTGCTTACACTATCTATGCTTTTCAATTGAGTAGGCTGACTAAGTAGAGGGACTTAGTGCCGCACAAAGGCTAAAAATTCGTGGTGAAAATTTGGCCCTGTGACAACTTGCAAGGTTCAATTGTTCTATTTAATCTTGTCCTACACAAAGAAGAAAAGGGAAAAAAGCAAAAATGCTTTACAAAGAAATATGTTTCTAGGCAAATTTTTCTTAATTTCTTTCTCTCTTCTTCTTCTTCTTCCTTTTATTTTGTTTTTATTTTTATTTTATTTTTATTTATTTTTTATCTCCATGCTATAAACAAAGCATAAACAAGTACATGAAACACGAAATATTCAAGCCCAAGAAAAAAAAACAAAAAAACGAAAACTATGTGATAAGCATTATAGAAACTGGGGCTCATTAGCAATATAGTACAAAGAAACGGGGGCAACATATATAGGCGTTGGCATCTCAAGTGGTAGCTCAAAGACCGGATCTTCTAAGGTAAGCATAACTATGACTTGCCGTATCGAAGGGCGTTACTATAATTTGGATGATTGCAAGGAAGCCCAACAACAAGCAATCGTTTCATCTGTTCCTTATCATAATTTCCACATAATCTTGTGTCAGCTCCTACAAAAATATTTCCTCTCCCATATTGCTCTCAAATGTGCTCCACCAATTTTATTTCAAATATCTTTCCATTTTCTTCAACTCTCTCAAATGCGCGCCGTCCACAGGCTATTTCCAAAGCAACAATCCCAAAACTATAAATGTCTAATTCTTTAGTGGCCTCGTTAGAATCAAAATACTCAAGAGTCATATAACCTCATGTCCCCATTAGACGTGTCGTTTGAGACCCTTCTCCATGGTCCACGAGCCTAGCTAGCCCAAAATCCCTGAGCTTAGCACTGAATTCCAAATCTAACAAAACATTGGCCGATTTGATATCCCAATGCAACATGCACTGTTCACAATTTTCTTGCAAATAAAGCAATGCCGAGGCCAAATCTAGACTATTTTGTATCTCTTCTCCCATGAATTCGCATTCGCTTTGGAAAAGATGGAAATCGAGGCTCTTATTTGGCAAAAATTAAATTGTACACAATGAGGAGGTTTTTGTTCTCACAACACCGGACAAATTAGTCGCACTAAATTCTTGTGCCACAATCGGCCAATGCTATTCAGCTCTGATTTGTACTCCTTCAACCCTTGTTGAGACTTGGATTTATCCTCTTGACAGCAACAGTAGTATCACCCAAGGAGCCTTTGTAAACACTTCCAAACCCTCCCCTTCCAAGCATCCCTTCCTCTGCAAATTCATTAGTGGCCACAACCAATTCAGTGAATTGCAACATCCTAAGCCCTGTCACCTTCTCAAATTCTTCCTCTACTCTGTCTTTGTTCTGCTCCTCAAATTCTTCTATTTCTCTTCTTTTCCTCTTCATCCAACAACCAAACAAAACCAAACCAGCCAAAACACATCCACCAGCCACAACCAGCGCAACCCATAGGCTTCTTCCCTTTTGTCTTCCTGGGTTGGCAGCACTTGGTGGGACTGCTATTGGACTTGCCAGATTGGGTATAACTGCAGTCATTTGTAAATCAGAGTTAAAATCCCATGAGGAAGTTGTATGAATCTCGGACTTTAAAGTCCGCTGGAGGCCGTAAAACCGAAAGTAACCCATTCTGGTAAGTAATTCCGCAAGTTGTTAAAGCAATAAAAGCTAGTGAAATTTCTACCGCTAGCCATGAGAACGCTTAGATTTTTTGATGTAGAGTTATAACTAATCCAAGCTTTAGCTCTTCCCCCATTTCTTACCTCACTCCACCATCTTGTACTGGTAACAGAAACAAGACCGTCGACATCGACACCTACATGATCATACCGCGGGTCCATAAATACATCATTATAAAAAGTATCAAATTCAACACCAATAAACGAAGCTACCGTGGAGTTGAAAGACTTATTGTAAATCACAAAACCCATATTGCCACCAGCTGAATTAGGTGGGAGGAGGGAGCCATTAGGAGTGAGGAAGAACGTGAACCCGTTACTTTGAAGGGTACTATTTTTGGAGTCGACCACAAAGGAAAAACAGGTGGTGAAGTCAGTGAGACTTCCAGACGACTTGTCCCAAAGGTGCATTGGTTCTTTATAGGTGGCTTGACCAATGGTCCAAGGAGGAGTCTTGTCTGAGTTGGTTGACTTAGTTTGATGCTGATGATTCTGCATCGCCTTTGTAGATTATTTCATGCATATTTGGGTTGAAATTGGGGAATTTGAAGGTTGTTGGGGTCGCAAAAGGGATAGTTGGGAATAAAGAAATGCAGATCACGAGAGAAAGAACTTTTGGAATTCCAAGATAAGAGGTTTTATGGGAGTGGAATTCCATGATTGAGGGGGTGAGAAAGGAAGCTAGGAGGGTGCAAGTTTTTTATTTACCACCGTGCTACTATGTATGAGTCATTTTGGTCATAACCCCTATGTATAAGAGTTATTTTACAATAAGTCCTAAATAAGAATTAGTTTTGTAAAAACCTTTTTTAACCCTATACGGACTAAAAAGCCTCTTATTTTAAACTTACTTGTTATTTACCACTGTGCCACTTTACTATTGCTACCCGAAAATTAGGGATTTGAACCCCATTTTACCCGAAAATTAAGGATTTGAACCCCATTTTTTCCAATGACTTTATGGAATGAAAATCTTAGCCTATTTACACCTTCTAAACGGCACAAAAACAGTACAGTATCATCATACTCTTGGTAGAACAAAAAATGCTGATAGATACGTACCAAAACAAAATTTTAGTTGCCTAGTAACATCATATTGTTTTATATTAAAAGAAAACAACTACAATTGAACTATCACAAAAATAGTGTTCAACAATATCAATATACTGTTGAAATATAAATTTAAACAATTGGTGATAGTATCATCATACTTTTTGAAACAAAAATACGAATTGCAAAGTATACATACTGCTCGAAAATATTAGTTGTAGAGTAACAACATACTATTTTATATATATTTTTTTTTAAAAAAAAAAACACAACTACATTCACACTATTACGAATATAGTGTGCAACAGTATTATCATATTGTTGGAATAAGAAAAAGGGTCAATAAGCTTTCCCAAACCAAGACACAAAAAAAAAAAAAAACAGAGCAAATCTGGACTTTGCAGAAGAAGAAGACATCTATGGTGGGATGGTCGTCGGAGAATGTCCGGTTGCCGTTGAAGAAGGAGGTCTGATTTTTTAAATCTGGTACTACCACTGAATGCCTCCCCTCCCATTCTTTTTCTTCTTCTTCTATACCTCCATACCAGTGCATTGAATTTCCTTGCCTCCACTCTCATTCTTCTTCTTCCATAACCATGCGAGCATCGCTGTTGGATATACTCCTACATGTTCCTTAAAAAAAAAAAAAAACAAAAGGAACTTGATGGGAAGGAGAAGGTATACCTAGGGAAAGGAGAAGGAGAAGGAGAAGGGGAAGGAAATGGGGGAGGAGGAATGTTGCAGATGAAAACCAAAAAAGGGGAAAAAAAATGGAGATAATGATGGGAAGGAAAGGTAGATCTTGGGGAGAGCATAAATCATGGGGGTACTGTTGGAATTTAAAATAAAATAAAAATAAATAAATAAATAAATAAAACAGATTTCCTTATGGTAAAAGAATCTTTTAAAAAAGGGGTTATGGAGTTAAAAACTTTTATGGTGGGGTTTTGGTTAAAAGCAGTCCCCTAATAGGGGTAATTGCTAATTTCCCCTTTTTTTTTCTTTGGTTAGGGGGTGAGAAAGGAAAGAGGGTGCAAGTTTGTTACTAAACTAAGTCAATGTGCGGCTACGGCATCTTCCTAGGACTTTATGCTTTAAGCTATACCCCAATTAAGGAAATTATTGGATTTGATTGGTTATGGAATTTTGGCCTCTGCCCCTCTCCTATAGAAATTGTTGGAATTTTTTGGTTCTAGGACCGTTATTGCGCTGTAATTTGTTCTATTGTTGGATATATTAAAGGGATTTTTGGTCATAGGCCCCAAGTATAAGAGTACTTTTACAATAGGCCCTAAGTGAAAAACAGTTTTGTGAAAACCCCTTTTGACCTCATAGTGACAAAAATACCCCTATTTACAATTTAAATCAAATTACAAATCATGCCATTTTCTTCCCACGTTCTCTCCCTCTCTCCCGTGGTTCCATCACCTCCCACATTTGGCCACCACCGTTCAAGCTGTAAACACTATTCCAGCAACTATGTAACTATCCGAATCACACAATACTTGCTGGTGAGAATTGAACCTAGTAGAAGAGGTACGAACAAGTTAGGAGAAGAGAAGAAAGGATCTTAATTTACCTTTTATTATGCTATTACCAGATCTGGTTTCCAGATTTGTAACAAATCATTTTCACCTTCCCCCTTCCACTCGATCTACCTTCTCCATTCCACCATTGACAACGATGGCGAAGGTGCATGGTTTACTGTTGTGTGATTTATAAAATTTACACAGCCAATAGTAACAATTTACTGTTGGGTGTGCTTTGAAAAATTTACAGAGAGGTGCTTTGAAAAATTATACAGACAACAGTACCAATTTACTCTTGTGTGCTTTGAAAAAATTATACAGACAATAGTACCAATTTACTCTTATGTGCTTTGAAAAAAATACACAAAAATTACACAGACAATAGTACCAATTTACTCTTGTGTGCTTTGAAAAAAATACACAAACAATAGTACTAATTTACTCTTTTGTGCTTTGAAAAAAATACACAAAAATTACAAAGACAATAATACCAATTTACTCTTGTGTGCTTTGAAAAAAATATACAGACAATAGTACCAATTTACTCTTATGTGCTTTGAAAAAAATACACGAACAATAATATCAGTTTCCTGCTGTGTGCTTTAGAAAATTATATACCACAAAATAACAGCACAACCTTCAATCCACCACCGTCCCCACCACTGTGAACCCCTCCCATAAAACCCCAAACCTGTTGACAACCACCATCATCAAACTCTACCAAACCCGCACCATCCTCACCTTATGTCCATTATCGTGCAACAAATCAGAAACCCAAATCAAGACCAAATCCCTTTTCCCTTCAAACCCACTGTCAAACCCAAAAAAAAATAAAAAACAAAAAACACAAATGTGGTTTCTCCATCCCCGTCATCGGCAACACACCACCAGCCCCGCCGCCTCCCCACATCACCGGCGAAATTTTTTCCATCTGTCAAACCGAAAAAAAAAAAAAAAAAACACAAGATCTGGTTTTCCATGCCCGTCATCAGCGACTCACAAACGTTGGCGACTCACCACCAGCCCCGTCGTCGTTTGAGCCCTCTGCAATTGCATCCCCGTCGCCTCCCCACTTCAGCCGCTGTTGATGGAGCCCCCTCTCTCTCTCTGTGCCGTCGGCCCTCTTACTCGACTTGTGGCTGAAGTGGAGCCCGAAGCCACTGAGTCACGCTACCGTCGGCCCTCGACCACCAGAGACGATCGCCCATGAGACGATCTGGTTTTTCCTGTTGAGCGTCGACCATGGAGCCCCCTCCCCTCTCTCTCTCTCTCTCTCTCTCTTTCTCTCTTTCCCTCCCTCCCTCACTGTTCCTGTAAATAACATCAGTTGTAATGGAAATATAAAAGGGTAAAACGGGTATTTCTTCAAAAATATTTCCTTTTACTTAAAAATTCTTTTAAAAAAGGGGTTTTGAAGTTAAAAAATCTTATAGTGGGTTTTTTTGTTAAAAGCAGTCCCCTAATAGGGGTTATTGCTAATTTCCCCTATAAACCTCTACTCTACTCTCTTCTTTTTTCCACTCTCTCATTGCAGCGACTCATCATCGAAACAATATGACCGGTGATCTAGTATTGAAAAACCATCATCTTTATTAGAATACAAACGGCGGGCTATGAAAGACTCTCATTAAATTGCATAGATGTCTTTATATAAGATAATGATCTTTTTTGTTGGGATTATGTTATGGTAAGGGCCTATTTGGTTGTCCAGTTCGAAAGTAAACAATTAAACAAATTTTACATATATATGTTCGCACTAAAAATTGTCTTTCTAGGTCGGTGAATTGCGGGTGTGCCAAGGCTAAGTTCAACCCGAAGTTGTGTGTACACAACCCCTTACGAATTGATGCTTAAAATTTCAGGTGATTGAATAAGGAAAAGGGGTTCTTTCCTCAAGGTTCAGGCATGAATATCACAAAAGAAAACCAAATACACACGTAAACGTTAAACTGAAATGAAAAGAGAAGGAAATACATTACCAAACATGATTCGGAAAAGCAATCCACAAAAGCTTGAACTTCAAATACGAACTTAAACAATTACAAATCGAGATTGAAACAAAATTGTTTGCTAGAAAGAGTTTGAAAGCTATTCTAATTTAAAACTACTCTTATGATAGAGAGATCCTGAGAAGGACTGTTGGTTGTGGAACCTTGAATCAGTCTTCATTTTTTCGCTTTACAGAACTCTGGCTCCTCTCCAACTGCTACGGCAGTTTTTCTTCTTCTAACCGCTTCAGCAGTTACTCCAAATTGCAGAAACACCAACCTCCATTGCCCACGATTTAGGCTTGCTACTCCTATGTTTGTAACTCCATTAAACTCCACTTCAAACCCACGTTTGCAGCTACAGCCCATCTTCCTTCCACGTTTGGCAGCAACCCCTGTTTTATCGCCCCATGCTCTGTTTTTCTTCATTTATGCAGCAGCAGTTGCAAAGCCACATATGCACCCCTCTCGCCACTTGTCATTCACCCATAAGCCACAAATTCCAGTCAGCACAGCCCAGCTGTCAGCCACGTGGACCAATCCCATGGTCTCCTACCAAGTTTCAAATTTAAATGGAAACAATATATATATATATATATATATATATCTACCAAGTTTCAAATTTAAATGGAAACAATATATATATATATATATATATATATATATATATATATATATGTTATAAAGAAATTTTATAATATTGAAAACACAAATCTATTACCTTGAATTAACAAATTCTTAATTGTTAGTTTAAATTGCAACCAAAATCTACCACCTATACTAGATTTGAGCACCAAATATATATGTACTTATCTTGCACTCTGAGTACCTCTCTAATATGAAATTTGATTGGACCTTGTGTCGTGTGAGTATATATATATATATATAAAGAAATATAAACTTTGGATCATAAAAAAGATTTGAATAACACTGGAGGGAAAACCAGGAGATTCTAGGAATTTGCATGAATTCATTTCAAACGTTCGATTTTGTAGGTCAAGACCTTATAGCACCACATACTTATTATCTGGGAGCCTTTTAAATATGAATTTTGTATAGCTTTACCAGCTTGAGAGTAGTATAAGGATATATGGCAGATCAGTTCTTAGAGGCAGATGAATATGATCAGGAAATTAGAACTATGTTCTTGAGTGTCTTGTTCTTAGGCTCATATCCAAGTATATACGGTACGGTGGAGGCTGTAAATGTAATAAAAAATTCTACCATATTTTTTTATGGCATTTGTGTTTCTTAATTCGTTCACTTGGGACCTATTTTGACTTCCAATGCAAATTGAATTACTTCATTGTGTTTTGCATATGACTTTGTTAGTTTTTTGTGTTGGCTGTTTTACCTAGTGCCTTTTGGTGGTTTGGGTTATGGCTGAGATAATATATGTATGCATATTATATACATATACATACATATATATAGACATATACATATACATGTATATACATACACACACACACACACACACACACATATATATATGGTAAGAGATCCATTTACATCCAGTGTAAAACTTTTTTCTCTTACACCCCTCAATAACTTTGTGTAGGATCAATATTTTTCAAAACCAACCATACGTTGAATTTGATACTATTCTCATGAAGATCATGTATACCAAATTTCACATTAATTAGAGATTAGGATCTTTTCCATCGAATATGCGACCTAAATTATAGTTTATTTGCAAAGAGAAAAATGAATTTATAGATGACATGCTTATGAGTATTCAATCAGTGTGAAACTTGGTGCATATGATCTTTATAAGAGGAGTATTTAATTCAACGATTAGTTTGAAAAAATATTAATTCTACAAAAAGTTATTAAGGGGTGTAAAAATAAAAAGTTTTACACCGGGTGTAAATAGGTCCCTCCCCAAATATATGTGTCATACAAATGCTTACATCATCACTTGTTTTCATGTCTTACAAACGCTTACATCATGAATTGTTGAAAACTTCAAGTCCACTTAAGAATAAACAAAATAAAAATAAAAATAAAAAACACTTGTGCGTTGGTCAATTTGATAAATCGTGACATAGGTGATTCCTCGGAAAATGGTCATCATTAGAAACCAATTTGATTAATTAAGAGGGATTCACCGACAGTACATCCGTCAATGTCTTTTTGTAGAAGTCATATTTCATCATGAAAAACTTCAAGTTAATCGGAAATTAAGAGTTATATCATTTCTAAAGTGTTCCAATTAAATTATTGTTTTATCTATAAAAAGAAATGTAAGTTTTCGGATCAAACTTTTCCCGATATCTGATTAACTTGAAATTAGATATGCATGATGTGCATGGATAGAGTATCTACTACAATGATTGGACTAACGAAATTTGATTTATATAAAAAGATATTGATAGATGTAAATGTAAAATGCTTTAGGAGAGGGAACTATTGAAAATCTTTTTGTATAACTGATCTCACTGCTTGATATTCAATTAACTGTAAAATATATATGTCATGACTTATTTAATGTATAGCACATCTTAAAGGTTCATGTTTTTTAACAAAGCTAGTTTATATCTAATTGCAGAGTGAGTCTTCCATGTAACTGTGACACGATCACGCGGTATCATGGACCAATAAAAATCAAGTAATTAAAGTAGGATTGTGGGGCCAAAAGTTACTCTGACAATCCTATTTTACTTGGTTTTTATTGACTTATAACATCACATCAGCCGTGTTATAGTTCCATATAAGTTTTTCTCCTAATTGCATAGACATGGTCATTCAAGATCTCGGACCACCATGTTTTCTTTCACTTGATATGTAAAAATATGTTGAGGGCGGCTTAAATATAACTTTGTATGACTATTCCAAATGATGACATCGCATCTATCAAGGTTTTAAGGAGCAATAATATATTTCTATATGTTGACTTGAACCTGGCCTATTGTGACATTATTTTATTTTTATTTATTTATTTATTTTTTGTCAGCATGTCGCGCAATATATTAGAAGGTTTCAATCTCATCGCTGGTTTTTTCTCCACGTGCGTGTGATGTACAGGAGATTTTAAGTAATGATATTTTTATGAGTAATGCTATTTACGTCGCACAGAGTGGGGCCATGTAAGACTCTAACCAAACTTCTTAGGCTTGGTTTGGTATACTGGATATAGGGTCTGGATTAGATAGGATTAATAGGATTTGTTCTCCAATATAACTATATCCTTGCCTATCCCATCCGCTATATTTGGTAGATGTCAGGATATAATGTCAGAAATAATTATGCAATCCAATCCGGTGTTTGGTATGTTATATTATTACCTTGGATAATGGCCAGTTTTCCTTTTTATTCCAAAAATACCCTTACTTAATTTCATAAAGCAAATGCATTAATTTTGCTTCTTTTTTCTTTTTCTTCTTTCTTCTTTTTTTTTTTTTTAAAACCAAAAAGTGAATTGTTATTATGAGTTCGGATTCGATGCTGTGGTGAGTGAGGGGGGAAATGAATGGATGAAGTGAAAAACGAGACAAAACTTGTCATTTCAGCGAGCTTAAGGCATTAAAAGTCCTTCTTGACCATTGGCTAAAAAAGACTTCATGTTTTTTTTTTTTTTTTTTTTCCACGAGCAGTAGGTGGGCACTAGTACCATAAAAAATTATAGGGTCTGGCTATTGCCACCACATAAAGTAGTTTAAGCCCCCCATTTAATTTACATTTTTAAGGTTTTATAAAAACATATAAAAAATTTACGAAAACTAATCACAGTCTACTAAGAAACATCATTTCGGACAACTTTGTAGATGAAAGTTTTTCCAAAATCTATCATTTAAGTAGACTTTTTGGCCATTTTTCATAGAAAATGAAAATAAAATTGTAAATGCCCAAAAAGTCTACTTAAATGATAGTTTTGGGAAAAAATTTCTTCTATAAATTTGTTCAAAATGATGTTTTCTAGTGAACAATGTGATTAATTTTCATAAAAACCTTTATATTTTTCATAAAACCTTAAAAAGTGTAAACTAATGGGAGGCTTTGAGTACTTTATATGGTGGCAATAACCTCCCTCAAAATTATATGCCGCCATCTATGAAGCATGGACACTCGACACGACAAGGAGAGGAGAGAGAAATGGCAAGAGAATCAGACAGAGAAGTTGGGGAGAAGGGAGGCTTACGCGTAGGGAGACAAGAGAGAGAAATAGCAAAACAATCAAATAGAGAAGCTAAGGAGAAGGGAGGCTTATGGTTGCTGCCGACGAGGATTAGCCAGATATGGTTTCTCCACCTCTAGCAACGGTGATGCAACAGTTTCCGTGATTCCTAAGCTGCCATCTGTCACACCCCATTTTTGCACCACCTTACTAGGGCTCATCATTTCATGCATGTTTTTGTTTTGTTTTTGAGTCTAGTCACTTGCATTAGTTTTCTAGAGTCACAAGGACAATGGATATGAATTTTGGTTCAAATTGGAGTTGATCTTGAGGGATAATAAGAGCTTTTGTGACTTGAGGGGCATAATCGTCTTTTAAGTCCCAAACTTTTCATTTGACCTTGGAATGATCTCCAAATTGTCAATTGGAGTTCATATGGATGCATAAGAGGTATTTTTAGTGTCAATTTGGTAAGTCAATGGCTCGGTATTAAAATGGCTCGATGTAGTTCAAGTTGGTTAATTGACCCTTCCTTGGGTTAGCTCTAATTGACTCACAATTACCAACCAAATCTTTTCAAATTGACTTTCATTAGTCATCATTTTACCCTCAAAAGTGTTTCATGAAGTTCAATTTTGAGATGGCCTGATGATGAGTTTAGTGTGGTTATTTACGGATTATCCTTGAAGAATTAGTGCGAATCACAGCATGAGATTTTTGGTTAAAATGAAAAGAAAATTATTTTATTAAATTAGCCATTTTTATCATGACACTAACACGTGTACATATGTGATGAGTGTGTGTACGCACATACGATACATGTGCATGCGTGTTAGCGGTCAGTCTCCCAATTTTTATAAAAGACAATTTCCTTTTCCTATTCAGATTAGAAGTCTTTTATCATTATAAAATACCTTTTGATTATTCTCCAAAGAAACCTAGTCCAGGAAGGAAAGGGAAACTCCAGATTTCAGCTATAAATACTCTCTTAATGTCTTTAAACAAGGAGAGGAGAAGAGGGTTTGGAGGGAGTGAAATTCGTCATAATTCAGCAGCAGATTTTCTGAAAACCAGCAGTCGTATTTTAATCATAACTTTTTCATCCGAAGTCAGAATTTGATGAAATTGGTCTTGTTAGAAAGATAATTCAATTCTCTACAACTTTGTATTTCACAAGCTTTGTCCAAATCCAACGTTTTCATACCCAAAAACGCGATTGAAGTTGCTGCTGCTGCAAAGTGACGAGAATCACTTTTTCTTTTCTCTTGTTCTCTTTTTGTTTTCTATTTCTTTTCAAAGTTGAGTGAGTTTTGATCTCTTTGCTGTGATACCACTTTGACAAAGAGGAGGATTCGTGTTGGTTTGATTCACTCTAAAGACCTGAGGAGCCACGAACAATTGCATACAGCAGCAAGGAAGGCCCTTCCTAAGGTATTCTCCTTCTCTATTCAAGCTTAAACTAGGTTTTCATATGGGTTAGGCTTATTGCATGTTAAAGGTAACTTTTTTATCATGTATTAACACTCTAGCTAGTTAATATACATGGAATATCTATTTGTTATCTACTGTTTAGCATGCTTTAGGGCTGTCCTTTAGGTTTTTAATGCATAGTTATGATTCTTGTGCTCCTGTTTGTCCTTGTGCTAGGATTAGTGTCATTGCATGTTAGAGTTAGGATTTTCATCATGTTATATTGCTTTAGTTAGTTAATATGCATGATTTAATTTCTGTTTAGTTTGGTTTTAGCATGATTAAAGTATGTTTTGTATGTTTTTAAGCATATTTGTGAGTTTAGGGTTTTAGAGTCATTGTTTCGTGTTTGTTTTCATATAGCATGATAAAGTAGACTTTTTTATTTGGTTTTTCTTCGTATTTGCTGTATATGTTTTTCATATGGAGTAAACATGATAGTTTTGCATGCATGTTAGTATGTTTTAGGGTTTTTATGCATGATATGGTTCTAGGAATATGTTAGGACTTATTATTGTTCGCTGTTTTTGCTATTGGCATGCTTAGTGGATGATTTTAGGTCATAATACTATTCTGTCCAGATTTGCATGTTAGTGTTTTTGCATGGTTTTGAGCACTTGTAAGGGTGCAAATAGGTGTGGTATTTGTCCCATGGCAAATAGGGCTGCTTATGTCTGAAATGGCTAAATGCTTGGAGCTAATTGCGCTCAGGTAAGTGGGTGTGAAGGTGCCCCAATTCACCTTTCTTCTTAACTCATTCTCTTCTCCCTATTTAGGGTTAATTTTTAATATGATCCTATGGTTTAATTAGAGGTTTCCTTAACCAACAAAATTCTGGTTTTTATTAAAGTTTCCATTTTGTGGATTTCTTTCCTAAAATCAAACTTTCTATCATATTCAACTCTTTTGATCAACTAAGGAAACCTAGGGTTTTTACCATAGGTTTGTATTAGGATTTAACCTTAGTTCTAATCGAACTACGTGGACTTTGATCCATGTATTTCGTTGCATGGTACGTAGGCGCTCTTCGTGAGGCTCAAGTCCGTTCTAGGATCCAAGCATCCTAGGTTTATTTATGTTTTCTTTTCTTCTTTTTATTTTCTGTTTTTATTTGCTTATTATGCATGGATGGATGAATGAAATATATGATATGCATGCAATTCTTGTGATGATATACTTGCTGATTTTTGTATGGAAAGACTTTAATTTAGCCCAAATGAACTGAGAGACCGAAAGGGTAACATGGGTGCCTATAGGCTTTGCCTAGAACCTTCCCATGTCATAACTTAGCCTCCGAATCCCCGATTTCTTTGGTTTTCAAAAGATTGGTTTTTGCCTTTCCTTTTTTTTATGGAGTCATTCAAATTGTTTTCCTAAAACAACCTAATTTTTAGGGTTTTCCTTGTTTCCTTTAAAAAATAAGGTGGCGACTCCTTTCCTTTTTCTTTTTCAAACCCACTTTCTTTTCAATCCCTCGTGGGCCCAATTTCCGGGGTTCACAGTTTGGCGACTCCACTGGGGATTTGTGGGCTAGACTCTATAAAGTTTAATTGGGCTAGGTTAATTTCTTATGTTTAATTAAAATCAATCACATTGCATCCGCTTGATTGTGTGCTTTCATTTATTGCATTGTGTGCGCAAACTCTTGCATGTTAGGATCGATGTCCCTCGATGTATCCTTGCCAACGATCGGCCTAGTCTCAACCTTGGTTTTCCTGATTCCATGTGTTGGGGCGAAAGCTATCAACCTCTCTTGCCTAGTACCCTTGGGTATATTAAATGAGTTAATCACGTACTGCTGGACCCACGCGGCGTTCCTGATGCCACATGTGGTTAGGTATAAGGATTGCTCAAGCAAGTGAAGGACCCTAGCCTACCCTTATCATTAGTCTATATAGACAGACTTGTAGGACACTACGGTCTCACCTTTATACACCCACAATTGTTTGTAATGATGCTATGCTGTGTTTGTGGTGTGAGGCTTTATATCTTATGCCCTTAATATAGACCTTTAAACCCTAGCCTTCGTTAAGGCCATGGGTTAGGAGGAATAAATTAAGGAAATAGGATGTAAAGCTATGTTTGTGATGTGCTAGTCCTAGGGGATTAATTAAACCTAATTGAAGGACTCTATGCCCTATTCTTTAAAACATACCCTTAATCCATGACCCCTGTAAAGGTAATTGGATAAAAGGAATGAATTAATTGAACATGGTGTAGAGACCGAATTCATTAAGGAAAATATGGAGGTTTAGGACAGATCCTTAGGCTAAAGGTTAAAACTTTTCTATCCATAGACGTGCTGGCTTGGATCCGCAATCCACAAGGGCGTCTAGTGAGTGTTGAGTCTACCCATCAGACAAACATGGCCGACGAAAGAACTAGTGAGGGGCATTTTGACCTTGAGGCTTGCCTGAAAGCCATCATGACCAAGCTTGACCATACCGCCGAGACATCCGATACCGCATTGAAAATGGCTCAAGAGAACCAACAGAAGATGGCGGATCTTGAACAAAATGGCTCTAAGGCCCATTCCTCGGGTATACCTCATGGGGCTGGCACCGAAGAGGGACCTCAATCCAATGAGAACACCAAGACAAGGGGGGAAAGTAGCTCGAAACCTGAGGTCACCGACCTAGAAGGGGAAGCCAAGGGGAAAGGTTCTAGTAGTGATTCCGTGTTAGCTAGCAAGGTAAAAGCATTGGAGAGAACTATAAAAGGGATTCGCAGGGCTGATGACATGGTCGATGTGCGGACTCTATCCCTGTTTCCAACGGCTCGTATTCCACTACAATTCAATATGCCGGAGTTAGAAAAGTTCGATGGGACGGGTTGCCCTAAGACTCATTTGAAGATGTACGTGCGAGCTATGCACCCTCGAGGGGCTACTGACGAGATTTTAGCTCAAATGTTCCATGAAACCTTGGCCACTTCTGCTTTGAAATGGTTCTTATCCTTGGATGAGAATAGAACCCGGACTTGGGAAGACATATGCAATGAGTTTTCAGAGCACTACAAGTATAACACAGAGGTGGACGTTACTCGAAGGGACCTAGAAACTACCAAGCAAGGGGCTCATGAAACTTTCTCCGCTTACATTACAAGGTGGAGACAAAAGGCGTCGAGAATGACGGATAGGCCGAATGAGGAGGACCAAATTCAGTTAGTGGTTAAGAACCTGCTGCCCGTGTATCACAAGCACCTATTTGCCCACTATTTCCCAAATTTCAAAGCTCTCATTGGGGTTGGCACGCAGGTTGAAGATGCTATTAATGATGGGACAATCAAGACTGAGGAAGTGAGGAGTCGCAAGACAAACTTTACTGGGAAGAACAATGCCGAGGTCAACACCATAACTCAACCAATCCAACCCTTTTCTCTCAATGATGTCAACCCACCTCGCCAATTCACTGACCTATTCATGCCACTCAAAAGAGTCCTTGAAAAGCTCATAAGTCGTGACCTATTGAAGCCACTCGACCCAAGACCTCCACCAAATCCCTTACCCAAGAGCTACAATGAGAATGAGTACTGCAAGTACCACCAATCCAAAAGCCATGCCACCAATCGCTGTATTCGCCTTCGCTACCAAGTCCAAGACCTCATTGACAAGCAAGTCATTTCACCACCAACCCGTCCAAATGTCACCCGTAATCCTCTCCCATCACACAACAACACACCCCCACCTAACACCATAAATGCCATTGGGGTTGAATCCTCTCGCCCTCGCCATCCCATAAGACAATACACTCCGCTCCCCATGACCTTAACCCGTCTCTTCACCATTTGCCGCAATAACAGCCTTATCATGCCACTTCCACCAAAGCCAAGACCATCAACCCCTCACCAATATTGCCAATACCATCGTGCACCCGGCCATGACACCGAGGCTTGTTCTATACTAAAGAAGATCATCCAAGACCTCATTGACCAAAAAGTTTTGTTGCTACCAAAGAAATCTATCCAACAAGAGCTGAAAGAAAGATATGAAGCAGGGGATCCTCAGGTTGGCCTATTAGGTGAAGCGTCGGGGAAATATGATTACTATGTGCTGTACTCAAGCCCAAGTCCGATATCAGATGAGCCGATAGTCCCTTCAGGTTGGGATAACTTGCCGACAGAGATGGAGAGCATCGACATGATAGAATGGGATGACTTGATGAATGACTCCGAGGAAGTCCATGACATATGGGCTAGCGATGATGAGTTGGACCATATAACCAGAGGGGGTCGTCATTTCAAGCCTCCCCACCTAGAGTCTGAAAATCCATTGGAAGATTTGGAAGGGCAGAGGCGCCCTAGCTTGCAAGAAGAAGAGGATGAAGTGCTTAGGCAACTGAAGAAGACCAATGCCAACATCACTATTTGGGGCTTGCTCATGGCCTCGCATAAGCACAGACAGACCGTGTTGAAACTGTTGAATCAGATACAAGTGCCTGTTGACACAGCCCCCGAGGGATTGGTACATTTGGTGAATCCAACTCCCAAGAACTCAACCATCGTGTTCACCGATGTAGACCTACCTAAAAGCGGGCCGAGCCATTCTCAAGCTCTCTATGTGACCGTTGACACTATGGGGAAGAGGGTTCCCACCGTTCTTATCGACAATGGGTCCGCACTGAATGTATGTCCTCTCCGAACTGCCACTGTTTTGGGTTTGGGACCCACTGATTTCACGCCATCTGGGCAGACCGTAAGAGCTTATGACAACACCCGCCGAGAAGTAATAGGGGTAGTTACTTTGCCTCTTATCATGGGACCCACTGAATTTAGGGTAGAATTCCAAGTGTTGGATGTGCCGTCATGTTTCAACTTGCTGTTGGGCCGACCTTGGATCCATCCTGCTGGGGCTGTGCCATCTTCACTCTATCAAAAGGTGAAGTTTCCTTATGAAGGGGCCATAGTAACACTTCAAAGGGACTATGAATTGAAACTCGTAGGTGTGCCTATATGTGAGATACAACCCGAATCAGCAGCAATACCGCTATCTGGGTTTGACTATGTCCAATGCATTGAGAAAGAGCTCGAAAAGGGTGAATTAATACCCTTGGACTTTTGCCCCCATGGCAACTTGCATGTTGGTGAAATCATGAGAAGGATGAGTTTCTTCCCAGGCATGGGGCTAGGGCGTCGCCAACAAGGGATCCCTACGTCTATTCAAAGCCGTGTCACCTCATATACTTTTGGGTTAGGATATGAGCCCTCCAAAAATGATTATGCGGAAATGCTGAAGAGGAACAAAGAGAAAGTAAGAGCCAAAGCCGAGGGAAGGGTGCCAGACCTGAAGATCTCGCCATATCGACCTACTTTGAATGGTTACTTCGTCAAAGAAGGGGATGATTTTCTATATTGCGGGTTTCCAGAACCCACCTTTGACCAAGCTACCAAGATCCGAGTTCCGGGTTTTGAAATCTTCTTCACCGAATGGTATCCAATCACAGCTGAAATGGTGGATGATGAAGCCATCAATAATGAGTTCTGGGAAAAGAAAGAGGAAGACTGGGCAGAGAACCTCGACGCAGGGGCTATGACTGAAATGTTCCAAGATATGATCCTCACCGTGGAAGACTCGACCATTGAAGAACTCCAGGGTTCATCCATTAGCCATGCTACCGTGCCATTCCTGAATTGGTACCTTGAATGTGGTGTCATTGCGGAGATCCATGAAGAAGAAGACCTTAGCCTACCTGATAGCAGCTTGTAGGTGTCTTAGTTTAGTAATATTTCCCTAATTCAATAAGATGTATCTACTTTACTCACTTTGTGGAGTCATAGTATTGATACAGATTTGTTTGTTTTCCTTCTTTCTTTTGTGTGTCATTCCCATTATTCCTAGTCAATAAAGTGTGCTTTCTTTCTCTATATATGCAGTGTCTCTTTTCTCTCCTCTATGGATATTTATGGCATGGATATAGATCCTAGGAACGATGTCCCCCCGGAGCTCATTGAGTAAAGGAAAAGGGGTGTCACCGAACCTAATATGGATGAATTGGAATCAATCAACTTAGGGACGAATGAATTGCCAAGAATAGTTAAAATTGGGAAAACCCTTTCCCCCGTTGAAAAAGAAAAGATGATCTCCCTCTTGAAAGCCAACATTATGGCTTTTGCATGGTCTTATGAAGACATGCCTGGCATTGACCCCGATATTGTGCAACACTATATCCCCACCAATTCCCTAAAGAAGCCGGTAAAGCAGAAACTCAGAAGATTAAAACCAGAATGGGCCCTAAAAGTAAAAGAAGAGGTAACTAAACAACTAGACGCGGGTTTCCTTCAAGTTGTGGAGTACCCCGAGTGGTTGTCGAATATAGTGCCTGTGCCTAAAAAAGATGGGAAAGTGAGGATGTGTGTCGATTTCCGAGATCTCAACGCCGCGAGCCCTAAGGATGACTTTCCTTTACCCCATATCGACGTGTTGGTGGATAGTACAGTGGGACATGCACTCCTCTCCTTCATGGACGGATTCTCCGGGTATAACCAGATAAAGATGGCGCCTCAAGACATGGAGAAAACAGCCTTTATCACGCAATGGGGAACGTACTGTTACAAGGTAATGCCTTTTGGCTTAAGAAACGCTGGGGCTACTTACCAAAGAGCAACTACGACCCTATTGCATGATATGATCCATAAGGAAGTCGAGGTTTACGTCGATGATATGATCGTGAAGTCCGTAGATAGGGAATGGCATTTCAAGGCACTAGAGAAATTCTTAGAGCGAGCAAAAAAGTACAATCTCCGTCTCAACCCACAGAAGTGTGCTTTCGGCGTCACTGCAGGCAAGCTATTGGGGTTTATGATCACTCAGAGAGGTATCGAAGTGGACCCAGGGAAGATAAAAGCTATTGTGGAGATGGAGCCGCCTAGCACTGAGAAGCAGATCCGGGGTTTTCTGGGAAGAGTTCAATACATAAGCCGATTCATTGCCAACTTGACCATGGTTTGCGAACCAATCTTCAAATTGCTTAAGAAAGGTGTGCCAAAAGTATGGAACGAAGAATGCCAAGAGGCCTTTGAGACCATTAAGAGATACTTGAGCAATCCTCCAATCTTAGTTCCCCCACGGCAAGGCGCGCCACTTTTGTTATACTTAACGGTCACCGAAACCGCGACGGGAGCTATGTTAGCTCAATATCTTGAAGGGTCTACAAAGGAAAATGCCATTTATTACTTAAGCAAGAAAATGACAGACTATGAAGTGAAGTACAATGCAATTGAAAAGGCTTGCGTGGCACTAGTATGGGCGACGCAGAAACTCCGGCACTACATGATGTCCTTCGAAGTGTTCTTGATAAGTCGCATGGACCCGTTGAAGTACCTGGTAGAAAGGCCAGTATTGTCATTCAGAACTGCTCGATGGTCAATTCTCCTCAATGAATTCGACATCAAGTACGTGAATCAGAAGTCTATCAAGGGAAGCGTCATCACAGACTATCTAGCCAGCTGTCCGGTGTCATCATCCGCTCCGTTCAACGATCAATTCCCAGATGAGGACGTGCTAGAGATTGGTAGAAAAACTTGGAGAGTATACTTCGATGGGCAGCCAATAAGAAAGGTTATGGGATAGGAGTCCTGCTGGTCTCACCCGAAGAGGCATTTACACCGTTGGCGGTCAAGTTGGGGTTCGAAGCTACCAACAACATTGCTGAGTATGAGGCCTGTATCCTAGCACTGGAAGCGGCACTTGAATTGGGGATCAAAGAATTAGAAGTGTTCGGGGACTCGGCGCTAATCATCTGTCAGATAAAAGGGGAATGGAAAACTCGAGATGAGAAGCTGCTACCCTACCATGCCTACCTAGAAGCTCTAACCAAGGAGTTCTCAGAGATAGAATTTAACTACCTTTCAAGGAACAAGAACCAGTTCGCCGATGCCTTGGCGACCCTAGCATCCATGGTGGAGATACCTGAAGGGGGAAATGTGAAGCCGTTGGTGATAGAATGCTGAGACAAGCTTGTGTACTGTTGTGCAATCCGAGGAGGAGAGGTAAATGATGGCCGTCCGTGGTTCCATGACATAAAGAAGTTCATTGAAGAAAGGGAATACCCAGAAGGAGCATCTCGTATCGATAGAAAAACCCTAAGGCGGTTGGCGAGTCACTATGTACTTTGTGGAGGAAAGCTATATCGGAGATCATACGACGGGATCCACCTGCTGTGTGTTACCGAGGAGGAAGCCGAGCATCTGATTAAAGAAATCCATGAAGGGAGAGGGGCTCCGCATATGAATGGCTATATGTTAGCTAAGAAAATCATAAGGTTAGGCTATTATTGGTCTACCATGGAAAGGGACTGCCACGCACATGTCAAGAAGTGCCACAAATGCCAACTGTTCGCCAGTGGACAACATTTGCCTTCTATGCCTTTAACAAGTATGTCGTCACCATGGCCATTCGCGGTATGGGGGATAGATATCATCGGACAGATCAAGCCAAAGGCGTCAAATGGGCATGAATACATCCTGGTTGCCATCAACTACTTCACTAAGTGGGTGGAAGCAACGTCCTTCAAGACCTTGAATTCCAAGAAGGTAGCACAGTTCATACAGCACAGCATCATCTATCGATATGGGGTACCGCATGAAGTTATCTCAGACAATGGCCAGCACTTTCAGAAAGAAACCCATGAGCTCTTGCAAAAGTACGGCATAGCCCACCATCTGTCATCACCATACCGTCCTCAGACTAATGGAGCGGTGGAAGTAGCTAACAAGAACATCAAGAAGATACTACAGAAGACTGCGGACTCACACACAGACTGGCATGAGAAGTTGCCATTGGCTCTATGGGGTTACAGAACATCAATAAGATCGTCAATAGGGGTTACCCCTTATTCTCTAGTTTATGGAATGGAGGCCGTGTTGCCAGTTGAATTGGCAGTTCCTTCACTAAGAGTTGCCGTGGAGAGCCAGATAACAGAAGTGGACTGGGTTAAGAGCCGCTATGATGAGTTAGCTTTGCTGGATGAAAGGCGTTTAAGGGCGCTGTATCATGTTCAGGGGTATCAACGGAGAGTTGCCAGAGCATTCAACAAGCATGTCAAAGATCGAGGTCTAAAGAAAGAGGATGTAGTGTTGAAAGAAATCAGAGCTCCAGTGTTCGATCCGCGGGGAAAGTTCAAGCCAAGTTGGGGTGGGCCATACATTATCAAAGAGATATTGCCAGCAGGGGCTGTTCGCCTCATGGATTTAGATGGAATTGAGTTCGCTCGTCCAACTAATTTGAACCAATTGAAAAAATATCATGTTTGAGGCCTGCTAGGTTGAAAACCCGTAAGGGCGGCCTAGGCAAAAGTTAAGGCATGAGAACTACGTAAGACCTGATTCTCCATTCAAAAAAAAATAAATAAATAAATAAACAAAAAAACAAAAACCAAAAAAAAAAAAAACAAAAAAAAAAAGAAGAAAAAAAAACCATGGAGATACGTAGGCAACCCATAAAGTTACCTTGGGTGCGGTCTAAATCAAACAACAAAATCCCAAATTCGATTTAGTATTGGCAATTTATTCAAAACTAAAATTGATTGACATAGCAATTCATTGGTATTAAGTAAAAGAACTATAAATATGCCATAAATATCCTATTCTATTGAGTCTTCAGTTTTTCTTGGGCTTCTTTGCAGCTCGCTCTTCAGCTTTCTTCTCCTCTCTTGCATGTCTTCTTTTCTTCCTCAAGTCATGTTCATAAGCTGTTGTCACTGCTTCCATAATATCTTCTCTGCAAGGTCCAAGTTCATTGTTCTTGATAAGTCCAAAAATCCTTTCTCTTCGAGTAGTCTCTCTCTCACCTAAATTGCTTTTCAACCATTCCTTATACTCGGGGCTCATCATATACGGACCATCAGTATTCGTAACTTGGGTTAGTATCAACTTGCTAGGCCATCGGTCCTTCACCCAAGTCACTACAGAAAGACCCGCGGGCACCATAGGATAGTCACCTTTCAAGGAAGTGGGTATGGTCTGCATGGCACCCATCTGACGAAGAACCCTTGAAGGCCAATAGAAGGAAGTAGACCTCAGTCCTATGAGTCTCACCATGGCGCATCCAGAAGTTCGCAGAAGCACCTGTTCACTACAGCCCCATATAAAGACAAACCACTTAATGTTCCTCCATGAAAGGGTTTAGAAGTAACCTAGCCAATCTCTCAATGAAAATTGCCCAGGCAGTTCAATACGGCGAAGGCAGTAATGCTGGGGCTTGTACGGTGTAATGGCAACTGGTGACAAGAAATTCAGTCTTTCAAGCAACCACATCTGCAGTAGAATGGGGCTACCTCCTAAAGGAACCTTTGGGTCCTCATGAGTTTTATCCAAACCATTCAGGGTTTCAGCTAGCACCATGGGAATCAAGTTATGGCCCTTGGCAAGGAGAGGAATCAAGTCACAGATTTGAACGGGAACATGTGGAGTACCAGTGGAAATAAGAAAACGACCAATGAGGCAAAAGGCAAGTGCATGCTTAATAGGAAAGGTAAAATTCAGAATACCTTTACTATCACAAGCTAAAAAAGAGGTTGCCAATTTCATCAAGTCTACCATATGGTCCTTTACAAACGTAGAGGCATATTGTGAGTGAATCCCAAGTAGATTGGAGAAAGAAGTAAGAAAGCTTGGGCGAGGAGTAGGGAGAATGAAAGGACCTACCGTTGAAACTCCATATAATGCACAGAATTCCTCCATGGTTGGGCACAGTTCTTCATAGTTGAAGCGGAACACATGAACTTGAGGATCCCAAAAATATGTAGCAGCAGTCAAGAGGTTCGTTTCAAGCCTCACATGCCTCAAGGAGAGCAATGGATCCAAGCCAAAGCACTTGAACTCAGATTTTGCTTCAGCACTCATAACTCTCAAAAACCCTCCTAAAAATTTGTCTAGAGCCTCCATAATTTCTAATGAATGAATACAAGTAGGTTTAGGAACCTCTTGGATGTGTTTTTATAGGGAAAAGGTCACAAATCCAAGTTCAAATAGGAAAAAAACCCATCAGAATAGGAAGTTTCCTATTCAAAGTGGGATTTCCGCTTCGGGCTCGGGTAACCACCCAGGCCTGGGCGGCTAGCCTCCCGAGGCCTGGTGGTCACCCAAGCCACTTTGTTTTGGTTTTGCTTCTCGCTTTGTCTCGCCTTGACGCGTGATCAAACCTCCTTCCAAATGAGATATTCAACACTTTTTGAGCTTAAAATCAATCAAATTCCATCTTGAAATCAATTCCTTGAATTGATTTTATGTTCAAAAGGGTTGAATATATTTCCCCTGTGCCATGCCAACTCAAGTGACAATGTGTTAAGACACTTTCCTCTTGCACCATGCTTGTTTAATCTTGATAAATTGATCATATATCCTCATGTCAAATCTTGATTTTTCATCTCACTTGGTTGAATGTATTCATCACTTGAATATATTCTTCCATTTCAAAAGTGTATTCACCCTTTGAATATACTCCTCAGTTTCAAATTCTTGATTTTCCATCCCACTTGGTTGAATATACTCATCACTTGAATATATTCTTCCATTTCAAAAGTGTATTCACTCTTTGAATATGCTTCTCAGCTTCAAATTCTCATTCTCTATCATACTTGGTTGAATATATTCATCACTTGAATATATTCTTCCATTTCAAAAGCATGTTCACCCATCGAATATGCTTCCTAGTTTCAAATCCTCATTATCACTTA
Source organism: Liquidambar formosana (assembly GCA_039720395.1). Lineage (NCBI taxonomy): Eukaryota > Viridiplantae > Streptophyta > Magnoliopsida > Saxifragales > Altingiaceae > Liquidambar > Liquidambar formosana. Next base: position 27,659,341 of record CM077823.1, read on the forward strand.
CTTGGTTAAATATATTCATCACTTGAATATATTTCTCCATTTCAATGGTATACTCATCACTCGAGTATACTTCTCAGATATTTCGTCACTTACTTGGTTAAGTATATCCATCGCTTGGGTATATTTCTCCATTTCAATGGTATGTTCATCACTTGAACATACTTCTCAGATCATTTGTCACTTACTTGGTTAAGTATATCCACCACTTGGGTATATTTTTTCCATTTCAATGGTATGTTCATCACTTGAACATACTTCTCAGATCATTTGTCACTTACTTGGTTAAGTATATCCACCACTTGGGTATATTTTTTCTATTTCAATGGTATACTCATCACTTGAGTATACTTCTCAGATATTTTGCCACTTACTTGGTTAAGTATATTCATCACTTGAATATATTTCTCCATTTCAATAGTATGTTCATCACTTGAACATACTTCTCAGAATATTTGTCACTTACTTGGTTAAATATATTCATGACTAGAATATATTTCTCCATTTCAATGGTGTACTCATCACTTGAGTACACTTCTCAGATTATTCTCTATCTTACTTGCTTAAGTATATCCATCGCTTGGATATATTTCTCTATTTCAATGGTATGTTTATCACTTAAACATACTTGTCACTTACTTGGTTAAGTATATCCATCACTTGGATATATTTCTCTATTTCAATGGTATGTTTATCACTCAAACATATTTGTCACTTACTTGGTTAAGTATATTCGTGACTAGAATATATTTCTCCATTTCAATGGTGTACTCATCACTTGAGTACACTTCTCAGATTATTCTTATCTTACTTGGTTAAATATATCCGTCGTTTGGATATATTTCTCCATTTCAATGGTATGCTCATCACTTGAGTGTACTTCTCAGCTTACTTGGTTAAATATATCCATCACTTGGATACATTTCTCCATTTCAAAAGTGTGTTCATCACTTGAACGTACTTCTCAGTCTTTTTCAATCATTAAGTATACTCATCACTTGAGTATATTTCTCAGCATCTTTTTCATCACTTGGTTAAATATGTTCGTGACCTGAATATATTTCTCCATTTCAAAAGTACACTCATCTCTTGAATACACCTCTCAGATTATTCTTATCCTACTTGGTTAAGTATATCCATCGCTTGGGTATATTTCTCCATTTCAATGGTATGTTCATCACTTGAACATACTTCTCAGATTATTTGTCACTTACTTGGTTAAATATATTCATCACTTGAATATATTTCTCCATTTCAATGGTATACTCATCACTTGAGTATACTTCTCAGTTCATTCTCTATCTTACTTAGTTAAATATATTCGTGACCTGAATATATTTCTCATTTTTCAAAAGTATGTTCATCACTTGAACGTACTTCTCAGTCTTTCTCAATCATTAAGTATCCTCACCACTTGAGTATACTTCTCAGATTTCATTCTCACATTACTTGGTTAAATATATTCGTGACCTGAATATATTTCTCCATTTCAATGGTATACTCATCACTTGAGTATACTTCTCAGATATTTTGTCACTTACTTGGTTAAGTATATCCATCGCTTGGATATATTTCTCCATTTCAAAGGTATGTTCATCACTTGAACGTACTTTTCAGATCTCATTCTCATCACTTGGTTAAATATATTCGTGACTAGAATATATTTCTCCGTTTCAAAAGTATGTTCATTCGTAGTGGCTTGAATATGCTTCTCTTGACAATCATCAACCCCCAGTGGTTTAAGTATACTCATGACTTGAGTACACTTCCTTATTTCAGTCTCAAGTTTTCAACCTCCCATCATTGTTGGTATCAGTGTGTGATTTCTCCGAGCTTTTTGGCCAAAAATGGGTTGTTCTTTATCATTGGTTCACAAGTGTAACTTGTTCGCCAATGAGGGGCTTCTGTCACACCCCATTTTTGCACCACCTTACTAGGGCTCATCATTTCATGCATGTTTTTGTTTTGTTTTTGAGTCTAGTCACTTGCATTAGTTTTCTAGAGTCACAAGGACAATGGATATGAATTTTGGTTCAAATTGGAGTTGATCTTAAGGGATAATAAGAGCTTTTGTGACTTGAGGGGCATAATCGTCTTTTAAGTCCCAAACTTTTCATTTGACCTTGGAATGATCTCCAAATTGTCAATTGGAGTTCATATGGATGCATAAGAGGTATTTTTAGTGTCAATTTGGTAAGTCAATGGCTCGGGATTAAAATGGCTCGATGTAGTTCAAGTTGGTTAATTGACCCTTCCTTGGGTTAGCTCTAATTGACTCACAATTACCAACCAAATCTTTTCAAATTGACTTTCATTAGTCATCATTTTACCCTCAAAAGTGTTTCATGAAGTTCAATTTTGATATGGCCTGATGATGAGTTTAGTGTGGTTATTTACGGATTATCCTTGAAGAATTAGTGCGAATCACAGCATGAGATTTTTGGTTAAAATGAAAAGAAAATTATTTTATTAAATTAGCCATTTTTATCATGACACTAACACGTGTACATATGTGATGAGTGTGTGTACGCACATACGATACATGTGCATGCGTGTTAGCGGTCAGTCTCCCAATTTTTATAAAAGACAATTTCCTTTTCCTATTCAGATTAGAAGTCTTTTATCATTATAAAATACCTTTTGATTATTCTCCAAAGAAACCTAGTCCAGGAAGGAAAGGGAAACTCCAGATTTCAGCTATAAATACTCTCTTAATGTCTTTAAACAAGGAGAGGAGAAGAGGGTTTGGAGGGAGTGAAATTCGTCATAATTCAGCAGTAGATTTTCTGAAAACCAGCAGTCGTATTTTAATCATAACTTTTTCATCCGAAGTCAGAATTTGATGAAATTGGTCTTGTTAGAAAGATAATTCAATTCTCTACAACTTTGTATTTCACAAGCTTTGTCCAAATCCAACGTTTTCATACCCAAAAACGCGATTGAAGTTGCTGCTGCTGCAAAGTGACGAGAATCACTTTTTCTTCTCTTGTTCTCTTTTTGTTTTCTATTTCTTTTCAAAGTTGAGTGAGTTTTGATCTCTTTGCTGTGATACCACTTTGACAAAGAGGAGGATTCGTGTTGGTTTGATTCACTCTAAAGACCTGAGGAGCCACGAACAATTGCATACAGCAGCAAGGAAGGCCCTTCCTAAGGTATTCTCCTTCTCTATTCAAGCTTAAACTAGGTTTTCATATGGGTTAGGCTTATTGCATGTTAAAGGTAACTTTTTTATCATGTATTAACACTCTAGCTAGTTAATATACATGGAATATCTATTTTTTATCTACTGTTTAGCATGCTTTAGGGCTGTCCTTTAGGTTTTTAATGCATAGTTATGATTCTTGTGCTCCTGTTTGTCCTTGTGCTAGGATTAGTGTCATTGCATGTTAGAGTTAGGATTTTCATCATGTTATATTGCTTTAGTTAGTTAATATGCATGATTTAATTTCTGTTTAGTTTGGTTTTAGCATGATTAAAGTATGTTTTGTATGTTTTTAAGCATATTTGTGAGTTTAGGGTTTTAGAGTCATTGTTTCGTGTTTGTTTTCATATAGCATGATAAAGTAGACTTTTTTATTTGGTTTTTCTTCGTGTTTGCTGTATATGTTTTTCATATGGAGTAAACATGATAGTTTTGCATGCATGTTAGTATGTTTTAGGGTTTTTATGCATGATATGGTTCTAGGAATATGTTAGGACTTATTATTGTTCGCTGTTTTTGCTATTGGCATGCTTAGTGGATGATTTTAGGTCATAATACTATTCTGTCCAGATTTGCATGTTAGTGTTTTTGCATGGTTTTGAGCACTTGTAAGGGTGCAAATAGGTGTGGTATTTGTCCCATGGCAAATAGGGCTGCTTATGTCTGAAATGGCTAAATGCTTGGAGCTAATTGCGCTCAGGTAAGTGGGTGTGAAGGTGCCCCAATTCACCTTTCTTCTTAACTCATTCTCTTCTCCCTATTTAGGGTTAATTTTTAATATGATCCTATGGTTTAATTAGAGGTTTCCTTAACCAACAAAATTCTAGTTTTTATTAAAGTTTCCATTTTGTGGATTTCTTTCCTAAAATCAAACTTTCTATCATATTCAACTCTTTTGATCAACTAAGGAAACCTAGGGTTTTTACCATAGGTTTGTATTAGGATTTAACCTTAGTTCTAATCGAACTACGTGGACTTTGATCCATGTATTTCGTTGCATGGTACGTAGGCGCTCTTCGTGAGACTCAAGTCCGTTCTAGGATCCAAGCATCCTAGGTTTATTTATGTTTTCTTTTCTTCTTTTTATTTTCTGTTTTTATTTGCTTATTATGCATGGATGGATGAATGAAATATATGATATGCATGCAATTCTTGTGATGATATACTTGCTGATTTTTGTATGGAAAGACTTTAATTTAGCCCAAATGAACTGAGAGACCGAAAGGGTGACATGGGTGCCTATAGGCTTTGCCTAGAACCTTCCCATGTCATAACTTAGCCTCCGAATCCCCGATTTCTTTGGTTTTCAAAAGATTGGTTTTTGCCTTTCCTTTTTTTATGGAGTCATTCAAATTGTTTTCCTAAAACAACCTGATTTTTAGGGTTTTCCTTGTTTCCTTTAAAAAATAAGGTGGCGACTCCTTTCCTTTTTCTTTTTCAAACCCACTTTCTTTTCAATCCCTCGTGGGCCCAATTTCCGGGGTTCACACCATCAATACATTGACATGCCCAAGTATTCAATGTTTTCCGAGCCTTTGGTCTCAAGCCTGTTTGCTAATATTTTCCTGCAAAAGAAAAATGTTTTCTAGCAATAATAAATCCCAAAACATTCCAATGTTTTTTGAAAAAAAAAAAGGGGGAAAGAAAGAAAAAAACTAGGAAGATGATGGAAGAGACCCCCTTGCTGGAAAAAAAAAAAAAAAAAAAAAAAGAAAAAGAAAACCCCATTTTTCTCATCTTAATCTCCAATATGTTCAACAAGGTCCGCATCTTCAACCTCAAGCCAACCTCCGACGGCGGCATCTTCAACCTCAGGCCAATGGCAATCCATGATCTTAAACTGTTACATCTGCTTTAATGGCAGAAGGAAAAGAAGATCGTTGTGGAAAACGAAGAAGACGATCACTGTAGAAGCTCCAGCTTCCATTTGTGTGGATTCATTGCGAATGATCCAATAGACTTTGGGAAAAAAAAACCCACATTTATATCCCTGATGTTTTAAGTTAGAATATCTAATCCCAGGAGAAAATAATAGCATCCTAACCATGGGTTAATTATATCCTTCAGGTGGAGGATATAAAAATCCTAGGATAGCTTATCCCATCCCCAAATGAGCTTACCAAAAATGGGATATAAAAATCCCAGGATAGACTTATCCTATCCAAACCCTATATCCAGTGTACCAAACAAAGCCTTAGGTTTTGCACAAGCATTATTCACAGGGAGTAGTTGAAACTTGATGTGCATTGTACATAAAGTATAGGTACCATCATGGTTATGGTCTTTGTTATTATCTACACATAGACACATAGTAAAATGGTAGGACTTACCTAAAAAAAAAGGGGGGAAGGCTCTTAGGAGTCAATTGTGCAACGTAGTCAATCAATCTGCAAAAATATTATACATGTTCTTAGCCGACCCCATTAATACGTCAATTAGATATATATATTTATAAATAGAATGATAATTAGGTAAGTACGTATTTACATAACTTATATCGCAACACTTGTATTTGGGATTGTATCTCTTGCATATTAGTAGGTTACAAGTTACATTGAGCCAATGCACAGGGTACAACCCTCAATACATGATACTGATATAACTTATATCAACATGTACTGACCTGATTAAGACTGCCTATACATATATATATATATATATATATATATGATGATGATCAGGTAAGCACGTACTAATATAACTTATATTAATACATGCATTGAGAGTTGTACCTTGTGCATTAGTGAGATATGAAGTACATTGGACTAATGCAAAGGGTACAACCCCTAATGCATAGTGTTGATATAACTTATAACAACACGTGTTGATAGGAACATAATCGTATATAGGATGATGATCAGGTAAGCACATGCTAATATAACTTATATCAACACCCGTATTAGGAGTTGTATTGGGAGTTGTACTTTGTGCATTAGTAGGATATGTGGTACAATGGACCAATGCAAGGGGTACAACCCCCAATGCATGGTACTAATATAACTTATATCAACACATGTTGATGGTAACATAACATAATCGTATGATGATCGATTAAGTAAGCATGTGCTGATATAACTTATATCAATACTTGCATTGGAGGTTATATCTCATGTATTAATGGGTTGTGAAGTAGATTGAGCTAATACACGAGGTCTAATGCTTCTCTGGTCTTGGATCCCCTCATTGATTGGAGCCTTACTCCTCATTGGGCAATCCACCCTGTGATTTCTTATATCAAAATCCTACGTGAGAGATTTTCTATATGGGTTGTCCGTATAATTCATTGGCTAGCTAGCAAAGCAGTTCACTCTCTTAACTGATGAGCTAATCTTTGTAATAGCTATAATTCCATCCCAATCACCTCATTACCAGAAGATGTTGTTATCTTAAGTTATGAATAATAATTAAATTTCTTATTAAAAATAAATAAAAAATTATCCTTACGGAAAACTTATTTTCTTCATTAAAAAAAGAAGATGGGGTAGGGATGGCAATTTCGACCCGCCCCATAGGAGCCCCGCCCCACCCCGCCCCTATATGGGCAGTTTTTTTTTGGATTTTTTCGGTTGTTGGTTCGGGTGTGAGTAAAATTCTAAAATTTTCATCGGGTTCGGTTCGGTTATAGTATTTACAAGCCCCGAATCGTAGAACCGAACTGAACCGTAGTGTAACACCTGTAATTTAAAATTAAGGTATTAAAGGTTTAAGCTGCTAAAATTTGGCTAAGTGTTGGGAAAAAAGTGAATCTTCGTAAATCTTTGTTTTTAAAGATAATTTTTGGCGGTAATGGAAGTTTATAATATTGTAAAACTTCTGTGATTTTATGGGATTTTATTAGCATGTTTGGATTGGGTTCCTCATATGTTTGTTTTAGGAAAATCTATCGGGAGATGGATTTTGTATTAAAACTTGGAAATGAGATTTTGATATACTTGGAATTTGATTTTTCTGATATTTTATTTGGATTCAAATGGGGGGTTATTTGCTTATTTTCATTAAATAACTTAAAGTAAAAGGGAAAGTAAAGAATGGAGAAAATTACTTTAATGTTTTTTATGAAAAAAAGGCTAAGGTCTGTGCTAATGGGGAAGTGCCTGACTAATGGCCAGTTTCAGCTGTTTGAATGTTTCAGACGTCTGAAACTCACTTTCAGATGTCTGAAAGTGATATTTTAGACGTATAAAAATTCCAGATAAGGATGATTTTGAGGTCTAGTTTCAGACATCTGAAACTTACTTTCAGATGTCTGAAAGTGTTGGCGAACCGTTCTTAAAAAGGGTTATTTGACGATTTTACCCCTTCTTTCCCTTATCAAACCCATTCCTAATGGGTCTCTTAGCCATTTTTTTAGTAGAAAAGGGAAAGAGAGAGAGAAAGAGAGAAACCTAGAGGAGAGAAGGAGGAGCTCGACGGTGAGGAACGTGACTGTAGGAGCTCGGATCTGACCTCGCAATGCTTGGATATTGCGATTTCCACCCCGATCTACGCATGTACACCCTTAGATTCACGTTTCTAGCTACCATTTGAGAGGTAGGTGCATTTTTCATGGTTGTAAACCATTGTATGCATGATTTGGTACATTATCATGGGTTTTTGCATGTTTACATGATATGATACATGTTTACATGGGATTGGGGTTTGAATTTCTTAAAAATTCATATATTTTGGAAATTAGGGTTTTGTTCTATAACCTATTTAACTATATTTGTGTTGTTTTGCATACCCTCACATGATTTGGGATACAATGGGTTGATTTTGAAAACCTATTTGTTAATACCTGCAATTGACTATTTAGAGGTCACTTTTATATAAGTGTTGGAAACCCATTGTTCTACAATTATAAATAAAATGGTTTTGTGAGATTAACATGTAAATGGATGTGATGATAAGGGGTACTTTCCGGTCTCAACGATTGTAGTTTTCTCAAAATGAGGTTACTTTCTAGATCCATGTAAGATTCATAGTGTTTCCTCAAGATGAGGTTACTTTCTAGACCCATGTAGGGATCTATAGTGTTTCCTCTCATTTCTGCGCACAAGGCCCTGCATGACCTGGGGAGGATTAGTTAGTTTAAAAAACTGAAGATGTTGTGGATTGCCAGATATAGCGGATTTATGTTATAGATGATTTTCATGTTCTCCTGTACTTATTTTAAAATTTGTGATATGCAACCCCTTGTTATCTCATTTTATTTAATTGTTCATAATGGTTTTAAAATCTTGATATACAACTTTGAAAAATGTATCCGACTGAGTTTGTATTCACACCTATTTTAAAAAACCTTTTGCAGACTTTGAGCAAAGTAAGGATGACTCTTATGAGGAGGCATCACATTAGACTTAGCATAAGCATTGCATTATGGATGTTGTGCAGATGCATTTTATAATTTTTATGGCCTGTATATTATTTAGACAGACTTATTGTATTATATACTACTTGTATTGACAATAGAACTCTGTGGGAACTAGTATGCCAGTTTATTTTAATTACCAGTTGTAGATGGTTAAATGATTTTGATTTTAAATTGAACAAGTTTAAACTATTGAGAATTTGTTATGTCCTATTTTCAGACAGAACCATGTCGGATTTTCTAAAAATATTTTATAAAGTTATAATTTTTATTATAAACCATCCTTGGACTTCATTTTATTTATTCTTCTTTCTATTGACACGTCATAGCCTATTTTTGGGTCGTGACACGTAAACCTGCCCCACCCCACTTATCCTTTTATAATTTTACCCTTTTATATATGTATAACATAAACGTTTACCCCAAAAAAATCCTAGCTGCATTTGAGGCTTTAGAGTCTTTGAGCATTTCAGTTCTACAATGAACTGAGGGAGAGAGAAGAGATTGACGAATGACGATGATGGCTCATGTAATCGTCGGAGCAAAGTTCTTATTGCAGCAATGAATTTGAAGCTCAAGCTTTCCCCTCTGTCACCGACGGTGAATAGATCACCAACGAAAAAGACTCCATTTTTACCCAATTTTTCCGATCTGAACTTGACGGCGAGGACTGCTGGTCTACTGCTCCTCATTTCTTCTTTCTTTTTGGGTTTTTTTTTTTTTTTTTTTTTTTTGCCTTTTTTTTTGGGTTTTTGGTTATTTTTTCCTGAGATCTATTCCAATTTGGCTATGGATTTTTTATTTTAAAAAAATTTTATTTGCATTAGATGGTTAAAATGGAGATGATACTAGCCACGGATTTGAGGGTGAAAATTTTCTTTATCGTAGGGGGTATGAAGTTCAAAAGCCTCTAATGATGAAGAGTGGCAACACAATTGGTCTTTTATTTATATTTTTTTTCTAAATTTTTTGGGTTTTTGTCCATTGATTTGGTTATTAGAGGGTTGACGGTTTGGGTAGCCATGGTGGCTGGTTGCAGCGGTAGCCTGTTGCTAGCAGGCTTTGTAGTGATGAATGACAACCTTTTGGGCTAGGCGGGGCGGGGCGGGGCGGGGCGGGGCAGGGCGGGGATGGTTTTCTAAGGAAACCATAGGGTCAGAGATGGTTAGTAGGTCCTTCGCCCCGTTGGGTTTAGAGACGGGGTTTGGGCATAGGGTTTAGGGATGGTATATGGTCGACCCGCCCTCAACCTGCCCCATTGCCATCCCTAGGGGGGGTGGTGGAAATAGAGGAGGAGGACGAGGAAGAGGATATCAAGTGCAATAGTGAAGTTGTTTGGGAAAGCAAATTCAAGAGATTCTTTGAGAATTGGGACGCTTCTTAAAATGGATTTGAAGGAATTTTAGAGTTTTGAGAGATCTCAAAATCACTTTTATGGAAAATAATTGAATTGGCAAAAGGGGTATGGTTATCCCATTTTATCACAAGATGTGGGCCTTGTTTTGATGGCCTCATATTTTGGGTAAAAAATAAGGGTCCATTCTTAGACTAACTTTTGTAGTAGGTCTAAATTATTACTTTTTTTTTTTTTTTTTTGAATTTTCAAAACACCTTGATCATTGAGAGCTTAAATTCTTCAAACAAAATTCAAAGGCCCATACCAACAGCCTAATTCAGTCAAGCTCACAACAAAAATAAAAATAAAAATAAAAATAAATGCTAGAGATCATATTTGTAAGTTTGTAGAAAAAAATAGTTGTTCAACGCAATCAGTTTTCATAAAAACTTTTTATATTTTTCATAAAACATTGAAAAATGGGCAAACTACATATTAGTGTCACTAACTATACCCCAAATTTCAATGTAGTGTACGAACTTTTAATTTGCACAATTTAGTGTACTAACTTTGCATATACATTTCAATGTGGGAAAACACTAAACCGCCGTTTGGTTCCTAACGGAAAAGCTCACGTGCACTCACGTGGTGGCTAGCTGGCACTAACGTGGCATCCTAACTAGCCCTCTCTCTTTTCTATTGCCATGGATCCTCCCTCTTTCTCTGGTATAGATCCTTCCCTCTCCATCGCTGATCATTGCTTCTACTTCTTCCTCTTTTTTTTTTTTTTGTTGCTTATGTAAATTTTGAAGGGGAAAATTTACAGAGCAAAAGGGGAAAAAAAAAATAAATAAATAAATGGAGAGAAACAGAGAGAGAGAGGGAGAGCTCAACGACAACCACTTCGGCCAATTCCCTACTTCGGTCAACCCATGGATTCCATACTCTGGCCAACTCCATTTTTTCTGGCCAACCTTTTTCTTTTTTTTTTTTTTTAAAAAAAAAATTTACTTAAACATTGGAACAGAACATAGTAGCAAGAACTTAATGACAGCCACCTGCGACGGTAACTCAACGGCAACCACCTCTCTCTCTCTCTTAGTCCTATCCCCTCACGTGCAGATATGGGAACATTTGCCCTTCGTTGCTACAGTTCTCACCACAGGAAGGATGGAGAGAATAAGATAGGAAGGTAGGAGAGGGAAGGAAAAAAAGGGAAAAAAAACAAATCAGCGATTGACATTGGGTCTCATCGGCTGTGGTGTTCAAGTAGTGGCAGAAAAGGGGGTCTCAACGACGGATGTGCATTAGAGGTTCCGACAACAAATGGGGACTTCGTGGGGTCAATCAGCAGTGGGATCGACGGCTGGATCTCGCTAGTGATCTGATAGTGATTCAACAGGAGTGTTGGTGCACTTGGCAAGCGATGATGCTTGCACAGTGGTGGTGATGCTGCTCGACGGTGGACCTCGCCAACGGTGATGCTTGCATAGTGGTGGTGTGATGGATTTGAGATGTGATGGATTCAAGAAGCAAGGGTTGATGTAAGAAACCCAAAAAGGGTATTTTAGGCTGCTTCAAATTAAGAACACGAACCCACTAAAAGAGAGCTTTCTCTGTAGGACACCGACAGGGATATGCTAAAGGGAAAGGGATTGCCCATGTTGGTTTCTTTTGGTTACAGTGATGGACAAGGAGAGAGAGTGGATAGCAACGGCCAAGATTGGTCAGTGAAAGGTTCACACATACCATGGCAGACAATCCAATTCTGATGTAAACGGTGTGGTGGTTCACACAGCGATGGTCAAATGGCCACAGGGAAGCCATGTCAGTGCTAGCTGGCCATCACTTGAGCTTTTCTGTTAGGAACCAAACGGCGGTTTAGTGTTTTCCCGCATTGAAACACATATACAAAATTAGTGCACTAAATTGTGCAAATTAAAAGTTCGTACACCATATTGAAATTTGGGGTATTGTTAATGACACTGATATGTAGTTTGCCCTCGAAAAATTTAAAATAAATGAGGTGTGCAAATAAAGTTGAGGGGTTGCAATTGCCACCCTGAAAAATAAAAAATAAAAATTGGATACTTAGAACTTTTTTTTTTCTTTTTTTTTTTTGGAATATGTATAGAAGGGCAAAGGACCCCATTTTATGAATTTGTCTAGGCCCAGATAACTTAGAACTGGCCTTGACAATATCTCACGGACTTATAGGTTGTTATATTTATGCAATATAGTGATGCCCTACTTTACCCCCTTTGTCAAAATTTTAAATCTATCTTCCTCAAATATCTCGTGTAAAATTTTAAGAAAATTTTTTAAATGGAAAATGGATAAAGAGGGTTTTATTTTATTTTATTTTATTTTTTATTTTTATAATTTTTTATTTTTATAGCCAAACGATAGGGGAACATATACACCCATACACACATCTACACAGAATTGAAATTAAGACCTCTGCAAATCCCACATCCCTGTTGGAGTAAGAAAGAATCTCAACCCGTTAGCATGAAGGGCATTTATATCAATGACAAAAATGAGTGGTGAAGTCGGCGAGACTCCTGAAGCCTTGTCCAAGAGGTGCATTGGTTCTTTATATGTGGCTCAACCAAAGCTCCAGTTCTACTGTAAGAGCTAGAGATTGTATATGTAAGTTTTCTTCATCTTTGTGTAATTATTAATAAAATTACGATTTACTCTATATATACTAAATATTATTCTGTCTGAATTTTGTCTTATATGTAGCTTAGATCTTGCTATAAATTATATTAGATAGTTTTGTTTTGTTTTTTGTTTTTTATTTTTTGTTTTGTTTTTTGTTTTTTCTTACCAAACGATAAGAGAACACATACACCCACACGGAGTCGAAATCAAAATCTCCGTAAACCCCACACCCCCATTGGGATGGGACATGCCATTAGACATCTAGAGCCAATGGTTATTGGCTATTTTAAGTAGTTGTTAATTCAATAATTTTGCAATACTAACCATGTTTTGGACAAGTTATTATGTACGACCCATTATGTAGAGACTGAAAACACCTCCTTTAAGAAAGGGAAATGTTTTTGGATTTCTCTTAACAGCCTTCTAAAAGAACCCCTATGATATAATGTGAAAATAATACTGTAAAATATCTTTTGAAAGAACTGCTATAGTGCTAAGGGAATCCTAGTTTTTTGTTTTTTCTAATTAAATCAGCAAAATGATAATTTTATTAATGAGAAAAAAAAAAAAAAAACACTCCGAACAGAAGATATCCCAGAGCTTATTATGCCTACAATTCGACCCAATTCTTTGTGGCGTGTACGGATGCTAACCAAAATATAATTTCAACACCACAATCACATGCTCGATACAAATTCCAATCCTCCTTAGCATTCCCATTGCAAATTTCAACCCACAATCACATGCTGATTGCATTTCCCAATCCACAATCACGTGCTTATTGCTTAGTTTTGTTTCTGTTTTTGGGCTCTGCCCCTCCACTAAAAAAACAATAGGTTACCGTTGATCTCCTGGACGAGATGACAGGAAAAGGAAAAATATTACCAGGGACGAACAATAAAGAAAAAGGAAAACAGGGTCAGATTTGGTAGTTGGCAATAAGAAAGGAATAAATTCCTGAATCATAAATCAGCAACGGAGATTTTCTTAAATTGGCTTATAGTTCAAAGGATTTTCATGTATTTTATCTTAGAAGTATAAATAAATAAAAGGATGAAAATTATTTTAGTACCCCAAACTTTTTTGCAAATGCCGATGTTGTACCTAAATTACTTTTCTACCTAATTTAATACATAAAATTCATTGTCACAAATCAATGTGGTCCCTACTTCAACGCGGTCAAATTACGTGTCGTCCTCTGAGTAGACACCTAACATCCTACTTAGAACTTACGTGTCAAAGTGGTTAAAACATAATAACTAAATAAACACTTTTATTATGTTATACTTTAGATTTAGTTCCAATATACTTCAACTAAAAAATTTTTTTAAAAAAAAAGTTATAATTTGAAACCCAAACTATGCTGAAGTGTACTAATTTGGCCCATATATAAGTTTTGATAAAATTGATTGTTTTTTTCTCTAGTCTTGAGACATAAGCTATATGTAGGATGTCAAGTGTTTATTCATGTGAAGTAAGGAACACATTGAAACATGATAGTAAAGTTTAGGTATTAAATTAGAAAGAAAAATAGTCTGAATGTCACATTAAAATTCTTAGAAAGTTCATGGTACTAAAATGATTTTTACCCAAAATAAAATTTTAAAAAGTGTGAATTTCTAGAATATCAAATTGCTTATATTTACATTGATTGGTGTAGAAATATATACAAGTATAAAAAAATAGAAAGAAACTGCAATATAAAACGCTTTATGTGCAGTACTATAATGCAATACCTTTTGTGATATTATGTGTATGAATCAAAATTTTCTCAATTTATTTAATAAATTTATTTTTTGTTGACGTAAATCTATTAGATGTTGCACGAAGTTGGTATTTCATATAGCACAGCCCAAGATAAAAAATAAGAAGTATCAGACAAATCGGAGAAAGTTTCTGTAAGAAACCCATGTGAATTTGAGATGCTCCCTCCGGCCACTGGAGCTTAATTATTAGTTAATTACTGTACTACATCTGGGAGAAAAAGTCGGAATTTTGAAAAAACCCGCATCACGAAGCGAGCCATGTGATGCCTAATTGCCCACTATATATTTTATGGTCAAAAAGGTCGGTGTGGTGCAGATTTCAAATTTATTTATTTATTTTTGACTGGTGTCTTGTCTGTTGCCAATAACGATGATACTAACAATAATGAACCAATTTTCAGTGACTGTTATGGTTGAAGTGTGTACAACAGGCATCATTCATCACACGTGATAGCCTAATCACAGCACGACGGTTGTGAATAGCACAGATCTCTCGAATGAACTCTGAAAAAAAAAAATACTTTGTATCGGTGTATGAGTTATAAATACATACCCTCGTGAATAGCTGCAAGAGCTAGTTATAACTGATAAAGTGCGGACAGACTTGGTACTGATACATAGCCTTCTTGTTGTTTTGGTGAAAGAAGAAGAAGAAAAGATGGCCGAATCTGTAGTATCCTTTGTTGGGCAAACGCTTGCTGACTTGCTCGCTCAAGAAGTAAAAATCTTACTGGAGGTGAGGGAGAAAGTCGAACAGATGCAGAACGAGTTGGAGAAGATGAAGAGGTTCTTAAAAGATGCAGATAGAAGGCAAGACAAAGATGAGACAGTTCGTAACTGGGTTTCAGAAATCAGAGAAGCTGCTTATGATGCTGAGGCTGTCATCGAAACTTTCGCCGTCAAGATTGCATCCATTAGAAGAGGAGGAATCCAAAATGCAGTCAAAAGGTATGCTTGTATCGTCAACGAAGCTAAAGAAATTCAAAAGGTGAACTCTCGTATCGAGTACATTAAAACCAAGATCGCTGAACTCGGACAAGATAAGCGCATATATACTATTGCACCTGAAAATGAATGTTCTACGCTTGACAAGCAACTAGGGCAGGTTTTTCCCCATGTTAAAGACAGTCCGGTTGGGCTGGACAGGGACGTCAAGATTTTAGTGGCGCAGTTGGTGAATGAAGACAAACACTGCCAATTTTTTTCTGTTTGTGGTATGGGTGGTCTAGGCAAGACCACTCTTGCTAAAGAAGTTTTCCATCATAGTGAGATCAGGCATCACTTCGATGCTGTTGCCTGGGCTAGTGTATCCCAACAATGTAATAGAAGAAATGTTTGGGAAGAAATTCTAATTAACCTCGTCCTTGATATCAAGCAAAGAACATCTGATAAGCAGCGAAAGGCAATTCGACAATACACAGATCTAGAACTAGCAGCGGAGCTCTGCAGAGTCCAGCAAGTGAATAAATGTTTGATGATCCTTGATGACCTTTGGACAGAGAAGGCTTGGGATATTTTAAAGCCTGCATTCTCACTTAGAAAAGGAGGCAGCAAAATATTGCTCACTACTCGCAATAAAAAAGTAGCCCGACATGTCCATCCGGGGGTCTTTGTCCATGAACCAGAGTGTCTAGCTCAAGAGGAGGGTTGGCAGTTGTTACAGAGGGAGGTACTCCGGATATTTCCAGGTAATTAATCTATAACCCCATTCCACAATCGTACAAATATATTGAATATATTATAAAATGTTATTGGAGCAAATTCTTCTTAGCTAGCTCGTTCAAATTTTTACTGCTTAATTTGCTGCCTAGCGACCTAGGGGCTATGAACAGTTAAAGACAAAGCCAGAAATTTAGTTGATTATTGCCTTTATCATAATTCCAAATATCGAAGTCAAAATTTTACTTTTATATTGTGACTTTGAGGTTTAAAAAGAAAAAAAAAGGTAATATTCATAATCCATTGATAAAACCATATTTCAATGAGAGACCTCCGAGAGAGTATTGAATCTTAGTAAAATGAGATATTGGAGCTTTTATAGGAAGAAAAAAAATAAAAATGAGAGCAGTAGGAAAGAAACATAAAGAGGTTTTAAAAAAAAATTACATAAGGTAAATCTAGAATTTCAAGAAGTCTAAGGTCTAAATTAAAAGGAAAAATCTAAGATAACAAACAGCCAAATCTTAACCACTTAAACCACAAGAAGTATATTTTTTTTGAAAACCCTTAATATCTGTTGTGTGGCCATGATTTAACTATACATGTTATTGTTTTTAGCAATGACAATCTGTTTTGCTAGCATGATCCAAATTACAATACCAATAATAAAAAAATTAAGGTGGGGCGGTTCCCTCCCCAAAATAGACTATGGCTTCATCTTTGTGAACTGTTAAGAAAAATATGAGGCTCCTTATTTTAGAGGGGAGCTCTTCCTTACTCTCATTAATATTATTTCAATCATTTATAGTTAGGGAAAATTACTCTAATCTCTCTTGAAGTTTGACAAAATGACACTAACCACTTTTGACATTTCAAAAATTACATTGATTTCGCCTGAGGTGAGGCCAAAACTACATCGACCTTCCTTCCATTACTCTTGCCGTTAAGGACCATGTAAAATATCCAAATCACCCAAGTCTAAATAAAGCTTAAATTCCTTACAATTTTTTTTCCCATTTCTCAGATTTGATCTTGATTTAAGATGTTTTAAGTGGGATAATTGTTTTTCCATAAGTTTTTTCTACTCCGTATTTTTTTTTTATTTCCCTCTTTGTTTGTACTTTGGCTCCCTTTTTAATGTTGCAAAAAATAAATAAATAATAAAAAATAAAAAAGGTATGTTTATCTTCACATGGTTAGTATATAGGTACAAAATGAAGGGAGATGATATTGCCAGAGACAAAAACTCTCATCCACGGCTTTTGTTTTGCAAATGGACGAAATTACCCCTTCTTCTCTCTCCTCTCTTCTCTCTTTTTGACCTTTTTAGCTCCCCACAAAAGTCTCCATTTCTGAAATGGTTGGCCATTGTTGCGAGCACCATCTCCTTGCTATAACAACCAAATCCAATTGAAAGGAGAAGGTAAGAAAGATCAAATAACCTCGTAGCCACTCAGCTCTAAAAAAAATAAAAACTAGAGAAGAGAGAAGTGTGCGAACAATCATGATATAATTGAATTCCTTGTGTCTAGGGCATATCTTTTTTGTGACAATCACTTTTTCAAAACAAAATATATTCAATTTTTTGGGGTTGCTTATATTTTGAATTCCCTGTGTCTGGGGTATATCTTTTTTTTTTTTTTTTAATGGCTTAATTGGGTTTTCCTTGGAGTCTGATTTTGCAATGTTTCTGGGGGTGGTGTTTGTGTTGAGGTTTTGAGCATAATATTTCTATTTAGTGGGAATGTTTTCCCCTCAATTTGGATCATTAAAAAAAAAAGAGAGAGTACAACAAAAACAAGAGGAAAAAAGAGAGGGAGGGAGAGAGAAAGAGTAAAGAGAAAACAAAACAAAACCCAATAAATAAAGAGGGTAGATTTTGTTGCTCTGTTTTAGTTTTGTTTAGTTTCCCTCTCCCATGAACCATGATATAATTGATAGAGAAGAATAATCCCGTTCAAATCGTCACATAACCAAAACCTTTTTTTGAAGTGATATCTCTTTATACACCCTTTTCACCTCGTCCACTTTACATGCGCCGATGCCATCGCCATCAATGATTGTCAAAATGGGGGCAAGGTCCGTAGTACCAATTTGAGACATTGCAGGTTGGGATCAAGGTTGATTCTTCATGCTAGTTTTGGTGGATTTGAATTAGATTGAGCCATCTGAGGAAGAAGATTAGAAGAATGGGAGAGGAGATTAAAAAAGAAAAAGAAAAAGGAGAGAACGAAAAAAGATAGAGAAGAGGAGAGAGAAGGGTAAGTAAGAGAAGAAGGGACAATTTTGTCAGGTTAAAAAAAAAAAAAGCCATGGAAGAAGAGTTTGTTTCTCTGGCAATATTAGCTCCCCAAAATGAACTCTAATGGTTATATTAGAGATATTTGTCTTTAAATGAGATTTTAGAGGGTTTTTTTTTTTTTTTTTGGGGGGTATAAGGGAAAGGAAATCTCATTAAGAATTAAAATAACGTTTACATCTAATAGAAGAATCATTACGATAATCTTTCTGAATAATTGACCAAAGTTTTATAGAAAACCTATTTTCCCAAATACAACCATCATTACATTCATATTAGAGTTAATTTAACTATTTCATGCATTATTCCTTTCTTCTTTTTATTTTTTTTATTTTTTTTAGCAAAAGGAAATATTGTATTACTATTCAATAAAATTGATACAATCGGAAAAGGCATATCACCACAAACACCCATAACCACAACCCACACCAAAGGCACCAAACAAAACAAGAAACTCAAGACACGATCAACAAAACCCGATTCTCAACAACATACTGAGAAAGGAAAACCAGACAGCACCTAAAGCAAAACTACCAAAGTACAAAAGCACAAAAGCTAATAATCAAAAAGCCAGCAAATAACCTAAAACTAGGCACCACGACCCACAAGCTGCTGCAGTCGCAACTAGAAAACCAGCTGAAAGCTCCTCCTCGATCGATGACAACCGGCCAACTCAACCAAAAGCCTGCAAACCTAGCTTCGACGGCAAACCACTAATCAACACCTAAGCTCTGAGAAGAAACCTCTAAACTATCGCGAACACCACTGCTATCAAATCAAACAAACACAATCGACTGCAGAAACACACTTGCATAACCGCTCACTACCCACTGCTAATAACTTCTAGAACTCAATACTTCTTTGGTCACCTATATCCCAATCATTTTCTTCATAATCACATGATCGATTAATCCATTCTTCTGTGTTCTTTCCAAAATTTATACCCAATTGATCCCCAACTTCTACCACCATCAACGCTTCCCGTCCGATTATTCTATTTCGATTATAAATTCCCCCAACAGCTAGAAATAGAAAAAGAAGAGATTCTCACTTTTGATTTCCCTTCCCTAGATCTTGTGCTCTCCGTTTTTTCTTCCGCAAAATTCTCCTTTTACCTATTGCCTTTAATATTTATACTACTTTGCAACTTGTCCACCTCTTCCTCACCTCCCACAGAATCATCATCACAACCTCAAGCAATTCCTCATATGCCCCTTCAATAGTCTCTTCTGCTCCTTCAGTAATTGAATCTGGTACAATTTCTAAGTCTTGCCAGCCCAAATCTACTTCAGTACTCTGGCCATCGACTGCATCTCCATCAGACTCCACCTCATCAACATTTACCCATATCTCATTACCTGCCATATCATCATTGTCAACCTGCAATTGCCATTCCCCCTATACCTTTTTTTCTACTAATTCTGCTTTCCTCTTCCCCCGACATCAACGCCTAATCCAATTCTGACCCTTTTCTTTCACTATGCGTGGTGAGTATTAAATTCATTAAAGCTTAGGGTAGGTCAATGTAATCCGGAAAGATCAATATCATTTTATTGAATTTCAGGGGATGTACGTCAGTGCAATTTTTTCTTATAGTTATTAAAATAAAACAATTAATTATACTTCACGGACCTATACTTTGGGAGTTGCTTTTTCTTTTCTCTTTTCTTTTTTTTTATTTTTTTTATTTTTGGGTGAGGAGAGATTTTTCAATATAGTACTATCCCCAGATTTTTTTCTCCTCCTCAATTTAAAACCAAAATTATAAAGGAAAAGTATAGATTGTCCTGGGAACTTTAGGCCGGAACCCGACAAAGAACATAACCAGCAATCTGACATTTTTTACGCAAGACCCTTGCAATGTGCTAGATATCAAATTGTAAGCTTTAAACCCCAAAACCCATCAACAACCACACACTCTCCTACTTGGAAAAAAATCCCATTTAATCAAGATATAGGGATTTCCCAAAGGACTCAGAATCTCTCAATAACTAAAACCAAAACCTAAAACTTGTTGGGAGAAATTAAACTTTTTCTATCACACACACAACGATTAACAAGAAAAGAAATAAAGGATTAAAGAAACAAGAATACAGAAATTTACGTGGTTTCCTCTAACTGAGATACGTCCACGGCACACACACAATTTCACTATGCTCTGAAGCGAAAAAAAGAGAATACAAGATACAAAGTCTTCTGACGGCCAGCCCCTTAAATAACACCCGTAGTAATTAGGGTTAACATAAACCATGACAAAATACCTAAAATACCCCCACATAAAAGTACGAACCCCCTTGGGGGGCTCCGTCCCCCAAACCCTCCAGTCAATCCTACTAACCAATATCATCAGACTCTACATACCACAACAAAACTACCCACAGGAATAAAGCCCTAAAAATTTTAAATTATTCCCACAAATCTGAACCGACCTAAAACAATGATGTCAAGATATTAACTTTGTCAGTCAGGAGCTCAGAAAGCAAAGGAAACAAACATTGCAATAAATAAGAACTCAAATAACTTTTAAACCTAATCGCTGAATTAGGCTTAGTTGGGAGGAGACTTCGTTTCTCACTGGTCTACCGAAGAATGTATGTAGCCCTCGAGACTTCGTTTTCCCAGTGATATAATAAAACATCGAAATTTTCTTTTGCTTCATAGGTGGGATATTCCTGTTATGGCACCACATAGGCTCCAACGCACGTGACTAGGGATGGCAACAGGGCGGGTCTGGAACGAGGCATCCTTATCCCGACCCTGTCCCATCAAATATAATCTCATTCCAAATCCGTCCCAATCCCATGTCGGGACGGAACGGGGCAACAAAAATATGCGGGGCAGGACGGGTCTTGTCAGGCCATTTTATATTGATAGAAAACAAATTTTATTTAACAAGCAAAATTTTTTTTAAAAAAAAAATCAATCTTAAATCATACATTTCACTCGTAGATTTTTACCTCTTTATAGTTTTGTAGAAGCAAATACTAAAAGAATTTAAACATAAACATAAAATTATGAAGAATAAGTAACTAATGGTAAATGTAGAATTCAACAAAACATGAAAGTTGTTAAAAAATACTAATATTTACACATATACGGGCTGGGCTGGGGTGAGGCTGGACGACGTTAAACCATACCTCGTCCTAAATTCGACACATGTTTTTTATTTTTCCCCAAGCCCGCCCCTACTCTATTTATTTGCTCCCCAACCCCGTCCCAATAGGACGAGACAAGATGAAATACCCACTTTGTCAAGTTCATTGCCATCCCTACACGTGACCTAAGGTTCATTTTCCATTTGATTCCTAAACAGTTCACTGAGATTGCATGTATTGAACTTTATGAACTAAATTTTATGGAAAATTACAGAAAAGCTCCTATATTGAGGGTTAGCACATTACCCTGGAGTTCAAAACCCATCAATGTCCCCCAATTTTATTTTGGGATTGAATGGATATAACCCCGTTAACAATAGATATAAAAATACCTAAATACCTGATGCAGACCGCATCGCGTGTTTAGCCTTGAAGTTCTTAGAGGTGATGGATCGTCGAGAGGTCAAGCGAATGGGCTATTTTCGGGATTTTTATTAATTTAGCTTAGTTTAATTTATTAGTTATTTTAAGGCTTTATTTATTTCATTTTTATTATTGCTTTAAATTAATTAGTTTCCTAGAGATTTAATTCTTACTTGTTCTAGTAGAACTAGGTTGTCTTGTTTTAGTAGAACTAGGTTTTTCTTCTTACTTGTTTTGGTAGAATTAGGTTTTCTTGTTCTAGTAGAACTAGGTTATCTTGTTCTAGTAGAACTAGGTTTTCTTATTAGTTATCTATATAAAGGGATGTAAGCCTTATGGCAAAGGGTTTTAAGTTGATTATTTGATTAATAATATTGAGAGAGAGAGTTCTCCTTTATTTTCCTACTTTCGTGTTCTTGAGAGAATATTGATTGTGGTTGCCTACTATCTGGCATTGTTCTTGCGACAATCAACAGATTGGTGGAAGCTTGTTTGTTTTTTGGTGAGCTAGTCTCGATCGCGTAATTTCCGCTGCATCAGTTGGTATTAGAGCCCAGTTCGTTCTTGCCGTCATGCTAAGACGAGGAGGAGGACGTGCCGGAGGCCGTGAAGCCAATATGGAGGACGTGCATTATCGCGAGGACATGGCCCGAATGCGACAAGAACTTTTGGACGAGCTACGAACTGAACTCGAAGGACAACATCTTGAAGGCAGACGTGGTCGTTGATCTCCGTCTCTACATTCTGTAGAGGTAGAGAGTGTTGGGGGTGAAAACGAGGATTCTGATACCGAATTCGCTCCGCGAGGGAGGTGCAAGCCTAGAGGTAATAATCGTGATTATCATAATTTTGACAATCCTTATGCTGACTATGTCCCGCAAGAGAGAATGAGGCAAAAGGGCGAGGAACCTAGGGTTGTAGATGATACTCGACGATGGGAGAGTGGTATAAGGGTTGATATTCCAGAATTTTCAGGTACGTTACAACCTGATGAATTTTTGGAATGGATTTTTACTGTGGAAGAAATTTTAGATTTTAAGGAGGTTCCTGATAATCAAAGGGTTCCGTTGGTGGCTACGAGATTTCATATGAGGGCTGCTTCTTGGTGGCAAAAATTGAAAACAACCCGTAGTCGACAAGAAAAGTCAAAAATTAATTCGTGGGAAAAATTAAAGAAGCATCTGCGTAGAGAGTTCTTACCGTATAATTATACAAGAACGATGTACCAGAGGTTGCAGAATTTGCGGCAAGGAACTCAGATGGTTGATGAGTATACTACAGAATTTTATAAATTGGTGTCTCACAATGATTTAGCTAAAACAGAGGATCAATTGATGTCTCGTTATATTAGAGGTTTGCGTGATCAATTTCAAGATACTTTAAATTTATTTTACCCTTATTCTGTATCAGAGGCGCACCAAAGGGCTATTCAATTGGAGAAGCAATTCAATCGCAAGCATGAAGTATCACCATGGAATGGTGGTAGTCAAAGTGTTCGCATCCCGCCAACCCAAAGTAGACCGACGCCTGTGAGGAATTCGACACAGTCAGCACCGGCGGCTAGACCACCTGTTGGAGGTCAACCCATCTAGGACAGCTGGACCTAGCACTAGTGATGTTCGTTGTTTCACGTGTGGTGAGTCCGGGCATCGCATGGCAGAGTGCAAAAAAGGTGGGCGTTATAGTAAAGGGCTATTCGTAGAGAATAAAGAATTTGTGGGTAATCATGATTATGAAATTGAGGGTGAGCCGCACTTTGATATGACTGAGGGTGACCATTCGCCTGAAAAGTAAGTTGAGGGTGACCAAGGGCAATTACTTGTGGTGCGTAGAGCTTGTTTCACTCCTAGAGAAGTCAATAGAGATGCGTGGCTTCGTAGTAATATTTTTCAGTCAACATGCACTACTGGCGGAAAAGTATGCAAATTTGTTATTGACTCTGGGAGCTGCGAGAATGTAATTGCTAAAGAAGCTATCAGAAAATTGGAGTTGGCTACTGAGCAACATCCTAATCCCTATAAGCTTTCGTGGCTAAAGAAGGGTACAGAGGTAACCGTTTCAAAATGTTGCTTAGTTACTTTCTCTATTGGTTCTACTTATAAAGATAAAGCATGGTGTGATGTAGTTCGTATGGATGCATGCCATTTATTATTAGGTAGACCTTGGCAATTTGATAGGGGTGTTGCACATAATGGGAGGAAAAATACATATAGCTTTTTGTTTAACAATGTTAAAATTGTTTTACTCCCTAATAAAGAATTGGCACCTAGATCTAGTGGAAAAAAAAAATAAAAATTTATTGTCTATGCATAAATTTGTCGAGGAAGCAATTGAAACTGGGATGGTTTATGTGCTGATGGGTAAAGAAACTATTGAAAGGAATGGTGAGAAAATTCCTGAGCCTGTTAAAAAAATTGTTGGTGAGTACAAGGATCTTTTTCCTAATGAGTTACCTATGGGGTTACCACCTCTTAGGGACATTCAGCATCAAATTGATCTTGTGCCAGGATCCAATCTGCCTAATCGACCTCACTATCGTATGAGTCCTAAAGAGCATGAGGAGTTGAGGCGTCAAGTAGAGGAGTTGTTGGTTAAAGGACACATTAGGAAAAGCTTGAGTCCCTGTACTGTACCTGCGTTGCTTACACCTAAGAAGGATGGGTCTTGGCGTATGTGTGTTGATAGCCGAGCAATAAATAAAATAACTGTGCGTTACAGATTTCCTATTCCTCGGTTGGATGATTTGTTAGACCAATTGGGTGGAGCTACTGTGTTCAGTAAATTGGATTTGAAAAGTGGATATCATCAGATTCGTATCCGAGAGGGTGATGAATGGAAGACTGCTTTCAAGATTCGTGAAGGGTTATGCGAGTGGTTGGTGATGCCATTCGGACTTTCTAATGCTCCGAGTACTTTTATGCGCGTGATGAATCAGATATTTTGGCCATTCATTGGAAAGTTTGTGGTAGTTTATTTTGATGATATTCTTATTTATAGTGCTAATCCTAATTTGCATCTTGAGCACTTGAGACAGGTTTTGTCAGTTTTGAGGAAAGAAAACTTCTTTGCTGCATTGCAAAAGTGCTACTTTATGATTGACAAAATTCTATTCCTTGGGTATATTGTTTCAAAGGATGGGATTTCTGTTGATGAATCTAAAGTGGAGGCAGTCAAGCAATGGCCCATACCTACCACTGTGACTGAAGTGCGTAGTTTTCATGGGTTGGTGTCATTCTATAAGCGTTTTATTCCAAATTTCAGCACTATTATGGCGCCTATTACAGACTGCATGAAGATGGGAAAGCTTACTTGGACTGAAGCTGCTACAAGGGCTTTTCATGTGATAAAGCACAAGCTCACTACAGCTCCTGTGCTAGTGCTACCGAATTTCTCAATACCGTTTGAGCTTCATTGTGATGCATCTAAAGTAGGTATTGGAGGGGTTTTGAGTCAAGATGGGAGACCCGTGGCATACTACAGTGAGAAATTGAATGGATCTAAACTGAACTATAGTACCTATGATGTGGAGTTCTATGCCATTGTTCAAGCATTGAAGCGTTGGAATTCTTATCTAGCCTACAGCGAATTTATTTTGTATTCAGATCATGATGCTTTGAAGCACCTCAATAGTCAAGCTAAGCTGAATTCTAGACATGCTGGTTGGGCAGCTTATTTGCAAAAATTTACATTTGTTATCAAGCATCAATCTGGGGCATTGAATAAAGTGGCAAACGCGCTTAGTAGGCGTACTTCTTTGCTTACTACCATGAAGACAAAGGTACTTGGTTTTGATACTTTTAATGAATTATTGTCTACTGATTGATATTTTTCTTCTATTATGGATGATGTAAGGGAAGGTAGACACATGGATTTTATTGTGCATGATGGTTTTCTTTTCAAAGGAAATTTGTTGTGTATACCTGAGTGTAGCTTGCGCCTGAAAATTATAACGGAGCTACATAATGAAAGTCACATGGGGAGGGATAAGACGCTGCAGTTGGTAATGCGTACTTATTTTTGGCCATCTATGCGAAAGGAGATTGCTAAGTTTGTGGATCGTTGTAGGGTATGTCAAATTTCTAAAGGCACTGTGACTAATGCTGGGCTGTATATGCCTTTACCTATACCTACACAACCGTGGACTGATGTGAGTATAGATTTTGTCTTGGGGTTACCATGTCGACAAAGGGGTGTGGATTCTATTTTTGTAGTGGTGGACTGATTTTCTAAGATGGCGCATTTTATTCCTTGCAAGAAGACTAGTGATGCACTGCATGTGGCTCAACTATATTTTCAAGTGGTGTATCGTTTGCATGGTTTGCCAATGACTATAGTTTCCGACAAGGATTCTAAGTTCCTTAGTCATTTTTGGAGATGCTTGTGGAGGCTTGCTAATATAAAGCTTGATTTTACTAGTGCCTATCATCCGCAGACGAACGGTCAAACAGAAGTTGTTAATCGTTCGTTGGGAAATCTCTTGAGATGCTTAGCTGGAGACCATGGGAAGAATTGGGATCAAAGATTGTACCAAGCTGAGTTTGCTTTCAATCGTTCTATCAGTCGTAGCACTCAGTTTAGTCCGTTTTATATTAATTATGGCTACAATTCGAGATCGCCACTTGACCTTGCGCCTGTTCCTGACTTGAAGCGTGTGAATGCAAAGGCTGAAGATTTGATTACTCAAATTCAAGCAATTCACAAAGCTACTTTCAAGAATTTGCAAGAGGCTACTTTGAAGTTAAAGCAAGCTGCTGACAAGAAGAGGCGTTTGGTGGAGTTTGATGTAGGAGATTTTGTCTATGCCATCTTGAGAAATGATAGATATTCTGTGGGAGAGTACAACAAGTTGGCTGCGAGGAAAATTGGACCATTGGAGATCATTGAGAAGATTAATCCTAATGCTTACCGTTTGAAGCTTCCAAGTCATATTCGCACTCATGATGTGTTAAACGTCAAGCATTTGGTCCCGTACAAAGGAGATAGCTCGGAAGATGAGGTTGCGAATTCGAGGGCAAATTCTCTCCAACCCGGGGAGGATGATGCAGACCGCATCGCATGTTTAGCCTTGAAGTTCTTAGAGGTGATGGATCGTCGAGAGGTCAAGCAAATGGGCTATTTTCGAGATTTTTATTAATTTAGCTTAGTTTAATTTATTAGTTATTTTAAGGCTTTATTTATTTCATTTTTATTATTGCTTTAAATTAATTAGTTTCCTAGAGAGTTAATTCTTACTTGTTCCAGTAGAACTAGGTTGTCTTGTTTTAGTAGAACTAGGTTTTTCTTCTTACTTGTTTTGGTAGAATTAGGTTTTCTTGTTCTAGTAGAACTAGGTTATCTTGTTCTAGTAGAACTAGGTTTTTCTTATTAGTTCTCTATATAAAGGGATGTAAGCCTTATGGCAAAGGGTTTTAAGTTGATTATTTGATTAATAATATTGAGAGAGAGAGTTCTCCTTTATTTTCCTACTTTCGTGTTCTTGAGAGAATATTGATTGTGGTTGCCTACTATCTGGCATTGTTCTTGCGACAATCAACAGATTGGTGGAAGCTTGTTTGTTTTTTGGTGAGCTAGTCTCGACCGCGTAATTTCCGCTGCATTAATACCCTAAACCAAAAAGCCAGAAGCAACAGCCACGGCTGCTATTGCAATATTGAAAAATTGATTTCTCATTCGATAATAAAATTGCTTGATTACAATAGTTTAAATAGAAGTCTAAACATAGAGTAAATATGGAAAGGAGATAACCTAAGATTAATCAAATATTTATCCTCCTAATCAAATCACACTAACCCTATCCCAAAGATTGGGATTGAGATACGTATCTCAATTACATTATTGTAATGATTTAACATATCTCAATTACGTTAGTGAAATGATTCTACTTCTATTATCTTACATTCCTCCTCAAATTCATGGGAATTTTAGCAAAAAATCTTCATGGATTTGCCATTAAATCCTTGCTTTGTTGCTCATTTACATGTTTTTCTAGTGTCCTTCTTAGATTCTGCTAGCGACTATCGTTTGAATAGAAATTGAGAACGAAAAAAAGCCTCATAGGCTAAAAAAGAGGGTCTCTACGGGCCAGGCGTCTTTATGCCATGACGTGCCTCAATGGACTAAACTTGGGCTTTCCAAAGTCCTCAAGTCTTCTTTTTCTTATTCTTCTTCTTCCGAACGAACGAATCATTAGTCCAAGGTTTTAAAACCCGATTGAACTTTTGTACAAGCAAAAAATTGATGACTGAGAGGAACAATAGTCCAAGGCTTTTTTTTTTTTTTTTTTTTTTTTTAATACTAAAGAGAGAAAATGAAACAAAAGTTTAAACCGGATGGGCGACAGAGCACCACCTGCCAGAAGCGTGGAAACTGTTGAAGAAAAACCTAGTTCCAATCGACCCGCTCTAATACCATATTGAAAAACTGATTTCTCATTCCATAATAAAATTGCTTGATTACAATGGTTTAAATAAAAGTCTAAACATAGACTAAATATGGAAATAAGATAATCTAAGATTAATCAAATATCTATCCTCCTAATCAAATTACACTAACCCTATCCCAAAGATTGGGATTGAGATACGTATCTCAATTAAATTATTGTAATGATTTAATATATATCAATTACATTATTATTGTAATGATTCTACTTTTATTCTCTTGCATGCAACTCCAAAACATGTACCTAACCTCTCTGGCCAACCCACTTTTTCAACCAACTCAAAATTTTCCGGCCATTTCATTCATCATCATCACAACTCCAAAAAATATAGATTAAAGAAAACCCAAAAAATAAAAAAAGCACGAAGAAGAAGTAGAATCAATGGCTGCCATGGTCGGGATGGGATATGTCATGTTGAGGAAACCCTTCTTCAGGTCTTCTTCTTCTTCTTCTTCTTCTTCATCTCTTTCATGTGTTTTTTCTTTTTATTATTTTTATTTTTTTTGGGCCCTCTACTGCGACAGCCCCTGTAAACACATACACCAACCTCTTCGGTCAACCCATTTTTCCGGCCAAAGCAATTTATTTTTTTTTGTCATTTCATTCATCAATATCGCAAATCCAAAAAGAAAGATTGGAGAAAGCCTCCAAAAAAAAAAAATAAATAAATAAAATAAAATAAAAAATAAATAAAGTACGAAGGAGTAGCATTTAGATCTACTCCTTTTGAGGCAATCCCTCTTCAAATCTTCTTCTTCTTCTTCTTCTTCAACTCTTTCACTTTTACTTTTATTTTTTGTTTGCCACCTGTTGCAACAGACCCATGTTTAGATCTTCTTCTTCATCTATCCTTCTTTTTTCTTTTTTTACTTTTGCCCCCTATTGAGGCAGCTCACCTCTTCATATTCTTTGTAGCCTCTTCTCGAGCCACCACATTCATACCCATTAGTGACCTCTCCATTTCTGGCGCGTGACACCATTGAGGGGGGATTGGAATTTTAGAGAAAGAATGTGTTAAGGCGGGTTTGTTTGTAGAGGTTGAAGAGGGTTTCACCACTTATATGAGTGATTGCCAATGTCGAAGCTTAGAGTTGTTTCCGGAGGGCTTGTGATGCAGCGGAAATTACGCGGTCGAGACTGGCTCACCAAAAAACAAACAAGCGTCCACCAATCTGTTGATTGTCGCAAGAACAATGCCAGATAGTAGGCAACCACAATCAATATTCTCTCAAGAACACGAAAGTAGGAAAATAAAGGAGAACTCTCTCTCTCAATATTATTAATCTCAAAAATAATCAATTTAACTCTATTTGCCATAAGGCTTACATCCCTTTATATAGAGAACTAATAAGAAAAACCTAGTTCTACTAGAATAAGACAACCTAGTTCTACTAGAACAAGAAAACCTAATTCTACTAGAACGAAACAACCTAGTTTTATTAGAACAAGAAAATATCAAACTACCTAGGAAACAAATTAAATTAAAAGCAATAATTAAATAATAATAATAAAGACTCCTAAAATATCTAAATAAACTAGAATCCCAATTCAGCAGCAAGACGTCCAACAACTTATAGTGCATATGCCGATGCAATTTGCATCATTCTCCCCTGTTTGGAGAGAATTTGCCCTCGAATTCGTAACCTCATCCTCGGAGCTATCTTCATGATAAAGAACCAAGTGTTTGACATCGAACAAACTATGAGTACGAATATTACCACCACACTTGCAGCTACTGATATTGCGGATGGAGTTCTTGATTCGCAATGGTTCGGTTGCACAAAAATGATCATTCCACACCTTGCATCATTCTCCCTATTCTCCCCTGTTTGGAGAGAGTTCGTCCCCGAATTTTGCAGGTTGGCTTCACAGAAATATTGATGTCGACCACGCCATCGGAAGAAATACTTTGACAACTTTCTTTGTTTTAAACGCCTTCCAAATTTATGTTCCCAAAATTTCACAAAAAAAAAAAAAAAAAAAAAAAATTATCTGCACCCTTCATCTCATTCAAAATCTTTAGCAGTAGAGGATTAACAACAGAACAAATACTTTCAATTCCAATAAAATCATAACGCTTCAGTTCTTTAACAACAAAAACTTCATCCTCTTGAAAATCACAATGTTTAAATTCCTCAACTTTAGAAATTTCAACCCAATGAATATTAACTGAATCAAAATTACTCTCTAAATAATTTTTTTCAGGGGCTTTGCAGGTTATACCTCCTCTTGCCCTTCCAAATTTTCCATAAT
Organism: Liquidambar formosana; assembly: GCA_039720395.1. NCBI lineage: Eukaryota > Viridiplantae > Streptophyta > Magnoliopsida > Saxifragales > Altingiaceae > Liquidambar > Liquidambar formosana. Next base: position 27,689,827 of record CM077823.1, read on the forward strand.
ATTTGACTCAATATCATCATCACAATATTCATCAAAAATAGGCGGAGAATTAAAATCCACTAATTTTCAAATTTATCATCACCAAAATTATTAAAAGAAAAATTTCCCATGAATTCAAAATGCTTACCTCCTTCAACTTCATTCAAATCTTCATTCTTTACAACAACATCCTCAACACAAATATCCTCAACCAAAACATCCTCAACACTCTCTTGTCCATAGAATGCGGAGATGGAGGTCGACGACTACGACACCACACAAGACGATAACTCTTGAATAGGGCTCGTATCTCGTCTTTGATTTCTTGTTTAATTCGGGCCATGTCCTTGCAATAATACACGTCCTCCAGATTGGCTTCACGGCCTCCGACACGTCTTCCTCCTTGTCTTGGCATGACGGTAAGAACGAACTGGGTTCTAATACCAACTGATGCAGCAGAAATTACGCGGTCGAGACTAGCTCACCAAAAAACAAACAAGCGTCCACTGATCTGTTGATTGTCACAAGAACAATGCCAGATAGTAGGCAACCACAATCAATATTCTCTCAAGAACACGAAAGTAGGAAAATAAAGGAGAACTCTCTCTCTCAATATTATTAATCTCAGAAAATAATCATTTAACTCTATTTGCCATAAGGCTTACATCCCTTTATATAGAGAACTAGTAAGAAAAACCTAGTTCTACTAGAATAAGACAACCTAGTTCTACTAGAACAAGAAAACCTAATTCTACTAGAACAAAACAACCTAGTTTTATTAGAACAAGAAAATATCAAACTACCTAGGAAACAAATTAAATTAAAAGCAATAATTAAATAATAATAATAAAGACTCCTAAAATATCTAAATAAACTAGAATCCCAATTCAGCAGCAAGACGTCCAACAGCTCATAGTGCGTATGCCGATGCAATCTGCATCATTAATAGGGAGAATGATGCAAGGTGTGCAATGATCACTTTTGTGCAACCGAACCATTGCGAATCAAGCACTCCATCCGCAATATCAATAGCTGCAAGTGTGGTGGTAATATTCGTACTCATAGTTTGTTCGATGTCAAGCACTTGGTTCCTTATCATGAAGATAGCTCCGAGGATGAGGCTACGAATTCGAGGGCGAATTCTCTCCAAACAGGGGAGAATGATGCAGATTGCATCGGCATACGCACTATGAGCTGTTGGACATCTTGCTGCTGAATTGGGATTCTAGTTTATTTAGATATTTTAGGAGTCTTTATTATTATTATTTAATTATTGCTTTTAATTTAATTTGTTTCCTAGGTAGTTTGATATTTTCTTGTTCTAATAAAACTAGGTTGTTTTGTTCTAGTAGAATTAGGTTTTCTTGTTCTAGTAGAACTAGGTTGTCTTATTCTAGTAGAACTAGGTTTTTCTTATTAGTTCTCTATATAAAGGGATGTAAGCCTTATGGCAAATAGAGTTAAATTGATTATTTTATGAGATTAATAATATTGAGAGAGAGAGTTCTACTTTATTTTACTACTTTCGTGTTCTTGAGAGAATATTGATTGTGGTTGCCTACTATCTGGAATTGTTCTTGCGACAATCAACAGATTGGTGGACGCTTGTTTGTTTTTTGGTGAGCTAGTCTCAACTGTGTAATTTCCGCTGCATCAGTTTGTCAGTGGTGTAATCCATTGATCTACTGCCTGCACTTCTTCTTCTTCGATTTTCCTGCGAGAATGGAGTGTTCAAATCCATAGCAGCTATCAACCAACTAGAGTTGGCCTGACAGCAAAAGAGTGAGCTATAAACTCAGACATCCTAATTTTGAAACTAGACAATCTCTTTTGATCAGCAACCAGTCTGGACTATTAGCCTGGATGTGGCCCCATGTGGGGAGTGGGGATTAATTGGGCTTTGACAATTCATACACCTCATTGCCTGGCAAAAAAAAAAAAGAAAAAAAACCATGGCATCTATCCACATAGGGAGAAATGGGAAGGGTTTTACTTGAGAGATAGTGGGTAAGGGGTATTTTAGACAACATAGGTCTATTCACAAGGTCAAATGCTATTCACGTGACTATTTGCTATCGATTTTGCTGACTATTTGCTGTCAATTTTGCTAACAGTATGACTAATTAAAAAAAATCAAAACTTTTGGGCGGGACATTGATGGGTTTTGAACTTTAAAGGGTACGTCTATACTAATCAATCCCAAATACTTAAGGGAGATTTTCTATAACTTACCCTAAATTTTAAGAAAAAAATTCTTTAGGTATTAGGAGTACAATGGAAAAATTCTCAAGGTACAAGGTGTTAAAAACTTTAAAGTGTAAAAAAAAACCTTTAAAATAGTATAAGATACGCGGACAGGGATACATTGATATATATTAGTATGTATACACACATATAACATGTACATGATTAATTCTCATAAACTTTAATTTTTTGAATATACAGTGAAGGTGAGTAAAGGTAGGAAGGAATTCCGCCTTCATTGTAAGTAGCTAAGTGTTGTTCAATATATAGTTAAGAGCCATTGTAACCAAAATAAAAGTCAAATTTGGCTAAATGTTGAGTGATGCTAAATGTACAGATAAGTTTACCGGATCTATCCCCTGATGAACATATATGGCTTTCATTATCCTTCTTTAACTTCAAATTAGAAAAGACTCGACTTTTAATTAATTTCTAAGTCAAGCCTTAGGAGGGCTGGTAAACTAGCTTACTTAGTACCTTTGGCATTTTCCCAAAATTTATTTATGGTTAATCAAGTATAGCCACTTAAGCATGACATTAAGAACAAAAAAATTTGGATCGATCCTGAAATAATTTACTGCATATTTGTTGTTACAGAACTGGGTTTTCATAGCTTTCTGGTAAACAGATGCTTACTTAAGCCTGATTTATCATTTTATCACTAGAATATTAACATATCTGTAATTATATTGGTGAATTCATTCATCACTAATGAATAAACATAAATTAAAATATGAGTGGTATAAGAAAAAAACAGTGTATAAGCTTTATATTCGAGAAAGGTATAATGATTTATTCATAGAATCATATTCCTAATTTCTTAATTAGGTTCTATAATACTATGTATTCTCAAATTTTGTATACGTAAAAGAATAAAATTAATTAAACATCATTGGGAAATCACGCAATATTTTTTCAGATTGTGGAACTCTCTTTAAGTACGTGCAGTAATCCTAGGTATAGTTAATTACTAGTGGAAGTATTGCAGTTTATTTTTACATTTTTGTAACAATGGTTTTAACTATATATATTTAAGAAGTAATTACAAACTGCTTATCAAGAAAAAAAAAAAAAAGGAAGTAATTACAAACCTCTAACTCTAAATTTAATCTTTTGGAGATTTACTATCCCTTTCTTTTTCTTTTGGGGTGCAGGCTTTCAGATTAACACTTTATTTATTTTATTTTTTTGGGTGCAGGATTTCAAATTAACTCATATATTGAAGAATCAGGGAAGGAAATGGTTGGAATTTGTGGAGGTCTACCGTTGGCCATTATTGAGCTTGGAAGACTTCTGTTAGAAAAGGAACACACATTGAATGGTTGGAAGACAGTGCATTCAAACTTTAAAGAAAGAGAAGGCCATGAACAACAACAGAGAAGAGTTTTTGAGGAATTAGCTTTAAGCTACCATGAATTGCCATACCAATTGAAACCATGTTTTCTCCACTTAGGCCATTTCCCAAAAGACTTCGATATACCTACGAAGAAATTGATTAGAATATGGGTGGCAGAGGGCATAGTGTCACCAATAGTAGAGGGAGTAGAGACAATGGAAGATGTTGGAGAACAGTACTTGAGTGAGTTGGTAGACAGGTGCATGGTTCAAGTAAGAGTAAGAGGGTTGACTGGATGGGTTAAAACTTGCCGCCTTCACGATCTTATGCGAGACCTATGCTTGTTAAAGGCAAAACAAGAAAATTTTCTCAAGATTGTTCATAGTCAATGTGGAAATGATCCAATGGTTTCTTCCACTACAAAAACCAAGTCAAATGAACGAGTTCGTAGACTAGCTATCTATGAAAATCTTTCATGGGAAAATGAAACAACTTCCTACCTCCGATCTCTCTTATTTTTTAGTACTACACCTACTTCACAAAAGATGCATGAAACCCAGGTTCAGCGACTTTCAATTGCTGAAAACATTAGATCTTGAACACTGTTATATTAAAGGAGTGTTAACGACAACAATAGGAAACTTAGTACATCTGAGGTACTTGAGTTTAAATTGTTCTCATATAAGGGTCATTCCATCTTCTATTGGGAAATTGAGGTTCTTACAGACCCTAATTATATGGACTGATACGTCTAGACAAATAAGGCTACCGAATGTTATATGGAAGATGGAACGGTTAAGACATCTATGTCTTCCTTATTTGACTGAATATATAATGGAAAATCTTAGTAGGTTGCAACTGGGTAATTTGAGCCACTTGCAGACACTACAAGGCTTTGAAACAGAAAGCTTTGATGTTGAAGAGCTGACCAAATTGACAAACCTTAAAAAATAAGGAATAAGTTGCTTGAGGGAGCTTGAGGAGTTGGAGAAAATTGCCAGTGTCACTTTAAGAGGCCTTTTTTCCTTGAAGGTGTTTAGGTTCTGGTTTATTGTAACGGAAAGAGATTTGCGGAAGCTGCTTGCAGAATGTCATCACCTTCATAAACTCTATTTGGACGGGCAGATACTGAAGTTACCAAAATATGAAGAAATTCCTCAAACCATCACCAAGTTAACCTTGTGTAATTCTAAACTTAAGGAAGACCCAATGGCAACACTGGAGAAGCTGCCTGACTTAAAGATCCTTCGATTAAAATGTGAAGCATTCATTGGGAAGAAGATGGTATGCTCTTTGAGAGGCTTTCCACAGCTCAAATCTCTAGTCCTTAGCGACTTGCCCAACTTGGAGGAATGGCTTGTGGGTGAAGAAGCCATGCCCAATCTCTGTGAACTAGTAATTGAAAGTTGCCCGGGATTGCGGATCATAAACATGCCTGCAGAATTCAAAAATAGGCTTCAAGTAGGAGGAGGTGGTCTTGACTGAAGTCGAGCAAGTACCTTCTAGTCATATTTAAAGGACCCCATTCTTTACTTTGGGACTTCGATTGAGGGTAATCAGGTACTTCTAGCTCTCTTTCTCTCTTCAATTGGTGTTGATTTATCTTTGTTTCAACTTTCAAGCAGTGGATCGATAGTTACTTCTGACTGATAAACTCATTTCTGATCCTTTTTAGTTGATCCAATAAAGAATATATTCCACCAGTTCCTTCGTATATTTATTAGCAAGCTCTTTGTAATTAATTATATTAATACTTTACCATCTTCCCGGTTCTCTGTTTTCCTTATCGTTTTTCTTTGGATCACCTTCAGTTCTTCTATGAATACTATGAAAAGAAACCACGTCAATCCCTTCCAATTTCCCTTTCCATGACTCAAGGAGAAAAGGCATTGATTGGGGCTGCTAGCTGCTTCATTTGATAAACTATTCTGCAGAGTCTAGGAAAAAAAAAAAAAAAAAGGTCATTTTCAAAATCTTATGCCCTATATCATCTATCCTTTGTTTGTTAGAAGTCCATAGAGGCATTCATCAATAACAAATTTACCTAATTTTGCATGAGAAAAGATGAATTAAAATTGTCAAGTTTCCAACTTAAAAACCTAAGTTTTAAAAGGAGGGCCCAAAAAGATATATGATGACATGTTTAATTCAATATTTAATCGATATGGAATGTGGTATATTTCCAATACTTTCTCTTATATGTAGGCCTAACAAGATAAAAACAGGCCTATCACATAAACAATAAAGACGGGCTCACGAACGAAATGGGCCTAGGAATGACGACATGCTCTGATACTATGTTAAGTTTCTAACTTAAAAAACCTAAACCTGTGAGTAGAGGACCCAAACTGGTAGAGATGTGTAAAAAACTGCCTAATTCGTCAAACTAAACCAATTGGTTCCATTCCGCACCTACGCAAGCGGTTTGAGAGATTAGATGGTGCGGTTTGGATTGATAGAGCAATAAAATTGGCGGTTTGATTTGATTGGTGAGTTGAATTTTGTTAAATCTCCCCACCTTTAATAATATATGTATAAAATTATAAAATCCAAATATCTCTAATTTCATAATAATATATTATCTTATTATTACTTTGGTAGGATGTTAGGTTTTGGATCCTTTAACCTTTAATAACATTAACTATTACCAATTTTATCAACATTGATCAAATGTTTTTTCTCGTACGTAAAATCATAATTTTCATTTTTAGAATTAAAATACTATTTCCTCCATTCCTATTTGACTGTCCCCTTTGAAAAACATGTTTTTTTGGGTAACTCTATTAAATACTTTCAAATCAACACTTAAGTTTTAAAATTCCAATTTTACCACGCCCTTAAGTATATAAAACATTAGAAAGAGAAAAAAGACAATTTAAGGGTAGTTTAGGAAATCAAACAAAAAGAATCATTGACTTTTTTAATGTAACAATTATTTTAGAACATTCCAAAGTGGAAAGGAGGCCACTTAAATAGGAACAAGAGAGTATGTAAGTATGTATCAAACTTCACTTAACCACCTTAAATAATTATATTTTCCTGATTTATTAATTTATTTACAATGTATTAATTAGTTAAGGGCTAATATCATCGGTTTTTAGCACTTATGGTTTGGCGGCAAGTTGAAAAATTTGTAACCCGCTATAAGTGGGTTGGTTGATAATTTTCTCTCTAAATTGCTCCAAACTGACCTACGTACAACCCTACAAATAGATATATGAAGACATATTTAACTCAATATTTAATCGATTTGGGATGTAGTATATTTCCAACAACAACAAACCTTTTTGGTACCTACTGAGCATTATGCCCAGGAAGCTTGATGCTTTTGTTCCTTCCTCTCTTTCCTTATGAAATGGCCGGTTTAGGTAGGGTGTATTTGAGGACTCAGATATACGAAGACATGTTTAACTCGATATTTAATCGATGTGGGATGTCGTACATTTTCAACAAACCAACAAAAACAAACCTTTCGGATACCCATTGACGATTACGCCTGGGTCTGAGTCGATGTTTTTGTTCCTTCCTCTCCTTATGAGATAATTTAGGTAGAGTGTATGTGAGGACCTCTCTCTCTCTCTCTCTCTCTCTCTCTCTCTCCCTCTGCCTAGGTGCCTTGCCATGTTGATGTTTAAAAGATTCAAGCTTGCATTTTTGGGAGTTAATTAATATTAATAGGATATTATGCTTGTATTCAATTGTTCTAAATATGAATAACTCAAAAGTTACATGTTATATGCTTATTGATCTAAAACTCCCAAATATAATAAAAATAAATTATTGATGCTTTGTGTTCGAACTACGTCCTATGTTTGCGCTTAAAACTGATTAATTGGTCAACACAGACCAAAATAATTGTCCTGGCCAATGAAATAGTGACAAATTAATGTATGACCCAATACAGAATTCAGAGCCAAGATGCTTTAAAAGTTTGGATTTTGGTTTGAAAATAATAGCTGGATGAAGCCATAAGCATCCAAAAATATGTGTAAACTAAACTAGCAAATATTCAACTTTGGTTAATGATGCTTTGGCCATTATATTTTCCAATTTACTCATATGCTATTTAACGAGGATATGCTTTGGCCATTATATCTGCAGATTATCATCGGATATGGTGTAATTTGCAGTCAAATTGCTCATGAGTATTCCAATTAGTTTGACATCTAGGCAACAATATTGCCATTTGCACGCGACCAAGTTATTTATATAGAGCTACAATTAGGTCATGTACTCCCATAAGTAAACCAGATTTATCAAGTGATTTGATAGTATCATTCTCGTTACTAGCTATTGCACACAGGGTGTGCGACATAATTAGATTTTAATTGGGCACTTCAATATAGTAATTCTAGCTAGTTAACAAATGATTGTGGAGCAAATTAAATACAATTGAATGGAACTCAATGGATGACTAGACGAGAAAACAAAAATATAAACTAACCTTTCCAGATATAATAAGAAGACCAATTCCCATCTTGCGCCTCACCATAATTTTACCTTTTAATTACTAGCTAGTCCATCTTGTTTCATAGCTTTATGTCTTGTGCATATGTACCTCTACAGTCTGACTAATTGCATCTTTTTTATTTTTCTAATATATTTTCAGGTAGGGACATCGATCCTACATAAGCTTATACTCTTCTTTAGCTCGATGAAGCGGACCAAGATACATTCATTTTGCTGAATTAATTCCTCTGGATCGGTTGAGATCAACTATAAAACTAGTTGTCAAGCATTTTTTGTGCGGTTAAGCGAACTTGCTTTTTTATGTATTCTTTTATGTTCCTATGTGGTATGGGATTTTTATCTTGCCTATTATTATGTGTGATGTCCTCTGCACTTGATGAAGTTAATAATGAAGCTAGTCCAGTCTCTTCTTGATTTGTAAGTGCATTTGAAAACTAGTTTCTTTTCCTTCTAGAACTTAATGTAGGTTGGTTCCTGGTTAAAGTAAGTGTAAAAATATTATTTTTGTAATTTTTCAATATATATATATGGTTTTGTTCCATATATGTTTTATAACTATTTATTTTTCTATTTCTCTCTCTCAGGAGAACCATTTTTTGTGAGTAAGAACCCTGAACCCTAATTGTTAGGTCAGGTCTCCCCTGCCCTTTTTATTTATTTCTTTTCTCTTTTAATTGTGCATGGATTCAATGATTCAAATTTCGAACCCCTTGCCTTCCCCTTTTGAGAAGGATAAGAGTATTTTTGCCTTCCCAAAAATAACTCGTAACCCTTATTTTTCATGGGAAATACTTTTCTTAAATTTTTTTCATTTTGGATACTAGAGCTGTTGTAGATTTCTGACTGTCCCAAGTTTTTATCGAAGTCTAGTTGGCTATTTTTATAAAATTTGTATTTATGGAAGAATATTTTGACAATGTTTTAGAATACATGAATATATCTATAATTGGAGTTATTTTTGGGCAAGATCCTATTATAGCACTATTTTTTTCCTAGCTCTCAGTTCATATAACTCTGAAAATTGGTTAACCAAATCTCATGTGCATGTTTTTTCTTTTGTATTTGTTCATGGAATTTGTGCAAATGAATATACAATCATTGCAGACCTCGCAAGATTGGATGCACCACGGAAATTATGAAACCAGTCCTTCTGGGTTTTACTATACTATCTACTTCGTTATTCTTTGTCAGATTGTCTAAAATGCTCAACTTTTTGGCGATATATCCTACAACAAATTTACTGCTTTTGTAAGGAATCCTGTGCATGAAATTCCTAGACCGGGGTGGGTTTGGATTTTGAGGGTCTGAGTTCTTTCAGTGTCTTGTTTTTAGGCTCAATAGAAAATGTTACAAAAATAATAATTATTCACAATGAGTTCATATGAGAGCTATGACAGCTGTCATATAATTTTTTGGCAAAAAGATTTGGTAATTGACCTTCCTGTTTTTTTTTTCTTTTTCTTTTTTTTAGTATATTGAGAAGGGTTCGAAACCTATGACAGCTATGTTGCAAGGTGCTCGATCTACAAAAAAAAAAAATAATAATAATAATAATAATCATTGATACATAACTTGACATATATCCATATATCAGTCATTTTGTTATTAGGTGCACTTGATTAGTGTACTACAAATTTCTTGTTGTGATCCATATTTTATGAAACCGACCCTTAATTTTTAAGGGCTTCCAAATAGGGGTGGAGGGAGGTGGAGGGAGGGGGTCAAGTGACCTTCCTAAGATTTTTTTTTTTTTTTTTTTTTTTTTTTTTTTTTTTTTTTGTATACTAAGTTTATAATATTTCTAAATTTAACCCTTCTTAAATTATATTTTGACCCTATGAGATCTTATTTGACCTAACCTTTTTTTTTTTTTGACCCTTTTATTAATTAATGTCTTCAATTTTTACCCTACACAAACATTAAAACCCTTTAGTTTTTCATTTTTCTATTCTAATTTTGCTGATTTCATAGCTTAGAACTACAATTTTTATATTTACAACTAATAGCTTATAGCTTCATTGTGATATTCATAGCTCAGTCAATTAAAATAGGATATGGAGGAATAAAAGTATTGAATAGTTTTTTTTTTTTTTATTTTAATTTTAATTATTATTTTTTTATTTAAGTTGTTGGGGGATTGTTCAAATATTCCCAATTTTTTAGTATGTATATTTATCTCTAGTTCACTTTTTTTTTCTTGTTAGTATCAAGTAGGGGATATTTTATTTTATTTTATATTTATCATTAGTCTTGGTTCTTGACCCTCCAAGACTAAAATCCTAGCTCCGCCACTGCTTCTAAACATGTTCTGGGGAGAAACAGTTATGTAAAGTCCATGTTTTTAGTATTTGCAAATTCCGTGCCAAAGTTTGATTAAGTCTTGGGATTGATTGAAGATTTGAGTATGGTAGCAGCAAAGATGCTTTGACGTGAAGATTTCTTCATGCGACTCACACTCATTTATAGGTAAGGTAAATGTCCTTAGATGCCCATTCTCTACGGTGGTTTATCCTTTTAAAATCTTTCTAGATGTTTTAATTCTTTTTAGGATTGATTTTAGAAGTGGTTTAAAAAGCTTAATAGGCTTATTTGGGCAGGGCGATCAATCAGCATTGAAGGCGATCAATCCATACCATTTTCGTTAAGCCATTTTTTCACTTCCAGCCTCCAATAGATCGGGGTTGATGGCCTGATCAATCGGCACTAGCCCAGATAGTCTATTTTGCCTCTGTGACCCTACATCAATTGGGCTTGGACCCAGATCAATCAATCGAGGTTCGTAAATTCAATTTTTAAACCTTTTCAAAACCTCCCTAATTGATATATTTTTGTGTCCCAGTCACTTGGGGTCTCTTAGACTATATAAATAGAGTCAATTTTCATTCAAAGGGCTAAGCAAGCTTCTCCCATTTAGGTTTTACAAATTAAGTTCATCATTTTAAAACCTCTTAAAAGTACTTTAACCTAAGTTAATTTTCACATATATGCTCTAGAGATCTTCAAACCACACACTTATTACAACCATGAATGTTTGTGAGTCTGTTGCGACAGTGATCGAGTTTAAGAGTTTGTGTTTGAAGGCATCACTGTGATAGAGATTGATTGCGACCAAAGGCGTGAAGACAGAAATCGATCGTGTGTGATCATGGAAGTAAAAACAACTGCACGAGTCCTTGTGGTTTATAAATGTGCCTTGTACTCATTAAGTTCATAGTGGATTTACTTCAATTGGACTAAGTGATGCGAACGGAATACCAGATCGCAATCAAATAACGTAGCGGAAATTATTAGAAAATAAGTAGAACAAAATATGACTCAATCTCAGATACAAATGGATTGTCAAACCATGATCACAAAGAAAAAGAAGAATGATAAAAGAGTGCAAAGCAACTCTAATGAAATAAGGTTTATTAATAATTAATCAAAAGTCCCCTTCTCTAGCCCCCTTACAACCATTATATAGAAAAGCATAAGGAAACCCAAATAGAATACTACCATGACTAGAATTCTTAACAAAAGGAAATAACCAATAAAACGAAAAATAATATAAGAGAATCTCCCAATTAACTAAAGACTCTAATAGGAAAATAATTAGTCAACTAATACTAATAGGAAATTAATAAAATAGGTAACTAATAATAATAGTCTTTCAAATGGGCTAGCTTCTTAGTCTCCCTTTTAGGACGTGCATGTGGACCATCATATGCACTCTCTTGGTTGAAAAAGACTCGACCTTGAGGCTTCATCATCATCACCATCCTTTCCATGATAAGCTTGCAAATCGGCTACATTAAATGTTGTAGAAACATTCATGTCGCCCAGGAAGGTCAAGCACATAGGTATTGTTACCAACACGCTTCAACACACGAAATGGTCCATCTGCTCAGTCTTGCAATTTGCCATGTTTCCCACGTGGGAACCTTTCCTTCCTCATATTGACCCACACAAGATCTCCTTCCTGGAATTCAACATACCTCCTATGTTTGTCAGTTGCTTCTTTATATTTTTTGTTACTCTCCTCAAGCTTCTTGTGAACTCTCTCATGCAACTTCTTGATGTATTCAGCCATATCATGGGCATCCCCACTAAACGATTTGTGACAGGTAAAGGAACTAAATCCAATGGACGAGTTAGATTTCGACCTATAGACAGCTTCAGATGGAGTCATTCCAATAGTCCTATTTTTTGACTTGTTATATGTAAATTCAGCTTGAGGTAAAGTTTCACACACCAATTCACTTTATTTTTCCCTACCAAGGCTCTCAATAAATTCCTCAAGGATCTATTCACCACTTCAGTTTGGCCATCCTGTTTGCGGATAGGTGAGCAGTACTAAATTGAAGCTTAGTATCCATCTTCTACCATAGAGTACGCCAAAAATGCCCCACAAACTTGGAATCCCGATCAGAAGTGATAGTGCGAGGAATCTCATATAGCTTAACAATCTCCCGAAAATAAATCTCGGCCACATAACTAGCATCCAATGTCTTACTACAAGGTACAAAATATGCCATCTTTAAGAAACGATCCACCACAACAAGTATAGAATCATGTCCTTGCCTTGTACATAGAAGTCCCAATATGAAGTCCATGTAATATCCTCCCAAGGAGCCTCAAGTTCTAGCAAAGGAGTGTAAAGACCTATGTTCTGAGAACGTCCCTTGGCTTGTATGACATTTCCTACACCTTTGCACATACCTCACAACATCTCTCGTCAATTTCGGCCAATAGAATTTTTCTGTGACCATAGTTATAGTTTTGTCACGACTGAAATGCCCTCCGAGACCTCCACCATGCTGTTCTTCAATAATGGCTGTCTCAATGAATAATCCGGTATACACAGTCTGCTGCCCTTGAATAAATAGCCATCTAGTAGGAAGAAATCTTTTTTCAATCGATGCTGTATACAGTCAGCCTAATTATGGCCAAAATCTGCATCTATCTCATATAGCTCCTTTAAAAGTTCAAACCCAACAACCTTAACTCACATAGTATCTAGCAAAAGTGCTCTCCTGCTCAAAGCATCAGCCACTTTATTTTGAGTTCCCGCTTTATGCCGAATGACAAAATTAAATTTTTGCAATTCTTCAACCCACTTTGCATGTCTTTCGGTTAAGCTTTTGTTGGCTATTGATATGCTTCAATGCTTTATATATGGTCAGAATAAAGAATAAACTCCTTACACAACAAATATTGCTCTCATTCTTGCAAAGCTTGAATGATGGCATAGAATTCAACATCATAAGTTGAGTACCGTCGCCTTGTGTCATTAAGCTTTTCACTAAAAAATGTAATTGGCTTTCCTTTTTGACTCAACATGCCACTAATCTCGACCCTAGAAGCATCACAATCGACTTCAAACACCTTATTAAAATCTGGAAGTAACAAAACAGGAAGCTTTGGTCATAGCTTTCTTCACTAGCTGAAAGCCTATTTTCAGCCACTACTGTCCACTGAAACACACTAGACTTTAAATAATCAGTTAAAGGTGCAACAAGTGTACTGAAATTACGAATAAACCTACGGTAAAATGATGCTAAGCCATAAAAACTCTACACATCATGAATGGATCTAGGCTACTCCAAGATAGCTTCAACCTTTTTAGAATCAACCTTAATGCCTTCGGCTGAAACAATATAGCCTAAGAACACCAAGCTTTCTGACATAAACTCACACTTTTTCAAATTGGCATAAAGTTTTTGCTCTCTCAGCACTTCAAATATTTGTTGTAAATGATCCATGTGCTCATTGAGATCCTTACTATACACAAGAATGTCATCAAAGTACACCACAACGAACTTCCCAATATATGGCTGAAAATACCTAATTCATCAACAGCATGAAAGTGCTTAGTGCGTTTGATAAACCAAAAGGCATTACTAACCATTCGAACAACCCTTCACATGTCTTGAATGTCGTTTTCCACTCATCCACCTGGCCGAACTCTAATTTGATGATATCCACTCCTAAGATCAATTTTGGAGAAGATCTTAGAACTGGATAAATGATCTAACATGTCATCCTAAGCGAGGAATTGGAAATCGATACTTCATTATGGCTTAGCTATCCACACACATACGCCATAACCCATCTTTTTTTGGAGCAAGCAATGCTAGCTCTGCACAAAGGCTTATACTTTCATGGATCAACCCCTTTTCAACAAGCTCTGTCACTTGCCTATTAAGTTCTTCATACTCATGTGGACTCATGCGGTAGTGAGCTTTATTCGGCAAACTAGAACCCGGAATAAAGTCAATATGATGTTGTATGTCCCTCATCGGTGGTAATCCAACTGGTAGTTCATTTGGAATAACATCAATAAATTCCTTTAACATAGGTTCAAGCTTAGGTGGAATCAAATATTCAAAATTGGCCTCTTTAACAAATAATAAATACATCTTCTTACATTCCTCGGCTTCTTCTAAAAATTCAACCATTGATAGATAGTTATTTCCCTCCCCTTTTGAAGGCTTAAGAATACTTTCCATCTTAGATGGACCCAAAATTACTTTCACGTCATCTTTCCAAAACGTGTAAGTATTTTTGTACCCATCATGTACGGCTCGCCGATCATATTACCAAGGTCGGCCCAACAATAAATGGCATGTATCCATTGGCACTACATCACACCATTGTGAGTCATTATAATTTTTACTAATTGAAAAAGAAACTAAACAGCATTGACTAACGGCTACCTCATTCCCTTTTTTAAACCATGCAAGCTTGTAGGTTGTAGGCCTCTGTTCAATCTTGATATTTAGCTTGTCGACCATCTCTTGTGCCACCATTCTCATAGCTTTCACTATCAATAATGAGATTGCAAATCTTCCCATTAGTTGTACACCTCGCAGTGGAATATATTATGACGTAACCAATCTGGATTTTCTTCAATTTTAACAGTGTTCATGGCCCAATGAATTACTAGTGCTTCTCCATAATTGCTCCAAGTCACCTCATTGCCCTCATCATCAATATAGTCATCATACACAGGTTGCTCATCTTCCATATTTGATCCAGACGACAATCTGATGCAATATGCCCAATGCCAGAACATTTGATGCATTTTACAACCCCATTCTTCGACTTGCTAGCAAAATTTGAGTTCTGTCCGGAATCGTGTTGTCCCAACTTCGGTCTGTCAGTCCCACGTTGGTTGAAATCCCTGCTGCCACAATCAAGATTAGTTGCGGCTCCAATTGAAGTACTTTTTCTGCCTATGATATGTTCAGATTCAACAAAGCCAGGATGTTTGAAACGTTGCTTCTGTTGCTTCTCAACATTAATAGGCCAACTTGTACACATCATTATAACTCCAATATAGCAGTAGAACCACCACATCATGAATCTCCCTTTGCAAACCACCAAGGTAGCGTGCTACCGTTTGTTCTTCATTCTCTATTAAGACACACCTTATAGTTAGAAGATCAAACTCCTCTGTATACTCATCAATAGCTTGAATCCCTTGCTGCAAATTATGCAACTTGAGATAATTATGTTGGAGGTAGTTCTCTGGTAAATACTTATTCTTTAACTATTTTTTCATCTTTTCCCATGATGTGATTTTTGTCTTGCCCATCCATTTCTCTATGCACCTTCAATTGCTCCCACCAAACTGATGCGTGCTTCTTTAGTTTAATGGCAACAATCTTCACTTTTTTTTTTTTCATCTGGTACCTCTTTATAATCAAACACACGTTCAATTGAATTGACCCAATCAATAAATCATCCGGCTAAATTTTCCCCTCAAAATCTAGAATATCAACCTTTAAATCAACATCACGAGATAATTGATTTTGATTAGGCCGATAAAAATTCTCTCTTTGATTTTGGTTAGGCTGATAGAAATTCTCCCTTTCAACCGGCTCACCTAACGGAGCGTGTTGATAAAAAGGGTTGACATCTTCCTTCAAAATGAGACTTTCACCATCACAATTCAAAGTTTCAACGCGTGCTAAACAGTCCGAAAGTTGCTGAACTAGTCTTCTCAATTCTTCAACTTCATTGGGTTGGTTATTACGTTGAGGAGCTTCCATGCGATCACCTTGAGGAACTTCCATGTGAGCACCACCTCTACCATGCCTATTGTTCACTATGGAGATCACCACTTCACGAAAACACCACGGATCAAACTAGGGCTCTGATACCAAATTGATGTGGACGGAATACCCAATCGCAATCAAACAACGCAGCTGGAAATTATTAGAAAATAAGTAGAGTAAAATACGACTCAATCTCAAATACAAGTGGATTGTTCAAACCACGATCACAAAGAAAGAGAATAATGATTAAAGAGTGCAAAGCAACTCTAATGAAATAAGGTTTCTTAGTAATCAATCAAAAGTCCCCCTTATCTAGCCCCTAAATAGAAAAGCATAAGGAAAACCTAATAGAATACTACCATAACTAGAATTCTTAACAAAAGGAAATAACCAATAAAAGGAAAAATAATATAAGAGAATCTCCCAATTAAATAAAGACTCTAATAGAAAAATAACTAGTCAACTAATACCTAATAGGAAATTAATAAAATAGGTAACTAATAATAATAGTTTTTCAAATGGGCTGGCTTCTTAGTCTCCCTTTTAGGACGTGCGTGTGGACCATCATATGCTCCTGCATCACCAAGTCCCGTGGTTTTTCCCATCTAAGGTTTTCCACGTAAAAATCTTGTGTCAATTTCTATGTAATTGCTTTTATGCTTGTTATGTGATTGATTTGATTGTGACAAAAGAGATTAATTTTCCATAAATTTTAATTAGGTAAGTTTTACACATAATACCTATTCAACCCCACTTTTAGGGGTATTATAGGCTTGGTAAAACCAGGAATTTCAAATTGCTATAGCAGTATACCTTTTAGATAATTTTGGATTAGATAACTTTATCATGTAGGCAGTTGATCCAAGAATGATTATTATTTAATCCAAATCTTATACTTTTCAAGTAATAACAATTACTCATTTTTTATATGCATGACCTTTTATTTATTTATTTAATAAATGAAAAACATTGAGGGGAGAGGGTGGTGCCTTGCAGCGTTGTGTGAGCGACATCCCCACATGTGAACGAAACACAGAAGCACGTAAATCTCGGGCTAAGGCCTATCTCACCCCACCTAGCAGGAAGACTCGAACCCTGAAAACTTTTTTGGAAGGCCGAGGTCCAACCACCCTACTTATGAGCTTCGATGGTTATATGCACGACTTACTCATGAAATAAATCTAATTTAAAAGTACGTCCGGATGCAAAGTTGCCTCACATGTATCCATGTCACCATATTAAGACAATGACTGGTAATCATTGTTGTATATGCAAGCAACTAATAAACTGTCTCTGGAAATCTCATAGTAATGCAACAAAGAATTTGGTTCAAAGGAGGCAATGCATAGGAACCTTAACATGCATAAAACATAAATACAGGACAAGGACATACCCCTAATTGCGAGATTACAAACCTATTTTTGTTGTTCATTTTGTTTGTATGGATATAATGTAAGATAACAATTATACAATTTTAGCAAGGATGTATCAATACACTGGACAAGGACAAGGATGTATCAACTTGGATTTTTGCACATTTTGGATTCTCTTTATCATTTTTCAATAGTGTACTTAAAATGTTGTATATAATAACATTTAGATTTTTTGGATTCTCCATTTGTAAAGACATTATAATGACAGTGCTTTGTATTAATCATGTAATGACTTATTTGTGATGATGACGAGAGATGTGTGACTTTTTTTAGAACACTTGTGTTGTTGAGATGACTTCTTTATGTTTTTTTTTTGAAAACAAATAAAATTCATTAAAAAGAAAATTGTTTACATCTAGGAATAACAAGACATCGATAATCTTCTAAGATAATATTATATCCCATAACTTCTTAGGAAATCTATGTTCCCATATATTGACATCACTAGTACAATTATATCCGAAATTGGCTGCACAATCAGTTACTCTATTTGCTTGCCTATATATATGTCTAATAGCTACCTAATCAAATCTAGCTAAGAGACACCTTATATCTTGAACAAGATTAGCCTATGCTCCAATGGACTTGATAAATGCCACAAATCGCATTAATTACCAATTGCGAATCTCCTTCAATTTGAATTTTTCTGAATTCCTTTTTCAAATGCTTTAGCAAGACCATTACGTAAAGCAGTGCATTCCGCAATGAGGACCGATGCATTACCAAGCTTATAAGAAGCAACCATAGACACTTTACCCCTGTCATCCCGAAGAACAAAACCTCATGTTACTGACTTTAATTGATACTTCCTTGAGCCATCAAAATTAAGTTTCGTCCAATTGGTAGGCGGATTCTCCCAAACAATAGACCTGCAAAATGGAAAAGAACTATACTGGCTATTATGGTTAGAGCTAAACTGAGTTAATTAGATGATCCATCTCTTCATTATTAATTTCCTTAAAATATTTCGCTGCAAATTCCATTACTTGAATCATATTTGGATTATGACCTTGAAATACCACTTGGTTTCTATGATTCTAAAGAACTTAACACACAATAGAAATTTTCTCCAGAATTGGGGATATTTCCTAACGTACATACCATAATTGTTATGAAAAAATTCAAGCCAATCAGCAAAAAGACCCATGATAATTCCTTGGATTAGGACAATGCTGAGAAATATGGTTCCAAATATTAATTACAAAAGGACAAGAAAGAAACAAATGGTTAACATCTTCTTCGTGATTACCACAGAATGGAAAATCCAAATTAATCTCAATTCCATGCCTAGAAAGCAAACATTTAGTGGGAAGAGACTCTCTTATACGAAGCCGCATGAAAATTTATATCCGAGGTAATATCTTGAGGTGCCACATCTTACTAAGCAATCTAGCTTTAGGATGATCCAAATGATTTTTATTATTGTGAAGCCAAGTACACTACAACAAAAGTGGCTTTCCATGACTTGAAATTAACAGGCATGCATGTTTGCAAGTTGTGAATATGGGTTTTTTACAACATGTTTACGTAGTACGTCATTAAAAGACCCCTTTAGACAATATTCATGACATATAACAGAAGCGCGTCGTTAATGACATCAATTACGACTTGTTTTGTTTGTTGTAAATATTGTCCCTGAGATTTGCCTATTTACAATGTGTTCTACACGTCGTAATGCTGGGTCGAGGATTTCACTAGCCTTTCACAACGTGTTTTGTACGTCGTAAATGGTTTCCACAGAATTTGCTTATCAATGGCGCATTACGCACTGTTATTAATAAAACACTCCTTCATCTCGCACACTCCTTCAATCCCCTATCTACTACCGATCCCCCTCACTATCTCCGGCCATCGGCATCTCCTTACTCCTGCAAAACTCAGATCGAATTATTTTCAAGCTAGGACTTGTTTCTTTTGGGATCAAGGGCTTTAGAAGGGATCTGATATTCAGCAGCAAGGCTTCGGTTTTTCGTCATCAAGTGTCACACTAGAACCGAGGGATAGGGAGCTTCAACATCATTGATTTGATTTTGGCTCCTCCTTCATCCTAAGCTCGGTCTCGGCGACTTACCGAAAGGTTGCGTAGCTTTGGTTATGAACCACTTGGATCCACTGGAGATCTACAAATTGGCCAGGCTTAATCAGGCTTTTTGCAATGCTTCCTCTGCCGATTTCGTATGAGAATCGAAGCTCCTGTTCGATTATCGGTTCCTTATTGATAAATTATTTAGTGGGTTCCCAGAAATTTTGGTCAAGAAGGAAGATTTATGCGCAGGCTGTGTCGACCCTAATTCCTTTGATGGTTGCACCAAGGTATTTCCATTTTTTATTATTTATTATTTTGGGTTTTTCTTTTTATGGTTTGTTTGGTAGGCTGAGAAATTGTGGTAAAATAAGAGAAGTTAGCCCAATACAACGTATGCCTTTTTGTGCTGACTTTTTATTTTTTAGACATAAGATTCAAAAAAAATTCTTGTGTTAAAAAGAAAAAAACTACCCAGCATTTCTGTTGTTATACTGGTAATGATCCACTTTCTTTAATCTCTTTGTTTTTGATGTATATGTCTAATTTGATCAGTTTATGTTGAATCTTGGTTATGATTTCTCTTTCTCTTCTACATAAAAGGATGGTTTGGTTCATTTTCTTGCTTCATAAAAGGATGTCGCAGCGATTTTTGGGTTTTTAATATATTGATCTATTAAGTGCTTAGATGGATTTGAGATGAATCTTGAAGAATTAGGTTCAAGTTTAGTTGAATCTGATTCCTTGGCTTTTGATATTGTTCATTTGAATTCATTTCTTTTGTAAGAAATTAGATTGGAACAATGTGGGTATTGAACTACTAGTGTTCTTATTTCTTAACCCGAAAGAGTCGACTGGATAATTCTTTGGATTTATGCCTCACGAAAGTGAAAAGTCCTGGGTTAGAATTCCCACTCCTTGGGTCTAGCCACCAGCTTGGTTTATTTTTTAGCAGTTATGAAAACCTGATACATGCTGTTGAGTATATATTAAATTTATCTTTGTGAACTCCGTGAGGCTACGTAGGTGAATCCGAAAGGTTATTAGTTAAAAGTATCATTTCTTGGAAATGAAAAAATTTTAGTAGGTTAAAAATTTTTATAGAGATTCTTCTATGATTGGATTGAAATTTCAATAACCAACGTTTGGCCGTTGAGAAAAAACAGGAAGGAAAAGAAAGTTACATGTTGAATTCTGTGTGTGTGTGTGTAGTTGGAAGTCTCAAGATAATGACGGGCAAGTAGTTTGTATTAGGCTGAGTGGAGGTTTCAGGCCGGTTTCTCTAGTGCCCTATAAGGATTAACCTGAGATACAAATTTTAATCTTTCTTGTTCTTACATTTCTCAGCTAGTAAACAGATCATAATTTTAAAAGAAGCTGATTAAGATTTTATTTCATCTCTAAGGCCACGAGTCTGTTCAGTGTTTCTTATTAGTCTTAACTGTTAAATTAGCATTTGCTCTTTTTTTATTTTTGTTTTGCATTATAATTATATGTTTTCATTGTTGGAATTTTCAAGATGGATGGGAGAATCGATGGGTTAAATCTGATTGGAAAAAAGATGAGAACATAGCTGGGAGGTGGAACTACTATGTCTGGCAAATGGAATGGAGACCCTAACGACAAAGGTATCCTTCGAAGTTCTAATCCATGAATGTTCATATTGATAAAGTTTTATACATTAGGTTTTTTGGTGCATTGTACATGATCAATTTATTAATTATCATTATTGACTTTGATGTCTTGGTGCAGGCATCCAGACTAGTGAAGACTACAGATTCTATGCTATATTAGCTGAATTCCCTGAATTCAGCAACAAGGACAAGACTTTAGTTTTCCAATTTTCTATGTAAACATGAACAGAAGATAATCATGATTCTTGAATTCAATTTTTCATGAATTCATGAAATGCCACAAGATAATCATGATTTTTGAATTCAAGCATTTCTAATACGGTTCAACTACAAATATTACAGTATTGTTGTTCAACCTTTTATGTACCCTCATAGCTTATAGAAATTGGGCAATGACTTTTAATGTTTTTTGATCTCTAGTTTCTGAAATTCAACTAAACGATGGTTTGAAAATCATAGGTTTCTCAGCAACCAAACAGAGAGTATTTTTGTTGGTTTTGTGTATGTAGATTGATTTAGCTACACACATAGGTTTCCTAGTAGGAACTTAACCCTACTTTCTTCTGCTTGGTTCCCGAGAAAATGTTGGTCAAGAAAACAAAATGAAAAAAATTACGAAATTTCTAGTGTTATTACTCATTTTTTGTGTTGTTATTGGTTATACATCTGATTATCACATGATAGGACCTAAAATATTGATTTTGTTTCTCCTAGCAGGTGTGGACACTGTAAAAGGCTTGCTCCAGAGTATGATAAACTCGGTGCAAGTTTCAAGATGGCAAAATCTATTTTGATTGGAAAGGTCAGCTCTTCAAATTCCCAAATCCTTGTTTTTATGTATGGAGATTGTTACTGCAGTCGTTCTTGTATGGAGATACCAAGATATGTCATGGTTCCTAACAAAAAATTTAAAATGGTTTTATTTCATGGTTCTTAAACTTTTTTTTTTTTTTTGGGGTTGAAATGTTTGCATATTTTCGTGGGGTAATTTTACCCCACTCTGATTTGGGGTGCTTGTTTGAATCCAAATTTAGGCAGTGTGCTAGACAGTTGCGACTAGTTACTGAATTTTGGAAGTAATTAGAACCAAATTTAGCTAGTCAGTGGCAACTAGTTACCGTTTTTTGGAACCACATGCACACACACACACATTGGGGATTGTGACTAAGCCATATAGAGTTCACTGCCCAAGTGTGCCTAAGCATTTATATTTGGACTAAATGCTTAGGGTGGTTAATGGGACCCTGAATTCCTATTATTATAAATAGTTGCTGTTTTGCTTACCTCTTTCTTTCTTTCTTTTTTTCTTTTTTTTTTTGTTCTTTATTTTTTATAAATGCTGCTAAGAGAGTGTCCTCACCCTTGTTTCCATCAAATACAATGTTGGCAATTAAAGCTAAGCAGTATTTTCTTTACTATAAATTAGCTGAGAAAGGTTCTAAAAAGGCTAAAGATGGGCAAATGAAGCTGCAAACTATCATGTAAAGGATAAAGTTCATACTTCCTAGGGACAATATGTGTTGCTGACTTTCTAGTAAGCAAGGGGGACTGGAGATCATATTAAAAGTTCTTTTGAATTTAGCTTCTAATCTCTCTCTCTCTCGATGTGTATATATATATATATATCATTTTTGTTAAATTTGTGTTCTTTTGAATCGTATCATCTTGTTTTTTTCTTTTTTCCTTTTGTTCTTTTCATTCACTGTTTCTTTTCTCTGCTATAAGCCTTTGAGTTCTTTCTATGTTGCCATGGAAAGGAAATGTACAATGGTTATGAGATTCTGAATTGTTGACTATAAATGCTTGTGCCTAGGTCACTATGGTATTAAATTTAACATTTTAAAACCTTTTTATAATATGCAAATCTATGGTTGTCATGCAGGAATATATATATGATTTTGATCATGTCTTAGATATCTGAATGAATAAAACCTCGACTATGCCGTAGCCAGAATGTTAAAATGAACAGTAAGAATATCATGAAACAAAACAACCAAACAGAGGGTCATGAATTTTATTTACTGAATTTCAAAATCTTATTTATTGAATTTAATATTTGTGCCTTGTTTTTGCTATCTCTTCACTCTGTGGTGGTAGTATCAAGAGTTCTTCTACTAGGTTTAGTCAACTGGTGCATTATTCGGAAGAGGGCAGCTGGGACTTTAGGAAGTAAATATTTCATTCTCCCTAGAAACCAAATTATTAAAAGTTCTTTTGAATATTATTTGTGAGATCCCAAATTATTCTTTGGCGGCTTTTATGCATATCAAATGGTAATAAAATTATTGTGAGTGGAAGTAATTTTATTGTTCTTTGTTTACCTAATATAAGCAGTTATCACATGTGGGCAGCAACTCTTTTCTTTACTTCTTGCTTATACCCACTTTCAATTGTAATTATCAAGAAAGCAAAGTACAAATCCAGTCTTACCTTCTCTATGGGTTTCTTTGGAATTTCCTGCAATATCACATTGCTACCAGATCCTGAAGCAAAAAAGGTGGGCAATTCTGATTTCTTGTTCAATGTTATGCCTATTTTGTAAAAGGAGTTGTCTTTTATCTTTAAAAGTACTGCACTTACTAAGTAAGATGGTTTACAATTTTATAGCCTGAAGACTGGGATGATGAAGAAGATAATGAATGGACAGCCCCAACCGTTGCAAACCCTGAGTACAAGGGACCATGGAAGCCTAAGGTATGTGTAATTGTAATTTGAGTTAAACCATGTATTGTGATTAGGAATCACAATTTTTATAATGACTTTCCACTCCCAATAGAAAATTAAGAATCCCAACTACAAGGGCAAATGGAAGGCACCATTGATTGACAACGCAGGTTCTTGTCCATTATTTCTTAAATATCCTTTGTGTAATATCAACTTTTTTAAGCTTCAATAGTATTTGCTAACACTTAAAAAAAATGATGTCGATGCTGATGATGCAGAAGAAGACGATGCTGATACTGAAGCCAAAGCAAATGCAAACAAAGACTGGCACTGATAGTGAGGATGAAGATGATATACATGTAAGTTCTCTTTCCTTTCTGATTATTTAAAATTAATTAATTATGTTGTATATCCTTTTCTTGTTTCATTTACATCTCTTATGGTTTTGTATTTGCAAGATGAACTTTAGAACACTGCGAAATGTGGTGTTTGGAGATAAAGGTGGGCAGTTAGGGGCTTAAAAAATTTTCCTTATCCCTTTTTATTTTTTAGATGTAGTGAGTCTTTTCTCTTAGAGAAAGAGAAAGCGAACAGTTGGGAAGTCTACATGCAAAACTACATGGTTGATTGCTATTTATCTCATTGACTATCTAAGAGCCATTAGGACAAGAGGGAAAGTAATGTGTCTTTTTTATTATCACATTTTATTATTCAAAGTATTTCTTCTTACTAATAATAAATTATTTTGTTGTTTTCCATTTCAGGGACATTTAGTTGAGGCATCTTAGAAGGTCTTCTAGTTTTTGAGATTGAGGGGGTTAGTGGGAGACTGCAGTAGTGTCAGATAGATGTTTTGTTGTTCTACATGTCATTCTCCCTTTTTGAACTTTATTTTGAGCTAGTCCAATTTATAAACATGTACTTAAACTTTATGGATGTATGAATGTTTTTTGAATTGGGTTCAAATTATAGATATGGATGGTTGGGAGTTGATGTTAATTGTAGATTAATGCACTTAGAAAAAAAACGATTTTGATGAATGATATATTTGTTATGACTTTTGAGTTGTGTTATCTTGGGCAATGATAGAAGATATATAAATGTATTGTTGGCATTTGATAAGCAAAGCAGGAAATAGGTTATAGACAATAGGTTATTAAAAAAATTAATAATAAGTAAATAAATAATTTATTAAAAAAAAATTAAAGGCCTTTCACGACGTGCTTTGTACGTCGTATTAGCTGTTTTAACGACGCACAACGCACGTCGTTAATAAGCTTAATATACCGGTTATAATTTTTTCACAACGTGCAACATGCGTCGTTAAAACACTTAATACGACATACGTTGCACGTCGTTAAAACATTTTTCATGACGTTCATTGCACGTCATTAAAACTATACGCATATCGTTGATATGTTTTTTACGACACACAGCGCACGCTGTTAAAAGGTTTTTTACGACATACATTGCACGTCGTAAATGTGTCTGGACTTTCCATGACCCCTCGATGTACGACATGCGCTTGCGCATCGTAAAAGGCCTTTCGCACGTCGTGAAAAGCCACTTTTGTTGTAGTGGAGCTGATTTAATATTTAATTTTTCATCATTAGAATATCCCCAACAAAATTTGTCCTCAAAATCAGTAACTGGGATGGGAATACTAACAATATCATTAACAATTTCATCAGGTAAAATTTCCTTTAATTCATTAATTTTCCAGTATTTACGATTATAATCTATAAAATGAGAAACTTTTAAATTAAGATCTATATTAGGCCTAATATCCAATGGTATCCGTTCATAAAGGGGCTGAACATAAACCCAATTATCTAACCAGAACCAGACATTATTTCCATTTCCTATAATCCATCTAATTCCTTTCCTAATGAGAAATCTATATCTAAGGATGGCTCTCCATACAATAGATGCATTAGTACCCGCTTTTGCCTCAAAGAAATTTGTTTGTTTCAAATACTTATCTCTCATTAATTTAACCCACAAATTTTTGTTATCTGTGAGAATTTTCCATCCTAATTTAGCAATGGATGCAGCATTAATATCTTCCATTTTCCTAAGGTCTAAACCACCTCCACTTTTTGGTCTACAAATTTTGTCCATGAGACTAATGGAAGTCCATAATGTCCATCTGAACAATTATTATGCCAAAGAAAATTTTTATTCTTCCTATCAATTTATTTTGTATTACTCTTTAACAACTTCTTTATGTTTGATACTTGGATAGTATTTGAAAAATATGATACTAGTGAAAAACAGAGACTAGGTTAAATAAAAAACTATTAAATGGTTGGCTTTTGAATTTTTGAATTTTTTTTAAAAGGCAGACATGTATGTATGTCGTTAAAAGACTTTTTACGACATGTATGTGTAGGCCATTAATTAAATCACTTTTTACGGTGTTCTATTTTTTAGCACACATTGCATGCCTTGAAAAGCTCATGACGTTTTAGGTGTCGCTCTACACGGCATGCGCATGCAAGCCATAAAAAGTCTTTAAGGACGTATTTTGCATGCCGAAAGAGCACATCTTTGTTGTAGTGATATATAAATCTGCAGGTGCTGTCCACCTTCTTTGAAAGCCATTGTGGTGTAAACCCGACTACCCGAGCACAAGTGTCTGTTACCGAATTCCCTTCATGGAAAATATTAATATGCTAGAACCTCATTGACTTCCAAAAAGTTTTACAATTTTAAGTATCTAAAATTGTAAATTTGTGGGGAAACTTTAGTTAATTTTTTATTGTAAAAAAAAATTCTTGCATTAGATTAACTTCAAATTCCACCCAACCCATCAAAGATGTACTGAAGCTCCAAAAAAGACTTGAACCCGAGTTCCTCAAATGACCCAAGTGACTTTACCATTAGCTTGATGTCACGCACATGCAAGGCACCATACATCCTTCTTGTCCCATGGCATCCTTTAGCTGCTTCAATATTAGGGTTACCTATTTATTTACTTGTTTATTAATCTTATAATTTTTTTGTCTTGCAATGAGGTTATCCAAGCCCTAGGCCCACTAATGCCCTCGAATACAAGGCCACTTCACATTAATTAATGTTGAAGATAAACCTGGCAGATGGCTAGTTAACCCCAAAATAGAGTTAGAAATCAATTTCAAGATCTTCTACTTCTTGCGGTGTAAGATGCTAATAGTGGCCTTGTAACCTAATTGTACTCCTCTCTCCTAAGTGGGGGAGGTTCACATTTTAGAAATAGTTAAATGATCATCCATGTTACCACCCAAAAAAAAAATGATGGAAATTCTCTAAAACCACTATCTACATTTGAAGACCATTGTTACTGGAAATTTTATGGGTAGAGAGCTCTAGGGAGCAATATTTTATTACTATATTACTCCCCAACATGCGTAGGGACAGGGACGTAGGGTAGAAGACAAAGTAGTGGGCAGTTCTGGGAAGCCGAAAAGGGCCGGACATGAACATTGCGTGGCTCCACACAATATTATAGATATGTAGGTATTTGATGCGGGCGGAATACCCAATCGCAATCAAACAATGCAGGAGAAATTATTAGAAAATAAGTAGAGCAAAATACGACTCAATCTCAGATACAAGTACGTGGATTGTCAAACCACGATCACAAAGAAAGAGAAGAATGATAAAAGAGTGCAAAGCAACTCTAATGAAATAAGGTTTATTAATAATCAATCCAAAGTCCCCTTCTCTAGCCCCCTTACAACCATTATATAGATAAGCATAAGGAAACCCTAATAGAATACTACCATAACTAGAATTCTTAACAAAAGGAAATAACCAATAAAAGGAAAAATAATATAAGAGAATCTCCCAATTAAATAAAGACTAATAGGAAAATAACTAGTTAACTAATACTAATAGGAAATTAATAAAATAGGTAACTAATAATAATAGTCTTTCAAATGAGCTGGCTTCTTAGTCTCCCTTTTAGGACGTGCGTGTGGACCATCATATGCTCCTGCATCAGTTTTAGGCCTAATATTGTACAATATAACCTATTATGAGATTATTCATTCTCTGCTTGGCACAAGGTGCTGGAAAAGAAAGGAAAAGAATCAACGGAAAGGAAAGGAAAGGAAAGGAAAGGTCTCTTCTGTTTTGCATTGTGGAGAGCTTAAGGATGAAGTGGTTATCGATTATCTTGTACCTAATCCAACATATAAAAAAATGAACCTAAAATAGTAAAGTAAAAAAAAAAAAAAAAACAAAACAAAACATTCAACTAAGTTTTATCGTCCTCTTGACAGTGCTCTCCCCTTGTTAGAACTTACGAAAGGCAACAACACTCATGTTTGTTAGGAGGAGGGGTTATAGGTAGGGATGGCAATGGGTCAGGTCGGATGCGGGTCGGCACTACCCCATACCCGACCCGACCTTTAATTTCTTATACCCATGCCCGACCCGATACCCGATGGGTATGAATAATTAACCCCCATCCCCGATCCACTGTTTTATTGGACTACCCATGCCCAACCCGCCCATACCCGATCGCCCTGTTGTGAGGATTTTTTTCCCCCAAATTCCATTTTTTTTGTTACTTACACCTATTACATGTTATTCATATAATCATATACAAAGTTTATAAATGTTTTTAGCACTTAATTAATATGATCTTGTTCAAATAAAATCATACCTAATATGATCACACAAATATTATACACAAACATAAAGATTAAAAAACAATAAAAATACATAATGAGCCTTCGAATGGACTCCATAAGCCTATATCAAGATAGGTTTAAGTAGGTATTTATATTTTATTGTAAAAAATATATATATTTTGTAAATATAGCGGGTCGGGTCGGGTCTTCGGGTTTTTTCTTGTTGGGATCCATACCTGACCCATACCCGAAATATTTTAAAAATTTATACCCATACCCGACCCAATACCCGAAAAAAATAAAAAATACCCGCCCATTCAGGTATGGATCAAGTCGGGACCCTATGGATCGGGGCGAAATTGCCATCCCTAGTTATAGGAAAGCAAACGGGCTACCTCTCATTGTTAGCCCAGTGGGCTCTCCCATGAACACCCCTTAGTCCCCTACCAAAAAGCTCAAACTTCTTGAGGTTTCCTTTTTGTGCAATTGCTTTCGCATACGAGAACGGAATTAATTAATACGAATGTCATTCCAAATTCCTTCTAATTCTTTCCTAATTAATGATTCCACTTATGCCAATTAAATGGTGGAAGGGAGAATAAGATTATATTTTGATCGACTTACAATAGTTGGTATATAGTTTGGCGTTTTTGTTCATTTTCTTGCAAAAAATGGTGACTTGAGGGTTAGTTTGAAACAAGGAAGATATCCCAAACGAAAATGCTATAAATGGCTACAATGTGGCATTAATTAGATAAACAAAATACCCTCCACTTTGTATTACTTTCTCAGGATGATATCGATCATATTAAAGCTCATGGGCTAAGAAGATGATTCAATTAGAAGAGTTGTAATCATACGAGCTTGTAATCATCACATCAATGTGATGAGTGTGTTCTTCAACCAGTATGGACTATGTGTTAGGCTTTGTGGAGTCTGGTGTTGTGTCTGACCAGATTTGCAGTACTTGACTCGGTTCGATCTTGGTGGCGCTACAATTTAAATGAGATTTTTTGTCGCTTCTGATTTAGGGTTTATGATGATGCAACATCCTTGCATTGTACGGAAAAATTGTCACAACTCAATGGATGTAGCCTTAGTTTTGCATGAATTACGTAAATCTTTGTATTTTGTGTTTGTTCTTATTTTTTTTTCTTCTTTAATTCCGGATGTCACACGATCCTGGAATAGGGTGGTCTTCTAACATTCTGTGGTGCCTACATTTTGGTGCGTCATGAAATCATCTCCCAAGAGAAAGCAGGTAGTTAGTACTTACTACCTATTTGTAACCATCCATGTAAAAGCTCATGGAGCTATGCCTTTGTGATCCAGTACTGGACCTTGGATCCATGTCAAAGGCTTTTTGGAAGTTTCTCTTGCCATATTCTTGCTATCACATGGTTTTTTGTCTTTTGCTAGTAATGAATTGAAAAAAAAAAATCCAAAAGAAGGACAAATTCAAAAAGATCCAAGTAGGCTAGGAGCAATCCGTAAGCCTTTACAGCTTGTAAATGTCATTGAATAGATCATTTTG
Organism: Liquidambar formosana; assembly: GCA_039720395.1. NCBI lineage: Eukaryota > Viridiplantae > Streptophyta > Magnoliopsida > Saxifragales > Altingiaceae > Liquidambar > Liquidambar formosana. The sequence continues at coordinate 27,719,802 of CM077823.1, forward strand.
AATGTCCTCGTATGGACCAACCATAATTAATTCGAGTTGGGACCCCAACGTTTTATCTTTGACATTTTATATTGGGACTTTCAAGTGGAATAGATTTAAGTATTCCACTTTTTTCATCTGTCACTGGTAATGCATGCTTCCAAGTGTGAACACAACTTAAAGTATGCCATATTCCTTTTATCAATGCAAGATAATCTATATCTGGTAATGGTCTGTTATTTTGGCAACCAAATGGCCAGAGCATGGAAAAAAATTAAGTAATTGATCGTGGTTGTCATTTTTTTTTTTTTTTTTTTTTTTTTTTGGTGGGGTTGGTGGGAGGGGGGTGCTATTGGTGAAAGGGCAAGAATTTTTGGCTGACAAAAAAACATACTGAAATATGATGCATTTTCTCAAGATATATTGTAAATTCTCTAAGTACTAAGACCCTGTTTGTTTGGAATCAGAGGTAGAAATGGAATTTCATTCTGTTAACACATGGTAACACATGTGCCATGTGTTAAACGCATTCCAATTGATTTCAAAACAGGCTGGGTTTTTGGACTAGGTAACTACATTGGAATGAAATTAAACAGTTACAACAAACATTCTATGTAATTTCTGTGATTCATAAAACACATTCTAAATTACTTTGGGCATGGAGTTATAATCCATCCCAACCCAACAAGCATGGTAGGAGAGGTATAATTTAGAAAGGAGAAGCCTAGGTTGTCATCCCATGACATCAAAGCACATAAAATATATGTTCTCTGGCTCAAGTCTCAAAATACCATATAAGAGGACAAGTTTGTTCATTCTACTCTTATGTGATGTGGAGCCATTAAAAGGACATGCCTCTCCTTCCGAGGAGGAGAAAAAATTTGCTCTCTCAATATCAAGTCCACCTTTATCCAAAAAAAAAAAAAAAATACAAACCAGAAGGGTCAGTCCACTAATCTTAATATTGATGTCACAAATGCAAAGAACCCGTCTTTAATGGACTAGAGTCTAGGATTTAGGACCTTGCAGTAAAAGGGACATTTCTGTCTTAGCGAAAAAAAAAAAAAAAAAAAAAAAAAATAGAAAAAGAAAAAGAGTTGGGTTGGGGGACATTTCTGCTGTTGTTAATTGGGATTCTGAGCTGACATAGAATATTTGGCCAGTCACTTTTCTTCTTAGTCAATGTAAATATGATTCCTTGATGATTGACACTTGGCCAGGCTCTTAATTTGGTAGTGTGAACGCGGATTATTTTAATTGGAAAGTTGAAACCTAGTTTATGGGTTTCCTTAATCCTAGGACTGCATTGGTGATTTAAGGTAGCATCGTATCTCCATTGGTCTGTGGAATCACGACCACGTGGTATCAGGAGTTGTGCTAATAAACAGTCAGCAAATCCTATACAAAATTATCTTGGCGTGTAGTCTGATCCTATACCGAGGAAAACTTATATGTAATTGTGATATAATATGTTGATATGGTATATATCATAAAGCAGCAGGACGGAGTAAAGTAAGATTGTCAGAATATTTTTTAACCCCACAATACAACTTTGCATCACTCCTATTGACCCGTGACACCGCATGACCGTGTCATAGTTACATGGAAGACTCACTCTTATACATGAGATGGTTGGTGAAATAATTAAAGCTTTCTAAATTGCACTCCAAATGAACCTAGGCCATAAACAAGTACATTTGATAAGGACTTGCTTGAATTTCTTCGTTTATTAGGGAGCAAAGTGTATGTTTAGAATTTAGGGTTACTTAATAAACAAGCCACACCCAAACAAGTTCAAGCTAAACTCAATAATGCTTGTGAACAGACTTGCTTATGGCTTGTGAATGAGATTCAATATATTATTATTATTATTAGTAGTATAGTAGATTATCTTTCATTTTCAATAAATATTTTCTAAATCTTGACCCTTAGTAGGACTACAAATGAATCAAGTTGTTCGAAAATGAATTACGAATAAGTTTGGAAAGGGTTAGTATGGTGTGAACTCGATCATTAATTTGTCTATTAAATAAGCCAAGGTCGAGCAAAGTTGATCAAGCTCGGCTCGACTACACTCATAGCAAGCTTAAGCCAAATTTGAATAACCAAGCTTTTGAACGAGCCCTACTCAAACATTTCAAACCTCAACTTAGCTCGGCTCATTTGCAACCCTATCCCTAATTGATATTATATAATATATAAATAGCTATGGTTTCAAACCAATCAAAGCACTCTTCACCCTCTATGTGAAAAGAGTGCTATAGCCTAAATGACATATATATAGAACTCAAAAAACTAGCTGCTAATTGACCTCCAATTTTATTTTATTTTTTCAAGTAACCTAGGCTATAAAGCAATTGCCTATGTTTGATATCTGATAATTATGATTTTCATTACATGCAACATCTCTCCTCCCTTCTCCAAAGAAAAAGAAAATAAAAGGTCGGGTTGGTAAAGAATTAACTATGGTTGTTAACGGCATGGTGACCTAGTGGTATTTGCCTTACTTGTTAAGAGATTAATGAGTGATCTTGGATTCAAGATTATGAAGAAGCATTGGAGAAGCATTGATCGACACCCATTTATTAATATTAAGAGGGCTAGGAGCTAGTGGGGGTAACTACTATTGATTATCAAAAACCAAAAAAGAATTAACTATGGTTGATTGATAGATCGAGTTTTAATTATTTTTTTTATTTTATCTAATTTTATTTTTTGGTAACATAAATAAGAAATTCATTATATACCTGCTCTTTTTATTTATTTATTTATTTATTTATTTGGATTAACGATTAGGAGTATCCTAAGCTTTTTTCCCACCAAGGTTTAATTACATAACCTCTTTTAAGTGCTTGATTTTTATTTTTATTTTTGACAATTGATATAATCTATTACGACCCCTAAACCTTCTTAATATCAACAAATGGGTATCAATACTTTTCCATAAGTACAAACTTAGAACTTTTGCATATAAGAGGAGAAATGTTGTTAGACCAAAGGCTGTTGACATTGGCCATCGAGTATGGAGTATGAATTGACTATACTTTTATCGATGACAGCTGGAATACTAAACTTTAATTCCTATTGTTAGGCCTATTTTGTGAAATGGATTATCAGCCCATCAACCTACTAGTCACTAAGCCAAACGTTTTAAGACATTTTGAATATTGATTTAGTAATCCAAAATAATAACCCAAAATTTTAATTATTCCTATTGTTGAATTTTTAATATTGATTTAAGTAACCCAAAATTTAAGTATTCAGATCTAGAGGAGTGGTGAATAAGACTTTTTGAATGAAAAATAATAAACATACCAAAAGTTCTTGTAGGAACTTTGTACAAACTGACGTGTAAGCCTATGTGTACATATGTAATTTTCATATTTATATTTTAAACCCTAATCTTTTATAATTTCTTACACCGTGTTTTAAATTTGAAAAAGATTAAAATTATATTATATTTGTGATCCGGCTTTAAGCTGGCATCAAAGTCTAAAATGTAGTGCTCTGTCACTCACCTAATCACCCACATTTTATCACTAAGCACACTAACTTTCATGAGACAATTTTTATTTGATAGCTTCTAACCACATATATATCATCAGAGGTAAAGGTAAAGTAGCATTTTCTTTAATTGATTTGTAGAATCCATTTATGACTTCAAGAATTGCGGATAAAATAAAAGTAAATCATCGTATTGGTACTTAACTATAGCCTATAGGAGTTTAACAGGAGTCAACTTAGTACCTGTACTTCTTAAAACATAATCCTTTGCCAATTTATATAGCTATCCGTGGGAGTTAACCCTCCGGATTCTCACAGTGGCTAACCAATGTAGTGTCACTTTGACAACTGTCTTCACATAAAGCGCTAATCGAGATTTTAACCTACTCGCGCGAGGAGGTTTTGAGTCAAACCACTAAACAGCTTTTGGGGCACACAGAGCCGCTCCATGTTTCCTTAACAGAAGATTTTATTTGCAGTTCTCTTAAAACCGCTATTATGTTTCCATATAAAGCAAGATTTTGCATAAAAAAACATCTCTTCAATTCCCTGAAATAGAAGAGCTTCCCTCTCTCTTTCCCTCTCTCTCGCTAGCTCCCTCCACCAAAACTTCATTTGTACGTTTCCTTCATATTTATTTTCTGTATCGATCGATTTCTTTTCTTTTTCATTATATCATTACACTCTTTATATTATTATTATTATTATTATTATGATCTATGTATACTAGTGCTTCAAGTATTAATTGTGGACGGGTTTTTTGAGTTATTTTAATTAGTTTTGAGTTGATAAATATTCAGCGATCTAGCAGAGAAAGGCGGCGGCAGCAAAACCCCAAGGATCTTGAAGTAGAGATGGGGAGGGGAAAGATTGTGATTCAAAGGATCGATAATTCAACGAATAGACAAGTGACTTTCTCAAAGAGAAGAACTGGATTGCTTAAAAAGGCTAAGGAGCTATCAATCCTTTGCGACTGCTGAAGTTGGAATGATAATTTTTTCCAGCACGAACAAGCTCTATGAGTACACAAGCACTAGGTCAGACTCTCTCTCTCTCTCTCTCTCTCTCTCTCTCTCTAAACAAGTTTGCATATCTTAATGATGTTACATATGTGGATCAAAGTGTGTGTATCGATATTTATGTGATTGTTTTTAGCCGGGTTTCTTTCTTTCTTTCTTTTTTTTTTTTTTTTTTTTTTTTGTCTTTTCTCTCCTATTCGAGCTGAAAAGTAATATCTCAGTTCATGTATTCTTTGATATTAATATTGGAAGATTGGTCAAGGGTTTTGGTTTTATTGTTTTTATCACATTAGATGAACATAATGATGTAATTAATCTATATAATCTTTTCCTCGATCCCTAATTGAAGGAACTAGAAAATTGAAGATGATCATGCATCAACATGCATTTTTATGCTGTTATTTTGGACAGAAACATCAATCAGTCTAGCTTGGGAAGATAAAACAATAAATAAAAACTATGCAAAATCAATATTCATGACATTATATTGGACTTAGATAAGACCTACTTTGATCTAAAAGTTATTTGAATTAGAATATGTTGAAGATAGTATTGTTGGCCTTTGCTCTTCGGTTAAGCCCAGTATTGTTAGTTCCAACTTTTCTCTTTTAGTTACGCTATGTTTGGATAAGGAATTTTTAGGTGGAATTTGCTTTTGAGATGGAATTTGTAAATATTTTATAAATTCCATCTCAAAAGCAAATTCTGTCTAGAAATTCCTTATCCAAACATAGCGTTAAGGAAATTCTTAATTTAATGTAACAATATATCATTGAATTCAACTCACAAAACGCTACATAACAGAGAAAAGATGTCATAGATCGTGTAATTGGTGACTTGAATACTTTGTACGTTTTTCCTTGTAAGGAAGTTGAAATCGGATTTCTCAAAAAACATGACATGATAGGGAAGAGATATCAGAAATCATTTAATTGGTTGGGTTTGAGAAGGGAGTATTTGATAATGCTTTATGGATAGTTGAAATCAGATTTCTCAGAAATTTAGTTTCTATTGTTTGAGGATGATGCAAATTTTCAAATCATTCAATAAATATAATGAAGAATTGATTTACACCGTGATTACCTATATTTATTCTTTCTCAGTTTCTCTTCATCATTTTTGCATTAATTCTTTGTCATGAACTTCTCCTGTAGCTTTTGAGAAAGGCCATTTAATAAGTACTAAAAAACTAACAAGGTCTTTAGCCTAGTGGTGAGGAATGATGGGATAAAGGATAGGAGTAAGATAGGTTAATTAAGGGTTCGAACCCCTCCAATTGTACCCAAAAAATCAAAAAAAATAAGTAAAAGGTCTTAAGTTCACTTGAGAATTCTCCCAACAAACAAATAATGGGAATGAAAGTAACAACACGTAAAACAAGAAAATATAGAAAGAATCCATGTTCACGTACATATATGTGCACATATAGGTACAAACATGCATAATTTTTATATTTAAAAATAAAAAAATAAAAACCGCTATATACATGCATGTTTTGCATGAATGGGTTACCTCTTAATGTCCATGAAATACTATTCATGACCCTTGAAAACCTTTAGTAGATAAAAGTTTGGAACCTTTTGACATAGTTTGATTATAAACAACATAAATGTTCCTCGATCTTTCTACTAGAATCAAAACAGTTATCATTATATATATCAATGTTGGGGAGGGATCCATTTACTACTCGGTGTAAAACTTTTTACTCTTACACCCCTCAATATCTTTTTATAGGAATAATATTTTGTCAATCCAACCGTTAGATTAGGTTTTCTATTTATACATGTCATGCATGCCGAATTTCAAGCAAATCTGATATCGAGAAGTGTTTGACCTGTAAACTCACATTTTTTATATAAATAAAACTATAATTTGGGGCACTTTATAAATGACATAACTCCTAATATCCGATTTACTTAAAATTTGACATGCATGACATACATGAATAGAGAACCTAATCCAATAGTTGGATTAGCAAAACATTATTTCTGTAAAAAGATATTAAGGGGTGTAAGAGTAAAAAGTTTTACAGTGGGTGTAAATGGATCCCTCCCAATTAATGTTTGTTGTGTTGATTATTATTAATAATAATAGTAATTAAAATTATTATTTTGTGATTATGATTATTATGATTATTATTATTATTGTTATCAGCTTTATAAGATGTAAAACTTAGTTTAAAAAGAGGATAGACATGCAATCTAGCTAATTAATATGCTTTTTCTATATATGTCGGCCCATGATTCATTACACAAATTTCCTCCAATGTCCTAGTAAAAGGATTTTCTTTTCTTTTCTGTTTTTTTTTTTTTCTCTTTTTTTTGGCTAAATGTGGGTATCCCCATCCTATTCCCGACAAGGCTAGGTTTGGATCCAAAATATTCTCACGTGATACATAGTTCACCTATAAGGTCATGCATATGATAATGAAGTGGTGAAGATTCAAACTCTGAATCTCCAATTCTTAACCATGGTCATTGTGGTCAAAGCTACCCTCAGGCTTTTCGAGGATTCTATTAATTACCTTTCATTACTTCAATTATATTCAAGCTAAATAATATTGAGGGATCGAACATGTTTGAAGATATATAGTCATATGTTCACTTGGCAAGAAAGGACCTTGTATGGTTTTCGATAAGATACACCCATATATATATATATATATATATATAGAGAGAGAGAGAGAGACAAACCGATAGACAGACAGACGGACAGAGCCCCGATCAAGTGAGCATGTCATGACTCGGAAATAGACCATAACGTGTTTTTAGTAAAGCATGTTTTATATAAAAATTGAGGATGGTTTATAAATAAATTTTCAATTTAAAAAATTATTTTTTGAGAAAATCCATCATAGTCCTATTTGAAAATAGGACGTACCAAGTTATCGACTATTTAAATCTATACAATTTAAATATAAAATAAAACCATCCACAGAAATAAACATTAAGTTAAGCTGGCTTCAGTATTCCATAGAGTTCTACCATCCTTACTTGCAATATAATATATGTTCAAACTATTTAAATATAATAAAGTCCATAATGTCATAAATAAAATTCCACACGACATTTGCATGCAATGCGTGTTATGTCTCATGCTATTCCTGATTAGATGCTTCTTTAAATGAATCATCCTTACCTTACCCAAAATCTGCAAAATTTGTTGTCGAAATAGGGTGTGAGTAAAACTTAATAGGTTACATTTTTCAAAGATGTATAACAAGATTTAAAAACAATTTTCACAATGGAATAACAATATAACTAAATTGAAATATACAAGTTTTAAATTAAGGGAGAGTATACATCAACTATATATTTGATCAACCACCATTTTTTTTTTTGGTAACCATATCATCATGATATCAATTGATAATCCTCCCCAAGTCATGTAGGGCCCTCGTACGTACATGAAATAAAAGAAAACATGGCAAGATATCCCTACTTGAGACCATAGTAACCTCTACTTCAGATCCACACTGGGTAGTCCAGGACTAAGGATAGGAAGATATATACGGCGCAATGTCCCTTTTTTTTTTTTTTGGGGACCGCAGTAATCCTAACTCTATTAGCCTTTATCATCATATCAATTCACATGTTAAATCTCCCACAACCATTTATAATTAATGGTAGAAGAACGGGTTCTGAAACACTTCTATAATAAAGACCCACCAATATTTCAACTATAAATAATTTAAAATAATAGGTTTCAAAATTAACCTATTGTATCCAAAATCATGCAAGGGTTTTAAATACAACATGTATATAGCAAAATAGGGTATAAATATCAAACCCTAGGTTTTCTAAACACATTGAATTTACAAAATTAAACCCTATACCCATGTAAAACATGAGATGTAGTATATAACCATGTAAATCATATCCCTATGAGAATGTCTCAACCCATATATACAATTATCTATAATCATGAAAAATGCACATAATTCCCAAACGGTAGCTAGAATATCAATAAAGGAGAATATAAGTAGAATCATAAGAATAATGTAACTGTGGAAAGAAAGTAATCTAAGCTTAATCAAATATGTACCTTCCTAATCAAATCACACCAACCCAGTCTCCAATATTGGGATTGAGATACACCAAACCAAATCACTTTTGGTATATCTCAATTATATTATCTCCTGTAAGAAATACAAACCCAAGGGTGTACACACGTAGATCAGGGTGAAAATTGCAAAATTAAAGCTCTGCGAGGTTGAATCCAAGCTCCCAAATTCTCATGCTTCAGCATCGGCCTTCTCTTTCTTCTTGAGTCTCTCTCTCTCTCTCTCTCTCTCTCTCTCTCTCTCTCTCTCTCTCATCAACTGAGAAGTGGTGAATTTCGTGAGAAAAATTTTGGTTTAAGGGTTTTTATAGAAGTAGATGCAAAAGGGTCAATTCACCCCACAAAAATCTGACCCACAGTTGAAATTCATAAGTTTTAGTCAACTATAACAAGTGTGTAGTCGACTAAAACTAACAGAATGCAATATATAAAATTCTTCTAGTTTTAGTTGGCTAAAGGTGAGTTTTAGTCAACTAAAACAAGGAAGTTTTAATCGACAAAAGGAAGTTTTAGTCAACTAAAACTAGCTCCCGATTGAGCTTTTGTCAACTCTAGTCGACTATAACTTCTAAAATACTCAAAACCAAGCTATAATAGCACACCAAATCATCCCTTAACCACCTACATGTGGTGTCATCCCATGCATTGTATTCCCCATGTACCTAAATCCTACATGAATAAAATTACGACATCCCATAATTAATTTACATATTACTAGGCCATTGGCCAAATTAAATTAAATAAAACAATTCACACCAACATTAACCCATCAAGAGTATCATAATTTCAATTATGAATTATTTATGTAAGCATGCTTCCACGCATCATATGAATAACCAAGAAATATCCATGCATCTCTAATATTATCTACAAAAAATGCATGTTTATAAAATAAGAATAAGTATGACAAATCATTACATACAATTTTCACAATAATAAACCAAAGCATAATAATAATCCAACCAAGTATATCATGCTAAATAAAATATGCCATTCACGTGAGGAAATAAAGGACAACACAGCAATAACCTCAAATACGAGACAACACTACCTTAGCTCAAGACTATGGAGGGGACAACATAGCAAGATGTCCAAAGACCGCAAATAGTCCAAGCTCGAATAGTCCTTACTTTTACCGAGTATTTATTTAATTCATTTTCAATGCATCATTATACCAACAATGATATGTCCATGAGATGTGGTTATGCCAACCAACAATAATACGCCTAAAGATAATAAATAAAATTTAAAGTAGGACTTAACCATATAAAACATCATGTTAAAATTAAGGATTCCAATGTCAATTATAAATCAGCTTCTAATGTGAATAAACGAGAGCTTCTTTTTAAAAAATGATACTTTGTATGGATAGTTTAAAGAAAAGACAGGCAACCTATGGGGTTTAATATGAAGATAACTTATGTGTTACAATTTCTACACCCACCCTACTTTACTTCTATAACCACGATGCAATCTAAATTGACAATAACCCAATATTTCACTAGTGAACTAAGCATATGAGATTTACTGTCACTTTGATTGATGTTAGAACACTCTCACTACCTCATCTCTAGTTGACACTTAATTTAGTGACTTCTTCACAAAGTCTTTCATGCTTCAGCACATTTATGAGTTGAGAAAAGAAGAGGGGGAAGGGGGGTTTGTGGTTCACACATGTTACAAATGCTTGTATGCTATACTAATTTTCTATAGTCTTATATTTCCTTTGTGTATCGTCTCCTCATATACATATATATATATACACATAACCAATCCTATGAGGACATGTGTGCTTGTGCTGATATAAGGTTATGTCAATACCATGCATTGGGGGTTATACCCCATAATCAACCAATACAAGGAATAAGTATAACCCTTAATGCATGGTACTGATATAATTTACATCATCACATACATTATGTTTACCAAAGTGCTATAGGATGAATTAATTTCTTAAATACTCTATTGAAGAAGCTTGAATTTCTATTAACATTCATTATGATTGTTGATATTTTATCATGCCTTTAATTACTAGTTTTCTCTTCAAAGTAATCTCAATCATGATCATATCCTATAGAATTCTTGGGTAAAAATTTATACATATATCAATAACAACGTTGGTAACTGATGTTTACTTTTGTATCAGTATGAAATCTGTAATCGAACGATACAACAAAGTAAAAGAGGAACATTATCAACTGTCGAATCTAGCTTTAGAAGTCAAGGTAATCCTTCATGAAGCACTTCGCATTTCCCTCCTTGAGTTTTCCTTCATCCATATATAGAAGCATACTTATTTCTTCTTTTTACATTTTTCTTTTGATGGAAGAGCTCTTTATAGCATAAATTACCAATACTTAGAAATTTATGTTGAGGTCATTTCTTAATTAAAAAAGGAAAAGAAGAATGTGAAAAATCAAATATATATGGGTGTGCACATGGATTCATGGATTCACATCAAACTACATATCTTAATCATAAAGCTTGAAGCATTTGAACCTAAAAGATTGAATTAGAAGATATAGATGAATTAACGAAAAATAGCATGCATTAGATATATATACATACAGTCCCGGTCAGGTCACCATGCATTAGGCACTATACATTAGGGGTTGTACCTTATGCATTAGACCAATATAATATGTAACTCACCAATGTACAGAATACAAACCCCAATACAAGTGCTGATATAGCTTATATCAGCACATCCTCACCTTACCATCATCTTATATATACATATATAAAATATATAATGAACAAAATCTTGTTCTATAGGCATTGTTAGAAATGTTATGTCACGTTTCACTCTCTTAAAATAACTATAACTTTGAGCTGACAAAAACAATCATATTCATAAACATTATAGAAGTGCAAATATAATTTTAAGTCATTTGTGTAATACACTAAATGGCAGCGGAATATTGAAGGATATGACTACAACGAATGTCAACAATCTAGAACTCCCAAATTCACGAGAAAGACATAAACAACAGAGAAAACTCTCAAAGTTTTATTGAGAAAAACAAATAGATCAATTGTAATTGCTCGAAGGGCTACAAACCTATTTATAGAGAACTAATACTTAAATTTTAAGTAAACTAGAAATAGGAAATAATTAACTTCTATAAAACCCAAGAAAACAATAAAATAGAAACTAATGATAAAATTTAGAATAAAATAAAACAAGCAAAAATAATAAATTCAGTGGGTGCAACCTATCGGTACCAAAAGGTGACGGTTATTTTTACAAACATGATTAGTCGATATAAACCAACGAGGGGACCTCTTCGCATAGGCAACTAGTCATGACGAACAACCAGTTAGTCCTTGCAAATTGGCTCCCTTGGACTCTTCTCTTGGACTTTCCATGCTCTAGGTTTTCCATAAACTTATATGCAAATTTATCTACATCAGGCCCTTCTACATAAGAAGAACTCATTCTCGAGATGAGATTTGGATGAGAATGGCTATTCATAATAATACGTGAATAAGTCAACGGCATTGAAAGTCCTTAAAATCTTCATGCTCTTGGGAGATCAATCACATAAATATTGTTATAAGAATTTAAAGAAAAAATACTTAGTTCATTCTAAACTTATTATCAAAATAGATAGAGCTTCCACTATTAACTTCACACTTGGTTGTGCTATGCAACGATGACCCACTATTGCTGTCACAAAGGTTCATAGTTTCTAAAGATAGTGGCTAACTAAAAGGGTTTGCCTTAACTCCCACAGTCCTAGCATGGGGTGTTTTATTCATTTAAAAAAAAATGCTCAATTTCATTATAAAACACATCTATAAAGAGAATGCATCAAAAAATCTTGAGGTAATTGCTTGTTGATATATATATGCTTCATTAGTACTAGTACTAATCAAGAGAGAAGCCAGCAACCAATTAAAATAATATCCATTCCAACCAATACAACTATAAGGTGTTGGCGTGAGCTTAGGTGGGTGTGTTTGAGAAGAGAGAGAGAGAGAGAGAGAGAGGGAAAGAGACCCTATCAATGGGTATGAGAGAACTTAAAATTATCAAAAAGAGAGTTGCGTATAGGAAGGAAGAAAGAGGGGGCTTTTTTTATTTTTTTTAAAAAATTATTAAAGTGGGTGGTCAAAATGCTTTAAAAGAAATGAGCAATGCAACAAATATTTAATGGGGATTAATTAATAAAATTAATATAGAACATGTATAGGAAAATTAATTAAACAACATTTTAGTGGGTTGCCAATTACCCCCACTCATCCTTATGTGGCTCTACCCATGGTTCTTATTGAATACGTTAAGTTTTCTAAGTTTCTAAACTTTTTTAATATTGCAAATTATTCATATATTATGAATCATAAGATCATTCATCTTAATGAGTTCAATTTATGTTACATTTATTGACTTACCCAATTACACTATTTGAGAAAAACTAGAATTGAGAATTCTTTTATTTCAATTTAGTTATGTTCGTTTGTGTATCTTAAATTAAATAAATAAATTGAATTTATTATTTTTGTACTTTATAGTTCTGGCAACAAGAGGCAACAACCTTGAGGCGACAACTGGAGTACTTGCAAGAGAGCCATAGGTACAATCATGTCACTTATAATTACCCTAAGCAGTACATAGCAATTGGTATAAATGTAGTATAGTAAATGCAAGATCCAAGTAATATTATATGGATTTGGTTATAGGTGTTTTGTTGGCTGCAAGTGTTATCTAGGTGTCAGATTTGCCAAAGCACTAAATCTTAGGATATGATAATTTAGGAAAGTACCAAATATTGGAGTTTCAATCTCCCCACATTATCGATTCCTTCATTGGTTCTTTGAAAAAATTTCTAAGTCTCCTGGATGGTTTCACAATGGGAGACCTTCATAAACTCACTAGTGGACAATAGAGAACACGACATTAATCCCTTTGGAATTCCTTTTATATTCGCTCAATCCCCCAATATATCCCCTCCTTCTTCATAAACTCCAAGACAACATGCAACACAATCATTCCATATTCAACTAACATAAGAACATATATATAAAGAGCAGTATAAAGATAAAAAACCATATTTATGTGGAAAACCCCAAAATGGGTCAAAACCATAGCCTACCAAACTACAAATCCATTTTATCAAAAGGACTTACAAAATAAGGTTAGTATAACCCCTATCCCAGGTGATTCACTCTGTATTCTTTAACCTTGAACAATGTAAACCAAGCTTTATCGCCAAGCTTACCCTACAAATAGCATGCAATTAAATTCCAAGATGCCTTCTTCGCAACCTTCTTGATATATATGTGGATGGTGAGCAAAACCAACTATCACACTAACCTAGGTGAGGTAGCTATATAGATCACTCTACAAATCGAAGAAGACATTAATTTTCAACAAAGAGGTTCTCTCTAGAAAGCAAGCCATCCTCAATTAATTTCTCTCTCACAAAACTTGCCACTCAAGGCCGATTATTCTCTCTAAACTTGCTTACAAAATAGGGTGATCTATATAAAGATTACTTATATGTAAGGTTTTGAGTACGTGTAAGGTTTCCAAAAAGGGAAAGAAAATCATTCTCAAAATGGCACTACATCTCATGTCGTTCGAACAGTCAAAGTTGATCATTCAAATGACACGGTGGTTGAGAGCAAACCAAAGTCTCAGCCTCCGCATCGTTTGAATGTCCTTAATTAATAGGTTATTCAAATGCCAAGTCTCTTGAGAATAGACCTCAATTCCAGGTTACATGATGTCCGTATGATATAAGCCATGCGTTCGAACGGGATCTGAAAAATTCCAACAAAATAATCTCAAACCCAACACATATCAAACAAAAAAACACACCTACTACATAGAAGGCCACTAATATGAAAACACTAAATAGCTAAGGTAGATTTAAGCTAGGCTTCCATGTTACTTACTATGCCTAATGAGATTGGTTTTCATCCACATATATATGTCTTTTAGTCTTCAAGTCTTCATCTTCAAAACAACATAAGACAAGGATACTCTAATGATTCTAATACCACCATTGGTTTTTGGCATCAAAATTAGCCAACAAAAACATCTAGGACCTCGAAGAGATTAACTTATTAATGGAAGGTTATGTATTATTTGGAGAGTGTTGAGTCCTATAGACGCGTGTTGGCTTAATAAGGGTGCCAAAAACCTTGTGTTGTAATTGTAAACTAGGGCTGTCTATGTCATGTGATACATTTGTGGTCAAGATGATGACTTGAAGGGATTTGGATTTGCTGCAGTTTGTAACTTTAACTGCAGCATCCAGTTACCGTCGGATGACTGACACGTGTCCAATTAAAGTCATCTATGGCTGGAATTCAAAACGCGCACAAACGAATTCGTTTGAAGGGGAGTTGCCTGACATAACGGCGTGGGACGGAGGGATTCAAAAAACATACCTACCAAACGCTGCGTTTGGCCTAGATTTGAAACCCCCGCTTGCCCACCCATTCTCCTCTCTCTCTCTCTCTCTCTCTCGGCATTGGCGTTGGCGTCAGCTGTCGATGACCCAGCTCACTGTCGGTGATCGCGGACGGGGCCGTCTGAGAGATCGAAGCAAACACTACCGAGAAACTGCTCCGACTGTCCGTCGCTCCTGAATCGGGTTTGTTGTGCCCGAATCGTGTAGCAGTGGCAGCGACAGGGGCAGGGAAAGAGGAGAGAGAGAGCGCGGGTGGGGAATCAACTTCAGTCGCCTTTTTTCCTCAAAACAGTTATCTCCGACGACCCCTAGACCGGATCTGTTCCTTCAATATGGTTAAGGGCTTTTGTTTTTGGGTATGAAATAAAAGGGAAAAAATTGGGTTTTTGTTTATGGTGTTTGATTAAAGTAAAAAAAAAAAAAAAAAAGAAAGAAAAAAACAGTTGGCCGGAAAAAATGGTGTTGCTCGACGATGCCGCTGATGTGCAGGTTAATGGGTAAAATGAGTATACTCCAAAGAAGGCCATCATCCAACGAAGGGGGAGGGGGTCTTGTTTGATTTTTTTCCCAGATCTGTTTGATTTTTTTTCTTCTTTTTAATGGGTTATGTGCCTAGATTTGTTCCAGAAAAAGGGCGGGGTCTTGTTTCCTCGGTTGCCACCGGCCATCGCACCATGCTTCCATGGTCAGTGAGCGGTGTCACCGACGGCTGCCGCTAACGCCGAGAGAGAGGAGAGGAGAGAGAGAGAGAGAGAGAGAGAGAGAGAGAGAGAGAGGAGAATAGGAGGGCAAACGGGGGTTTCAGATCTAGGCCAAACGCAGCGTTTGGTATGTTTTTTGAATCCCTCCGTCCCACGGCGTTATGTCAGGCAACTCCCCTTCAAACGACTTCGTTTGTGCGCGTTTTGAATTCCAGCCATAGATGACTTTAATTGGACATATGTCAGCCATCCGACGGTAACTGGATGCTGCAGTTAAAATTACAAACTGCAGCAAATCCAAATCCGACTTGAAGTGGTGAAGACTTTACGTGTAGTTTGGTTTAACCAAGTCTTAATTTTTTAGATATGGTAAGTGACTTAAAAGCCATTGTACTAACATAAGTAGTTAGTTTCATTTCATTGTTGGCTTTGTGTGTATGTGTAGAAGATGTTTTGAGCTTAAAATTATTAAGGTTAGAAGACCTTCTTAAGAATTTTTCAGGGTCTGTTCGAAGCACGACTTTGCCTTTTTAACCCAATGTAACCCAAGATATAACTCTATCCTCAAAAAACATTGCATTTGAACATGAAGTGTAGATCATTAAAACACTGCAGTGGCTACAAGGGGAGTATGTTTACAGTCATTGCACCGTTCAAACGCACTATACCACCATTCAAATGACACGAGAATTAGTGCAATTCTAAGAATGATTCTCCTTACCTTTTTTGGAAACTCTATAGACATGTACCTCACCTTTGGTATAAATAATTTTTATGACTTCTTTGTAGATAAAGAATGTTAAAGAAGCTTGTGTGTGCCTCCATAGTGAATTTTGTCTCCTGTGAACCCCAAAAAGTAACTCATGTGATTGAAAAGAAGTCACCATCTTATTTTTTTTAAGGAAACAAGAACCTTTTTGTTTTAAGAAAAACAATTGAATGAATCCATGTTTAAAAAGGAAAGGCAAAAAACTAGTCTTTTGGAAACCAAATAAACTAGGGATTCGGAGGTTAAGTTATGACATGGAAAGGTTTTAGGCAAAGCCTATAGGCACCAATGCATATATATCACATCAAGAGTTGCATGCATATCATATATTCCATCCATTCATTCACATAGAGCAAATAATAAAAATAAATGAATAGAAAAAAGGAAAGAAAATAAAACCTAGGATACTTGGTTCCTAGGGTGGACTTAAACCTCAAAGTGAATGCCTACGTACCATGTATGGAAGTACATGGATCAAAGTTCACATAGTTCGAAAAGAATAGCGTTATAACCTAACATATACTTATAGTAAAAAGCTTAAGTTTCCTTATTTTAAAAGATAGAAAGTGTGATAATAAACCAAGTTTGGAATTTTAGAAATAAGGTAACTTCCAAAAGATAGAAACTTTGGATAGAAAGACAACTTCTTTTATAAAAAACTTCTAATAATTATAAAAAATCCCTATTACCAAATAACCCTAGAAGAGAGAAGGGAATGATTAAGGAAAGAAAATTAGGACACTTTCATACCCTACTTACCTTGTGCAATTTACTCCAACTAATAGCAAAATGAGCAATAGCAACCCTATTTGCAATAATGCAATTACCACACTTATTTGCACCCTTACACGTGCTTTAAGACCATTCAAAAATAATAATATACAAATCTGGACAGAATTATATTAAAACCTAAATTCATCCACTAGTCATGTAAATAACACAAATAATGAATAAACATAAACCCTAATGCAACCCTAACACCATGACTCAACTAAAATGTATAAAAATTATAAAAAATATGCCAAAAAAAAAAAAACCCTTATGATCATTAGAATATCATACAACCTCATTAAACATAAAAATAAAACAATATCAAGTTAAAAAAGATGGTATAATACCCCCATGTAAAACCCTATACTCTAAAAAGGATAATTATCGTTGTAAAAAGATAATTCTCCAAAACCTTAGAAATCCTCTACATAAATATTGCAACACTTATCATGATTATTTTACATGAATAACATATATAACAACCATGAAGAAAAATTAATCAAAAACTCTAACCTAACATGCTATATGAAACTCACCCAAAATAAGGATAATAAAAACCCCAAAATCACAATTATGCATTAAATCCTATAGAATAAGTCTAAAACATGTAAAACTTATTATGGATAGCCTTTAAATCATGTATATTAACTAACAAAACATTAATACATGATAAAAAAAAATCAAGCTTTAACATGCAATGGCCTTATTCTACAAAAAAAAACCCTAATTTCAGCACTATAAAGATAGCATTATACCTTAGAATTACTCCTGTATTGCTGTAGAAACTGTCCTTCTCTCTTGTGACTAACTTGAAACACTCTCCTTCAAGCCTCCCACAAGAAATTCAGCTCTCCTTTGGAACTCTCTCCCTTACTCTCTCTTAGAACTTAGGTTTAACGCATAAAATTAAGTAGCTCCCCTAATGCTGAAACATAGTGGGGTATTTATAGAGTACAGGTGGGATAAATCAATGGCTGGGATTAAAACTCTAAAAATTAATCCAAGGGTTATTATTAACTCGTGGCTTAGGGAACTCAAAGTTACCAAAAAAATAAGAAGGAAATTTATCCAAAAGAGTCAAAGTTCGTCAAAATATATAGGCAAGAGATCCCACTTCAGCAAAAATAGGTAAGTGGCTTTCGGCTGACCACCTAAGGCTAGGGCAGCTAGCCACTTGGGCCCAGGCAGCTAGCCATCCAAGCTTGGGTGGTCACCCGAGCCCTCTATCAAGTTTTGTCCAATTTTGTTCTTATTTCCTTTCGAAAGTGTTTTAGTGATCAAATTAACTCCGTTTTTGATGAAATAAAAGCAAAAACGATCATATTTTGATGAGGAATACATTTTTGAACATTTTAGGGAAAAAATCACTAACCATGGGTGCATGGTTAGGTTTTACAAAGGTAGTTAACTGTTATGCATCACCATTACAAAGCTTAGGTATGCACATAGGATTGAACCAGATACTTTCCAAACCAAAGTTGAACATTCCAAATCAATTTTAGGGATAAAATAAAGACTAATTAAAGTCAATTGAAAAGAATTGATTGGTGATCATGAGTCGAATTGAGCCAACCCAAGATGGGTCTTTTAACAAACTTGAACTATATTGAGCCATTTTAACCTTAAGCCATTAATTCACTAAATTGAACCTCTAAATACCTCATATGACCAATATTAACTCCAATTATCAATTTGGAGATCATTTCAAAGTCAAACAAAAAGTTTATGTTCTAAAAGACAATTATGCCATTCAAGTCACAAAAGGTCTTATTAACGCTCAAGGTCAACTCCAAATTGAACCAAAATTCATATCCATTATCCTTAGGACTATAAAAAAACTAATCCAAGTGACTAGACTAAAAAACAAAACAAAAACTTACATAAAATGACAAACCCTAGTAAGGTGATGCAAAAATGGGGTGTAACAGTCTCCATTGATGAGTGCTTTGTGCTTCCTTCTCTAAAGTGAACCACCATTGATAAATCTTACATCTTGATCATTCCCATATACCTTCCTCTCCTAGATTACAGTTGAGTTGGTTTGTCGTTCATCCATCCTACACACTGATCAAGATTGTTGTCTAATTAAGTGGGGGTATTTTGGAAGCCGTAGGTACAATGGGCTAAGCTTGGTGATAAGCTTAGTTTACAAGCCCAAGGAAGAAGATACAAAGACAATTGGCATAGGATTTGGGATTGTAATGTATTTCTTGCCTTTCCTTGTAAGTCTTTCTTGATATAGTGGATTGTGTCTGGGGTTTTTTTTTTTTTTTTTTTTTTAATCTGCAAAAATTAATTATATTAAGATAGAAACACAGCCCATACACCAAGAAAACCCTAGAATATGGAGGTTTTTCTACCTATGTCTTATGTTTATTCTTTTATTGCTTTCTGTATATCTTGTTTTTATATGTAGATTGGATGCGGATGATTATAGAAGTGCTTGTGTGTTGAAATTTGGAGTATGTGGAGAAGAAGATTTGAATATTGGGAATGTGTTTCTCTTGCAAGTGCACGTAATTAAATTTAGATTAATTTGGTTAATTTGGTTGTGACCTAGGACTAGCTCTATAAAGATCCTAAGTTTGATCACTAGTTTGGAAGAACACCCCATTTCCGCTTTAAGGATTATTGTCTTTAAGCTTTTCAAAACGATTAATTGGTGTGATTTTTGCGCAAAAATCTTTTTCATAGAGCTAGTCTTTCCGCGTGTTTTCCACTGCATCAGATGTCTAAGGGATTTGAGAGGATTAATTCCTAGATTATTTCTATTTCTTCCCCTTCTTATCCTTAATTTTCGGCACTTCTATGTTTGCTTTAAAAATCACCACTAGTCATTGTTTTTTGACTTTTTGGACCTCAAATCGTAATTTTTTATGAGGAATTTTAAAGTTCTCCATTATTTTTTCTTCTACTAAACTAAGTTTTATACCTACAAAATAGAGTTTTTAACCTATAATGCGTTTGGGTGAGGAATTTGTGTTTAAAACGGAATTTGTCAAATTCTTTAAATGTAAAAATAAATATAATAATTGTGTTTAGCACTAATTAAACTTGGAATTTTTTAAGTTCAAGTCAGAACTTTAATTCCAAATTTGGATGAATTTTCCAAAATCCATCTTTTAAACAACAAAGTTGCAAAATTCAATTTGCAAATTCGAACTTTCAAAATCTTTAGCCGAGCAAGGAACTCGAAAAATCCCACTAAAAAATTTTGAACTTTGAAAATCCCATTATTTTAAAAAACCAAAAGTTTTTTATTTTTTCCAAATTCCTCACCCAAACACAGCATGATTATCTTACCTTTAAAAGATGATGCAACGATAGAAGGCATGGTTCCCTACAAAACGCAAAATAAGTTATATTTGATAATAAAAATTTATATGTGAAAATGCACATTTATAGGCCTTGACTACACTTGCTCTCTCATCGTTGTAGGCAGTTGAGGGGAGAAGAGCTTTCTGGTTTGAGTGTCAAAGATCTACAAAATCTAGAAAACCAATTGGAAATGAGTTTGAAGAGCATCCGAATGAAAAAGGTATGATTAACTTAGCTCCCCAGTCCCTATATAATTCCCAATAACGCTATTTATCCTTTACATGGGGTGCATGCATGATCCTTAACAAGTTTAGCTTTTGCTACAGGAACAAATTTTAACTGATGAAATACAAGAACTAAACAGAAAGGTCTTCTAGGAAAAATGGTTACAATGTCCCATTTATAATTTTTTCTTTAGTGAAAATTCCACATTGAGTAGCTAACCATGACTGATTTCATTGCAGTGGAATCTTATTCATCAAGAAAATATTGAACTCTACAAGAAGGTAGACCTTATCAGTCAAGAAAACATAGAATTGCATAAGAAGGTATTGGTTTACACAACCAGCATCGATCAGAACTTCTTTACCCCGATGGCCCTATTTCATCTTTAAATGCATATATAATAGTAATTAAACTGTGTCCTAGCTGAGCCTGAGTGGAAGCTGTTTTGGTTCCTCAGGCGTATGGATCGAGGAATGTGAATGTGGCAAACAGAAATTCCCATATTCCGTATTGTACCAGTGATGGATTCGCCTTGCATGCACCCATTCTTCTCCAGCTAAGCCAGCCAGAGCCACAAGATGATGAAACACCAGCAAATTCAATGAACCTGGGGTAATCTTTGTCCTCGAAAAACTTTGAAATCAATGTAATTATCAATCATTTTACAATAAGGTGCATTTGATGCAACTTGCATCAGGTGATCTCAATCACACCAGTTCATTTGCTTGAATGCCCATGATCAGGCATAACTTAGTGGTGAGTGAATGGTGAGACCAGGGTCACCTGATGCATATATCAAGTGACCTTCAGTGGTGATAATTTAATAGTGAATGAATATTGGTGAGATTGAGGTGCACGTACTTGATATATGCAAGCAACTCTTGAACAACCAGGATGAGGCATAACTTATTCTTGCCGCTTTGCAGCAAACTACAACTGCATTAGCAAAGCAGGCCGGGTGCAAACTGCATGTGGATGGACTTCAGTTGCTTCCTATGCACGTCTCAAGAACTTGCCCCCACAGTTGAAAAATCATCATTCTATTAGTGTGATTTCATTCGTTGCTACCAAACTAAATACATTCTGAATAAAAACCAATAGATTTGGTATAACATGCTTTATGGAGCCAACTTTAGAATCTCTGTAAAATGATCAAGCAAACCAGCTACCCGTGTAAAATTATGTAAAACTGCACGTGCTAGGTGTAATTCCCATTTTCCTAAAGATTTATCACTATAAACAGACTACTGCCTGCAAATTTTCGTAACTTTATTTGTTTGATAAAGATTCATGAATATTGAATGGTGAAACTCACAATTAAAACATTGGCATGAACGGACCAGCATCCGAATTGATAAAATCCTTAGAATTCTCATGAATTTTTTTCTAGCAGAATATGTTCTTTAATTCTTGATCCCTCTAGAGAGATTTGTTAGTGCAATCGATCCTCTATCTCTCCCTCTTTCTCTCTGTGCCATGTAGTAACAGATTTATCAAGATTTTTTGGGGAAAAATAAGCAGAAAAGTTGTGATGGATTTAAGGGTAATTAGATTTCCATAGAATTAAGTGGGTTGGAGTTAAAATTGAAAAATAATGGATTTAAGGGATAGGTAGAGACGAAAGAACCGAATTTGATTCGGATTCAGATTAGGAATATGATTAAAATGTAAAATTGAATGGAATTTTGAGAAAGAGTGGAAGAGCTGAAGAGGGTATAGAAAGAAATTAATAAGAGAAAGACGTGGGTGAGACCGAGAAAGGCAATAGAGCACTAATAGTGGGCCGAGAAGTCGTACAGGGCTGGACGTGAACATCGCTTGGCTCTACATAGTATAGTGTGGATATGTGGGCTGTTGGCCTACAATCGTACAACATAACCTGAGATCACTACATGAGATCAGTTATGCTCTGCTTGGCAATAACTATAACAATCATAATAATGGTCCGCTTGACACAATGTATTGGGCTATATCGTTTTTGTGCGTTTTTTTTGTTTGTGTTATTTATTTATGTTAGGAAAAATAAATTAAAAATTAAAAAGGGTGGTGCCATACGAAGCACTTTTCATACAGCATTTTCTGTAGTACTTAACCCACATTCAGTAAAAAAGAGATCTAGAGAGAATATTAATTTATACACATAGTACCACATAAGATGTTTTATTTTAGTATTGAATATAAAGTGTTGTACATATTATCTCCTAATTTAAAATTAGCATAAAGAAATGGAAATGACCTTTTTTTTTTTCATTTTGCATTGTGGAGGCCTCAAAAAGGAGAAGTTCGTTATTGACATTTGTCCCAAACCCTACATAAAAATAATAATAATAATAAAATTGAAGGTAAAATAGTGAAGTCCAACAAAAGCTTCCTTTTTTTTCTTTTTCTTTTTTCTCATATTTTCATCAGCATTTATCAACTGGAAAGATTATCAACCAAGTTGGAGCAGTATGAAAATTATTCAAAACAATCACAAACTAGTAGATTATTTAGAAGTCGTTGATTTTCGACATGTTCATCGTTAAGCTAATCAGGCAGCAGATATTGCAGTTAATCTAGGCCATAATTTGAATGATCCTTGTATTTGGGATTCTTATTTTCCTACTAAACTTTGGAAAGTTTGTATGAAAGATGCTTAATTATCGTGTAAACTTTTCTCGATCAATGTACACAGTTTACTAATTAATGAATTTCTCCTTTTCATAGTAATAATAAAGCTTCCTTTTTTTGCTATTACTTTCATAAAAAAAGATTCCTTAGCCCTCTATCAAGTTGGTCAAGGCAGTCAGGTCTTCGGTGTTCTTAAAGGTTATCATTTGATTCCTTATAGCTATCGTTGGTTGTATAGGTATATATATAAAGCCTTTCAAAAGACTTGTTGAGGGATTAGTTTGATCTTAAACCTTGGTGGAAGTAAAACCGTAGACACCTTAATCATTCATAAATAAATAATTAAAGGATTCCTGACCTATAGAAACACTTAGATTGATTCTGAGATCCTGCTTTCAAGTCCCACGGGCCACATGCCCAAAGCGTAAGCCTTGTAACTTACCTGGCACATGTGTTGAGCATGCGGTACATGTGCCCGTGGAGATTTATCGGTCGACTAAGCTAGGAGTTGATCTTAGCTAGCGATAAATTGGGCGGGCTCCTCTTTGTATCAAAAAAAAAAAAAAAAACCACTTAGATGAGAGTTCGACCAGTGCTTCGTTTCCAATCGGGATTAATTAATAAATCCAGGATGTCATTCCAAATTCGTTATAAACATTAAACAATTTTGAATCAAAATGTTCGCCCCAAGTTTCCAAAATTTTCTTTGTGGCATGCCATGCTTTTGGGCAGTTCAAAGGAAGCAAAAAGTACAAATGAAATTTGTGCCACTGCGGGAGGATCGGGCATTTGGGATTCGGACACTATTTTTGTTGTTGGATGTAACAAAACCTTTTTAGATCGAAGTTGGAACAATCCATAAGCCTTTACAGCTTGCAAATGTAATTAAAGAAGTCATCTTCAAGATCCTCGTATCGGCAAAATATAAACAATTCAACTTCGGACTCTGACGTTTATCCTTTTTTGACATATTATATTTGAGCTCTCAGTGTGAACACAGCTTTTAAGTATTCCACCATTTTTCTTTAATTATTGCAACATATATAAGAGATTCTACCATACAACGGTTGAATCATTACGGTTGAATCATCACGTTGATTGGAGCGTGCATGAGACATGACCGTCACACTGATTGGAACGTGTATGACACACATTGTGAAGCGTGTCATGTATGCTCCAATCAACATGATGATTCAACCACCACGATTGACCGTAGCACTTCCCTTGTAACATAATCTAAATCTATAAATGGTGTAGCTCCAAAGTATGAACACAACTTAGTTTTTGCCATATTTCTTTTTATGAATGAAAAATAATCTGCATAAAATAATATAGAGCTGTCACCTACGGTATTCTTGTTTCTTTTTTCTACATTATTTTGGCAACCAAATGGAGCATAACACAAAATATGTAGTATATACAGGCCTGCTATTTGGCCAAGTGACAGGATCGAGCAACTGGTTGGTGAAAACGTACTGAAATATGATGCATTTTTCCAATGAAACATGAAATAATATAAGTTTCTCAAAGAGCAATGTAATTATTTGACCCATCTTAGAAAATAATCCATAGTGGTAACCCATGGACTAATAAGGCAATGCTAGTTCATTCATCTTATTCACTCATTCAATAACCTATACATTAATAGGGTGTAGGTGGCTGAATGAGATAATTGAATATGAGTACTTTTCCCAGACTAATAGAATGTCGATCAGTCACCAATGTGGGATTATAAGATGGGTAATGAGTATTTTTCTCTCTCAAGTAGACTCATAACCTATTAGTCAATGAGTCACCATAATGGATTAATAAGATGGTTCAATGAGTTTTCCTCCCCTTCCCCACCCCCACCCCCCCCCCCCCCCCCCCCTTTTTATGACGAAAAAACCCTTTAGACACATTAAAAACTGGATCAAATTAGATTCAATTTATAATTGTTATCTGGTTTTTAAGTAAACCAATTCACAGTTGGTTTAAAAAAAACTGTGTTTATGCCTTATTTTCAAAACAAAACTGAACTGCTTAGTAGGAAAAACAGACTTACTAAACAGTGTAAAATTAAAATTGGGCAAACTTATCCTCAACTGATTAGGTTTTCAGGTTTGCCAAATAGCCCTAAAAGAGTTACCAAAAGTCCAATTCAAAATCTCAACTTCCGTCCTTGGCCAACTAAGCTACCCTTTGAAGTTCTCCAAAGGTATTTTCATCTCTCAAATATCATATATAGAAGTACTGGGTGTACAACTTTGTTCAATCCACTCCCATGGTGATGTGGAGGCATCAAAAGGGCACACCTCTCCTCCCCAAAAATAAATCTCTCACACTTTCTCAGTCAAGATGAAGTCCACTTATCTTAATATTTAATGTCACAACTGCAAAGAACTAATAGTTAATGGGTTAGGAGTTAGGACTTAGGACTTAGGAGTCAGTAAAAGGGACATCTCTGTTGGGATTATGAGCTAACCATATAATATTTGGGCCACTCAGGTTTCTCCTCAGTCAATGCAAACATGATTTCTTGATGATTGACACTTGGCCAGGCTCTTAGTTGGTGAGTGTGAACGCCTATTAATTATTTCAATCTTAACCCTAGCTTATAGGTTTCCTAAAATCCTAGGACTAAATTACTTATAATGGTGACATCATATCTCCATTGGTCAGTGGAATCCCAACCACGTGGGCTTCAGCCAATCAGAGGTTGTGCTGATAAACACTGTCACTAGATCCTATATAAAATAATAATCTAGGCATATAGTCTGGTCCCCCAGGCACCATATGCCTGAGATGGCTGGTGAAATAATTTTTTATTATTTTTATTTTTAATGAAATGGTTAGTGAAATAATTAGTGTTCCCCAAGTGATGGGGACTTGTACACCTCGTAAATGACTATGTATAGTAATCCGTGGCTCTCTAGTAATTTACTCCTTTTAGACATTGTAATACCCACACGCTTGGGCCTCTAGTGTACGATTGTTTGCCATTGGACAAGCTCGATGAAGGCGTGCAGAAGGCACTGTAGCCTAAATGATGTACATAGATGTCATAATTAAAGCATAATAAGAGGAAGCCCTAGTCATAATTAAGAATGCTAATCAAAGCCCTAGTCAGACCAGCATGCTGTGATTGATGCGTATTTTGCACGCGTGATATATTGAAATATTTTTTCTTTTCTATCTCTTTTACTAGTGGGCACTATATTTAAATGCAGAGTATTTATTGGGGCCTATTAATTTCATCGTGCTAAGCAAAAGAATTGTACAAATTAAGTTTCATGCACGTGCATAACACACACCAATCATAATGCAACGATCTAATTATTGTGACTATGACTAGCATCTCTCCAAAGCATCCACAATAAATTCAAAAATGAGTATCGTATAGCTCCTAAATGACTCCCAATTTTTTTTACATTTGACTTAGGCTCCCAAGCAATTTTCTATTTTAGATATATATCATCAATATCACAATTTAAAATAAAATTATCCCAATATTATATATATATATATATATATATATATATATATATATATATATATATATATATATATACTAATGATGACCCGTGCGATGCAAAGCTATATCGAATGATCAAATGAAATTAAAGAAACAAAAATAAATTGAGAGTAAAAAAGATGACAGAAAAGGAAAACACACCAAAAGCGCGCTATACAGATGAGAGAGAAACCAGTATAGGAAACAAAAGCAGATGATAAAATGATGGAACCATATCTAATGTGATGTTTCAACATCTACTACTTGGTCGCCAAGGAAAGAGACGGGGACGGAGAGGAGTCACAAAGATAATTGCTCATTCTAGATGATAGATAAACGTGTACTCCCTCCATTCCTAATTGACTATCCCCTTTGAAAAAACACATTTTTTTAGGAGACCCTATTAAATGCGTTCACATCAACACATATGTTTGAACATTCCAATTTTTCCCTCAAGTTTACAAAACATTGGGAAAAAAAAAAAAAAAGAAATTAAGAAGAGAATACCCTTTCAAGGGTAGTTTAGGAAATCAAATAAGAAAAAATCAATGACTTTTTGAATGTGACAATATTTTTGGAACATCCCAAAAAAGAAATGAGACCAATTAAATCGGAACAAATAGAGGGAGTTATGGATATATATGGTTAGCAATTAAAGGTAGGGAGTTTGAGGGACATTGTGTTAAGTCCTAAGGACTAGTGTTGGTTGTCAAAAGCCTTGTGTTTTATTTTGAGTATAAGGTTGACCATGTCTTGTACTACAATGAAGTTGAAGATGAAAACTTGAAGTATTGAAGACCTTGTGTGTAAATTGAATGAACCAAGTGTCCTACTTTAGGCATGGTCAGTAACTTAGAAGCTTTAGAATTACCTTTGGTAGAATCAGTTTCTATTTGTTGTCGTCCTTATGTGTGTAGGAGAGTATTTGTCGAAACATGTGTCGTTTAGAGATCATCTTTGGATTTTACTAGTCTCATTCAAATGCATGCATTTTGTCATTCGAATGTAATGTAACCCAAGATATAACTCCGTCCTCGAAGACTTTGCTATCGAACGTGTAACATATGGATTGTACAAACGTTGTAATGATTCTCTTGACCTTTCCGAAAACCCTGCACACACTCTAACCCTAGGTGTAAATGATGCTTACATATTCTTCTTGCATAAAGAACATTGAGGCAAGCTTGGAGAGTGTTTTTGTGTCTCCATAGTTGTGTGCTTACTCTTCTAGAGACAACTTCATTGAAATACCTTGATTTTGATTCTCTAGATTGTTCTTATTATACCTTTCTCACCTATGTTAAGGTTGAGGTTTGTCTATCTTTCATCTACACACGTCTCAAAAAATAAATAAATAAATAAATAATGTGTTCTTGGAATCCACATAGGTTTTGTGAGCTAAGCTTAGGGATAAAGCTTAGTTTACAAACTTGAAGTAGAAGATACAGAATCAATCGCCGGGGATAGGGGTTGTGATGTATTTCTAACTTTTTCCTTTAAGTATTTCTCAATTTAGTGGATTTGTAGTTTGGGTTGGCCATAGTTTTGAAGGGTCTGAAGGGAAGCCCAATGTCAGGATTTTCCACATAAATTTTGTGTTCATCTCTTTAATGTTTTCAATTTATATTTTTTATTTATGTTGAATGGATGTAGTGATTATTGAAGTATTTGTGCCGTTGCGTTGGAGTTTGTGAAGAATGAGATTTATATATTGAGAGTGTTCTTCTTGTAGTTGTACCTTATAAACCTATATCAAAATTGGTTTTGGTTTGTTGTGATCTAAGGTTTCATATTATAAATCTTAATTAAGCCTAAGCACTGCTTTAACAAAACCCATTTCCTACTTTTCATATATATCTATAGTAAGAGTCATGAAAGAGTGTAATTATGTTTGAAAGGGAGTGGGAGTGGGAGTGGCAGTCATGAAGAGCTCATCATGTAATAGGAATTATAATATAAAATCTGACTGCCACTCCCACTCCCTTTTATTTATCATCCAAATCAATTAAATATGGCCACAACAACTTAGTAATAGAGCCAAAGTAAAAGGGATAGGAGAATGAACAAGAGAAAAATATTGAGGTAATTATAGATTGGTCTGGTTACGAGCAAAAAATTACAGTTAATTGTCCTTTTTTTGTTCTGTTAGTAGTCATTTGTGTTGAACTGTAATTATTTACCCACAGCCGGACCAATCTGTAATTCCACCAAAAATATTTAAAGTAGAAATAATTAAGAGATATATCACATCATGAAAATAGGTTTTATATAATAATATATTAATCCATATATACTTAATTTAAATTTTAATTGTGTTATTTAACTATGATTTTCATTATTTGCAACATAGGAAATTAAAGTGTGATATGCTGCTTTGTATCATGATAGTGTTCAATGCAGTCCAACAAAAGGCTTAAATGCAAAGGTAGGACAATTAAACAACCACGAAATCCCCCCCCCCCCCAAAAAAAAAAAAAAAAAAACACACACAAGAGAATAAATAATTAAATTAGTGGGGTACTTAGTTAGATAAAATATTATATATATTGAATATCATGATACGCTTTTATTTAATATCATGATAGCTGCTTTGTATCATGATAAGGATGCACTTTTTTCTTTCTTTTTTTCTTTTTTTAATTGCTAGGTAAGATGCACATGCACCCAAGCAGAGTCGAACTCGGGACTCCATATAGAGGAAGACATGCAACTAGGCCCAAGGCTTGTTGGTGTGTAAGAAATCAACTATGGTTTACTGGCTATGGTCCTAATCTATAGGGTATTCGGTATTTTGATAGTAGAAATGCTATGTGCATATATCAACTTTTTACACCAACTTTTTGCACTAACTCGTGGTTGAAGATCAAGCTAGCTCTACCACCTCAGCTCAATTTAAATAAATAAATAAAATGTGTTCTATATTACCTGTCATGTAAGCTGGTGTAGAAACTTGATGCAAGTAGCATTTTCCTTATGATGGGGAACTAGTGACGTGTGCATCTAATCACCCAACGGTCAAGTACAGATTTGGGCATTTTAATGATTTTGACAGCTGGACTACTCACCTTTCCTATTAACAGCCAATTTTGTGACTAAGCACCAACTCTTAAAGTTTAATATTTGATCAAGTAACCAAAACAAAAACACTAGCTGCAGCTTTGGAAGTACGTTTATAATGGAAAAAAGAGTAAGTATCAACAAAACATCAAAATGAAAATCTACACATATTTCAAGCCATAGTACAATAGAGATTTTCCTCAAATGAAGTGGATACTGATAAATGAAAACTTTCCTAGTTTCTATGTAATGATCAAATAATTAAAATTTATTCAATATGCATTATCGACAGAAACTTGGAAAATGGACAAACCTCATTCGTGCAGAATATGCTGTCTCCTTTATATGCTTTAAAAATAAAACTAGGAGATGTTGAGTCTCATGTAAGAAGAGAAAAAGGGGCCTCTTGCATTTGGATTATATATATATTGGTTATTAAAAATAAAATATGTTATCAATGTATCTACTGGTGTGACAAATAAAACAGATAGATATATATTAATGTTTTATGGAATTTTGGATGCGGTTGATGCTTGACTGTTGCAACCTCCAACCAACTTTAGTCTTTTCTCTTTTATTTTGTTTTTTCGTTTTTATTTTTATTTTTGGCAAAGAAACCAACTTTTGGTCTTTAAAGAGGAAGAAAAAGAGTGGAAGATGGCCGCCTTTTGCATTTGGATTTGCATGCCGCATCCTGTACTATATGCCTGTTTTGGAAACCTTATTTAAAGCAAAAACAAACCTCAATTTTCTCACTCCACCACTGGTCTTCGTCACTCCACACTTTGCATGTCATACTTACATTAATGACCTCACTTGCAAACTAACCTTGATCAGGGTTCCCTCAGATTCCTAATTTGTGCTTAGGGAATTATAATAATTGGAGAATTGAAAAATGACTAACCTAGCTATGGCAGACTTTGAAGCTGCCAATTTAAGAGTTGAAATGTCATTGGACGTGAAAAATTGTATTTTGAGATCTTTCTTGTAAACTGCAGCAGTAAAGGCATGAAAAAGTAGGAAGAGAAGAAAATAGATGAAAAACAAAACAAAAATGGTCATTATTAACTAGGTTGAGCTTTCTCATGCAAAGTCTTTTTTTGGAGAAGAAAAAGATCGATGAAAACTACTTAATTTCATACCAGCCAATCGATCAATGAAAACCATTTAATTAATTTCATACCAATTGTTTTGCAAATTTTCATGCATGGGACTCTTTTTCTTGCTTTTGGGAGCCAAAATACTCTTCTTGCTATAGAAACTTTTGAGATTTGGCTCTCAAAGAAACAATGTACTTTCGAAACCCCATTGAAATAGTTGTTTGCCGGGATGTCCTAAATCTCATATCATCTAACTACATAGTATTAAATTTGACATGGTTTCATATTATATACTGTTTGGCCCGGCTTCTACCTAATAGTTTAAGTTTTTTAGTTGGAAACTTTTTACATATTAATTATGTATTGTTTTATGAGCATGACACATCGACAGGTATCTAATTTTGTAATATGTGTTTGTTCTTAAAACATACAAATTGAAAAAGGAAATTTTAATTAAACTCTAAAACAAGCTTCGTGCACTCCTCTTACTCTCTTTCTTAGGGATGTGCTAAAACCATCTAATTAGCCAAACTAAACCAATCCATTTCATTTTGTACTAACTCAAGCAATTTGAGAGATTAGGCATAATTTAGGCAGATTGAGAAAAAAAAATTAGCTATTTGGTTTAGTTGGTGAGTTAAACTTTATCAAATTGCAAAAATGCTAAATCGATCCTTCTTTATACATATATATAGATACGGTTATGTTCTCATTAGCACGTGTTGACATAAGTTATATCAATACCGTGCATTGGGGGTTGTATCCCTTGCATTGGTCCAATATAGATATATAGGATGATGATCAAGTAAGCACGTGCTGATATAACTTATATCAATACCCGCATTATGAGTTGTACCTTGTGTGTTAGTGGGATATAAGATACATTGGACCAATACAACGGGTATTACCCCCAATGCACTATACTGATATAACTTATATCAACATGTGTTGATTGGAACATAACCATCTATATATATATATATATATATATATCTCAAATATCTCCAATTTTATATCAATGTATTTTCTTATTGCTACTTAGTTAGGCTACTAGACTTTGGATCCTTTAGCAAGATTGGAAACTGATCTAACATTAATTATCTCCAATTTCAACAAAATTGATTAGGTGTTTATTATATATTAGGCCTTAACTGATCAACTGTAAATAAATTTGAAAAATATAATTATTTAAGGTATTAAAACCCACCAAACCCACCCAAACCACTTGTGACGAACCGTCCAAAAAGTTCAATCTACCCACCAATTTTTAGCAACTACAGCTTGACAATAAGGTTAAAAAATTTGCAACTTACCTAGCGACTGTGACAGATTGATTGATAATTTTCTCCTTAAATCACTCCAAATCAACCTGCGCACAATTTTACTACTTCTCTTTGGGACAAGAGTATGATAAGTTTATTTTCAAGCAACAATAATGTACATGTCCCTTTAAAAATCAACTTAATATATCATATTCAAGCACCAACTAGAATTATTAGCAAACAAAAGAAAAAAAAAAAAAAGCAAAGCACCAACTAGAATATCATATATATTCACAAAGAGGGAGATGCGACCAGGGGAGCTAGCAACTGAGCTAGCATTCCTCCAAAAAGCGAATGCTCCAAAAATGGAAGAATGCCATCCCTTTGTGGGTATTCATCCCAACGTGTCAATCATCTATACGACAGACAACACCATTAAAATTCTGAAAAACATAACCCTTTTGCTACTTCCAATCCCCCCACCCCTCGAATCCTGGACACTATTCCCATCCGAGGAAACCCTTACCCATTCTCTCGCCTACACCACCTCCCTACTCTCTCTCCCCTCTCGACATCTGTCTTCTCCAAGATTGTCTGCATTGCATTAACCCTTCATTCTGATTCTCCACAGTAGTCAACAACTGTGTTTGATTCGCAACGACAGCTGTCTTCACAGAAGGCGATTATAAAGAGTTTAATGTACTTGCGCAAGTAGGCTCTGGGTTAAACCGCTAAGCGGGTTTTGGGTGCACAGAACCGCTCCACGTTTCCTTAACAAGAGGTTTTTTTCCCCTCAGTTCTCTTATAAACCGCTTTTATATTTCCATATAAAGCAAGATTTTGCATCACACACATCCTTGAAAAAGAAGAGCTTCCCTCTCTCCTCCTCTCTCCCCCTTCGGTCAAAACTCTATTTGTAAGTTTACTGTATATATATTTTCTGTATCAATTTCTTTTCTTTATTATTATTATTGTTTGTTTGTTTGTTTTTTACTTTTGGGTTTTGATAAACTATATTGTTTCAAGTATAATTCTATTTTTGGAAAATTATCGACGTGTTCTTTGTGTAATTTTTATGAGCTTTTAGTTTATCAATATCCGGCGATCTAGCAGGGAAAGGCAGCGGAGAAACCCTAGGGATCTAGAAGTAGAGATGGGGAGAGGAAAGATTGTGATTCGAAGAATCGATAATTCGACGAGTAGGCAAGTGACTTTCTCAAAGAGAAGAAGTGGGTTGCTTAAGAAAGCTAAGGAGCTATCGATCCTTTGCGACGCTGAAGTTGGAGTCATCATCTTCTCCAGCACAGCCAAGCTATACGAGTACTCGAGCACAAGGTCAGTCAATCTCTCTCCCTCAAATTTTGCATATCTTAATGGGGTTTTTTTAATATAAGGATCTAAGTCTGCCTATCAATATGTGCTTGTTCTACACCTCATTTCTTTTTTCTTTTTTCCTTTTTTTCCTCGTCTTCTAGCTGAAAAATAATACCCCAGTTCATGAATTTTATTGACATTTATTTTGGAAGATTGGTCAAGGGTTTTTGGTTTATTGTTAATACTGCATTAGATTAATATAGAGTATAGTAGTCACCTTATATATGGTGTATTTAAAGTTGCCTCCCTAATTGAAGGTTACTAGAAAATTGAAGATGACCATGCATTTACATGCATTTTTGTGCTGTCATTTTGGGACTAGAAAACAATAATCACAAGTTATGAAGATTTGATATTTAACCATGACATTATATTGGACTAAGATGAGACCTTAAGATTTATACCTTGGGCTAAAGATACTTGAATTAGAAGATGCTGAAGATGGTATGGTTGCCTTCGGTGAAGCTCAGTATTGTTAGTTCCAACTTTTCTTTTTCAGGTGGGAAAATTCATAATTTCTCTAGCAATCATTGAATTCCGCCTACAAAATGCTACATTATAGATAATAGATTGAAGATATATAATATCACAAATCGTGTATTTGGTTGAATCCATTTGAGGAAGGAGTGCTAGATAATGCCTTGTGGGAAGTTGGAATATATCAGATTTCTTATTAGTTCAATTTCTATTGCTTGAGGATGATGCAGATTGTCGAACTTGTTTAAGATGTATAATGAAATAATGATTTAGATAGTAGTAACCTTTATTTATTCTTAGTTTCCCTTTATCATATTTTTCCATCGATGCTTTGTCATGAGCCTCTCTTTCAACTTTTAAGAAGCCCCATTTAAATTCTAAAATGCAAAAAAATGGTATTAAGTTCACTTGAGAATTCTTTCGGCAAACAAATAATGACCATGAAGGAAACATTGATAAACGAAAATATAGAAAGAATGTTTTATAACAATATTAATGCTCACCTACATTTGTCGGTACACACTTACATATGGCATATAGATGTACATACATACATACATACGTTCATATTTTGCATGCATTTATTACCTATTAATGTCCACCAAATACTCCTAGCTATAACCCTTGAAAAAATTAGTAGATAAAATTTTGGAACTTTATTTTGATTCCAAACCACACAAATGTTCCTCTTTCTACTAGAATCACAGCACTGACTGTTAAATGTTTATTGTGTTAATTATTATTAGTTGTAGTAGTAATAATAGTAGTACTTTATGAAGCTCTCGGGCTCCTTTCGGACTATATCAATATGTGGGCTTCCTTATGTGTGTGCTTTGTGTGTATTCCTTACATGTGATTAGCTATTAAAAAAAAAAAAGAAGCGTATCCACATTCTGGCTAATATGCTGTTTTTTGTATATGTTGGCCCACGATTCATTGTATAAATGTCCCACCAATGTCCTAGTAAAAGGAGTCATATGAGCACGCACCTTTCATTACTTCATTTCAAACTAAACAATTCTAAGGGAAAGTTTGAAGATAGTCATACTAGCATTCTCATTACAAGAAAGGTTCCATATGGTTTTAGCTAGATAAGTTAATTTCATACTCTATATCTATATATACACTCTTTTCATCATTAGGTGTGATATTAGCTTAAATCAGGTGCACTCCAAAACTCTAACTAATAATTTGTATTTTGTGAATCTAACTATTGGATTAGATAACTTTTTCAGGTAGGTGATTCATGCCAAAAATCAATTTGATATGAGATTAATTGCTATTCGATCCAAAACTTACATTTTTAATCAATAACAATTGCTCATTTATGGACATTTTGGAGGAAGTAGTTCTTAATCTCAGATCAACTTGATTTTTAGCATGAATTGCTTACATATGAAGCAAATCTTATCCAATAGTTTGTTTCACAAAATACAAATCATTTGGTAGAATTTTGGACTGCACTTGATTTAAGCTAATATCACGTCCACCTAATAATAAAACGACTATATATATATATATATATAGAGAGAGAGAGAGAGAGAGAGAGAGGGGGGAGGGAGGGAGAGTATTTACCACACACACACACACACACACACACACACACACACATATATATATATATATATAGAGAGAGAGAGAGAGAGAGAGAGAGGGAGTCTTATTTTGGTAAATACTTGAATTAGACTCATTTAATAAACGTATATACATAACTATTAAAAACTCTTGTTTGTCATACAAAATTCAAACTTAACAGAAAAAAGATTTTAAGAAAAACTCGTTGAATGGAAAAACACATATAGTTGATGTATTTGACGTATTTTGTATTATTTGTACGTTAAAATAATTTTAGTCATAACACTAGTAAGTCCTACCCTTACTACAATCATGAGGAACACCACTACCAATATTTCAAATCTTTTAATTTTGATCTTTATTTTGTAAAATCAAGATCTAATTTCCAAGTTTTCTATATAGTCTTCAATCTCTCTACTTAATCCATTAAGTTTTGTTATGGACTGCATGATTGGATCTACTCTTTTGCCATACAAAAATTGTTTTATATTATGTTAGGATGAAACATGAGAACACTTTAAGGAAGAAACTAAAGTATATATAGATCAAGACTTGTATACTTTTAAATTTTTTAACAATCTTCTTAATCAAATTCCTACCTCCTCCCAAAAAAATATATAAAAAAAATAAAAATTATTTATTTGATTACTATTTTAAAAATAATTGATTTGCTAACATTATTTTGTAATTTTGTAATAATTAATAAAATAAGTTAAAAATGATTAATTGTGATATACTAAATGAAACAACATAACCTATATTTTCGTATTTTTGCTCCCAGACTTTTATTAAAATTCATATTGTAACTGTATATGCACGTATCCATATATTTCCTTTTCCATTTCTAATTTTTTATGCCAAATTTTCAATTTTTTTTTATTATGGAAAAAAAAAAAAAAACTGAATTATCTTATGTATGTATTTCATCTTGTATTCTTCTATACCATATTTTACTGCATATAAGTAATGATCAAGTCCGAGGCATCCCACAATGTCTCACACCAGCTTTGTCCACATATGAGACGTGTGGGAGAATCACATCACATACACACACCCGCACGTGTTATATACAAACAACCTTGATCGTCCAGGATATTTACATATACACACGTAGTTTCTATAGAAAGGGAAGGCTTGTTCTTCTCTTTCTATTGTCACAAGCCTTCCCTCATTCAATTCTCAATTTTAAAGTAAAGGATCTTGTAGTCCATGTACCTCTTATTGTCTCAAGATATTACCTCGGGTGTTTTCAAACTAAAATTATAAATAAGAGGTTTTCCTCTACTTAGTCTTTCACTTCTTACCAATACTTAAACCAATTTGTGGTTTTCCTCTAAAGCTTGCCTCCACTCCATCTTTCTCTTTTCCAATTTCACTCATAGTTTGAGTAGCTAAAACAATTCTAAAGTTAGTGTAGACACCTCATTTTGTATAGCCTAATTAATTTGAGATCACATATTTTGGAATCCCGATGATGAGGTATGTTATGTGTTTCTGTTCTGACAAAGCAATTCCCGACGAGTCGCCAAGATTGCAACAAAAAAGCTCCTAAATACACTACCTTTTTACCTTTGGTGCATACGCACCACCCATTAGTGCGTACACACCAAATTCCTATGCGTACGCACCATTTTACCTTTTTCTCTCAGATCTATCTCCCACGAAACATGAAAGGATGGGGAGCGAGGAGATTCCCACTGTCAATCTGTATGGGAATGGGATGGCAAGATGTGGGGAAGGGAATAAGAATAAAGAAAAGAGAAGTAAAGAGGGGGAGAGGAGAAATGTGAAAGAAATAAAAGGGAATGGGGGATCTGGAGGGGAGATGGCTGAAGAGAGAATTAAGGGGGGGAACCTTTGAAACCCAAAGAGAGAGAAAGACCAACCACCATATACTTACCCAAAAAACCAGGAAACGAAGGAGGGAAAGAAGGAGCTTGGAGCTGCAATCCAAGGCGATAAGGCCAGAATTGCTGCGTTGATGCTGGAGACACCTAAACCTGAGGGTAAGCTATTCTCACCTTGATATTCATTGTTTTTTCTTTGTGATGGTTTGAAGGAATATGCAAAGGAACGGAATAACCCCAACTGTGTACTAACTATTAAATCTATGAACATGCTAATGTGGTGCATACGCACTTTTAAGATGAAGTTACTAGTATTTTATTATGTAGTGCTTACTTGTTTATTGTTTATTTTACTGTTAGTTTTGGTTAGATTATTTTATTGTAAACATCGGTTAGATTATTTAATGTTAGCAATATTAATGTTGTCGAGTTAGTTCCATTTTGTTTATTGTTGTTTTGTTTAGTCTATTATTTTAGTACTAGTGCCCATTAGTTTATTAATTGTATTATTGCTACATTGATTAATTTATTGCTAAGTTTCATTCGGATTAAGTCACTTAGGTGCGTACGCGTTCCGTATTCAAGCAAAAACGTTGGTTATTTAATTCTTTGGCTGCGAATGCTCAATCTTTTTACTGAACTTTGACCAAGGCAAGCGATTAAGTCCATGTCGCTTTCATTGAATGAGAACCCTATTCCAATCAAGTTTTACCCAATTCCATCCTATCATTCCTCGGGCCTCGTCATGTTTACTAAGTCTTTCCAGTGCCCAAGGTTTGACAGGTACACAAGGTAGATCATTTTCCAAGCTTAAACCCATTACAAATGCTATCATCTCACTAACTCTTTGGATCTAAGCCCATCTCTCTCTTTTTTCTTTTTTCTTTTAGGGCTTGGATCCGATTACAAGAATCGCACACCTCACTCTCATTAGGCCTAAGTTTAAAGAATAATCAACTTTGAACTCCAATTTTAAATTGGATTTACTTGCTCATCAATATGGGTGAACCTGAAGGAGATCCTTTATCCCCATTTTTATTTACTCTAGTAGTAGAGATTTTGGGGAGACTTATGGATGGGGAAAAAGAGACGGGTTTAGTTGAAATCTTTGAGATTGGGAGGGATAGGGTTTCAATTTGGCACCTGTAGTTCGTGGATGATACTCTATTTTTTTCTACTAGGGATTAACAGAAATTTTTGAATCTTCAGTCTACTCTATAAGTTTTTGAGTTGGTCTTAGGTTTAAAGGTCAATCTGAATAGAAGCTATATTGTGGGTATTAACTGTGAGGTTGATAGAATCCAAAGACTAGCAAATTCTATTGGGTGTCCTATGGGTGAGTGGCGTTTTAATTATTTGGGTCTTTGTTTGGGGGGGAATCTTTTTTCTGATATATTTTGGAACCCAGTCATCGAGAAAATAAGGAAGAAGTTAGATGGTTAGAAAAGGACACTTATTTCTAAAGGACGAAGATTGGTACTATTACAGTTAGTGCTATATGGTATTCCCATTTATTTTATGTCTTTGTTTAGAATGCCTCTCAAGATTGTCCTTGTGATTGAGAGAATGATGAAGAACTTTTTGTGGGAAGGGAGTGGCGAGGGGAAGAAGGAACATTTGGTGAGGTGGGAGATTATGTCTAAGTCTAGGAGAAAGGGAGGGCTTGGTTTGGGTAATCTAGCAGAGAGAAATGTTGCTTTAGTTAGAAAATAGTTATGGAGGTCCCTCTTGAGCCTAATTCTATATGGCATGCTATTATTAGGAGCAAATATGGGCTGCTAGGTAATGGTTGGGATGCTCAAATGGCTAACTGGGTTTCTCATAGATGCCCATGGAATTTATTTCTTCAGTTTTGCTTCACTTCTTAGAGCTCATCAGTTTGAATATGGGTAGGGGTGATAGAACTCGATTTTAGGAAGACATTTGGCTAGGGGATGTCTCTCTATCATCTTTGTTTCCATGTTTATATAATTTGTCATTGGCTCAAAATGCCATTATCTCTTCCATGGTTTCCTCCTATGATTCTCCTTATAGTTGGGATTTTAAATTTTTTTCGAAATCTCAATGATAGAGAATGGGCTAAGCTTTCTATTATGTTTTCTTTGTTGGGTGAGATGCATCTTAAATCCTTGATTCTAGGCGGGAGGTTATGGCTTGGTCTCTCTTCTGGAGCTTTTTCATGCAAGTCTTTCTTTGAGCATCTTATTGATAATCATAACATTCCCATTTTTATTCCTTCTTTAATGATTTGGAAAACTACAATGCCCCTTAAAGTCCATGTATTTGCTTGGTCTGTAGCTCATGGAAGGATTACTACAAATGATATGTTTTAGAGTAGGAGACCTTTTTGTTTTCTTCCACAAAGGTGCATTATGTGCAAATGGGCGAAAGAGAGTATTGATCATCTTTTTGTGCATTGTTCGACAACAGCCTACTTATGGCAGAAATTATTTATTGCTGCTGGTGAGTGTTGGGTGGGCCTAGGTTCTGCTGTTCATATGTTTGAAGTTATTTTTAGAGGTTTTGGGGTTGGGAAGAAGGCTACCACATTATGGAAATGTCCTATCCTTGTAGTTTTTTGGGTAATTTGGCTACAAAGGAATGCAAGAGTTTCTTAGGATAAGGAAGATTCTTTGATTAGAATGTGGGATCAAGTCCACTTTCTAGTTTCATTTTGGGCATCCATCTCTAAGGCTTTTGAAGGAATTCCACTTTTTATGATTAAATCTGATTGGTTATCAATTTGTCTTTAGTCTTTTTATTTCTACTTTTATTTTCTTTGTGTTATGTTCTTAAGTGGATTTCTAGTCACCCTTTTCTTGTATTTCTCTTTCTGTATTTAATTCTATGAGGTTTCGTTGTTGATAAAAAAAAAAATATATATATATATATATATATATATATATATATATGGGTGAACCCTAATATCTACTCGGTCTATGCAGTTCATTAGCCTTTTCAAACTGAGCCCAACATTCACACACTTCACCTTTCTTTGGATCAAGGGCCCATACAAATTTTTTTTTTTTTCAGGGGTTCAATCCGTTTAGGCCTTCTTATCCTTATTAGTAAATAAAAAGTGGGCTAGTGCTCTTCTAGCCCGATAACACTTAACAGACCCAATACTCGGTACATCTAAACTCGACTCAAACCCAGAAACCCGTTCACTCCCCCGACTGCCTAGGACCCTTGGCTATCGACCGATGCTATTACTACGATTGATAGCCTAAGTGCCGCTTTGTCAATAAAGCAGCAGTGTCGGCTAATAATCACAAGTCTCGAGAAGATTAATTAATCCTCAATCCCCAATAGCGTAAGGTTTCTGATAGCGTGTAGGGTTCTCCAACAATGCATTAATTATCAAGTCCCTCCTCTGACTCTTGATCTTCTTAAAAATCAGAGAGCAATCATAGGCAAACCACAACTCTCCTCAATCATCCAACACTCGAAACCCTCACTTCTCTAAACTCCTCACTCCCCTAGACTCATGGCTTCCTCTTCTGCTTCCCAAAACTACCCAGACCTGAACGCTGTGCCAAAAGCACAACCGAACATCTGGTGTCCAATGTTCTAACTCATAACTAACCTATCACGGTTAACAATACCGTGATACACAATCCGACGAATGCAATAGCAATAGCCGCGGGACTCATCACGCCTTGTGATAAAAGGATACTAAACACATGGTCGGACATAGATATTATGAGGCACGCCATGGCCCTAAGTGTTCAGGCCACAACGGTCACCTCTAGCATGGCTTAGCGCCTACGCAATAATAGTAGCATTCTAAGAGGAATTGGAAGGACCAGCTGTAGGTTGTCTTTGAACCCCATTTGGGAGCCTTTTAAGTTGCTCCTGAATTTGATCCTCGAGCCCTTCTAATGCCACAACTCTAGGTACAACGCTCCTAATATAAGCATCCACCATTTCTTTCAGTACTCTGTTCTCCTCTCTCAAGGTCCTTATCGTCTAACTAGACGATTGGATCATTTGCTGTAGACTAAGAATATGGTCGTTTAACCTCTAGACTTCCACACTTCTAGTGTGTAGGCACCGAGCCATGCTAGAAGTGACCGTTGTGGCCTGAACACTTAGAGCCATGGCATCCCTCATAATGTCTATGTTGGACCTTCTGTTCAATATCCTTTCATCACAAGGAGTGATGAGCCCCACGGCTACTGCTATTGCATTCGTAGGGTTATGTATCACGGTCTCATTAACCGTAATAGGTTAGTCATGAGTTGGGAACATTGAGCACCAGATCTCTAGTTGTGCTTCTGGCACAGCGTTTAGGTCTGGGCGATTTTGGGAAGTAGAGGAGGAAGCCATAACTCTAGGGGAGTGAAGAACTTAGAGAAGTGAGGGTTTCGAGTGTTGAATGATTAAGGAGGGTCATGGTTTGCCTGAGATCGATCTCTAGTTTTTAAGAAGATTAAGAGTCAAAAGAGGGACTCGATGATTAACGCATTGTCGAGGAACCCGACACGCTATCAAAGAATCTAACGCTATCGGGGGTAATCCTCTCGAGACTTGTGATTATCAGTTAACACTGCTACTTTATTGACAAGGTGATGCTTAGGCTATCAATCGCAATAGTAGCGTCGGTTGACAACCAAGGGTCCTTGGCAGTCGGGCAAAAGAACGGGCTTCCGGGTTTGGGTCGAGTTTGGACATACCAAGTCTTGGGTCCGTCAAGTGTTATCGAGCTAAAGGAGCACTAGCCCACTTTTCATCTACTAACAGGGAT
Source organism: Liquidambar formosana (assembly GCA_039720395.1). NCBI lineage: Eukaryota > Viridiplantae > Streptophyta > Magnoliopsida > Saxifragales > Altingiaceae > Liquidambar > Liquidambar formosana. The sequence continues at coordinate 27,762,114 of CM077823.1, forward strand.
AAGAAGGCCTAGACAGATTGAACCCTTAAAAGAAAAAAAAATTGTATTGCTCTTTGATCCAAAAAGATGTGAGGTATGTGAATGTTGGGCTCAATTTGAAAAAGCTAATGGACTGCATAGACCAAGTAGATATTAGGGTTCACCCTTATTGATGAGCAAGCAAATCCAATTTAAAATTAAAGTTTGAAGTTGATTATTCTTTAAGCTTAGTCCCAATGAGAGTGAGGTGTGATTCTTGTAATTGGATCCAAGCCCCGAGAAAAAAAAAATTTTTTAAAAAAGGACATAGGCTTAGATCCAAAAAGTTAGTGAGATGAGAGCATTTATAATGGGCCTAAGCTTGAAAAATGATCTACCTTGTGTACTTTTCAAACCTTGGGCACTTAAAAGACTTAGTAAACATGACGAGGCCCAAGGAATGATAGGATGGAATTGGGTAATACTTGATTGGAATGGGGTTCTCATTTAATGAAAGGGGCATGGACTTAAACGCTTGCCTTAGTCAAATTTCAATAAAAAGATTAAGCATTCGCAGCCAAAGAAAAGTGTGCCAAGCTGTGTTTGGGTTCGTTTACCTACTACAAACCGTCTAAAAAGAGCAGAACAAAAACAGATGGTAAAGCCAGCTCTATCTGACCTCATGGCTATGATGCAACGAGATAAAGTTAACATGCAACATAAAAAGGTTGAAATTAAGAATTTGATTGCTAGACTAATACAAAAGCTGCATAATCTGGAAATGGGATGAGAAAAGCCCAAAAGGGAGGGAGAAACCAAACATCATAAGGGGAGAGAAGGAGAAAGAAGCAGTCCATGGAAAACGGGTGAAGGGGACAACGTTTAGGATTATGGAGATTATGATGACTACGTACTCAAAAGGAACGTCAAAGGTAAGGGCAAGGAGGAAGACCCTAGGGTGGACAAGTTAGAAGCCAAAAATAAGGAAATGAGAGAATAGATGAGTCAAATTAAGGCTATACGGTGCAAATCCCAAGGAATGGACGACTACATGTTTTCCATGCCTAGCGCCACTTCCGAGGCCAAAGTTCAATTGCCTTCTAAATTCAAATCATAGACTATAAAAAATTCGATAGAACTGATGATCCTAAACAACATCTCCACCAGTATATGAGCATTGCCAAAATAAGGGGCCTAAGCTCAGAGCAAATCTTACATGCTTTCCCTTTGTCATTATGTGGGGACGCCTTGAAGTGGTATTGTGGGTTGGACGAAAAGATAGTTGGGTCGTGTGAGGTTTTGGCCCAAGAATTTGCAAGCAAATACAACTACAATACCGTGTTGGATGTGACAATGAAAGATTTGGAGATGACAATGCAGAAACCCGATGAACCCTTTTCAGAATTCATAGATCGATAGAGTGCAAAAGCGGTGAAATTGACAAATAGGCCAGCCGAAATATACCAAGTCAATATGGTGCTAAAAAATCTGACGCCTGTTTACTTCGACAAAATGTTGGCTTCATCCATTATGGACTTCTAGCAGTTGTACCAATGTGGGACAAGGATAGAAGATGCGATTTACAAGGGGCAAATAGAAAGCGCACAGAGTATTTGTGGCAAACAACAGCACTCCAAGTAGGGGTAATAGAACTAGTGGAGCAACGCAAGCTACGGTTGGTACTATTCAACAAGTTGAGAAAAAACCAAGGGTATTCTATGACTTAGGAGTCCCTCTATCCAAAGCTTTTGTGAATTTAGTAAAGAAAGGATACCTGCAAGCACTAGAACCCGAACACTCCTAAATCCCGTCCCGTCCAATTGGAAACAGAATGAGTATTATGACTTCCATTAGAATATTAGTCATAAGATAGACAACTGCACAAGGTTGAGGCATGAAATTCAAGACATGATTTATAATAGTAGGTTACCACGACCAGATAATACGAGGAATTGAATGTAAGCACTTAGGCTCAGGAATGAGAAGCAAAATGCCCAAGACAAGTCCGTCTCAGAGTCCGTTAAATCTGTGAACATGCCAGTGTGGTGCATACGCACTTTGCTATATTGCATATGCACTTTTAAGATGAAGTTGCTAGTATTTTATTATGTAGTGCTTACTTGTTTATTGTTTATTTTACTATTAGTTTTGGTTAGATTATTTTATTGTTAGCATCAGTTAGATTATTTAATGGTAGCAGTATTAATGTTGTTGGCCTAGTTCCATTTCGTTTATTGTTGTTTTGTTTGGTCTATTATTTTTAGTACTAGTGGCCATTAGTTTATTAATTGTACGTATTATTGTTGCATTAATTAATTTATTGCTAAGTTTTGTTCAGATTGAGCCGCTTAGGTGCGTACACACATATTAGTGGTGCATACACAATCCATATTTAAGCAGAAACGTTGGTTATTTAATTCGATGATTTAATAACTTGAAAATCCCACTCTGGTGTGTACACTCCCCACACCTTGGCAAAAAATTCATTTGCTTCAATTGTTGACCGAATATCTCCTGTGGTGCGTACGCACCACCCCATGGTGCATACACATCATAGTCTAGGTAGAGGCAGTTTTGCTCCATTTTCATCCTTTTCCGCTTGTTTCATTTTCTGTGGTTTATTATCTTCTGTATATTATGTCTTATCATGTTCTATTAATTATTTCCTCTTTAATTATCTTCTTATTTGTATCATTACTTTTGTGCTTGACATATTATCGCATACTTGCATGCCTAGGGTTGAGTTTGATTAAATGACCTAATTAATTAAAGCCAACAATTATTTGTAGAGACAGTTTCGACCGAGCATTTTTGGGTGCCTAACACCTTTCTAATAATGTACCTTATCTCCGAACTCGAATTTCTAGACAATGAATTTGAACCCACTAAATAACCAATTAGTTCCCAAAGCTAAATTGGGTAGCGACTCCTACAACGCTCATAGTGGCAAAGTAAGGCCTATTAAGTAAATCTTTTTATTAAAAAAAAAAAAAAAAAAAACTCATTCTAGAATATCCAATCTAAAAATGGATATTTATAATTTCTCTCATTAATTTTTGAGAATTTTGTATAATTTTTCATTATTTTCGATGAAACAAGCAATGGCTAGAACATTTGATGCATGACATACTTATCAATGGAAATTCCACAGGAGCTCTACACATAGGTCAATTAACTATATTAACCTACTTTAATTGGGCTGATTTTTGGATCTCTAAATAAGTCGTTTAGATAGACATATCAAAATTTTTAGGAACCTTTTCCTTTTACTTATTTTGAGTCGATTCACAAAATTTTTGGTCAATTTAAGATTTTACTCTCTTTTTTTTTTTTTTTTTTTTTGTATTTACTTATTTATTTTTATTTTTCGTATTTTTGCTTATCTCATTTTTCATGTACAAATATGAAAATGAGATTCATTGTAAATAGGCTTTGTAATGGACGACATCATAGATTATTTAATAATATTTCAAAAAGAGTTTCTTTTCTATTTCCTTATGGATTCCAGGGTTCTAGGGTTTTCTTTGAATTGAAAGCTTCATCTTTAATCTTTATTGTTATACAGTTTTTGCATCATATCTATTAGTATCATGGTATATCATTGTAGTTTGTCTCCATAAATGTGACCTTTAAGTCTTTGCCCTACATTTTTTTTCATCTTCATTTCAAAGGGAGAAAGATAATGAAGAGAAGTTGTTAGTGCTACCAACTTTTACTCTTCCTTATGGCCATGAATAGCATAAAGAGGAAATTCTTCCTCTTAAAGTGTTGAAGGTCTATTCGAGAAGACAAAATGTCACAACCATTTCTCCATCGTGTTGCTAACTATCATCCTTATACTCAAGATGTCCTATGCCTACTCCTATTACTATTGATGACTCTAATATTCTTCATGCACTTCATAATGGACTTAGATCTTATACTCAACACCTTATTTCTATTTTATTTTATTTTTTCCTAATGTATTCTTTCATCTTTTTCTTGTGCTTCTGTATCTTATTTTCTATGTCTAGTCCTAACAATTTACAAGATGCACTTAGGATGTCTCTATTTTGTTCTTGTCCCAAGCCAGGCTCATAGTAAGTTGGATCTTAGAGCTCTTAAATGCTTTTTGGGGTATTCACCCATTTAAAAGGGGTGTAAGTGTAATAATTCTCCTTCTAAAAAGCATTTTGTCTCCATAGATGTGACCCTATTTGAGTCTTTTCCCTACTTTTCTTTGCTTTCACTTCAGGAGGATAAAGACAATGAAAAGAAGTCAGCGTGCACTACCTACTCTTATTCTTCCTCATAGCCATAAAGACCATAAAGACAAAATTCTTCTTGCTAAAGACTTGAAGGCAACTCGAGAAGATAGAAGGGATAAGTCCATTTCTCCCTCCTACTGCCAACCATCATCCTTGGATTTACATTATCTTGTCTACTCCTAGTATTACTGACGACTCTAATATTCCGCATACACTTTGTAAAAGAGTTGCATTTTATACTCAGCACCCAAGTTCTTTTTCTTTTCTTTTCTTTTCTTTTTTCCCTCCTATTTTAGTCTTTCCTCTTTTTCCCATGCCTTTTTATCTTTGTTATCTTTTGTGTTTATTCTTGACAATTTAAAGGATACACTTAGTGAACCAAAATGAATGGAAGATTTGGTTAAAGAGATGAAAGCTCTTTAGAAATAATCCCTCCATTCCTAAATTATTGGCCTCCTTTCCTTTTTTGGATGTTTCAAAATTATTGTCACATTCCAAAAGTCAATGACTCTTTTTATTTCATTTCCTAAAATACCCTTAAAAAAGTATTCTCTCTTTTTCTAATAATTTGTACACTTGAGGGAAAAATTAATTGAAATGTCAAAACATATATATTGATGTGAAAGTATTTAATAGGGTTTCTTAAATAAATAAATAAAAACGTATTTTTTTCAAGGGGGACGGTCAATTAGGAACGAAAGGAGTAATAATTTCAAATTAATTTAGATACCTATAGAGAAGAAGGCGATATATTGGATGCAAATAAGTGTTTACAATAAACATAAAGCAAACATAAAACTGATGGTTCTATAGGTCAATATATGATGAGATTAATTAATAGGAAAGCCATATACAAAAACCTATATCATTGAATATTATGAGGCATTTGTCCTAATAGCAAAGTTGAAGTCGATCAATCTAGAGTTTACTTACTTTGGTTGCCGATCTTTGATGGTCTCTACATCTGTTTGATGTTAAAAATGTCTTCCTTGAAAGAGATTAAGAGGTGGAAGCGTACATGGATGTTCCTCTAAGTTTGGGGTATTCCACAACCAGTAAGAATATTTGCAAGCTAGGGAAACCCTAGCCTCTTCGATTATAGGTTGAGAGATTTACTCTAACTATGATAAGATATGAGTTCAAATAAAGTTAGGGAAATCACTCCTTATTTATCAAGCACTCATCCGAAGACCTGTTTTTATTATATATGTTGATGATATTGTACTGATAGGTTACGATCATAGGGAAATAAAAAAATTAAAATCCATATCTAGTTAGAAAAATTGAAATAAAGGACTTCAGAATTTGAAATAAAAGGCACCTTGGTTAACAAAAGCATATACAAGCAGCTAGTGGGTAAACTGATTTACTCGCCACACATTCGTCATGATATTGCCTATGCAGGTAGTTTAGTAAGTTAGTATATGTATTCGACCCAACAGTCTCATATAGAGGCAAATTCATCAAATTCTTTCTTATTTAGGATTGGATCCTAGAAATGAATTGTTTTTTTTCCTAAACATGATTACTTGAGAATTGAATCATATACAAATGATGACTATGCTAGTTCAGTCACATATCGTAGGTCTAACTTTAGCTATTTCACTTTAGTGAGAGGAAACTTGGTGATGTGTAATGAAAACAACCATTGTGGCTAGATCTATTGTTGAGCCTTTCATCAAGGAGAACTTGAGTATTGGTAAGACCGACATGCCTTAAGTTTGACTATGAGATCAATTAGCAAATTTCTTAACCAAAGGAGAGGCAAGTAGAGTTTTCTACACCTTTTTATGCAAGTTGAGCATATGTGATATCTTTACACCAACTTGAGAAGGGTGTTAGAAATTAGTTGTTTTGTTATACTTTCTCCCTCTTAATAAAACATAAAGGAGAGAACCTTAATTATTCTCTCTTTTCTTCCTTTCTTTCAGTTTTCTCCTCTTCTTCTCTTCACTTCTTGATTTATACTCAAAATCAATTATAGGAAATCGATTCTTCAATCGATCAGATTAAGAGATTGATCAATCGAATTTGGAAGCAATAGATCCTAATAAAGATTAGAACCTTCTATGTATGAATAAATCAATTGGACACATCACTACCTGGAAACTGTGAACCCCGAAAATTCAAGCAACTCTCGACATAGCCATTCTCTGATACATCTCTGTCTCTCTCACCCACACGTGCATGCACATGCATTTTAAAGTATCTAGAAAATCCAAAACAATTACTTTCTTATAGTTTTAACTTTTGAGACTCTTACCAATTAAGTTTGATAAAACACCATTTGTACCATTTTCATGGATAAAAGGATCAATGAAGGTTTTCTTTTTTTTCTTTGTAACATCATGAAGGAAGAATGTTTTTTAATGACCATGAAAAGAACTTTAGTTACAGAATCACTTCAACACATGAAATGCTTTTAAAAAACCTAAATTGAAGCAACATCCAAGAATTTAACTAGATGTGATTTTTCATTGAAATTTCATTTGGCACACAACCTAGCTAAAATAACAAATTCTAAATAAATTAGGCTAGGTCGAGAGTGGAATGTCCCAAAATATAGGAAGGGAAAAAGGATAACAAAATATAAATAAAAACATGTCAAACTTTTTCTAATATTTTTTCTTGTATAAGGATATGCACTTGTACCACCATTAATTTTTTCCTCATTCTACATAGATTGAGATTTATTTGTGATGATAAAATTATATAATTTATGCATAGAAAACTTGTTATATTGTTAACGTTTACTTAATATAATGACATCATGTATAATTACAATTATTCTATATAAAATAGATTTGAAATCATAATATTAAAAATGCATGTTTATTACCTAATGATGAAGATGTATCAGTGATAAGCAATTTTAGTGAATAATGTAACCATTTATATATATAGTTGATGTGAAAGATAATTCTTTGTTTAATAAAATTCCAAGGCGAAAAAAAAAAAAAAAAAAAAACAAAATCCACTAATTGACAAATTTCATATTCTGAATACTTCATTTGTAGTCTAATTTAAATTTGATTTGCTATGATTTTCCTCATATATTCTTTGAATCTACCATTTCATTGTTATATTAAGAGTACGCATTCAATGTTAGGATACTCGGTTGTTCTATGATGCTTGAAGCTTCCTTTAGTTGATCCAAAAATTATAACAGTAATTTTACTCTCCCCAACAACGGTAGGTAAATATTAACCCCTCTTAAAGAAGCCTATAACCACCAACCCCTTTGAACATAACAAAAAGCCAGAATGTCAAGACACACATCACTTCATCCAGAATCTCAAAACCACCATAAAACCCCTTCCAACATACTGAGTACAAAGAATTCTCCCACAAAACCCTCCAAACATATTTGTATCACATGCAATAGTATCACAAGTTGCAACCAAGCTCTTAGCTTGTGGGATAATGTGACATTACCTTAGCTATATCCACTTTTTAGGAAGGCATGAGAATCGATAAGCACTTGGTCATGATTAACTTTATGAGAAACAAAGAAAGTTGAATGCTACTCAAATCTAAATCGATACATACTATTAATACAAAGGAATCTAAACCGATTTTATTATATGAGAAATACATGTGTAGACATCTCTCTCTCTCTCTCTCTCTCTCTCTCTCTCTCGACATATATATATAAGCAATGGAGCGAACAACATCCTTCTCATAGTATTTTCCAAGCTTGTAACAAACTTGCCTCATATTCTTCGTCCTCTCAATTAACTCCATTTTTGGTGATTTCTATAACATCTTTTGTTCTTCCAACATATGTATATCCTCATTCAAACCCAACTCCTGCATTAAAAGAACAAAACAATAATTGGAAAAGTTAAATTAAAATATTCCTAACAACAATAAATTGCAATTATGAATTGACTATTGATATGTTGCATGCACATACCTCAACATTGGTAATAAGAGCACTCACGCTCTTCATTTTCTGGTGCGGCCATCTCTTGTTATTCGATCAATTCCCTACACCTTCTCTTTAACAAAGTCAACCCAATATTTAGCTTCTTTACTACTTCTCTAATCGGAATATCAAAGTGTTCTTGAATGTCAAGTCACCAAATTCTAATATGACAAAATTTTTTTATTTATGCTTTGCCTCTTTTTGTTTACATCTTCGTTGGAGTTTTTCAACTGATTGGTGTTGACTGGCTGAGTACCAAACTTACTATCTTCACACAAAAAAGGGACCTTCCCATCCTTCATCTCTGCAAAATGGTTTTTTTCGTATTAAATAAAAATACAAAATACAAAAAAAAAAAAAACCAATGGAGGCAGAAATACTAATGTCACATGTACTTAGCTCTCAAATTTATAGGAATTGCATGCATGTCGGGAAGTGAAAAAAAAGGAGGAAAATATCTCTTAGTACAACGAACTCTTCGAAGTTTTATGATCATGATGAACTTGGCATTTAAAAATTTATTTAAAATAATAAATAATAAATTAATTCATAATAGAAGTGTAAGGAAGCCAATCAAAGTTCTAGCTATTTTAACAAAAGAGCTTAATACCATCTTTGATTATCTTAGTAGGGGTAAATTAGTTAATCAAATGTTTTTCAGCTCAAGTGACGCAGTGGAAAACTAGAAGGATATGACTACGACAAACGTCAATAGCCTGGGTTCACGAATCCACGAGAAAGAACTCGAATCCATGAGTAGAACACAAACCATAGAGAAAACTCTCAAAAAAATATTATTGATCAAAAGTTAGTTCTTGCCCATAGGGCTACAAACCTATTTAAAGAGAACTAATACTTGAACTCTAAGTAAACTAGGAAAAGGAATTCTACTAAACTTAAGAAAGAAATAAAATAGGAAAGGAATAAACAAAATAAACAAAATAAGAAAATTAAGCAAATCTAGTTAAGAATCTAACTAGATTTGGCCGTGTGTGACCTTTTTTGTGTTTTGCCTTCCGAGTGCGACTTTTTCTAATTCGAACTAGATTTGCCTAGGCTTTCTGAGGACTTTAGATGATCCGGCAATGGCCAACGGCGAAGGCAACAAGTAGGGATGACTTATCCTACATCATCAAGCCACTTTTAAAAGTAGCATAGAGGAGTTCCATTTCAATAAACTAAAAAGTTTAATCAAATATGATTCAACAATCTAACAAATTTATAAACATGATCAACTCGTCAAAGTGTATTATAACAAGACATCCCTTATAATAATTGGGTCCAATGTATTTATATATCTAAATGACTTCTTAAAAGATCGTGTTGAGGTTGTTCTGCCAATTATAAGGTGCAGACAAGCACATGTATCACTATAGTTGTTGATGTACATGAATACCACTGCAACTAATAGAGCCATATACAAATGCTCATGGAACATTGGGAAAAGAGTTTTCAAATGTCCCACACTAATTTCCATATCGCATTTCATATATTCAAAAGGTTACATTTCACATTTTAATTGGTTTGATGTTCCTGATTCTCGAACTGTACCTATGCTTTGTTGTCTAGAATTATCGATAAGGCTACTACACATAACAAATAGACAACTTTAATCTTGTTTTGCAAGCAAGCATCACTAATCCACACCAGACCATTTTTTATAAACCTACAATGTAAATGATTTCACTCCATCGACGACATTGTTAATAGAGGGGCAACTAGATTGATGCATTTCTCACAAGAAATCAGTAGGAAAATGAAAAAAAATGAAGGAAAATACAATTGCTATTCGTTTTCTTTTTTTTTTTTTTTTTTTTTTTGATAAGTTAAATATGTATTGATGATCAAAAAGGGCTTGGCCCATGTACATAAGCCATATACAAAGAGTAAGCACTAATCCCTAACAAGTTTGAATGAATCCACAAATTTTAAAAAGAAAGATTACAAGTATTGGTATGACTAGAATACTACAAAAACAAAGACTTGAGTAACGATGATTTGAGTTCAATGATAGACTTCTACGCCCCATCAAAAGTTCTAGCATTCCTTTCCTTCCAAATACACCACAAAATAGCATGCGAAGCCATATACCATATGACTTTAGCCTGTTTACATCCCCCCTTAAACCACCAACCCGCTAATAAGACATAAGTAGAGGATGGAAGCACCCAATGAACTCCAAACATGTTAAACACAAGCATCCAAAGGCTTCTAGCCACATCACAATGCACAAAGAGATGGTCTACCGACTCCGCATCTCACTTACAAAGAATACATCTATTCGGCACATACCACCCTCTTCTTGCAAGATTATCCAAAGTCAAACACTCATCATTTCCCACTAACCAACAAAAAAAGGTAACTTTAGTAGGAACCGAGGAAATCCATATGACTTTAGCCGGGGAAAAGGAATTCCCTAAAGGCCTTACACAATTGTAATAAGATTTTATGAAGAATAACCCTTTAGAATCTTTATGCCAAATCAAGGAATCATTCTCACCTACTAAAATCTTACTTTTGTAAAGAACTTGAAAGAATGCCAATGCTTCCTCCACTTCCCAATCATTAAAATGACGAATAAAAAGGACATTCCAATCATGAGAACCGGCTTCCCCTTCCAAGCACTCCAAAATCAATGCTTCTTTGTTAGAAGCAATAGAAAATAGAGTAGGGAATTCCACCATGAGAGGTGTATTGGAACACCATACATCTTTCCAAAATTTCACCCTACTACCACCACCCACTTTAAAACCAATTTCTTTGACAAAATCACTAAAACCTTGCATTATTGCCTTCCAAAGGCCCACCCCATGCGAACCATTCACTTCATTGGACCACCAACCCTCTCTAGATATACCATATTTCCATAAGATATCATCCCGCCATAGACCTTGAGTGGATTTGTATAACCAGTGAAGAAAGAAAGAAAGAAAGAGAAGAAAGAACGAAAAAGAGAAGAAAAAATATATGACTGCTGTAAAAATAAAAGAGAGAACTTAGGTTTTCTCTCTTCTTCATTATCCTTTATACTAATACAAGTACAAAGACAATAATACCCTTCATCTTATTACAAGTAAATGAAAGCAATATAAGTCACTTTTCCAACACTCCCCCTCAAGTTGGTGCAAAGATATCACACATGCCCAACTTGCTTAAAAAAGTGTGGAAGACTTTACTTCCTACTCCTTTGGTCAAAATATCTGCCAATTGATATCCTGTTTGGACATAAGGCATACAAATCACCCCAGAACTCAATTTCTCCTTTATGAAGTGCCTGTCAATTTCAATATGTTTGGTTCTATCATGTTGTACCGGGTTGTGAGCAATGTTAATTGCGGCTTTGTTGTTACAATACAATCTCATGGGTTCATCTGAATCAAATCCAAGCTCTTTCAACAATATTTTCAGCCACATAATTTCACACATTCCTTGAGCCATAACTCTGAACTCAGCTTCAGCACTAGACCTGGCTACAACTGCCTACTTCGTACTTCACCAAGTCACAAGATTTCCTCCTACAAAGGTACAATAACCAGATGTCGACCTGCGATCAGTGACAGATCCAGCCCAAGCTGCATCTGCATATGATTCCACCCACAAATGATCATGTTTAGAGAACAATAATCCCTTTCCAGGAGCAAATTTCAAATAGCGAAGGATTCGATGGACCGCCTCCATATGAGACTCTCGAGGCGAATGCATAAACTGACTTACTAGACTAACAGCATTGTCAATGTCAGGTCGGGTGTGTGACAAGTAAATCAGTTTGCCAACCAACCGTTGATATCTACCTTTCTCCACCAATACACCTTCAGAGTCTTCTCCTAACTTATAGTTCTGTTCCACAGGAGTATCACTAGGTTTGGAACCCAGCATCCTAGTTTCCTTGAGAAGATCTAACACATACTTTCGCTAGGAAATGAAAATGCCAGTCCTAGATCTAGCAACTTCAATACCCAGAAAATACTTCAAACTCCCCAAATCCTTTATCTCAAATTCATTGGCTAAATATTCCTTCAATGTTTGTATCTCGTCTTGGTCATCTCCTCTTAGCACAATATCATCCACATATACAATAAGAACTGTTACCTTCCCCTGTAAAGAGTGCTTGATGAATAATGTATGATCTCCCTAACTTTGTTTGAAGTCATATTTCAACATAGCTCGAGTAAATCTCTCAAACCACGCTCAAGGAGATTGCTTCAATCCATATAAGGCCTTCTTCAGTTTGTATACCTTCCCCCTGGCTGTATCACTATCAAAACCTAGAGGCACATCCATGTAGACCTTCCTCTTCTAGATCTCCATGGAGAAATGCATTTTTAACATCCAACTGATAAAGGGCCCATCCACATCCAAACTTGGCAGCTAAAGAGAGTAGGACTCGAACAGAATTCATCTTGGCCACAGGAGCAAATGTCTCCTGGTAATCAATGTCATATGTCTGTGTGAAGCCTTTTGCTACCAATCTAGCTTTATACCTTTCCACTGAACCATCAGCCTTATGCTTTATCGTAAACATCCATTTGCATCCAACTGTCTTCTTTCCCATAGGCAATTCAACTAAATCCCAAGTTTTATTTTTCTGAAGAACACTCATCTCTTCACACATAGCTTCCTTCCATTTTTTATCAGAGAGTGCATCCTGTAAATTGTTAGGAATAGACACAGAAGACAATTGGGATACAAAGGTACGAAAAAATAGAGAGAGACTATGATAGGAGACAAAGTTAGAAATAGGATGTTAAGTACAAGATCTAACTCCCTTACGAAGAGCAATAGGAATATCAAATCATCCAGAGTAACAAGAGTAGATATGATATTACCTGAGTCCAAGGATGACGGTTAGCCGTAGGGAGGGGAAATGGTCTTTTCCTTCTGTCTCCTTGAATAGACCTGTAATTCTTTAGAAGGGGGATGCACTTCTTCCAAGCTTTGCGATGGAACAGGAATAGGATCAAAAGGAGATATAAAAATAGAGTCAGAAAGAGATATAAGAGTAGGAAGTACAGCAGACTTCTCTTCACTACAACTCTCCCCCTGAAGAGAAGTTTGGGGGGAGGAAAAATAGGAGACCGATTCAAGGAATGTGACATCCATAGTGACAAACTTCTTGCGTAAGGGAAGATGATAGCACTTATACCCCTTTTGAGTAGGTGAATAGCCCAAAAAAATGCACTTTAGAGCTCGAGGATCTAACTTACTACGAGCCTCAACAGCCACATGAACAAAGCAAAAACACCCAAACACACGAGGAGGAATAAGAAAAGTACTAGGGCATAAGAGTAAAGACAACAAATCAATTGGTGCCTTATGAGCAAGAACTCTAGAAGGCATCCGATTCATTAAATATGCTGCAGTGAGCACTGCATCCCCCCAATAGGATTTAGGAACATGCATAGAGAACATCAAAGCCCTAGCTGTCTCAAGAAGGTCGCGGTTCTTTCTTTCCGCAACACCATTTTGTTGAGGAGTATCCACACAAGAAGTCTGATGGATGATACCATAGTCCTAAAAATAGGATTAAAGACTCCTATAAAGGTACTCACCTCCATTATCAGAACGAACGATTTTAATGGAGATGTTAAATTGGTTAAGCACCATCTTATGGAAAGTCTGAAAACATGAGAAAACATCACGTTTTTCTTTCAACAGATACACCCATGTAGTCCTAGAGAAATCATCAATAAAAGTATCAAACCAACGAAATCCAGATAATGAGATAATACGAGAGGGACCCCATACATCAGTATGCACAATAGTAAAAGGCAAGTTACTTCTATTAAAACTAGGTGGAAATGAAGTACGATGATGTTTTGCAAGTTCACAAACTTCGCACTTAAATTGAGAAACATTTATTCCAGAAAACAATGATGGAAAAAGTCTTTGAAGCAAGAAAAAAGAGGGATGGCCCAATCTTCTATGCCAGAGCCAAAGCTTCTCTTCAGAAGTAGTACATCTTCCAGATTGATGTGCATGCACAATTCGAGCACCATCCGTCTTAAGAGGATCCAAGAAGTAAAGACCATCTCGCACACTACCACTGCCAATCATCCTCCTTGTGACTAGGTCCTGAAAAACACAATGAGAAGGATAAAAGGTTACACTACAATTGAGATCAGTAGTAAGGCGACTAATGGACAATAGATTATTAGAGAAATTGGGAACATGTAAAACTGAAGAAAGAGACATATCAGGGTTAATAGTAATGGAACCTTTCCCTGAGACAGAGGACAAAGAACCATCAGCTACCCTAACCTTATCTCTGCCTGAACAAGGGTGATAAGAACGAAACAAGGAAGATAAACCACTCATATGGTCAGAAGCCCCAGAATCAATAATCCAAGGACGATAAGAGAATTTACAAGATGCACTAAAAGAAATAGCCAAATTACCTGAGTGGACAAAAGAAGTAGATGCAGTGGTGGATGTATCCAGTTGAGACACCAGGCGTCTGAGAGACTCAACCTCAGCCCGGGTAAGGGTCACAGACTCAGAATCAGAAGGTCCAAAGGGGAATCAAGTAGGTGGAATAGTGTAAGCAGTAGTAGAATAGTGAGCTCGAGACCGAGATACACCACCAGTATAGGCCCCCCTACCTCTAGTAGGGCAACCATGGAGCCTCCAACAAGTTTCTCTGGTATGTCTTGGTTTCTGGCAATGATTACAAAATAACTTATCCTTCTCATCAGACACAGAATCAACACCCTTTCCTCCATTACGACTTGGTAGAACACCTTTTTGGTTTCGCTAAGAAACCGTAGCAAGTGCAGAGCGCTCCTGTGAGGTAGAGTGAAGCATAGTATTCCTTCGGCTCTTCTCATTCTGAACATAAGCATACACACTTCTTAACGAAGGAAGAGGTTCCTTCCCTAAAATCTGTATACGAATCGGATCATATTCATCTCTCAACCCAGCAAGAAAATCAAAGATCCGCTCCTGCTCAACAAGTGTATTAAACTTCAAGACATTACCTAGACACTCAGATCAAAAATCCTGATAATAATCCAACTCCTGCCACAATGCCCGAAGTTTATGAAAACAAACTGATAAAGGCTTATCCTGCTGGGTAGTTTCATGAATACGACGTTTCAAGTCATACAGCTGGGCGATGTTCCCTACCTTTAAATAAGTTTGTGCAACTGCATCCCAAATCTCCTTTGCAGTCCTCAGAAGCAAGTAGCCACCACTTACCTCTGGTTGCATCGAATGTAAAAGCCAAGACATAATCATAGAATTTTCTGCATCCCACCTCTCATACGAAGAGTCAGTTACTGAAGGTTCTTTCACCTTACCATTCAAATATCCTATCTTCCCTTTACTTGTGATATATAAGGTTGCCGATCGAGACCAAGCTAAATAATTAAGCCCATCCAATTTCACAGTTGTGATTTGGAGTGTAGGGTTGTCATTAGTGGGTATTCCTGGACCCATTACCCTATTAGGTTGGCTTTTAGAGGTCTAAATAACTTCTGATATGAGGTAGACAGCACTTAACCACCCAAAAACTAAGTCCAAACACAACGGATATGTCCCCACGCAATAGATATCACAAGTAAGGTAACCAACGTTCAATATGTAACACTAGCCAGCACACACAGCCCACAAACACCTTACACAGCCCACAAACACCTCACACAACCTACAAAACACCTGTTAGACCTCCAAACACAGCCCCAAACAGCAAATAAAGAGATTTTCCAGTGCATACTAGTGAAGGTTACGGTTGGTACAAGGCATATTGCTTCAAAAAACCATTGAAATGAAGCAACGAACACCAAAGAGGCTTAGGGACCTTCAAGTCGGCACCCTCTATTGCAGTTCGACCCATCAAACTCAAACAATCAAGGCCGGAATGGGGTTTTTGAAAAAAAAAGGCCATTTTCCTGGAAAATGAAAGAAAAATCGAAAAAACCCCTTAAATCATCTCGGATCTAGACGAAAATTCACAGGTAAGCTCTCTTGGAAGTGGCGATTCAAATGGTGTGGTTTTTGTGACCTGCTGATGTCAGCGTCCGTACGGCTGACGTCAGCAGATGACGTCAACAATTGCTGACATCAGCAAAATGCACTTCCTCGACTGTCAAACCCTTTTTCGCATACGGATCGATGAGTAGAGGCTCTGATACCAAGTGGATTTGTATAACCAGTGAAGAAAGAAAGAAAGAAAGAGAAGAAAGAAGGAAAAAGAGAAGAAAAAATATATGGCTGCTGTAAAAATAAAAGAGAGAACTTAGGTTTTCTCTCTTGTTCATTATCCTTTATACTAATACAAGTACAAAGACAATAATACCCTTCAGCTTATTACAAGTAAATAAAAGCAATATAAGTCACTTTTCCAACACCTTAGACACCCCTTCCAAATCTACAAAGCCACTTTCCCATGAGAGCTTGGTTAGTGCACACAATGGACCTAACCCTTAATCCTCCCATATGTTTAGGAAGGCAAATGGTGCACCACTCCAAAAGATGAAATTTCTTTTCATAACCCATTCCATTCCATAAAAAATCCCTTTCTAATTTTTCAATCTTAGATGCCATAGACTTGGGAATTTTATGAATGGACAAAAAATAAATGGGGATGGAAGATAATACACTATGGATAAGTGTCAACTTGCCACCTTTAAAAAGATACCCTTTTTTCCAACCACCAAGTCTTTTTTCTATCTTCTCTATAATGGGATCCCAAACTTTAGGGTCTTTGAAGCGAGCCCCCAAAGGAAGACCAAGGTATGATGCCGGTAGTTTCCCAACTTGACAACTCAAAATAGTAGCTAGATTTTCCACATTGTCAACATTCCCCACCGAGATAATATTGGTTTTACCAAGATTAACTCTAAACCCCTGTATCTCCTTCACTCCACAAAAAATCAAAGCATTATACACAAAAGTAAGTGTGAAACCTTGCCCAACCCAAACCGACCATCGCCCACCTCATAGCCTCCCAATAAATTAACCTCCACGACTTTAGAAATAAAATTAGTCAACACTTCCATTACCATGATAAATAAAAATGGAGAAAGAGAGTCCCCTTGACGTACCCCTCTAGAACCTTGAAAAAAACCATAAAGAGATCCATTTACCAATATTGAAAAAGAAGGGGTAGATATACACCAAGCAATCCACTTACGCCATCTCACCCCAAAACCCATTTTACCAAGTAAGTAAATGAGAAAATTCCAATTGACGTGATCATATGCTTTCTCCAAGTCAATCTTTGCCAAAATACTCAGATTCCCGCTTTTTAGTCTAGAATCAACACATTCATTTGCCACTAGAGCCGCATCAATTGCTATTCGTTTTTAGACAGAGAAATAGCTAGAAAGCTCTATCAAAGAATCAATTTTTGTTACAATAATAATCAAAACTAATTCTAACAACTGAGATTCCCTCTCTATGATAACCAAAGCAAGAAAATTGACTAAACTACCCTCCTAGGCTTAATACTAAGCTAATAATCAATTACAATAAAGTTTACAAGTTGTAACAGTAGCTAACCACATATAGCAATAGCTAACAGTTGACATCATGACTCCTCTTAAAAGAAACTTACCCTCAATTTTTAGCAGCAACATAGGATTTCAAATGCTTCACATCAAAGATATTGGAGATGTTAAAGTGAGAAGGCAGCTCCACTTGTTGGGCATTATCATTAATCTTGTGAAAACCTTGTGACTCACTTTACGATCATTTAGCTTCATATGGGACCCAGATAGTTGCCTTTCTTTGCTTAAAACCACCCATGCAAGATCCCTTTAGTTGAAAAGAAACTCATGTCAATGCAAATCAGCAACTTATTTGCATTTGGCATCGGATTCTTGAATTCTAGCTTTGATTTGAACATGAATTTCACTCATAGAAGTTACCCTGTCCTCAGTCTCAACTTTTTCTTCTTGACAAGTAGTAAAAGAACCCAAATCTAGAACACTAGAAGGCTTAGAACCACAAACCACCTAAAAAGGAGAATTCTAGCTTTGATTTGAACATGAATTTCACTCATAGAAGTTACCCTGTCCTTAGTCCCAACTTTTTCTTCTTGACAAGTAGTAAAAGAACCCAAATCTAGAACACTAGAAGGCTTAGAACCACAAACCACCTAAAAAGGAGAAGTATTGATAGTCCGATTGAGAGAGAATTGTAGACAAATTCAGCTAATGGACGAATATGTTCCCATCCCTTAGGATTTTCACCAATCAAACATCTCAACAAATTGCCAAGGCTTCGATTGACCACTTCAATTTGCCCATCGATTGATGAAATGAAGTGCTAAAGCTCAATTCAGCCCCCACTTTCTACCAAAAAGTTCTCCAAAAATAATCAAGAAATTTAGCATCTTTGTCAGACTCTATGCAACTTGTAGGCTTCTTTAAGAAAAGACTGGCTATGTCGGAAGTATCCAAAGTCTTTCAACAAGGAATAAGGTGAGCATTTTTTGAAAAGCAATCAACCATAACCATAATTGAATCATTCTTCCTTTCAGTAGGTCGTAGAACATGCACAAAGTCAAACTAATGCATTAAGGGCTGGTTGGTACGAGAAGAGGCAAATACTGTTTAGCATTTTTGGAATTCCTTTCCCTTTTTGGCACACATGGCACCTTTGAACATGCCTTTCCACATCTCCTTCATTCCCTGCCAAAAGTCATTTAGAGCAATTCTAGGGTCTTTTCCTCACCAAAATGACCCAAATTATGTTGCTCAACATACAACTTCTCTCTAAGGAAGCATTAAGCCACACTCCACCTCAATCCTTTGAAAAGAAACCTATCTTTCAACACAAATTACAACTTGGTAGCATGCTGTCCACTTTGTAGAACATTGAAAATCTTTCCACAAAAAGGATCTTCACTATAACTCTTCTTGAATTCATCAAAACCAAACCCCATATTTCACATCACAAGCAAAAGATTAGATCTTCTACTCATGTCATCGGCTACTATAAGAACTTCCGACTTATGTCTTAAAGAAAAATTGAATTGGTGCAAATAACTTACCCATTTGGCATATCTATTGTTAAGATGCTGTTGATTGTTGAGATACTTAAGAGCTTCATGGTTGATGTTGAGGATAAATTCTTTGTAAGCCAAATAATAACTCTAACGCTTGATAGCTTGCACAATGGCATATAACTCCAAGTCATATGCAGAGTACTTGAATTAGGCACCATTCAACTTCTCACTAAAGAAAGCAAATGGTTGTCTTTCTTGGCTAATGACCCCACCAATTCCCACACCCAATGCATCACAATCAATCTCAAAAATCTTGTTAAAATTGGACAAGGCTAGAATTGGAGCTTTAGTTAATTTCTTCAAGAGTTGGAAACTCTCTTTTGCTCATGAGTCCATCAAAGAATTTTTTTCTTGAGACAATTGGTAAGAGGGGCTGCTATGATGCTAAAATTTTGGATAAACCTTTTATAGAAAATAGCAAGACTATGAAAACTCCTCACTTCTTGCATACTAGAAGGTGTAAGCCAATCCACAATTTCTTGGACCTTACTTTCATCCATTAACACTTCATTTCAAGACATAACAAACCCCAAAAACACAACCTTATCCATAGCAAAACTACACTTTAAATTTCCATAGAACTCCATTCACAAAATATCACACTTATTGAAGATGCGTCAAGTGCTCTTCGAAATAGTAGCGACAAACTCTAATGGCATAACAAGCCACTCAAAGAGCCCTTGATGTGTCTTCAAAGCAGTTTTTTATTCATTCTCGTGACAAATTCTAATTTGATGATAGTAACCTCTAAGATCAATATTCGAAAACACTATTGCACCCACCAAACAATCTAACAGGTCTCCAATCTAGGAATTGGAAAACGGTCTTGATAGTAACCTCTAAAATCAATATTCAAAAACACTTTTTTGCACCCGCCAAGCAATCTAGCATATCATCCAATCTAGGAATTAGAAAGCGATCTTGATGATAATCTTGTTGATTGCTTCACTATCCACACACATCCTCCAAGAACCATCCTTTCTTTGGAGTTAAAAGAGCATAAACAGCACATGGACTAATACTTGCCCGAATGTATCTTCTTTCAAGAAGTTCATCAACCAGTTTTTGGTAATCTTCATTCTTTTTGGGGATCATTCTTTAGGCAGCCTTTTTAGGAAGTGCTTAACCTGGCACCAAATAAATACAATGTTAGATCTTACATAAGAAGCAACTCGGGAGACAATTCTTAAAGAAAAACATTAAAATATTTCTCCATTAATTATCCAATGACACTAGAAACAACATTTTCAGCACATTTTTCTTATGGAATTAAAGCTAACACATAACCACTTCCAAGGGTTTAAAAAAAGTAAGGAAGGTATTTGAGGCTTAGAAGTTAGAACTCACATTTTTCTTCATGGGCAGCAGTGTATATTGTTGATTCCCTTGCATAAAGTGTGGATATTCCTATTTCCATCATGAATAGTTTATCTATCATATTACCAAGGTCTTATAAGAAAAATATAAAAAGCATCCATTGTCACCATTTCACACCATTTCATCAAAATATTTTTTTGGAATGAAATAAACCAAACATCTCTTTGTCACTTTTACTTCATTGCCCTTTTTAAGCATGCTATTGGGTTTTGAGCTTCAATTTATCCACCCCCTCTTAAGACACAATATTCCCACAACTCCCCCTATCTATTATCATGTTACGCATCCTTTCTTCAATACTACAATTGCTGTAGAAAATATAGGTTCCCAACTAATCTTCCTCAACTTCATGCTTTAGCACAAGTCTTCTTCAACATGAGTGCTATGCCTCCTTCTTCCTTATAATCTCCTCTAACTTCTTTATTAAGGGGATGGTAAAAAATTGACAGTTCATCACATCGCAGTATCGCACTTCTTCCATTTCTTCTATTAAAAGTGATTAATTGCAGTGACTTGTGGCCTTTCTACAATCTGAAAGTTAATAGTCGGTTGCTCCACATTTGGGGCTATTGTCCTATACCCAGATGAGCATAATTGATTTGAAGTAGAAACAGCAGCTTATCACCCTTGGTATGCTATCCATCATCCACATCACCAACTCTTCTAACATTTGAAGAGTACACCCCTAGGATGGCTTTATGGCTACTGTCCAACCCCATATAAGCTTTAAAAGTGCTGACCAACTTTCGAAAAGCTTCGAATTTTGCGAGACAATTGCAATTGCTCCCACCAGGTGGATGCTCTCCCTTAAGATGAATCGTTACCAATTTCACCTTTCTCTCCTCCAAAAGTTCATAGTAGTCAAACACTAATACAACTAATCTACAAACTCTTGGGGATTGAGACTTCCTTGGAATTCTGGAATCTCTATCTTGAAGTTTACTCCAATCTAGGTTCATACTTCTCAACTAAAGGTCTAAATCTAAAGAAAAATTTTGTTTTCTTTTTTATTTTTTCTTCTTTTTATTAATATTAACCCAAGCTTAAGCTATAAGTTTAACATAACAACATACGCATTAAGCAACTAAGTGGGGTCCAAAGGCTCTATCCCACAATCACCCCTGAGGCAGCTAAACAGCACCAGGAAACAATATCGGATGAATAATTAGAAATCAATGCACCCTTAATTAAGGCCCCTAATTATCCCGAAAGAATTGAAAGGGAAAGAAGGATTCATGTAGCCAGGCTGCCAATGGTTGGCATTGAGGCTTTCTTGAGTCAAGTTGACTTGTATGTATTTTATCTCCTTATTATTGCAGCAGCAAAAGAACAACAGTAATATATTATGAAAATGAAAAAACAGTGCAGCTATGAAAATCACAAAATGCAGCTTATCTTTAATTCTTTTTCTTACAAGGGGAGTCATTACAAAATAGGATACAAAAATCGACACATGCTTTGTGCTACCAAAGTTCTACAGGATGATGTATTGCTTTCTTCTTCACACAAATTGAAAATGAATTTCGAACTATCCTTAATTATCATAGTTGATATTTTATCATGCTTTTAAAAATTTATGCTCTCTTTAAAGTAATGTCATGATCATGTCCAATGGAATTCCTGGGTGAAAGTGCGTACACATATCAATAAAGAGGATGATAATGATATAAAGAGGATGATAATGATGTTTACTTTGTATCAGCATGAAATCTGTAATTGAACGATACAGCAAAGTAAAAGAAGAACATCATCAGCTGTTGAATCCGACTTCGGAAGTCAAGGTAATCCTTCATGAACAACTTCTCCATTCCTCCTTAAGTATTCATGGATCCATTTGAGACATATCCACTTCCTTTCTTTTTCTTTTTTTGTTAAGTATCTACTTTCTTTTTCATTTTGCTTTAAATAGAGCTCGTTACAGCAACAAATACTGATATTTGGATCTGTATGTTGAGGCCTTAATTTTTTTGTTCTTTTTTTTAATGTTTTGGTAAGTAAGTACTATGATCTTGAAACATCGCAGACTCATATATACACAAACAGGAAGGGGAATTTATAAAGTGGGGTTCACATCTTTTTGCCACCACAAAGTGGGATTCTCCAAAATGATGTCCTTCTGTTAGATAATTCTAAGAATCATAAAATTTATGTACTATTTGTGAATGTGAAAAATCAAGCATTTATGTGCATTTACATGGATGCACATTAAACTATACATCTTTGAAGTAAAACATCGATGATTTGAAACAGATAGACTAAATTAAAAGATGAATTAGAGAAAATAATATGAATAAGATATATATATATATATATAAGGAATAAACTCATATTTTACAAACACTTCTGAGAAATTTTAAGTCATTTGTGTCATAGACTGAATCAATGTGCAAATAAAAGGAGCAGGACTTTGACGAACGCATAGCTGATGGATACAGAAGTTTTAAGCAGTAAATCCTACGATGTTAATGATGATTATGACCTTTTGTTAACATCATGATGGAAACTACTATAACTACGGACTAAGATATCCACAATATCTTTGATATATCCACAACATATTCGTGTATCTGGACTCCTCGATACAATTTCTAATTGAAATATTTTTTTCGCAAAATATTTTTACGATATTGTCGATATTTTCGATATTATTGATAAAATCTCGATATCTCTATAATGTCTTCTTTTTTCACATAGTGTGATATTGAGATATTCATTTTCTTGTTATCATGTCAAAATTATCACCTCTTACTCTTTTAGTATTGATTTATATAAATATTTCAATTATACTAATAGCTAGTGTTATAAGTAATATCTTTCATTTACTTTCTTAAAAATGTTCATTTTTTCATTTACTTGTCTCATACACATTTAAGTTACAATACTTCAATTCTAAACTATTTATTAGAGTCTAATCATTGTTTCCTAGAGTTTTAATGAAAATATACGTGTTTAACAAACAATATTTATCATCTCTCTAAATCGATATCAAAATTTCGATATATCCGTGCTTTAGGATTCTTGATATATCCATCGATGTCGATATTTAAGTTATTGACTATAACTAAGCATTTGGCATGTGTTTCACTTTTCCCCCTTCTATGCTCCATGAATCAAGTTTTGGATCCTGGACCAAAAAAAAATACTGTTGATTCAATATTACTTGTGATTTTTCATAACAAAAAAGTATGTGGAACATCTATAAGATGCCTATCAAGATGGTACTTGGTGAATGTGATGATGATAGTCGTATTTCTTTGAATGTATAGAGAATTGCTAGTGAACCAGTATTTTTAATTTCACAGTGAAACAAAGAATGCTCCTTAATAAATAAACTAGGACCTGAGGCAAATTTGTAAATGTGAGTCATAACTCATAACCTAGGCCAAAAATCCTCCTGAAGGATATCTTATATGCGAACATTTGAAGCCTATCCATTCACATCAGTTCATCAACTACATTTTTGGAGTCATCCAAAGCTTTCAAATTGTCCCCTTTTTTTTTTCCCTTTCTAGACCGAAAATTGTCTATTTACACTTGCAAACTAAGGCATAAGAAGCATCATCTTTGCATCTGTTTATTTGCTTATCGACACTACCTTCAGTAGTCTAAATATAGGAAACTGAACATAAATATGCCTAGGCAACTCATCTAGCAAGCAGTAATGCAAGTTGCAAATTAGACTCTGTAAGGCAAAGCTTTAATGCATACGATTTAGCCATGCCATATATAAACCTTTTAATCATAGAAGAAATTTAAGAAGTTGATTTCCCAGCAAAGAATCAGGTGTTCAGAAGGCCTGTGACAAATATGAGAAAGCTTTGGACATTTTCACCTTGAACATCCATCTTTTTAGTAGTAGAAATGCAAAGTAGAACACAAATAGTGCAAGGCGATGCAGAAAAGCTAAGCAATAAGAGAACATAGGAAATGTCAGCAGATTTTCATGGTGGGCAGAAAGCAATCATCCATCACCGTTTCTTCTAATGTGCTCAGAAAAATTCAAAACAAAATTCTGACTAGGGGAATTCTTACATTGGTGCAGTAATTTGGTACCCAAAAGTGCAAATCGGGAACAGAGGTTGGAACAGAAAATTAGTTATAAGGTTTCAATTATAATTAGAAGTGTTAGAAAAACGAGTTAAAAGAGATGAGCATTTTGATGGCCTGAAGTGACAGAAGGGTCCATGTTCTTGTAATGCAGATTTTAACTTTAATTCTGAACAAATACCATTGACACAAATTCTAAGCGGAAGACAGGAATTACCATGCAAGGCCCCAGTTGTTGAAGGTTTAATTGAAAATATCATTAGCTGAGCTAACAAGACATGAATAGAAGATTAAATTTTCCAAACAGAGGTAGTAAAAGAATTCCTGCAAAGCAGGTGTCCTTTGGTTGATGATTGGTTTTTGCAATCTTTCTTCATAGTTTTTAAGAAAAATCTCCTCCCAGTGAAGTAAATTGAAGAAACTGATGCATACTAAGTACTACATATGCTTAGCAAGCTTATTACATTTGTTAAGTTTCCAACCTAAAAGCTTAAGCTATTAGGTGGAGGGCCCAAACAGGTATATAAAGCTAAGTAAAATTCAATATTTAGACGATATTGGACTTCCCAACACTCCCCCTACTGAGCAGGACTAACAAGACAAGAACAATCTTCTCATGTGGACAATGATGATGGGCTCACAAACAGAACGGGCACAAGAATGACAACGACAACTGACAGATTATGCTACCATGTTAAGTTTCAAACCTAAAAGCCTAAGCTATTAGGTGAAGGGCCTAAACAGGAATAGGAAGCCATGTGAAACTCAACATTTAGACGATATGGGACTTTCCAACAACATTAATAAGATTATGACATTGATAGCTGTCATATATAATGTCTCTAGTCCAGCTGCCTACCTTTTTCATCAAGCAATAATATGGAGAGAATTTGAATAAAGGAGAAGATGAAAGGGAAAGAATAGAAATTCAATGGAGTATACTTTTGAAATGGTAGTTATTTAATTCAATAGAGTACACACATCCTGCTACTATATTATGATGTGGAAGGAACAAAAGAAGTTCACATTGGACATTGGTTGTCCTCAGCCAAACAGAAAGACATCTTTTCACAAAAATGTGAAAAGAATAACTAGTGTTGGCAACTACTTCTGGCTGGATCTTTTGAGTACAGAATAACTAGTGTTGCAATATTCGAGTAACTTGTTTGGCCAGGACAAATTAACCATCTTTTAAAATTTAATGGAACAGAATATCACCAATTATGAACTTCAAGGATATTGACATACGATTCAAAATTTCCAGCTCAACCTTGCATTGCATATCATTGCAAGAATGATCAACCGAATCTGACGCCTAGCATATCACCCTGTCCCCAAGGTTATCCACCACAATATTTATGCTGACATTCAGGAACCACTCCTTGATAAAGCCGAGTGAACCAGATGGCCTTATCCCTAAGGTAGAAAAAGAAGGTATAAAGGGTCAAGATATAAAATCTACTAATCAAAGTCATCAGTTATAAACTATTGCAGAACAATGACAGAAGTGCAACAACAAAAATGGCTGGCTGATAAACAAAGATACATCAACACAGGTAACCTGCTTTGTGGGAACCATCAGGCCAGATGTTACTTGTCATATAATTGCTTAAAACTGATCCAATGAAGACGATGAGCTTTAAATTTCAAAAGTGAAGATTTAATAATCCAAGTTCAAAGTTCTACTTCTAAAAGATTTTCCAATTGGAAGCCAAAATGTTTATTTAAGCTCATTATTACAAAATGCTTGACTATATTAATATCTTCATCTTTCAATGCTAAAGTATAAATATCTACTAAACACTCAAACCAAAAAAAAAAATTAAAAATTAAAAATCATTCCGATATTAATTGTCAAATCAATTGATTCATACCCTAAATTGTTAAAATCTTGCTATATAACATTTCACTAGTTCTACAGATTGACAACAAATTCTTAGAATTGCTGAATTGCAGGTCATCCGGTTTGCCAGAATGCTCTTCAGTTGTCAAGTCAAACTTTTCAGTCAAAAATTTAAGGACTTAAAAATGTTAAAGCCAAATTAATGCCCTAATTTCAACCCTCGAAACGTAATGCTTAAAAGTAAATCCTCGATGTGAATCCTATGAAGAAGCATGCGAATCAAGCTTTTGATTGATAGTAGCAACGACAAAATAGTGTCCTGCCAGCAAGGATCCTCTGTTATATCTTTAAACAACCACTCAATGCTTTTGTGCAATTGCAATGCACTTTTTTGATTGAAAACAGTTTCTGGAAGATACTCAGTTTCTGGAAGATGCTACTGATTTGATTGTCTCACCAAAAAATCTTCAGCTAGGTTCTCTAAATGAATTTTGTACATAATGTAGCAGAAAATATTATTCTTGAACCTTGATATAAATATTGGAAAAACCATGCCACCAAGAGAATCAATTTGAATATTCTTGAAGTGATAAATAGATCTTCACAAGACTAGGTGGAGTCACTGAAAATGCATACAGCAGCATTGAAAATGATGCTGCCAAAGGAGCAGTTGGAATGTTAATTTGATGTAGCATGAACAATGAGGGCAGGAGAGAAGGGACATGTACATCCATGCTAATAGAAGCACAAATTCTAGCATCTTGTACATAACTGTTCTGTCTGCAACAAGCAAGGCCATGCGCTAATG
This sequence comes from Liquidambar formosana, assembly GCA_039720395.1. NCBI lineage: Eukaryota > Viridiplantae > Streptophyta > Magnoliopsida > Saxifragales > Altingiaceae > Liquidambar > Liquidambar formosana. Next base: position 27,789,330 of record CM077823.1, read on the forward strand.
CATTTTTATTTGCATTTGCAGACGTTTGCACAGAAGTCCCAAACCAAATACATCTGATGATAGGAAGAAGCACAGAAGTCCCAAACCAAATACATCTGACGATAGGAAGAAGCTCATCACGGCTCAACAGTTTGCAACATAATTCCACTAAAAGATAGTTCGTTTGTCTTGGCCAAACAGCCATGCAAGAATTTTGCAAGCTAAACAATTGACTCAAGATCTAAGTATGAAGATGGAGGGAGCATAGTTTATCTCCCCAGTTTTCAAATTAACAACTAGAGAATATACAGGAAGGTCTCAATATAGTGGCAGCAATGGGCAAACAAAGAAGTCCATGCATCAATCATTGATTGTTTCTGAGGATTGCAAGACCCTAACAGGCATGCTTGCATAAATGTGTCGGTAAGACATGGAGGCACATGGAGGCATTGGATTTAGCATGTATATAATAAGTTAACCACATGATCTTTTAGATGAAGTGAATGTGCGTGGACGATTTCAATTTTGCAAGTGTCACTGACAACAACGCCTAGTTCCTGCAGTATAGACTATAGATTAAAATGCACTTCCTGCCCACAAGAAGTACAATATCTATTTCCAATGGAATTAAAAGCTCCTATCATCCAACAAGCATAATAATAAATTCTTCTGTTATTTACTACAAAACGAGGAAGCAAAGATGTCTCATTTTTGTTCATGCTGATAAGATGCTTCAAACTTCATGGAATTATGAGATTGCAAAGAAACTCACATAACTGGGGAACTCGCTTCACAATGTGGCAAGCTGTTTCCCTGAGGAAATATCTTTGAGAAGTGAGAACTAAAGACTTCTTTTGCAAAAAGAGGCAGCAATGAGCGTTTAGCAGAAGAATGGCACTCTTGAAACATCTGTAAGCCTAGTTGTAGGTATTTCCAACAGCACCAAAGACTTTTCAGCATGCCCTTCTTGCAGATTGATGTATCTTTTTAAATCTAGCTCAGCTCTCTATACACATAAGACCTTGCTAAATCTCTTTGATATGCATCGTTCTCTCCCTAACTAATAGATCGAACTTTAAGATGAGTTGGTAAGATAATGTGGAATCAGAGCAGAAGGTCTTTTGTTTAAAAACTACAGGTGTATTCTGCCTTGGTGCTGCCCCCTATATTAACCCCCAGAAGTCCTCTCACTCTCAGGGAACCGCACGTGTGGGTTGGGGGTGTTAGAGGCTTAGATTCCTTTGATATGCAATGTTCTCCCCCTCGCTAACAGCTAGGTTTGATTTAGTAAATTCACAGCCTTCGATTGCCTATGCATATCAAACTCTTGTGATTTGCTAATTGTACACATATTATGCCAGTATGCTCTATTATTCTCATCATTTTCGATAGCAAGGCCTACCACAAAGATTTTAGCTCAATGTGTCAAAACTAGCATAGTAGACTTGTTACGATATCACGATACTTTAGAGTTGAGTGCTACTTGAATAGTGGAGTTAATATCATTGTCATTGCTCGTTGTGAATTCAGAATATCTTTGCCCTATCTTTCTTAATGAATAAATTAGGGTTTTTCACATTTTTTTTTTCTCTTTTCAAGCTTCTTTGTTGAAAAGTACCACATCACCCAAATATTGGGTTTGGCATAACTTCATATACCTGTTTGGGCCCTCCACTTAATAGCTTAGGCTTTTAGGTTGGAAGCTTAACATGGTATCAGATCTTGTCATTCTTGGGTTCATTTCATTTATGAGTCTATCTTTGTTATCCACATGATAAGCCTGTTTCTGTTTTGTTAGGCTTGCACATAGGGGGGAAAATAATATATTTATTTATCGCCTGCTTTCCATTGTGTTCATATCCTCTTCTTTCAAAATTTGTCATATCAATGTGTATTTGTTGAGTATATATCTATTTCATGTCCATATCCATAAGCAAAAACCCACATAGTAAGCAACAAGGAAGTGTTAATCTAGGTTAATCAGTAAGAGAAAAGTAACTATTTAAAAAAATAAAAATAAATTAACAAAGGAAAACTCTACAAATGGAATATACGTGGTTAATGCAACACTAAAAGGTGCTACGCTTAGATGTAGGAACCTTCAATTAAGGGTGCCGCTCCCTCTTCAAAACCTCGAGTCCGCGCTCTCGAGTCAAAACCTTGTAAGAATCATGATTCTCTCTCAAAAGAATCTCGATTCTAAGTAAAACGAAACCTTGTGATGCAGGGGGAAGGCAAGGCCATGACAACACACTCCCCCCCACCTAATATCTTCTTAACTTTAACTAAAATGTAAAACATTCTTTAAAAATGATAGGATTCCCATTAAATCATATCAAATCAATGCTTACTTAAACACTCAATTTTTTTCTTACAAAAATAAAAAATAAAAAATAAATGAGATAAAAGGATGCTCTCTCTCTTTCCCTACAATAGTGTGGCTTCTCAAAAGAACATTTTTTGCACATTTCTGTTTTTATTTTATAATTCTAATGAACTATTGAATTTTTCTTAAATTTCTCTACAATTTGATCCCACAAAAAAGAAAAAAAAAAAAAAATATATATATATATATATATATATATTGAAAGCTTTGCGTAAACGGTGCAATTCGCATTAACAATAATTTGGAAAATACAAGGTCTATAAATACTAGAGCCCTATACAATGGAAATACCAATAATACCCCTAATATAAATAATACATACAAATATATCCTAACACCCACCCCCCCTCAAACTCATGATGTGACCATGGGAAGCATTGAGAGTCTGCCAAGTAGAAAATGGAAGCGCATGATAGTGTGCGACTTAGTAAAGAAATCAACCAACTGCATAGTGGAAGTAACAAAAGGAAAGGAAAGAGCATGGTTCAAAGTCTCGGTCTCGGTCCGCATCTCGTTTCGGTCTTGTTCATTTCGGTCTCACCAACCCGTCGCGTCTCGGGCGAGATGCAACTTTATGCATGAAAAATGTTTGAAAAAATTCAAAAAAATTATAGAAAATTTGTAAAAAATATGATGATTACATTGGGGCCATCAAATAAGCAAAACAATGAACTCAAGGAATATAATATGGTCAAAAACATAAAAATAGGCGCTAGTGCACTAATATATCTTGAAAGAACACTATTTTTGTGTTTTAGATATCTAATATAATCTCAAAGAACATAAATGATATATAAAAAATAATAATAATAATTTTTCAAATTATTTATGCATATTATAAGTTCATGATGATTAAAAAAACGTCCAACAATTTGCTAATTTAAAAAATCAGTATTTTTTAAACTAAAAAAAAAATTATTATTTATAAAATCAAAAATAATATATATTTATAAATTCATGATTATTTGTTTTTTTTCCGTAAAAAGTATAGGGCCATGAACATATAAGTTGTTAATAGCAGTTTTTTAAAAAAATCAATAAAAGAAGAAAAAGCAAAAAAATAAAATAAAAAAATGCTCCCAAGTCAGTCAACACAACAACCCTTCTTTAAAAAAAATAAAAAATAAAAAGAAACAAATTAAAATAAAAAACAAATAGGGGGAATTTTAGATTGGTCAGGCTATGTAAAATAACTACAATTGAGTGTCATTTTCTACTGACATTATAATAAACGACTACTAACTATAATTATTTTCCCACAACCCCACTAATCTAAAATTTTCCCGAAAAATTAAAACCCCTTGGTTCTACAAGTCTCGAACAATCGAGAAAGAGGCAGAGACGTCGTCGGAGCTCATCGTTGGTCATCGGAGGCCACCCACCACCAGATCCGGCGAGATCTGCTGCCAGCTTGAGACGCCACGACGCCCATCTGAGACGATAGAGATGCCTGCTGTCAGCCACCGGAGACAACGCGATGAAGCATAAAGCCCAGATCTGGATTCAAACCACCCAAACCACTTCATCTGACCATCGATGAAAGAGAATGGAAGCTCAAGTTGCTATCAAAGTAGGCCATATGGTCTTCTCTACCCTGCTGAGTTTCTCGTACAATTCGAATGAGAAATCTCTGCCTGCTGAGTTTCTCGTACGATTCGAACGATTTCTCGTTCGAATCCAACCGATTCATCGATTTCTCGTCAATCTCATCACATATCGTTTGAGATCATAGTACTCATCCGAGAGGGGTACTTCTCCCGATATATTTGAATCGGTGGGAGTTCTCAGATCGTTCAATGGCGAGACCGGTTTGTCTTGGCGAGATCTCATCCGAGACAAACAAGACTTCGAACCATGGGAGAGAGTGCCCAGCTGAAGATGATGACACACAAAATGACAGTCAATCTCAATATGTTTAGTGCGTTCATGAAAGACAGAATTATACGCAATCTAAATGGCACTCTTGTTGTCACAATACATCGGAGTAGGAGATAAGGGGGGACCACCCAAATCGGTAAGCAACCAACGCAACCAAACAATCACAACAATAGTAGTAGCCATAGCCCGATACTCGACCTCAACAGAAGAACAAGCAACAACACTTTGTTTCTTACTCTGCCAAGAAACCAAAGAACCACCTAGAAAGACAAATAAACCAGTGGTAGATCAGCGATCCATAGCATCACCAACCCAATTAGCATCAGAAAAAACTCGAAAATCTAAAGAAGAAGTAGAAGAAAACAACAGACTCTGATGAAGAGAGCCACGAAGATAACGTAAAATACAAAGAAGGGCAGCCCAATGAACTGTAGTCGAAGCGGAAAAAAACTGACTAACAACATGCATTGCATAGGCAATATCAGGGCGAGTCACAGTGAGATAAACCAGACTACCAACAAACACTCGATACAAAGTAGGAACTTCCAGTGAAACACCATCAGTAAATGTAAAATGAACATTAAGCTCAATAGGAGTATCAACAATCTGAGAATCAGAAAGTTGGCCCCTCTGTATGACATCAACAACATACTTGGACTGGGAGAGAAGATATCCTTGGGGAGACGAAGCAACCTCAATGCCTAGAAAGTAATGAAGTTAACCAAGATCCTTCATCTCAAAGTGATGCTGCAACTAAGTTTTGAGAAGAGAAATCCCAGTTGGGTCATCACCAGAAATAATCATATCATCAAAATATAACAAAAGAACTATTTGCCCTACAAAAGTAGAACGAAGGAATAAAGCAAAATCATAAGCACCGGATGTAAACCCTAAATCACAAACCACTGCAGAGAACTTAGCAAACCAAGCTTGAGATGCCTGTTTCAAGCCATTCAGGGCTTTGCGAAGTTTGCAAACTTAACCCGAAGAATGGCAAGACTAGGACAGGGAACCATATAGACTTCCTCAGACAAATCCCCATTCAGAAAAACATTTTTAACATCCATCTACAAAAGAGACCAATAGCGAATAGCAGCTACAGCAATAAGAGTGCGAACTGCGGTCATTTTAGCAATAGGAGTAAAAGTTTCTTCATAGTCAATGCTATATTCCTATGCATATCCCTTAGAAACCATACAAGTTTTGTATCGTTCAACAAAACCATCCGCTTTAGTTTTGATTTTATAAACCCAGTGACAACCAACAGCACGTTTACCTGAAGGTAGGTCATTGAGATCCCAAGTGTTGGCCTTATGCAAAGCAGAGAGTTCTTCATTCATAGCTTGTTACCAAAAAGGATTAAGAGTAGCCTTCTTATAAGAGGAGGGCTCAGAAAGAGAATGAATGGAAGATAAGAAAGAACAAAAATCATAGGAATAGCATATATTAGAGAAACCAAAACAATCAGGACACTTACGAATTCGCTGAGGATAACAACGAGTAGAAAGATCCACATCACTAGGAGTTGAAGAAGACTCAGTCGAAGGAGGGGAAGGAACTGGATTTGCAAGTGAAGGAGCTTTAATCCTACGAGAACACATATGAATAATAGAGGGACGAGAACTAGACAAAGAGGATGGAGATGGAAAATCATAGGGAACTAATTCACCAATGTAAAGAATCAGAGGGAACAGTATCAGGGAAAGGGTCAAGATAAACAAGATTAGATTTAGATACAACATCTGTAGCAGAAGGAATGGAAAAGAAATGAGTATGCTCAAGAAAGACTACATGATGAGAGACATACAGTTTCCTAGAAATAGGATCATAACAACGACAACCCCTTATGTCCATTACCATAACCAAGAAACACACACATAGCTGAGCGAGTAGATAACTTAGTGCGTGCAACTTTGGGTAAAAGAACAAAGCAAGTGCATCCAAAAACATGTAAAGTGTGATAATCAAGAGACTGACCATGCGCGCTTTCAAATGGTGAGATGCAGATATGATAATAGAGGGAATGCGATTTATAAGATACACAGCAATAAGAAGAGCCTCTCTCCAAAACGAGCTAGGCACAGATGCAGAAAGTAATAAGGAACACGCAGTCTCCATGATATGTCTATGTTTACGCTCAGCAACACCATTTTGTTCAAGAATATCAATGCATGAGGATTGCTGAATGGTACCATCAAAGATTAACGTATTAAGAAAATCAGTCTCTATATTCCCCACCCAAATCACATCGAAAGCACTTAATAACAGCAGAGTATTGGGTTTGAATCATAGCACGAAAGGCAACAAAGATAGAGAAAGAATTAAATCGATACTTCATAAAATAAACCCAACAGTACCTACTATAATCATCAATAAAAGATAAATAATATTGAAATCTACCTTTAGTGGCCACGGGGCAGGACCCCACACATCAGAGTGAACAAGATCAAATGGTGCAGAAGAAATAGTGGTACTTTTATTAAAAGGCAATGCAGTAAATTTTGCAAGTTTACAACCACTACAATAAAAAATATCATGACTTTGCAAATTGCCTAAAAGTCTAGTAGAAATTAAATCCTTTAAATGGGAACTAGAAACATATCCAAATCAAGAATGCCATAAAGAAACTAGAAAACTTAGGACTCAAATGGAAATAAGACAAATCAATAGTGGAAGAAGCCAATGCAGGAACATACAACTCCTCCAACACATATAGCCCTCCAACCCAACGGCCTATCCCAATCAGTTGGAATGAGGATCCTGCACAGTACAACCCATAGAAGAAAAACGAATAATATATCCAGTATCAGAAAATTGACTAATAGAAATCAAATTCAAGGACAATTGAGGAATGCAATAAACATCAGATAGAGAGAGATAAGAAGCGGAAACATATCCAACACCTGCCAAAGGCATAGATGTACCATTGGTAGTCATGACAGTAATTGAAGATGGTGGAGAAATAGTAGAAATAAACAGCAAGAGCTCATGAGCATAGTCTTAAATGTCTCCCCACTTCCCCACCCCAACCTCGACCCTGACCGAGCCCCCGCTCCCACTTCATGCTTCTATAGTTCTACGTTGAATTCTGGCAATACTTAAAGACCGACAAACGTGTGAGAAGACCCTATCATTAGTGAGGAACCCTCAAAACAAACAAGAATACAATTCTATATCTAATTCATAGTTTCCAACAGCACCAAGAAGACCCTGTCATTAGTGAGGACCCTGTCATTACTTAACTCACCATACGACCTATAAAACTAAACAAAATGGTCCCTTAACTATCAATTGCTCACACTTTGGTCCCTTCATAATATGTCTTTAGATAAATTGATGCTAAACCATCATATGTTGGTCATGTGATGCTTTTAAATCCATTTATCAACAGTTTTTTTCCTTGTGAAAACTAAGTTAATAATTTTCCACAAACTGCTCTCTTTCTTCCTCTCCTATCTCCCTCACATCGGCAACACCCACCCACTGCAACTACCAATACCCCTACCCTTCCACCGAAAACCAAGGACTTTAATATCGATATCGATGGATATATCGAGGGTCCAAAAATGTGGATATATCGGATATATCGTTGGATATATCGACAATATCGATATCGTTTTAAAGATATGGTGGATATTATGTGTTAAACGCGGATTTTTTTATTGAAACTTTGGGAAACAATGATTTAGACTCTAATACACAATCTAGCATAAAAAAATTGCAATTTAAATGTGTATAACACAAGTATGTGTTGTGTAGGGTATAAATAGTGTAATACGATGAGATAATAAATAATAAAAATTTATGCAAATGTAACATTTAAATGTAAAGCACCACTAGACTAAAGGCTATTGACTTGAAATCATATTTTAAAATATGTGAATTGCTAAACATTATTTTATAATTAAAAAAAAAAAATTATGAGTACACAAAAAAAACAATAAAAAATTAGTAGAGTTCTTTTAAAAATATTATAAAGTTAAAATTAAGAATGTAAAGTAGAAAAGAATTATAGGTTACTAGTTACATTTATAAAATATAATATAAAAAAGGGGCCTTTCAATAAAATGTTTATTGTATTTTAAAAGCTTTAATAAAGTTCTCATTAAAACCAAAAAAAGAAAAGAAGAAAAAGGGTAGGTTTTATAAAGTGGAGGTGTGAAAGTGACCCGGTCACTTTACCAATCACAAAAGGCTGGACAAAACAAAAGAAAGAAAAGAGGGAAAAAAAGCTTCACAGCATCCAGCCATCCATGGAGGTTCGACGGTGGTGACGCCGGTGGCCAGAAGACCACAACAGCACGTACGACTGTACGAGGTATGTCGACCTTCTCCTTCTTCTTCTTTGACAAGCCAGTGAATTTGTGATTCTTCTTCTTCTTCTTCTTCTTCTTCTTTGACAAGCCAGTGAGTCTGTGATTCTTCTTCTTCTTCTTCTTCTTCTTTGACGATGGCCAGAAGACCACAACCGCCAGTGATGGCAGTGTCGAACCATACTGTAAATCGACGATATGTCGTCGATATATCGACAAAATCTCCACGATAATTCATAGAATTCTGCCAATATTAAAAGATATCGAGATATCGTCGATATATCGCAATATATCAACGATATCTCTCGACATTTTGTTTTTTTGCAAATCTTTCAATTTCGCATCATAATATCGTATCGTTACCCTCCGATGCGGCGATATATCGCGATATATCGTCAATATATCGCGATTTTTAAGTCCCTGCCGAAAACCCTACTACCACCTCTTACGATGTCCATCTTTTTTTTTCTTTCATTTGGTATAACATACAACCTCCACCTTCATTATATAAATACAGAGTTACGTACACGTACACACACACAAAGGAGAGAACAGAATCATGATCGCCATCTATGGCTACCACCATCACTGGCCATAGCGCTCTCTCTCTCTCTCTCTCTCTCTCTCTCTCATCCCCTACCATGCTTGAAATAACATCTAAACCCAAGGAAACCACAATCGCTCTCTCTCTCTCTCTCTCTCTCTCTTTCTCTCTCTCTCTCTCTCTCATCCCCTACCATGCTTGCAATAACATCTAAACCCTAGGAAACCACAATCGAAACCCACATCAACCACAACCTTCATTCCCCTTCTCCATCTTAATCTTAAACCAAACACCTCCTACCCCTCACCCATGGTTACGCTTGGTGAACGCTCTCTCTATATATAAGCATTGTTAAGAAATAAGCTTCAAAGTTGGAGATCAGAGGAGAGTTAGATTTTGGAAAGACTCCTGGTGTGAGGCTTATCCTCTTATGGTTAGTTCTACCTCTATTTTGTTTGCTCCGGCCAAAAGGATTTGGATCTCCTCAATTCCTACTAAAGTAGACTTTTTTGCTTGGTTAGTGGCCAAGATAAATGCTTGACTATTGATCACTTGATTAGAAGATGGTGGGAATCGGTAAACCGTCTTTTCATCCATTGTCGAGTGGCTTGGAGTCTTTGGATGATCACCCTTAACCTTTTCAGAATACATTAGGTCTTGCCTTCTAATACTCATGACTTCCTTTTGAATTGGTTTAGCAAGGCAATGTGCAAAAAATCAAAGTTGGTCCGGAACATGGTCCCTCATGCCCTTTTTTGGACCATTTGGAAGGAAAGGAACTTAACAACTTTTGAAGAATCCGAATCATCAACCTTAATCCTCGTTTGTAAAGACTCTTTTTTGGTTGTCAAGTTGCCACTCAAAGGAGTGCAAAGTCTCTTTCGTTCATTTCATAGATTACCTATAGTTTTAGTCTTGGGGCTCTTTTTTTATTTTAGTTTTGGGGTTCTTTTTTTATAGCTCTTCTATATTCCTTATATACTTGGGTTATACTTCTTTTGATACAATTATTTAATTCATAAATAAATAAATAAAAGGAAGTGAGGGGGGGTTTCTAACTTAATAACCAAAGCTATTAGATAGAGGGCCAAAGAAGTATATAAAGCCATATCAAACTCAATATTTGAGGGATGTGGAATGTGGTTTTTCCATCATATATATACACAAATTGTACAAATTGTATTTGTTTGCGCAAATTACAGGCAAATATCAAATATTCTGTGGGTTTAAGGTTTCCTTCGGTTCTGTGATACTCTCTCTGAGGATCGTAGGGCAAGGAAAAAAAATTTTATTTGGGAATCTTGTTAGGTGACAAGAGTGACCTATTTGAAAATATGTATATATATACCCAATTTTGAGGATGCAATCCATGCCAATGATTTCAAATTTGAATCCAATGACAATGATTGGTCAATTTTGGAGTGATTGGCTCAAAAAAAGTACATGATAGACACGATGAGGATGGGATTTCAATGCTTTTCGAGAAGTAGTACAGGGTCACCATGTTAGCGGAGATCTTTGATGTGCATCAACGAGTTGGTACAAATCCAGTTTTTTAATCATGCATAGAGTCTATTTTTTACAAAGATACAATGCCATGATTGATTTGTAAATCTATACAAAGCAGAGAAGAAGAATAATTGCTAAAGAAAAAAGTGAAAACTATCACCGAAAAAACATATACACATACAAATTGCAATTATAAAATAAATTTTAATATGAAATATAGACACGCCTTAGTTGTAAGAAGCAAAAAAACTCGTGTATACTTAACATGGCAGGATCACCTGTCACAATAACAATATTGTTCGTTCTGCTTGCATGAACAATTCACGTGCTCCATAGATGCATGTCCACATCCACATCCACGTGACAAGCACACGATTTTGCTTTCGCTGGTTTTCTTTCAAAAGGCATTATTACTATGAGGTGTAACACCCTTCCTTATAGCCCAAATCTCAAACTCACCCTCTTCCAATGTGGGATTCTGTAACTTATCCATCTACCTCAACCTCACCCATCCTAAGACCAGGGACTCTTGATCATATTGGGCCTATCATCACATCCTCCCCCCTCCCCTCCCCTAACACCCCCCCCCCCCAAGAAGATAGAGTCCTCCTTGGCTCCAATTTGCATGCATAACATGCGTGCCCATACACATTGGATTGCACAAGTTCCAAGTCTATCACTTTATACTGAGATACGAAGTCTATTAGCCGTTAGTGGGATCAATACTATGCTTCAACAAAATTTGCTTCAATAATATGAACAACAAGTCTATGAGCAAACCTTCCTTTTAAGTTGTTCTATGGGAAGGCACCAAAGAATACTCTAAACCTTATGCCTTTGCCTAGAATTCGAGGATCTAGTATTGTGATTGAGCACATGGAAAAGATCACCAAGAGTAAAGCAAAATTTGAAGGCAATAAATGCAAAATACAATGAAGTTGGAAGTAAGTCGAATAAAAAGAAGGTTGGGTCATGCCAAATTTTCAAGAAGATTAATGGCAATTCCTACATGGTTGATTTAACAGAGGTCAAATTTCCAAGAAGATTAATGGCAATGCCTACATGGTTCATCCACCTTCAATGATACTAATCTATTTTAGTATCATTCCTCTGATGTGTCACCTGATCTGGAGAAATTTAGGGTCGAGTTATTTTCAGGTACGAGGAACTGACATAGGATGGCACGGCAAGCCAAAACTTGCTTTGGCCAAAAGAAGCACGAATTCAGAAAGGAGGCTAAGCCAACCCATTCGTCTTATGACAAAACCATGACGTGAGCACCTATTGGCAAGCCAAAGGTTGCCTCATGCAAACGCTACATGCCACACCCCACATCCGATGACTACGAACTAATGGACCAACTGGACCATTGCAATTCCAAAAGATACTAGTAGGAATCAGGGCCTTGAACTTGGAATCATGTGAAATTTTCACATTTGATTGGAAATGTGAAGATCGTCAAAATCCATTAGTGAACTTTTCACTTTTGATTGAATTCCATTATTAGGCCACCAAAACTACAATTTTTCCATTTTTGGAAATTTTTGTTTCGCAATTAGTTTTAGAAATTATAATCTTCTTCGTTGATTCTGCCTATTCTCTACTCAAGTAGTAGTTTCTATGTTTATTTTGATTTTTCCATTTTTAGTTTTTTTTTCCTTTTTAGCTTATTTTACAAGAACTATGGTTCATCCATTATAAATAAGGTTATAAGCCACAAGGCAAAAGTAGTGGAATATTAATAAACGTTCAGAATCTCTCTATTTTCCTTGTGGATTCAAGGTTCTTCCTAGTGAATTGCAAGGTTTTCAATTGGGCTAGCAGGCTAGCGGTTTTCCCTTTGTCCTTTGTTTTCTGATTGTTTATGCTACGTCACACCTACTTGCCATTGCCTGTCTCCACCCATTGTGAGAAATAGTTTATCCAAAGTAAACTTGGCCTTAAATTCATCTAGAAATGGGTATTTTGTACCTCAGCATCCTCAAAATTTTCATGGTAGAAATGTAGAATACATATCGTTTGAGTAATTAGATGAATCTTTTACAAATGACTTCAAAAATATGCCTAAATTCGCTGAACTGTCCCTTAATGTCCTCAAAATTTAAGGGGTAAAGGATTCCTTGGTTGACCAATTAGATCAATCACTTTTATTTAGTAGTTGGACTAATCATTTACAAAATAACTTCAATATCTATTTGTCTAAATTCGTTGATGTCCCTCAATGTCCTCAAAATTTAAAGGTAGAGGATTTATTGGTTGACCAATTAGATTAATCATTTATAAATAATTTCAAATAGCACAATTTTTAGCAAGAAAATTCATATAGTATTCCCATTTTCAAAACTATCAATATCATCCTCAATTAGACAAAGTTCTCTTTAGTATTGCATACAAAGTTTCACATGAATTCTTATCAAAAAACAAAAAGTTTCAAATGCATTTTATACTCTGTAATTATATTATAATAGAAGAGCTAAAAACCAATGTACTAAATAACGAAACGGTTGGCCTATGCTCTTCAACTAAGACCTAACTATAAATTCTTTCACATCACTTACACATACTAACAGAGAGATGATCAAGCCCTTTCATATTACTTTAGGATGTCATACAAATACCAGGATTTATATATGATGATGATTCAGTCTTGTTTATACATAGGTTGCGCATTTAATGCATGACAGCATGACTGTAATCCACAACCGTAGTAGCTAATTACACAATATACTATAAGCATCCAGGTGCACTGGCAAATAAGAATCATAAGAAAAGGAATTTAAAGAACAAATACTTAGTTCATTCCAAAACATCTGATTAGAATAAATAGGTCTTCCACTATGACTTCACACTTGGCCATCATACATAAACCAAGATCAGCATAAGGTTACAATGATGACCCACTCTTGTCAAAAAAGTTCGCACTTTTCACCAACTAAAGACTGCACTATAGTGCACTCCCAGAATTGTAGTGGCAAACAAATCAATCCACAATGCAGCAGACAGTATATGGACAAGTTATTAAAAGAAACATATTAGTTTGAAAAAAATAAATAAATAAAACGAATGCTCGATTTAATTACTGAACACATCTACAATGAGAAAACAAGCACAAAATCTTGAGTTAATAGGTAGTTTGATATATGCTTCATTAGAACTGGTCTTAACAAGGGTGGAGTCACAAATTTTTTAATAGCAGACACAACCTATGTTAGCTAAAAAAACAAATGACAATAATGAAAAAACAAACAAAAGAGTAGAATTTGTCTAAACAAATGCAATTAATCAAAACAGAATCTAATCCAACCAATTCAAGGTGTTGGCTTGAGTCAAGGCAAGATGCCAAGACTGACATTGACGAGAGAGACACAGAGAGAGAGACTTTTTTAGGTATGAGAGAAGTTAAATAATCAAAAAGAGAGACTTACATATAAGGAGCGAAAAGAAGGTCAAAATAAAAAATAAGTGGGGGCCCAAATGCATTAAAGGAAATAAAGAAGCGAGGAACAAAACTTCAATGGGTCAAATTTACAATTAATATAAAATGTATATACAAATTTAAAACAGAAAGCATTTAAGTGGGGCAAATGCCACCACTCATCCCTTTGTGGCTCCACCCTTGGTTCTTATGGAATACAATAATTTTTTCTAAGTTTTTAGACTTTTTTAATAATATTTGATTGCCAATTACTCATATATTATGGATCTAAACATTTTTTTTGTCATGAATCCAATTATGTACATCTTTTGACTTACATAATTACATAATTACATTGTTTGAGGATATCTATAATGGAGAACCCTTTATTTCAATCCAGTCATGTTCATCTGTGTATCTAAAGTAAATAAACAAAATTGAATTTATTATTTTTGTACTTTATAGTTTTGGCAAAGGGAAGCAGCAACCTTGAGGCAGCAACTGCAATACTTGCAAGAAAGCCACAGGTACAATCATGTCACTTATAATGACTCTTAAGCAATACGTAGCAATTAGGATAAAAGTGTACTGTTTAGAAATGCATGATCTAAGTTATGTTACATGGGATTGGGTATGGGTTTGGGTATTGCGTGCAAGTTCCTTACCAGATGTTAGATTTGCCAGATCACTAAATCTTAGGATATGGTGACTCAGCAAAAGTGATAAAGTGTCCATGATTTGGTTACAGCCATACAGGTACTTGCCTGAGAAGTCCAATTTAGGAGAAGGGTGAATATGTAGAGAATCTAAATAATGTTAAACCTAATTGAAGAAAAAAAAATTGATTATCAGGTCGTCAAAATGAATCTGACATAACCTTTCTTATCTAATACAAAAATCTTTCAAAGAAAGAATTATCCTCATCCACTCAACTTCGAACTATTCTAGATTAGCTTCCTATTTTGGAAGTGGCAAAGAGTTTAGTTAGCATAACTGAAAGCTTTCAAAAGACCTTTTTGTGCTCGGGCTGGGGAGCAGAAAGTTATTCCAAGTTGATGTACATTGTCCCCAAGGAAAACCTAAATTTCTATTCCTTGTGGAGGTATATGCGCATAACTGTTCAGAGTCCAACCACTGAGTCCCACATAATTGATCCAAGCCCTGGAGAGTTCTTTCAGAGTACCATACAGGCTAAGGGCTTGTGATATAGAAGATCAGCTCAAGCCAAATTTACCACTCTTGAAATTCATTTTTGCTCCACTTAAGCTTTGTTCACTTGAATTCAAGCTGAAAGGATAAAACAGATGGTTTTCAGATAGGATTGTTTTTTACCAAATTGTTAAGTTTCCATCCAAAAAGCCTAAACTGTTAGGTGGAGGACCCGAACAGGTATATGAAGCCATATTAAACTTAACATTTATACGATGTCGCATGTGGGACCTCTCAACACAGATGTCCTGGATGATGAGTTGCCCAAACCAAGCAAGCCTTAATTTCAAATTGCATAAATTTAACCCTCCTAGGACCCCACCTAGAGAAGTCAATCCTAGGTAACAGCCATTTATAAATTTCATTTTCCAGTCAGAAAATTTATATCTAGATTGTAGTAGAGTCAACCTTCTAGCTTTGCTTTTAATTTTCCTCCATATTTTCTTATCTACATGGTCTCACATGAGATTCCCAAGTTCTACCTTTGTAAGCCCAAGGTTTTACTAAATTTTGGGATGAACTTTGAGAGTTCTGAAAATCATCTGCACGTATTATTGGGCTGTGAATAGTAATGCATACAGTGTCATTATCAATTTTTTTCTCAATCAGAAACGGCATACTCCTATACTCAATTGGCAGTGTTGAGGCATATGGTTGTTTGGTGGAATGTGAACACTGAACAATATATGTATGTTTGTGTATATATATGATATATCCATGGACTCTTTCCAATCAATAGAGATAATCAGCTCATTGAATTTTCAGCAGCCATTAAAGCTTCAAAGGAATGATGCAACCCTAATCCTAGGTTTGATGCCTATGGGAGCCAAGTGTAATGCCTAATGGATTCAAGAGGAGTGATTCCTAGATTATATATGTTTCTTCTTCTTCTTCTTCTTCTTCCTCTTCCTCTTGTTCTTCTTCTTAATTTTCTGCAGTTCTTCTTCTTCTTAATCTTCTGCAGTGCTTTGCTGTGTTTAATTTTTCGCAGTGTTGTGTTTGTCTTTAAAAAGATGATTTTTATGTAAAAGAAAGAAAAAATAAGGAGGAGAGGAAGAGAGAATGAGAAGAGAAAAAAGAGTTGCTATGGTTTTCTATATGACTATATCTCTTTAATATTTATATTGAACGAATTAGAGAGTTAAAAGTACAAAAATACTCCTATAACTAACACATTATTAAAAATATGTAACAATCAACACTCCCCATCAAGCTGGTGCAAATATGGAAGTTCCTATTTGGAATTCCTTCAGCCAATACATCTGCAAGCTGATCCTTGGCTGCACAACAGGCAAACAAATAAGTCCAATAATTAACTCTCCTTGATGAAATGTCAGTGCAAGTAGCTTCCCGGTTATCTTAGTATAGTTTTAAAGGATCTTTTGAGTCAAAAATAACTCTTCAATCATAATTTTCAACCAAAGAAGTTCACAAACTTCATGTATCATTGCTCTAAACTCAGCTCCCATGCTAGACTTAGAACCATTGAGTATTTTTCACCTCTCCAAGTCACTAAATTGCCTCCCATAAAGTTTTAGTAACTTGTGGTGGATCTCCTGTCAACAACTGAACCTGCCAGTCGGCATCAATTATACATGACTCTATCCCCATGTGACAACTGTTAGCAAATAGAAGTCCCTTTCCAAGATCATATTTTTAGTTTCTAAAGATCTTGAAAACTGCTTGCAAACATGACGATCTAGGTGTGTGCCTATATTGGTTTACGACTCTCACAGCATATGCAATGTCAAGTCGAGTGTGATAAAGATAAATAAGCTTTCCCACCAACCTCTGGTGTTGTCCTGCATCTACTGGAGTGATCCCACTGTCTCCTCCTAACCTATGGTTTGGACTCAATGGGAGTATCCACAACATTTCTGATTCCCAGTGGAGATCAAGGACATATTTCCTTTAAGAAATGAAAATATATTTCTCTGATCACGCAACTTCAATTCCAAGGAAACACCTCACGTTACCCAACTCTTCTATCTCAAACTCACAGGCCAAATGAAACTTCAAATTCTGTATCTCTTAGTAACCATTCCCCATCATTACAACATCATACACATAAACAATAAGAGTACTAACTTCACCCTGTGAGTGTTTAACAAATAGAGTATCATTAGCTTGGCTCTTTCTATATCCATCCCTTCAGCATAGCTCTGTGAAATCTCTCAAACCAAGTCAGGGAGAATTCCTTAAGCCATATATGTCTTCTTCAAACATTGCCTTCTGTGGAGAAGGATGTAAAAGGCAGAGGAACATCCGTATAAACTTCCTCATTCAAATCTCCATGGATAAATTCATTCTTTACATCAAATTGTTGAAGAGGCCATCCCAAATTTGCTGCTAAAGATAGTAAAACCCAAATTGAGTTCATCTTATCTTTCTATCTACTTGAACAATTATTATAAAATGAGAACAATGTAGACATACCAGTCATATGGTCAGTTGCCCCTGAATCAATGAAACAGATGAAACAAATGCACTAAATGCAATAACAGGGGTACCTGAGTGAACAAAATCAGAAGTGGAAAAACCAAAAGGAGACTTAAGCTGGGTCATAACACGTCTGAGAAATTGCATCTTTTCATGAGAGAGAGTAAGTGAATCTGAAGAAATGGAGGTTGTATCCAGAGACTCCACTGATGAAGTGTGATGAGCATGATATCTTGAAGTAAAGAACGTCCGTCTCTACCTCTCATATGCCGACCATGCAGTTTCAAACACGTCTCTCTGGTATGCCTGCAGTTCCCACAATAATCCTACTTGAGTTTGTCCAACTTCACCCAAATTCCTAGTGCCATGACTCTTACTTCCCCGTCTACCATCTCTCGAAGGCACAGACACAAGCTGATCTCGCTTGGGTGGAAAGCTGAAGCATGACATTCCTTCTACTTTCCTCCCCCTGAATAAAGGGCATAAACCTGACTAAGAGAAGATAAAGGCTCTCTCTCTCCCCAAGACCTTCATGTGAACATGATCATACTCAACTATTAATCTAGCCAGAAAATCAAATATATATTCCTGATCCTCCAAGTTCTTAAAACTTGTAAGCATCACCAAGACAATCAGCCTGAAAATTTTGGTAATGATCTAGCTCTTGCCATAGGTGATAGGCCTCATAGAGTACGAAAATAAGCAGTCAAGTTCATGTCATCTTTCATAGTTTCAAGTATCTTCCACTTCAATTCATAGACTTGTGCTATATTACCTGACTTAGAATAGGTTTGAGCAGCTGCATCCAAAGATTTCCTTTGTTGTTCTTAAGAAGAGAGACACATTACTTATCACAGGTCGAATAGAGTGAAGAGGCCACAATATGACTGTAGAATTCTTTTGATGAAGTAAGTATTGTATTAAGAAAAAAAGGCTTAGCCCAAGTACATGAGACATATACAATCACAAAAGCGCCAAAAAATCCCTTTAAAGTTTCATGGAATCAATGACTAGAATTCTTTGAATTCCATCGATCAATTTTGGGGTCAAATATATATGGATCCTTAGCCTTCCCATCTATACAACGCATATTCCTTTGCTCTCGATAAATAAAGTGCTGACCTTGACCAAACAAGGTAATTAGTACCATCTAGCTTCACTGTTGTGATTTGAAGAATCAGATTATTATTTTGGGTATCAATCTGACCTGTTCCACCACTATATAACAAAAGAAGTTATTTTTTTATACAAATAATTTAAAATGCCCCTATATAGGCCTTGATTGTGTACCCTAAACTTGCACTGTCATGTTTGCAGGCAGTTGATGGGAGAAGAACTTTCTGGTTTGAGTGTCAAAGATCTACAGAATCTGGAAAACCAATTGGAAATGAGTTTAAAGGGTGTTCGAATGAAAAAGGTATGAAAATTTTAGCTCCCCATACAATTCTCAATAATATTTGTTCCTCCACATAAAGTGTATGGATGATCCTTAACAAGATATTTTTTACTGCAGGACCAAATTTTAACTGATGAAATACAAGAACTAAACAACAAGGTCTTCCAGGAAAATGGCTACAATTTCCTAGTTTTTTCTTTAGTGCCGATTCCACTTTGAGTAGCTAATTATCACAGATATCATTGCAGGGGAATCTCATCCATCAAGAAAATATTGAACTGCACAAAAAAGTAAACCTCATCCGTCAAGAAAACATAGAATTGAAAAAGAAGGTATTGGTTTACCCAACCAGTATCAGAACTTGTTTACCCATGTTTCATCGTTAAACACAAACTTAAATGCTGTCTCCTAGCTAAGCCTAAGCGAAGTTGTTTCGGGTCTCAGGCATATGTACCGAGGAGTGTGAATGAGGTAAGCAGAAATTCCAATATTCCATATGGTACCAGCAATGGATTCGACTTGCATGCACCCATCCATCTACAGCTAAGCCAGCCAGAGCCACAAAACAATGAAACACCAGCAAAAGCAATGAAGCTGGGGTAATCTTTCTCCTCAATAACCATGAAATCAATTTGTCACTCATGGTTACAATGCCATTCTTTTCATATAATCCAATCAATTTTTTCTTGCAATTTTCAGCAGACTACAACTGCATTAGCAAAGCAGGCTGGAAACAGCGGATGTATGTCAGTCACTTCCCACTCAACAACTTTCCATAATAGCAAAATGCTCATTCTACCAGTGAGATTTTGTGCGCTGCTAGCAAGCAAAGTACACTCTGCATAAAGACCATTAGATTTGGTATGACATGCTCAATGGAACCAACTTTATAATTTCTGTAAAATGATCAACCAATCCAGCTATCTGTGTAAAATTATGCAATAATGGAAAAGCACTGCACGTGCTAGGTATTATTCCTACTTGCCTATAGATTTATCACGTTTCACTAAATAGAAAACTGCCTGTAACTTTGGTACCTATATTTGTTTGATAAAGATGGAATGGTAACACTCACAAATACAACATTGGCATGAAAGTACCAGCATCCCAGACGAAAAACAAAAAAAATATAATTTAAAATTAAAATTAAAATAATTAAAAAAAAAATCCTCAGAAAGCTCATAAATTTATTTCTAGCAAAAATATGTTCTCTCATTCTTCAATGAAATTAAGGGGGGGGGGGGGGGGGGGGGGGGGGAGGGCCTATTTCCACACCTTTTTTTTGGCTAAATCCACACCACTCAAGGATTTATTATTACACGCTTTTACATTTTTTGTTCATGAAGAGGTATGGATTTAGCAAGTATTAAGTAAAAAATAAAAAATAAAAAAGGAGGAAGAGAATTAGAAAAGAAACCATAGCATGCTATTGAAATTTTTGGTAATTAGTTAATTACATTTCAAAAGAGAGAAAATATTGCTTCCAACAGTTATTCCGCTTAAAAGATAATGATGTCAACATATTCAATGACTGATCAATGCAGTAACAACCGTCTAAACATACACAAAACATGCATGGACAGCCACTCATTCATGCATTGGCACTTACTGTATCAGGCAAAAATATATATATACACATGCATCATTATTAAAAGGGGGTCATGAATAAATAATCAAAATGTTCTAATAGAAAAATTATCTAGATTAATATGAACCTTCTAAAGATACTCTATTGACATCTGTAACTACAGGCCACTGGCAGGCACTTTGCATTTGCATCTTACTGCACACTATCTCTATTTCATCCCTCCTCTAGAGAGATTTGTTAGTGGAACTGATCCCTTCTCTCTCTCCGCCATGTGGTCGTTTTATGGTTAGTCAGACTCATTCACTCCTCCCTTTAAATAATTTACTTCTCTAACCCTTTTCAGTTGTAGTAGCAGATCAGATTTGTCAAGATTTTTTGGGAAAAATAAGCAAAAAAGTTATGTGGAAAAGCAGGAGCTGCAAGAATGAGTACCTGATCATGTTGGTACTTCAAAATCCCCCCCCCCCCCCAACACACAGATAATAGAGCATCATATGTTCATCATAACTAACACAATAAATTCAGCACTAGTAGTAAAACCACTGACAATAAGTCCACTGTTAAAGCTAGTAGGCATGCTAACTAGGTGCCTAATCCTACAGTGTTGATCATCATCCACAGTCATCTCATCAAAACATCCATGTAAGTTCACTCAATTATATGATCAAAATATCAATGCCTCGAAATTAAAGGAAACATAACCAACGTTGCAACAAGACAGCCTTGGAAGCTCTAAAGAAATAAGCTTTCCTGCAAAGGAAGTGGTGAGGTTTGTGTAGAATTAAGTGAGTTGGAAGAGAAAAAACCTAATTCGATTCAGATTCAGATTAGGAGAATGATGAGAAGGTGGAATTGAAAGGATTTTAGAGATAAAGATAGGAAGAACTGAAGAGAGTAGAGAAAGAAATAATAAAAAGAAGTAGATGAGACTAAGAAAGTCAATGATGGTAGCACTAGTAAACAATATATGTTACATTCTTCTATGTTAAAGATTGCTTTCTAAGGAAGTAATCACAAACTTCCGAGAGAAGCTACTAGGACACTTATTAGAGAAGCAACTAGCTTACTTCCACCACCAATAAATCATTAGTAACTAAATTAACAAAATTCTCAAATAGTCCCTATTATGCTCAATTTGAATTTTCTTCATCAATTCCTAAAAATCTATGTTACATGGACACTTCAAAATATGTTAAGTACCCATGTCAGACACATGTAAAATGGGTGTGGGTACTTCTGTTGGACACTTCAAAATAGTAAAGAATCTTTGGAAAGTAGACGAATCCAACACCTGGACACATACCCTCACCCAACACCCGTACCCGAGTCCATGTAACATAGCTAAAAATAGGCTACTGGAGTAGGTGGCACCAATGACCTAAAGATTCCCTAAATACTCTTCCTAGGCCTTGGCTTGCAAAGAGGGTACTTCTTCTCTATTCTCCAACCAAGCTACTGCTACCATATCGGAAGTTCAGTAATTCTTAAACTTAATACGTGAGGATTTATATGATTCCTCTGATTGTCATACCAAATCGCCCATAGCCTCCATCAAACAACACTGTATATTTGCAGTTTGTGCACATTAAAAATATCTCAGTATGTGGAGTAAAAACAGGCCAGCATTTCAAGTTTTGCCCTTTTAAGACTCTTGCACAGCACCCGATCCACTACAAAGATCCATTGAAAGATAAATTGCTTAAAATTGCATTGTTCTCCAACAAGGATTTCAAGGGAACCAAAAATAAATAAAAAGAGGTAATATTCGAACACTTCCAGAAGCTTATGAGTGAGCAGGCTAGGCCAACTATAGTTGTGTCAAAGGTCATCAGGCAACAAATCAAAAAAAAAATAACACAAAATGACCACACATAATTTGAATGTCTACATATGAATATACGATTCAAATGCACTTTGGGTGGCAAAATCAGATTGACAAATTGGTACACTCAGAAAGTGCACCCTATTTAACTAATGCAATCATATGGACAGATGCAGCATTCCACATGTGAAACAGGTTTTTCTGAATTAGTTGATCGGAAAAGCTTTATGGAAAATATGATCATAAGTTTCTGCTTTGCCTTGAGTTTATAGCAAATAAAAAGAGAATCAAAACAAAACAGTATAACACTTTTTTTAAGATGCATTATCCATGCAAAAGAAAGGGCATCTAGTAATCTAGCCACAACTAGGAGTAAAATGAGAATTCACTCTTGGTGACCCAACAATTTTGGCACACCCAGGAAAAAAGCATCTGTAATGCTATTTACTAAAAACTACAGTAACATAAAATCATATCACCAAACTGACTTTCCATTGGTTCAACATTTTGGCATTTATAGGCAGAACCCAGCAATCTGCTTATAGTTTTAGGAAGACAATTATCCAAGCTAATATTTAAAGATAACTCCTGTAATTGGGATTCCCACTCAGACTCTTAGCAAATCATTTTCTGGAATATTGCATGAAGACTAGAACCAATATATGTGCATGATGATTTAATGAAAGTATTTTCCAATTTCCTAGTGCAATGCCGAATTACAGAAGGATTTGACACATCTTTGAACCAGAACAAAAGAAGAAGGTACACAAAGTACTTTCACTGGCAACAACAAACATTACAACCTAGAAATCTATGATGCAACAAGTACGTCTACTACTCTTTCTGAACCAAAAATTCCATAAGATCAGTCACATAGTTGGTTAGACCACCTCCATGACAAAAGTAAAACTACATGAATTTCAAAATAAAAAGATGACTTCCAAGATTGGTGCAGGGAATTAAGATAATTTGTACATAAAAATATTACATACAAATGAATGAATGATAAATTCTATTCGAACAATTCCGCAGGCCATTCCCATCTTAGTTATGGAAATGAAGGAATGCCTAACTAGTGGGTGAAGGAACGATAGCCTATGGTTTGATGCAATATCAGGAAGATTTTAGCAACGCATTATGTTGCTTTAGCCAAAAACTTTTGTTTAGGTCTGGATAACACTAAAAGAGGTTTACAAAATAGCAAATTTGGATTTATTTTTAAACAATAAATGCCCAGAAAACCCACCCAACCCACACAAGTAAAATAAGAACAGAAATGAAGAACATTACCCAAGCAACACAAACTTTAATGCATTTTATCTTTCTTTTGTGTTAAGGACAAACCAGATGGTACGCAAATCCAATTGCAAAGAAACACATCCATATATCTTCCTCAATTAGAGCAAGGTCCAGCCACAGTTGCTACATGGAAAAAGAATTACAAGTCTGTCCATTAAAGAGGCAATGAAGAATAAAGCAAATGGTTGATAGTCTGATCTCATTGAATTGTAAAACATGAAAGAGGCTACATTAAAAGTTTCAAACCATACTTTTACAAGGCGAAAGCATAAAATGAGGCGTGCAACCCCCCCCCCCCCCCCCCCCCCCCCCCCCCGATTGATGCTAGACATAAGCCTCAAGTTGAGGCATAAACTTTTAGATTTTAAGTATACTTTAAATTATATTTTAAAATTTAACAGAAAGTGATGTAGAGATACACAATGATGGTGTGTCTCTTAAATGGTTGAAGAAGAATACCCTCTTTGGAAACCTAAAACTAAGGTTGTCAGTCACTTGATATTGAAAAGGGCATTTTGCTCAAGAAAAATTGTCTATGGTTCTTTGGGGCTCCTTGGTAGCTTTATTTTAAGTCTTGTAGCTGCTAGGTGTTCGCTACACATTTTGCTTCCATTTCAAACATGAAAATATAAAGTTATAGTAGCATTACTGTAACGGCTACTATAGTGGTTACTATTCTGATGAGTTCATTAGCAAAGCAAGCTTTTCCATAATGCACACGCATCTAAGTTAGCAATGAAGTGAAGGCAGAAATTATGGGTGATTGCAGTTATGATTCAATTCCACACCAAATCTGGAGAATAATCTGAAGGCAGAGGAAATCATGTTCTATTGCTTCGATTAACTTATTTTTTATATCGTAATTTAAATAAACTAGCTGTAAATGGCATAATAAAGGCCATGAGTCAAGGTAGCTAGCTGTAGGTAGCATAATGATGGCCATGATTCAAGGTCAGATGAGTAGTATAAATGAGGTAGGGGAAAGAAGGTCAAGGCATCAAAGAATTTATGTAAATTGTTCTGTAATTAAGGGAATCCCCCTGGATGAGGGAAACTGATTGCTGAAACTTGTGTTTCTTCTACCTTGTTCCTATAAATTGATATCAAAACCGTGAATCTCACTAGTTGTTAAGACTTGGGGTTTAATGTTGGTGAATATCAGTTGCCAAAAACCAAGGGTTGTATACTTGTATTTGAGTCACTAATGTGTCCGTGTCTTGTGCTGAAGATTGAATTATTGATTGAAAATCAACGTGTGTGGATAAATCAAGTCTCACTTAGGCATGTTAAGTGATCCAGAGACCTTGATGAACCTTAGGTGTTCAGATTTATTTGATGTCCTTCTTTGTGTGGTGTAGGTGCTTTTGTGGTTTTCATATATCAGACCTTGTGTTTGTTTTCGAAAGTTTCAGGTTTTTTTCGAACATATGGCCTTGAACAGTTCGAACATCACGTAACCCGAGACTTTGGTCTGTTCTCGAGAGACTTGAAGTTTGAATGCTTATTAGAGCACGTTCGAACGAATATAACTACGCACATTTGAGGCGGACATTTTTTTGTAACCCGCGAATAGAAGGGTTTTGTCATTTTCTGAAGGTGAGTTCTTAGCCGACTTTGGAGTGCTGCTTTTGGGTGTAACAAGGAATTTTGGGTTTGTAAGTTTGCTTTGTAATCTCCTTGAATACATAGTGGATTGATCATCACTACCCAGTGGATGTAGGAATCTTGACAAACCACGTAAACCTTGTGTCTTCTCTTTATGTGTGTTTTATTTTCTCTCTAAAATTGATTTTTTTGTTTCATTCACGCTTCCACATAACAAACTAGTATCAAAGCCTAGGTTTCAAACTTGGTATTGGATCTCTTTGATCGTTGGTGTTTAGGTGTGCATTTGATTAATGGATGAATCAATTTCAGAGACTTCATCTTTGAAAACTTCATTGAAAACTATGGTTTCAAATGCAATATTCAAAGTTGAAAATTTTGATGAAACTAAAAACTTCAGCATGTGACAATGCGAAGTTTTAAATGTTCTAACTTAAGTACTTAACAAGAAGTAGATAATGCTTTCGAGCATAAACCTGCTAATATGGAAGAGAAGGATTGGGTGAAGATCTAACATCAAGCTTGCGGCATCATTAGGCTTTGTCTTGCTAAGGATTAGAAGTACTTTGTCAGGAAGGATACTTCAGCTAAGCAATTGTGGGAGAAACTGGACAACAAATATATGACCAAGAGCATTGAAAATAAGCTATATTTGAAGAGGAAACTCTACTATTTCTAGTATAAACAACGTATTTCGATGACTGAACATTTGAATAGTTTTAATAAAATCCTTTCTGATTTTCAGAATTTAGATGTTGAAACCAAAGATAAGGATAAGGCCATATTGTTATTGAATTCCTTGCCTGATTCATATAACCATTTAACCATTACTTAGTTGTATGGGAAAGACAATTAAATTTGATAAGGTATCTAATTCTTTGATGAATAATGAGTATCGGAAAACAGACCAACCAGTTCATAGGGACTAACCATGAACCATCAGAGGCTTTAATAGCAAAGGGTAGAACTAAAGATAAAAAAACTGGTAGCCAAGGTAAGTCTCGTTCTCGGACGAGAAGAGCATCATCTGATAGAAAAATTCGTGCGAAGAATGAGTGTGCTTCGTATCACAACAAAAGGCTTCAAATTAGGGATGAAATCGGTTCGGTTCGGTCAGTTTTGAGGTGGATTTCTGGACCAAACCGAACTTATCGATTTAGTGAAAATGCCAACCGAAACCGACCGCTCAATTCACCCGATCAGTTTCACTAATTATCGGTTTGGTTCAGTCGATTGCAGAAATCAAGTGTCTAAAACAGGAAATGAATTCAGACATGAAAAAAAAACCCCTAATATTCTTCATATAGCTTCTCTATATATGGAAAAATAAAGAAAAAGAAGAAGCTATACAAATACAAGCCTACAAGGCTATAACAATACAATCCAAGAGCAAACTCACCTAAGTTGCAGCAGTCTAATCTCGAGGAGTGGAGGACAATCAACGACAGAAGAGAAAAGAACCACACAAAGCAAACCGACAAGGAAGAGAAGAACCACACAAAGCAACCGGTGAGGGAGAGAAGAAGGATGGCAGTGCGCGAGACTGAGTTGTGACAAGTAATAGGGCTGCAACTTGGGTAGCCACCCAACCCAAACCCAACCCAGTCAAAGGACAAGCTTGGACAATAATCTTCCATACATTGGGTTGGGATTGGGTTGGAAAATCTCAACCCGGTTTCAATTTGGGTTGGGCTTGGGAAAAGGGGTCAAGCAACCCAAACCCAATCCGAACCCAACCTATACAATATATAATTTTTAAAATATATTGAATAATGTCTTTTAACATGGTTGCTTATGTACTCAATTAGATATTTGTTAATATTTTGAATTCTTTAAATTTTTCTAAAATTATTGTGATGCTTTCATCATCAAATTTTTTTGGGTGAAAAAAATTATTTTTCAAATTGGCATGAATTCTAGGTAAATCAATAGAATTGGGGTAACTGAGAATTTGTGTGCATATGCAATAATGCATTTTTATTAAGATGGTTTCTCTTTTTTTCTTTTTTTTTCTTAAAGAATATTTTTTTTTTTTTCTAAAAGAAAAGAAAAACAAGCCAACCTGCTTAACCTGGCCTAAACTCGTTCAACCCGACCTAACCCTATTCAACCCGTGTAACCTGTGCCCAACCCGAGTCCACCCAACCCGAGCACGGGTCGAGCATGGGCTTGGAACCTCAACCCTGAAGAAAGGGTTGGGCTGGGATTGAGTTGAGGGTGTTATGAAATGTATTATAGGTTATGGGGGTATTCTTGTCTTTGTATATTTCTTTCATTATATAATAAGAGTTAAAGGTATTAGGGTGCTTTAATCAAAACCCTAAGACTATGTTTTACGACATGGTATCAAAGCCATGAGAGAAGCCGTGGGTGTCGATCTGCTCCGATGACCCATGGTGACCCACATCGACCTCCGGCGACCCTTCTCCAACGACACTAACCACCAACAACTTCTATTTGAAAAACCAGCAAACCTAGATGACCCATGTGCCGCTACTGTTAACTTCTCCAACCACCGGCGAAGCTTTTCTTCACACCAACGACCCACTCTAACCACCGGCGAAGCTTCTTTTCACGCCAACGACCCACTCTGACCACCAGCGAAGCCTCTCTTCCCTCCGACGACCCATACAGACCACCAATGAGCCTACCCATACAGTTTCCGACGCCGTCTGCTCTAGCCATCCCTTCGAATCCTCACCAGACAAGTGTCTCATGGTCTAGACCCCTTTCATGTACTCTTCTTGCCTCGATTCTCTCTGGTCACGGACTCCCACAACTAAACCTCAACTGTTGACAACCTCCATCAAACCCTAGGTGTCGATACACCTTCCCATGGTACTATTAGCAGCCTAAGGCTTCATTCTTGACCCTACTTTCTTGGATTTGTGATGGCTGGCCCATGTGATAACTCTTAGATGTGGGATTGTGCTGTTGGCAAACCCAATGGACTCGTTTTTTGCACTATGAAGTTCTTCAACCACCTTTATTGAGCTTTGCTATTGTTGCGTTGAATGTTTTGCCTACTTTTATTGTTGGGCCAGCATCTTTTAGTTGGATAATCTTCTTGTGTTATGGAATCTAAGGAGAACTTAACCCCAAGTTTTCTTTTATCTCTGAATTTACTACCTATCACAACCATCCGGTTGAATGGTAGTAATTATGCGCATTGGGCGCAAGCTATTGAGGTGTTTTTGCTTGGACGGAAGAAATTTAAGTTTTTGATTGATGATCCCCCAACGACTACTGATAAGTCCTTTGCTGATTAGAGGGCAGAGGATGCCCAGATTCGTAGTAGCTTATAGAACAATATGGAACCTAACATTAGTTGCAGTCTTCTTTTTCTTTCTACAGCAAAACTTGTTTGGGAACAGGCCCAAGAATTGTATTCCAGTGCCAATAACCTTTCTCGGATTTACAATCTTTATCAAGATTATTTTTCACTTAGTTTGGATGATCGGTCTTTAGCAAAGTATTATGCTCGGTTTAAAACTATTTGTGAGGAGCTTAATCTCTATCAACCTATCTCTGTTGATGTTAGAGTTATGCAACGCTAGCGTGAGTGTATACATGTCGCTCGCTTTCTATTTAGTCTACCATCTTCATTTGATTCAAGTTAAATCCCAAATATTGGGTAGCTAGGGATCTTCCTTCTTTGAGTGAGGTTTTTAGTCGTCTTCGACAAGGCTCTTTATCTAGTTCGACTATCTCTTTAGGTGTTCCTTCCATTGAGAAATCTGCTTTGGCCACTGGCACTATGGGGTACAGTGGTAATTTTCATGGCTCATTTAGAGGTGGTCATGGAGGCCGAGGTCGTGGTGGGGGCCATGGCTATGGTAGAGGTCGTAGTCCTTGGAAGTGTACACATTGTGGTGGTAATAACCATTCAGTTGATTTCTGTTTTAAACTTTATGACAGACCTTCAGCTTCTGCTAATCAGGCTGTGTTTCATGAAAATAGTGATTTTCAGGCTAATGCTCCTCTTCCACTCCATTTGCTCAAACTAGATCTTCTATTGCTCCTCCCTCTCGCATTATCTCTATTCCTTAGGATGAGTATCGCCGCCTATTGTCCACACAGCCTAGCACTACTACCTCCTCCATTGCTACTTTAGCCCAAACAAGTAATCCTACAGCTTTCCTCGCCACTCGTAGTCCATGGGTTATTGACTCTGGCGCTACAGATCATATAACAGGTACCTCAGGTATGTTGTCTCATTTGCATCAATCTGTTTCATTACCCAATTTCACTTTAGCAGATGGTTCAACTTCACCCATCTCTGGATTGGGCAATGCTAATCTTTCATCCAAACTTCCTCTTACCTCTGTTTTGTTTGTTCTTGAATTTCCTTTTAGTCTTATGTCTGTTAGCAGGATTACTAAGTCTTTGAATTGTTCCGTGACATTCTTTCCTACTCATTGTGTATTTCAGGATCTCAAGACTGGGAAGATGATTGGTGACGGGCGTGAGTCCAATGGCCTTTATTATTTTCACCTTGAGAGTCTCCCATCTTCAGCTGCTTTTCGGTCATCCGTCTCGGTGATGGAGAATCACTGCCGCCTAGGACATCCCTCTCTCTAGAATCTCAAGTTGTTGGTTCCTGAGTGTCATCAAATTAAGTCTCTATCTTGTGAAGCATGTCAGCTTAGTAAGCACCATCGTGTCCCCTTTGTGCCTAGGTTAGAGAATCGGGTTTCTCGCCCATTTCATTTGGTCCATTCAAATGTTTAGGGTCCAATCGTGTCAAATCTTATTTAAGATTTAGGTATTTTGTTATTTTTGTGGATGATTTTTCCCAAATGACTTATCTTTATCTTATGAAGGAACGTTTCAAATTGTCTGCTATTTTTCAAGCATTTTATAATGAAATGAAGACTCAATTTGATGTTTCCATTCATATTTTTCGATCTGATAATGCGAAGGAGTATTTTGAGTCTACTTTATCTACTTTCTTTGTTTAGCATGGCATTATTCATCAAACTTCCTACAATTACACTCCTCAACAGAATGAGGTTACTGAGCATAAAATGCAACATTTATTAGAGACTACTTGGGCATTATTATTTGATATGCATGTTCTAAACTCTATTGGAGTGATGATGTTCTTACAGCCTGCTATCTTAACAATTGCATGCCTTCTACTATCCTTGCACAACAGACCCCTTATGCTACTCTATTACCTAGAGTCACTCCCTTCTCTCTGTCTCCCAACGTATTTGGTTGTGTATGTTTTTTCCATGTATTGAGTCCGGGGGTGATAAACTTGATCCCAGATCCATTCGATGCGTCTTTCTTAGCTATTCTCGAACCCAAAAGGGATACCAGTGTTATTCTCCCTCATTGAAACATCATTTTGTGTGTGCTGATGTTACGTTTCTCGAGTCTATTCCTTATTTTTCTCCTTCCTCTGATGTTCTGTCTGATTTTTGTCCTCCATGTCTTCCTACCTTGCCTCCTCCTCCCCTTGTTCAATCTCCTCCTCTTTTGAAACCATTGCAGGTTTATACTCAGCGGCAGGTCCAGCAGACTGGTCCTTCACGGACCTCCGTCACTAACTCCTCCTCCCTGTCTGGAGATCCACCCGTTCCTTCAACTCCTGTCGCTTCATTACCTACCTCCGATCTAGATTCTTTGCCTATTGCTCTACGTAAAGGTACACGTTCTTGTACTCTTCATCCCATATCTAATTTTGTCTCTTACACCCATGTTTCTTCTTCTCTTCATGCTTTTGTTACCTCTTTATCTCATACCTTGATTCCAAAGTTTGTTCCGCAGGCCTTGTCTTTACCTAGTTGGAGAATAGCTATGGAGATGAGATGTCTACTCTTCATCATAATCAAACCTAGGAACTTGTACCGCTACCTCCCGGGAAATCACTTGTCAGTTATCGTTGGGTGTATACAATTAAGTACTTGCCTAATGGATCTATCGAGCGCCTCAAGGCTCAGCTAGTGGCTAAAAGCTACACCTAGACTTATGGTGTGGATTATGCTGAGACATTTTCCTCTGTCGCCAAAATTTCTTCTGCTCGTATCTTGATTTCTCTCGCTTCTTGCTTTGGTTGGCCTCTTTTTCAATTGGATGTCAAAAATGCCTTCTTACATGGGATCTTCAGGAAGAGGTTTATATGGAGCAACCACTTGGGTTTGTTGCTCAGGAGGAGTCTGGGAAAGTGTGCAGACTTCGTAAGGCGATTTATGGCCTAAAGCAATCTCCAAGAGCATGGTTTGGCAAGTTCAGTGAGACTATTTTACAGTTTGGGATGCGTCATTGTCAGTCTAATCATTCTGTGTTCTCTTTCACTTCTGAGCGAGGAAAGATTTTATTAATAGTCTATGTGGATGATATCATTATTACTGGGGATGATCAATTAGGCATTAATAATTTGAAAGCCTTTCTACGGACTCAATTTCAAACCAAAGACTTGGGAAACTTACGTTACTTCTTGGGTATTGAGGTGGCCCGCTTCAAGGAAGGTATTAGTCTCTCACAGAGAAAGTATGTATTGGATATTCTTGAGGAGACTGGTTTGTTAGGGAACAAAGCCTGTGGAAACACCTATGGATCCAAATGTGAAGTTGCATACTAATTATAGGGAATTATTGCCAGATCCGGAGAGATATCGACATTTAGTAGGTAAATTGAATTACCTTACTATTACTCGTTCGGATATTTTTCATTTGTTGTTAGTGTGGTCAGTCAATTCACAACAGCTCCACGTGTTCCACATTGGGAGGCAATGATCAAGGTAGTGCGGTACCTAAAAGAGTAATCTTAGCCGTGGTCTCCTATATAAATCTAGAGGTTATTTAATGGTGGAAGGATTTACTGATTCTAACTGGGCTGGTTCTCCATCTGATCGGAGGTCTACAACGAGATATTGCACTTTTTTGGGTTGTAATTTGATCACATGGAAAAGTAAGAAACAAAGTGTAGTTGCCAGATCTAATGCTGAAGCCGAATATCGAGCTATGGCTCATACATCCTATGAAATGTCATGGATTAAGCATCTCTTGGGAGAAATGGGATTTGAGATTCCTTTACCTATGAAGATGTATTGTGATAATCAGGCTGCTATTCATATCACCTCAAATCCTATATTTCATGAGAGAACTAAGCATATTGAGGTGGATTGTCATCTTGTTCGTGAGAAGGTGGAGAATGGCTTAATAGTGACTCCTTATGTTTCGACCCAAGATCAGCTTGCTGTTTACTAAGCCTCTGTATAAGGCTCACTTGAACTTATTGTGTTGCAAGTTGGGGTTATATAATATATACTCTCCAACTTGAGGAGGAGTGTTATGAAATGTATTATGGGTTATGGGGGTATTCTTGTCTTTATATATTTCTTTCATTTTATAATAAGAGTTAAGGGAATTAGGGTGCTTTAATCAGAACCCTAAGACCATGTTTTACAACAGAAGGTTTTACACTTAGGGTTGAGCTTGGGATGATCTCTCAACCCACCCAAGTTGCAGCCCTAGATGGTAAGCTGGTGGCAGTGAGCAATGACAATCAGTAGAGGAAGGGTCAAGGTTTGAACCAGCGGCGGGGGAGAAAGGGATGAGGCTTAAGAGGTAGAAAAAGGGGGAAAATAGGAAATGAATAAAGGTCTAGGGTTTTTACCCTTAGTTAAAACAACATAGTTTTACAAATATATATAAATACAAATTCAATTAACAAATAAATATCAATTCGGTTCAGTCGGTGTCAGTATAAAAATAGGGTAAACCGGTCACTGAACCAAAAAACAAAAAAATATTAAATGCGAAACCAGAAGCGAACCGGTCTTCAACAAAACCAACTGAAACTGATCGGTTCGGTCAGTTTCTCAATTTTTCATGGTTTTTGTTTCATCCCTAGTTCAAATGCAAAAATAGCACAGGTTGAAGATGAGGATGCTCAATCAGCTTTGATTGTTTCATCATCGATTGACAATTCAGATGAATGGAATTTGGATTCCAAGTATTCTTCTCATATGTACCTGAACAGGAATTCAGTTTCTAGCTTTCAATAGTTAGATGGTGGAGTTGTTTTAATGGATAATAATAATGCCTGTAAAACAAAAGGGATAGACGCTATGTATTAAACTTGAAGAAGAACCTCATCTTACTTGGAACTCTAGACTCAAAGGGATACAAGGTTACTACAGAAGGTGGAGTCCTGAAAATAGTACTTAGTGCACTTGTTGTAATGAAGGGTACTCAAAATAGCATACAAACGGATCCAAGGAATACCTTTTGTGGAAGAGACCCAAGAATTGCTTGTTGTTTGTTGTTATGAGCCCACGTAATCGCCGCACGCTTTCTCTCACCTCCAACACAAACCAAACCTTAGTGTACACTCCTCCTTACCATGTAAGTCATTGGTATCGCTACTAGACTCCTCCCTAAAGTTCCAAACTACCAAAACCCCTTAGCTATGGTGATCCTAGAGAGAGTGTGCTAGAGAGAAATCGGAAAAATTTATGAAGAGGCAACATTTTTTGTAGTCTCAATCCAATAGAAAGACTACTTTTTATATGTTCCTATTAAGTCCAACCCTAATAGGACTAGGATTCATAGAGGCGAGAGGAAGCAGTGTAACGACTACGTGGTCTCGTAACAACAAGCAGCAAGCAATTCTCAAGTCTCTTTCACAAGAGGTATTCCTTGGAACCGTTTTGTATGCTATTTCGAGTACTCTTCATTACAACAAGTGCACCAAGTACTACTTTCAAGACCCCACCTTCCATAGTAACCTTGTAGCCCTTTGATTATAGAGTTCCAAGTGAAATAAGGTTCTTCTTCAAGTCCAATACATAGCGAACATCTATCAAAACTCCAACTGCTCCATCATGCATCTTCAAACGAATGTTTCCTATCCCTTTTGTTTTACAAGCATTATCATTACAAATGAAAACAACTCCATCATCTAACTCTTGAAATCTAGAAAACAAATCCCTGTTGGGGTATACATGAGAGGAACATCCTGAATCCAAAATCCATTCATCTGAATGGTCAATCCATGATGAAACAATCAAACTTAATTCTCTATCCTCATCTTCAACCTATGCTATTTTTGCATTTAAACCCTTACTATTCTTATTTTTCAACTCTGAACAATCCTTTTTCCCAATGCCTTTTGTTGTGACAGAAAGCACTTTCCCTCCGCAAGAATTTTCCTATCAAATGATGCTCCTCTCGTCTTAGAAAGAGACTTACCTCATCTATTAGATTTTTTGTCCTCAGTTCTACCCTTGCTATTAAAGCCTCTGATGCTTAGTCCCTATGAACCGGTTGGTCCGTTTTCCAATACTCATTATTCATCAAAGAATTAGATACTGCATAAAATTTAATTGTCTTTCCCATACAGCAAAGTAATGGTTAAATGGTTATATGAATCGAGCAATAAATTCAATAACAATAGGTCTTATCCTCATCTAGGATTTCAACATCTAAATTCTACAAATCAACAAGGAATTTATTAAACTATTAAAATGCTCAATCATCGAATACCTTGTTTACACTAGAAATCATTGAGTTTCTTCTTCAAAAAGAGAGTAGCCATTTCTAACAGTTTAGAGGGGCAGTGTATCTGATACCTCCAAACTCACATGTGCTTAGGGCATGCTAGACAAAAGGCTTTGCAGGGATTGACAAAGCAAGGTCTATTGAAGGGCACCAAAACTAGGAAATTGGGATTTTGTGAGCAATGTATTTTGGGCAAGCAGACTACAATTCGTACTCGGGGGACACTTGATTATGTATACATAGATGTATGGGAACCTAGCAAAGTTGCATCTTTGGGAAGTAAGCATTGGTTTGTGTCTTTTGTTGATGATTACTCTAGGAGAGTTTGGGTATACACCATGTGGCATAAAGATGAAGTTCTGGAAGTGTTTCTTAATTGGAAGAAAATGATTGATTCTCAGAAACGTAGGAAAATCAAGAGGCTTAGCTCAAACAATGGTGGTGAGTATAAGTCAAATCCATGCTTCCAAGTATGCCAGGACAAGGGGATAGTTAGACATTTCATGATCAGAGATATGCCGCAACAGCATAGGGTGCCAAAACACATGGATCATACTTTACTTGAGAAGGTGCGATGTATGTTGCTCAATGCTGGATTGGCCAACGCATTCGTATGCATGCCATCTCATCAGCAGCTTGCTGCAGATACGAAAGGTGGAAAAACACCTTAGCGGTATGGTCGGGGAAACATGCTACATAAAAGATAACTCTACACTGGTTCCAATGTTATGAACTACCAATGATAAAATCATGTCAAGTGGTTTTACCAAGGATATGTGCGTATAGTGTGGACCAACCGCATAGTAAGATTCTATAAATGCGTTAACGAAGCTCAAAAAAATGAGCACAGTAAATAATTACCAAGAATGTTTTCAAGCATTGGCCAACCGCACCAAAGGATGGCTGGAACAATTTTTCATTAGCTATTTTGTCAGTGGATTGTGGGATGCAATTCGAACCGGAGTGCAAATGTTTCGGCTCAAGTATCTAACCCAGGCAATCAGATTAGGAAGGTTGCAAGAGGAGACCACTGAAGCAGTAACCAAGAAAGCTTGGCCCTGGACAAACCAGTCGCACCAGCAACTTCCAATAATCAACCACCCATACGAGAGTATCTCCCGCTAATCAAATGAATTATACAAACAAAGATGGATGAACAACAACTCAAGGGCCTATTCTACAATTACAATGAAAATTATATGCCCAGACATCTTTGCAAGAAAAAGAAATTTCTTTTATTTTAAGAAGAGGATGGTGAAGATGAGAATCCAATCAAAAGCAACCAAGAAGAAACCACTGAAGGTAACATCAAGGAACCCTTGATTTTTTTTTTTTT
Organism: Liquidambar formosana; assembly: GCA_039720395.1. Taxonomy (NCBI): domain Eukaryota; kingdom Viridiplantae; phylum Streptophyta; class Magnoliopsida; order Saxifragales; family Altingiaceae; genus Liquidambar; species Liquidambar formosana. The sequence continues at coordinate 27,825,560 of CM077823.1, forward strand.
TCCACGCTTCAGCTGGCTCCATTTCCTAGAGGACCATGCTAGTTAAGGGAGACATCAAATGAACGCTAGTGTTCATGATTAGCTTGGTTCTTTCTGCAAAAAGAACTGAATGTTAATCCGATGATACCAATCCACTATCGATACCAACCTGCTATTAGTTGCCCTACCAGATGGATGAAAGCTCTTTGATACAGCATTTTATCGAAAAATTCCATGATTAGCTTGGCTCTCTCTGCAAATCCCACGTCCTCATTGGGGCAAGTCATGCCATTAGCCCCAAGTTGTACGTTGTGGACAAAAATGTCTACTAGTCTCAATTCAAGGCCTTACTAGTCCCAAGTGGGCAAGTATTAAACCCCAAGGGGTTGGTTCAAGTTGCAAGCCGAGCATGAACAAGCACCTCAAGTGTGTGTATAGACTAGTGTAATATACAATTTGAATTTATAGTTATGGTTCTTATCAAAGGAAACAATTAAGAAATAAAAGTGAATAGTCATAGAAAGGGAATAGAAACTATATGATATGGAAAATGTTATGTTGGGAAGTCCCACATCCCACATCAATTAAATATCGAGTTTAACAAGACTTCATATACCTAATCGGGCCCTCCTCCTAATAGCTTAGGCTTTTGGGTTGGAAACTTAACATATTAGTACTCAAGTGTGTAAAAATGGGGGTTGGTGTAACTACGCCAAGTCAAATTAACCCATATGAGGTATTATAGAATTAAACCAAGTATGCAAGTATTCTGGATTGCCATGTGAGAGAATGATTGATTTCACCACTACCCTAGTCCTTAATACAATTCCACCACCAGAATACCCTATCATATGACATCACTGGAGACACAAAGATCGAAGAAGTAGTGTAGAAATGGAACCAATTTACGTTGCCAACTGAAGTAAGAAATTTGAGAGATTGGCTGGATTTTTTCCAAGGTTAATAATCAGTGACTTTTTTTGAATAGCTATTCCATTAATACTATTGACTTGAAAGGATGTGAGTTCAGATGATAATTGTGAACTTGCATTTCGAGAAGTTGATTTGAACATTCATTAAGATTCTTCCCAAAGTAATGTTAAGTTTATTACCACATATCAAAGGTTAAGATGTATGTAAATACAGGAAGATAGAATGATTGTGTATAGGTCGAGACAACTTAAACACCATGAGCCAAATTACCCAACTCATGATTTAGGCTTGTAGTTGTAATATTTGCATTACAATTTTGGAGTCATTATTTGTATGGCAAGAAGTTTGATCATATATCAATGTCACTTAAAAAATCAACTTAAGTAAAAGATAACTGTAAATAATGATCATGTTAGTAAAATAACCAACAATACAACTATAGTGTGGTAAAATTTATAATTTTTTAAAATTGGACACCCTAAATAAAAAACTTTGGCTCCACTCTTGACCATAGGCTACATTTGTTTGGATGAAAATTATTTTTATGAGAAATTTTCTCTAGAAAAAAATTAAATTCAAGATTGTTACACTAAGAAAGACTTTAATCCTGAGTCTCACTAAGAAGACATTTCCCTATTGGAAATTATTTTTGATAAAGAATTTCCAATATCCCCTATTGGAAATTATAATTCAAAATTTACTTCATGAAATATTTTGGGACTGCTAGGAAAAGTCTAGAAAATAATAGAGGTCTCTAGAAAATAGTAGAGTGCCTTGTGAATCAAAAAGTTGCATTGAAAATGTACTGAGGCTTAGGTACTCGAACCAAGGATTTATTTAGGAAGGATCTATAAAGCCTATAAATTAAAAGGGGTACAGTGCTGTAATGTAATCAATATATATCAAGAATATAGGAAAAGCCTATAAATTATACGGCTAGTTTCCTAAGCAGCTCAGTACAGCCACTTGGGTTGTACATCTCCAAACCTTCTCTCAGATTTTATGCATATTATTACGTAGTATAGTATGGCATATGTTTTACTTGTTTTTGCTTCCACTGTGCACCCCAACATTCCCATGCCTAATGATAGCACATCCACCAAGAAAGTCTTTTTTGTGTGACTAGTGATGCGGAATAAATGCCTGATCACTTAATGAGTATAAATTAGACTATACCTAATAGATGTGACATGTGAAATGAGGTGGCAGAGTAGGTTGATCATCTCTTCATTCACTGGTCTATGGGTGGTCTTTGTGGTGCTTAGGGTTTAATTTACTTGGGATTCATTGGGTTGCCTACTGTCCCTCATGAATTGATATCCAGATGGTGGATAAAAAGCTGGAACAAGGATATACAAGGGATTTAGAAAGTGGTTCCTCATGGTTTGATTTGGACCATTACCATATTTGAAAAAGAACAAAGAAATAGAATTTTCAACAGTGTGGAAACTTCTTTGATCAGACTTAAAATCTTCTTTGGTAAAGAATCTTTATTTTTGGAGTAGGATTAGAGGGGACAATTCAGGGAACTCGATTTTCTAAATTTTTGGATACACTCATGCTCGAAAATGGAGCTCATGGTTTAACTTTTCACTTGTATATATGCCTCATGTACCCGGGCTCTACCCTTTTTCAATTATTAATACAATCTTTACTTCATCAAAAAATCTGGTGGCAAAGATTAGACAACATAACAATGAACGCAGCGTATAGACGTGCCATTACCGAATCTAGTAGCAACCAAAAGGAGCCACTAGGATCTAGGAAAGAAGATGCAGGTCTTGCCAATCAACCCTAGTTTATCTATTGAAACTCCCTACTTCAAAGTTTTCTAGCATTCAAAACCCAAGAACTTATTCGTTCCAAAAAAAAAAAAAAAAGAAAGAAAAAAAAATGCCCAAGAAGTTATGACCTATAATGTAGTTAGAGTACTAATGCCCAGAAAGGAATTGCACTTGTTTGCATCAAATAATAGGGAAAAAGAAAAAAGGGATAAAAAAACTGCAAGCCATAAAAGCTAAGACAACAAACTAAACTCATCCAAAAAGCAAACAAGAAAATACAAACATAAACTGGAATGGGAATGTGATTTATTCAATATGAAGCAAAATATATACACACATATATAAACATATAGCATATTGACACATGAAGAAAAAAGAAAAGAAAATCACAAAGATGAAATAAAAATTAAAAATAAAAATAAGAAGAGTTCATCGCATTACCTGAGGTTGGAAGGAAGGAGAAGGCGAGTACATCCCTCGAAGCTTCTTGATCTATTCTTCATCTGGACGAAAGAAAGACGACCAAGATTGGCCTGTGTACATGATGATACCAAATTTTAAATAATAAATTAAGAATTATTGAATTAAAATATGGGAACTGCATCACCGATGAATGGCGAGGGAGGAAGATGAAAGTGAGTGACAGTGCGAAGTACAGACTGATGACGCAAACAATGACGAAACCGTTAGATTCAGCCAGCGTGTTGGAGAGAGAAACGAAAATATCTAAGGAACAAACGCGTCTAGGGTTTGATAAAATATTAGGGAATTTTTAATTGTTACAGTTAGTCAGTTGCTTGGTTGGCGTGGAGTTAAAGATGGGCAATCCTGTCATTTCACCAGAAGGATGCTATGAATTGGCAAGGTCACAGAGGCACTCAAGTGGACCAGGGTCCTACGAGAATGAGTTTGAAGTTTTTTTTTTTTTTTTTTTTTTTTTTTTTTTTTTTTTTTTTTTTTTGGTGTGTCAAATGAGGGGCATCAAGATTATCGGGTTCAAACTAATCCATGATGTAAAAATCACTCACAAATACATGCATTTAATAATGAGATATCAAAATCTTGAACTTATGATCTCTGATTCCTAAATTATGATTCTTTGCCAATGTTACCCTCGTAGGTTAATTCTTATTTTCTATTTGACTTGGCTAGACTTTGAAGATTATGATATAATTTGACTTTGCATTAAGGGATAGGATCAGAGGACTTATATAAAAAAAAAACACTTCATTTTTGCACTTCAACTGAATTATCAAATGATGGGTGAAACTTGACCATATCAATTTTTCAGAATACCATAGGATCTTGTTAATCTAATGACTTAAGAATAAAATGCGAAAATTGTGTTCCTAATCCTGACTCTGCATTAAAATATCTCAAATTATATGAGATACCAGCTGTGAATCGAAAAGACATCAATACATGAGAATTCCCTAACTTACAAGTTCTTAATTTAGTCCTGTCTTTACTTAATCAAGTGTTTGCATTTAAATATATTATTATTTGAATTTAAGCTAATAAGATGGATTCGAGATGATCTAAAAAGGCCAAATGACTTGAATTTTGTGTTAGAAATAATTAAAAATATAGGAAAATTCAGCATGAAAAGGGATAATTTACTTCACCAAATGTGAGGGGCAATTGATGTCCTCTCCATGTTATACAGTTTATAATGACATTAAGATGACATGATAGGAAAATTTTATTGGACTTCCCTTAACAACTCCCATGATGTGTTATGGGACTAATGTTGGGTCTCGCTAGTCCACTTTTGTTTTCGTGAAACATCATGAGACATTCTTAGGAGCTATAAAGAAAGTCGAATAGCATTACCTGAACATAAATAGTACTTTTTCGTTCCAAATTGTTTGAACCATTTTGACCAAGCACGCATATTAAAATAAGTCATTTAATGCATTGCCATGTGACTTATTAATTTAAATTTTAAATTTTAAATTTTACTCTCTTACTTTATGTTGTATCATGATTAGAGTAATTATAATTTTATACATAGAAAGAGGCACATTGGAAAAGTAAAATTATTTTTTGTCTTAGGTAACAAATATTTTGGACCTTACCAAAATAAGAATTATTTATCAAACAATGTGAAATGGAAAGGAGTTACAAATTGGCTGAATGTATTGGATAAAACCGTTTGTGCCCGCATAATTAATAGCACACTGGGTTGAGTCAATGAGTCGGGTGACCACGTGCAATGCACATCCCCATGAAATCTTCCTTTTGCTTTATGTTTTGTAGTCCCTGGATTCTATTTGCCCGTCTCAAGGGGGCAGCGCACCTCTACACCTTTTCTTTTTGTCTTTTTCCCCCCACTTCGTTTGAAAATAAAGGCTAAACTATTCTTACAATCCTCTAATTTATGACAATTATAAAACATCCTCTCTTATTTTTAAAATTACATTGACATCCTTTTTTCTTTTCTTTTTTTGTGGATAAATTGGACATCTCCTATCAGTCTTATTGAATAATGTATGTTAACAATGCAAAGTAAATAACACTATTACCCTTCTCACTAAAACACTACGTATTTGTATATCATAATAGTTCCCATATAAAGCTGATTTTCTAAATTAAAACACAATGTTTTAGCTAGACAGGATGTTTCTTCTCAAATATATAATTTTTTATTTCTATGTTTTTCTCTTCTTCCTAAATAATTAAATTTTTATTTATATTTTTAAAAATAAAAATAGATCGAGCAACAAAATTTTGGTTTATTAGTCAAGAATAGAGTATCAAGCCCAATTTTTTTTCAAAAAAAAAAAAAAAAAAGGCACGTGAACATAATAGAATGAAAAAAAAATCCCCATTCCACAATTTTTTTGACAACTAAACATAACATCCTAGTACCTATCGCTGCAATTACCTTGTTAAAATTTGCTTTTTCTTTTCTTCTTATATCAAAATATTTGGGAGCCACTGCCCCCACTCAATTTTTTATAATTTATAATTTTGTATAACTGTCTTATGATTTTTATAGGTCTACCCCTGATCACAATAATTTTTTTACCCTTATTGATTTATATTTACTATTTATCCCCACCTGACACAAAACCCCTTTGCTCCTATCTGGCTCCTCCAATGCCTACATAGTTCAACAACTCTAAACTTGTTGTAAACTAGGAAAGCACCTGAAAGCTTTGAGTCATGAAGCCTTCTTTTGATTTATTCAAAAAAAAAAAAAAAATGAAATAAAAGCACCTGAAAGCTTCCTATAGAGGACAGGATATACGAAGCTAGTGAGAGGTTTTGGTGGGGTCGTTATTCAATTAAAAAACACCAAAATTATTATGTAAAATTCAATTGAAAATAAATTAATAAATAAATACTCCGTAACAACCATGCCTCATGATTCATAATTCTAGAAATTGAACCATCTTGAATTATTCAATGGTTCTCATCCACTGGCAATTGCAACACCTTTGTTTGTTTCGTCAATTAATTGCAATGATGGAAAAGGGAACAAAGACAGTGATGAGAAAATTGTAGAATAGAGACTTTTTTCTTTTAATTTTATGTTCATGTTAAAAAAAATTTTTAATTAGACCTTTTTTTTCTAATAAAATTTAATTGAGCTTGATGCTTTATTTTTAGAGTGTAGAAAAGAGGTAGGTAAAAATAATAATTAATTTTTGAAAATTTTTTAGAAGAATCAGAAACAATGAAGAACAAATCTTAACTCACACTCCCTCTTTCCCAAATTGTTTGAGCCACTTTGACTAAGCATACATATCAAGGTGAGCTATTATGTATTGTCATGTGACTCATTAACTTTAATTTTCCAATTTTACCCTTTTACTTTGTTTTGTGCTATGATTGAAGTAATTATAATTTAAAATATAATAAGGGGAAAGTAAAATAATCTTTTGTCTTGAGTAACAAACATTTTAGGGCTTTCCAAAATAGAAATTGTTATCAAACAAAGTAAGACGATAGAGGATATATTAAATGTCAATATCCACATAAAATGGATAGTGTTAGAGAGAAAAAAGGTAGTGAGAGGGAGGAGAGAGAAGAAAATATTTGAGGAACAAGGGACCAACCATGTCTCAGGTTGGAAAATAATCTATATTTCTTATAAAAGTCTATATTTCATAAAAACTTTTAATTGACTGTTACACCCTTATTTTAAATTTTAAATACTTAATTGTCCCCCATATTTAAACAATTAATAATGTTTATTTTCCAGCAAAAAATAATGTTTATCTTCCTATTTATATCATGACTCTTAGTCATGGAAAGAAGTTTGATCTATTGTGTTGAGCGTCCATTCTAATGGCCTAAATAACATACATATTAAGAACATAATATATGTACATGTTTCTCAAATGAGATTTATGTTTTTAACAAAAAATAATAAATAATAAAATTTCCATGTTCTAAAACTCAATGTATACTTCATTGTATGTTTAATACATTGAAACTTAGGCATTTTAAATGATCATTGGTTTAGAAGTATCAATACACTTAGAACTTTTAATTTACTAAAATTCGCTATGAAATTGTAAGAAGACATAAATAGATATTCTTCCATAAAATTAGACCAATCATAATAAAAAAAATTATTAAAAAAAAAAACATCCTAATTAATTTTGGATGGACTAAAATATCCTATAAAATTAAAAAAATAGATAAATAAGCATATCCTATAAACTTTTACCAATCTTAATTTATATCTAAATATTATTCACGTGCTTCATAACTTAGAAGTGGCCCCTCTACGGTCAAGATACATTCTGCATGCACACAATCAGCCAGGTGTCATATTGTTACGGGCCGGGACATCATTAATTTCTAGAGGGCAGGTCATATGATTTCAAGAAAAAAAAAAAAAGAAAAATCTGAAGGATATTCTAGTCTACCATGTTGGTACGTGGAGGGTAAAAGATTGTGACAGTAGGCAAATTGGAGAGTCATAAAGTGAAAGAAACGTACGTGGCCTCATTTTTAGGGTTTTGTGTGTCACGCTGACGCGTGTGCGTGTTTCTTTGTAGCCTTCTGGGTGATATAATTTTTGGGAAATTGGATTCCTTTTGCCCTTCTGGGTAATTAAATTATTATTATTATTATTATTTAAAAATAATAAAAGAATATATTATTTACTTGTTTAGATGAATGAACGGGGAAATCAAAAGAAGGAGCATTGATCTGTTGTTTACTTGTTTAGATGAATGAGTCGAGTTTTGATTTGTTTAGGTTCGACTCGAATTATTAAAGGAGTCGAGCATAAACAAATCAAAACTCGACTCAGTTAAGCTTGTGCATAGGTTTGTTAAGAGTTTGCACCAAGGCTTGTAAATGAACTCATTAATGGAGCTTGATAAGACTCACGAACAAAATTATTTAAGAACAAAATTCAATAAAAATATGATTATTGTTAGTATAATATCATAGTAACTTTAAATACATATTTAATAACTCTTAGTTTATAATGCTGCAAACAAACCAAGTGTTTGTGAATGAACTCATGAACGAGCTTAGTAAAGGTTCATTTGTTTATTAAATGAGTCAAATTTAAGCAAATCAAAGCTCAACTCAACTCAAGATTAAATAATGAAGGTTTTACACGAACCACGCTTTTAATCAAAGCTCAGTTCAACTCGTTTGTAGCAACCCTACCTATAATCTTTCACTGATTTGTTTATTCATTGTGAGTAGGTATCCAGGGTCAATTTAAACATGAGTAAAACTATCACCCATTTACCATAAGTTAACACTTAAAATAAAATTGATTGATTGGTGACTCTAAAAAAAAATGAAAAATCAAACCTAAGAATTTTTTATGCGTAAGTCAAAAATCATATCTATCATTTAGAAGTTTAAGTACTATTTTAAGACTCGAACATAGAACTTCTCCCTTATGGGGAGAGAAATGCCACTAGGTCACAAAGACTATTGGTGTTTACACTCATATAGGAAATATATATATATATATAGGATGACGATCAGGTGAGCACTTTATAACTTATATCAATACCCGCATTGGGACTTGTATCTCATTGCATTAGTGAGTTACGAACTTTTAGGTACATTGAGCCAATGCACGAGATACAACCCCTAATGCATAATGCTGATATAAGTTAGGTGAGTACATGTCGACATGATCAAGATTATACATCTATATCTATACTATCTATAAAAATCTGTAACTTAGAAAAAAATTTTATTGACCATTACACCATCATTTTAAATTTTAAATACTTATTTGTCCACTCCGTATTTAAATAATTAAGAATGTTTATTTTTCAACCCAAAAAAAAAAAAAAAAGGGAGAAAAAAAGATAGTGACGTCCACTTCGTGAATTTTACTTAGCCTCCACTACTATACATGTCTCCTAACTGACTTCTTATTTTTCATAACCAACTTTCTATTCCTACAATGACTCCTAGCCATAGAAGGAGTTTGATCTATTGTGCTGAGCATCCATTCTAATGGCCTAATTGGGATTTATATTAAGAAAATTAGATATGTACATGTTTCTTGAACGGGATTTATGTTTTCAACAAAAAGTAACAAATTATTAGATTTCCATGTTTTAGAACTCAACGTATAACTCATTGTATGTTTAGAACATTGGAATTTAGGCACTTTGGAATTATCATTAGTTTAGAAGTATGAATACACTTAGAACTTTTGATTTACTAAAATGCGCTATAATATTGTAAGAAGACATAAGTAGATAGTCTCATAAAATTCCACCAATCATAATTAAAAAAAAAACATCCTAATTAATTTTTGATGGATTAAAATATAAAATTTTAAAAAATAGATAAACAAACATGACCCTCTAAAATTCCACCAATCTTAATAAAATAATTTCTATTATAATTCATATTATATAAGATATATGAAATGCGATTGATATATATATATATATGTGTGTGTGTGTGTGTGTGTGTGAAATTTATGAATATATATATATAGCTTTGATCATATGCGGGATATGCCGGATATCCCATTAAATCATGACCGTCCGTGAGCGACACACGTGCACTCTAGGATATCCCGCACAAGATTAGCCCTCTCTCTCTATATATATATATATATTTTATTATTTAAATATCATTCACGTGCAACGCATGTATGCCTATATCTAGTATAGATATATTGAGAGTTGTACCCCTTGCATTGGCCCAATGTACATCGTAACCCATTAATACACGAGGTACAACCCCCAAGGTAAGTGTTAATATAAGTTATATCAGCATATGTTTACCGAATCATCATCTTATATATATATAGTACATACTGATATAACTTATATCAATACTTGCATTAGGGGTTGTACCTCGTGCATTAATGAGTTACGGTGTACATTGGGCCAATGCAAAGATACAACCTTCAAGGCATGATGCTGTTATATATAACTTATATCAACACATGCTAACTTGATTAGAACTATATATATATATATATGAATGATCAGAGGTGATCCCATCAGCACGTGCCAATATAAGTTACATCAGCACTACGCATTGAGGGTTGTACCCCTTGCATTGATTCAATGCACTTCACATTTCACTAATGCACAAGATACAACTCCCAATGCAGATTTTGATATAAGATATATCAGCACGTACTTACTTGATCATCATCCTATATATGATTAACGTTCAAGGCAACCATGTGACGCCTTTTTGTGCACTCACATGGCATCCTCTTTGATTTTCTAATTTTTTTTTTTTTTTTGGCATAAGACGTTTAAATCAACCAACTTTCCAACGACTATTTTAGAAAGACACCTAATCAATCTAAGGCTCTCAATAATTATCTTATAAAGAAAACTAACCTAAATTTGTAAATTATAATTTATTTTCTAAAATAATATTTTTATATAAATATTTTATCCCACGGGTCTCACCCTAGTGTGTGTGTATATATATATAAAATAATAATAATGATAATACTATTACAAAGTGTTTTACTGTATTAGAGCATCTCTAGCCGTTACTCTTTTTTATTTTTGTTTTTTGTTTTGTTTTTAAACTCAAATTTGAGTAAAAACTGAAGGCAAAACCTTGATTTGACATAGAGGTCTCCAATGCTTGACTCAAATTTGTACTTAAATCTTTTTTGAAAATTCCTAACTTATCTCAAAAACCTATTATAATTAATTTTTCTCCCCGAAATATACATACATCTAGCTTCGGCTCCCTTTGTCTAAAGCTCCGATGACTTCCCCAAATTTCGACGACCTAACTATGTTGTCATTTCTTTTAATCGACACAACTATAAACAAGGATTTATAGCTATGCCAACAACTCCTTCTCTAGATCCAACAACTTCTTTAGTTTTGGTGACCTTGAGACTAACAAAGAAGAAGTTGACTATCCAAGAATAGATAGAAAGAGAGAGAAAATAGCTTTTCTGTGAGTCTTCAGCCTGGTGAGTTTCCAAACAAATATAGTTGTTGAATCTTTTGACTGATTTGCTTCTCACATTTGAGTATGGTTTTGATGTCCCTTGGATTTAGGAAAGTATTTGAGTATCCTCAGATTTGATATGAATTTGAGTATGGGGTTAGAGAAGGTTTTTAGCTTATTTTTATTTATTTATTTATTTATTTTATCAAAAAAATTGTGCATTGGTTGGTCTCAACTCAATGCCTTACCAATTGTCAACAAATGGGGATTTTTGCATCATCTTGTCCCTTTTCATACCTCTCCGCAAGATTGAGTCATATTAACATCATAAAAGTTACATCGCAACCTACCAAATAATGAATCCTACTTAGATACCATTTCACCTGATTGAGTAATATTAGCATTATAAAAAATTACATCACAGTTTATCAAAAAATGAATCCTATTTAGAGTGTCTTGTTTTTAGAAGATCAATTCATTTAAATGGTTTTAATAATTTAATTCTGGCTATCATTTTTCTTTTCTTGTGAGACAATATCAAAAATTTCATCACTATTCAAATAACTTGATTAAATTTAGATTAATAGAATAATTCAATGAAATTGATTTTTTGAGGACACAAAACGATGATGGGATGCAATTACATAGGAGTATTTACATCGAAGGGGACGTGTGGGCGAGTACCAGGTTATTATTGCTTTCGCTCCGGCCAACGTCTGTCCGTCTCTGCTCAAAACTTCCTCTATGACTCTCTCTCTCGTTCGAAAATGGACGGTTTTGTCGGCAACGTCGTCTATCCAAGCTCGAAGCTTTCGATCAAACGCTGCCATAGATGCCCTGACCAAAGCTTCAGAAGCAAAAACACCAAACATCGTCTTCTACAACTACCCATCCTTCTCAGGAGCTTTCTCAGCTCTCTTCGCTCACCTCTTCCACTCTCGTCTCAACCTTCCTTGCCTTATCTTGCCTTTCTCTTCCGTCGAACCCCTCAGGTTTGCTCTCTCTCTCTCTCTCTCTCTCTCTCTCTCTCTATATATATATATATATATATATATATATATACACATCTGATGTTAAAGGTATTAGTTTGGTCATTTGTAGCAAGGCTTTTGAATTTGTTTATTTTATTTTGTCTCCTGTTTGGTTGCTGAGAAAATGTAGGAAAAGAAAGGAAATGTTAAAGGGCTAACCCTCATTCAAATATTTGGCTTGGTTGGGTTTGAGCTTTTCAGTTTTAGGAAATTAAAACATCAGAAAACATAGGATTTGAAATTTGAAATTTTCTTTCCCCTTCTTTGTTTTTTCTCAGTAATCAAACGAATCCTGAATTATTTATTTATTTATTTTCTCTACTTCAGGATTGAGGATTTGTATGTTGATGAGCTAGAGAAATGTTATTTTCTTGATTTTCTGGGGCCGAAAGGGTTTGCTGTGGAGCTCTCGCGGCGATCAATGTGCGAGTAAGCTAATATCGCAATTTCAATTCATCCAAGCATTTGGAGATGTCTCTTTGTTTGTAATGTGCCAAAGAATTCTTTGTTTGTTTGTTTGTTTTTTTTTCTTTCTCTGTTTTGATTAATATATGATAGCTAAATTGGTAATTGTGAATCAATTAGGGTAATTGGGTTCGATCACCGAAAATCAGTACTTTCCCACATTTCCTCCACAGAAGATTGTCCCGCGAATCTCTCATTTCATGTTGATCTTGAGAAGAGTAGCTCTAGTGCTGTATATGAATATTTCTCTACAAAGCTTGCGGATATGAAATCAACTCAGGTAAGTAGAAGTGTGATTATTGTGTTATTGTGATTTACCTAGATATTGCTTTAAACAGGGATTGATTAAGTGTTAGGATGGATTTGCATATTGTTGTTTATATAGGGGGAGGCTGTGAGTCTCCTTGACTCAAAAGACCAAGATCGTGTGGAATTGGTCCTTGAGTACATTGAAGATGGAGATCTTCGACAATGGAGCTTACCGGATATTAGAGCATTCAACAATGGACTTGGTGAATGGCGCTCGAAGTTGAATTGCATCACTAATCCGTACATGTATGAACAGGTTTGGTCTTTTGAAATTTGGTTCCTATTGGGAATATTTTTGATTCGTTACTGTTCATGTGCTAATGTACCATGTTGCATTTCTTCATTAAGTGGTGATTGCCAAGTGCCAACCTTACTGGACTGGTAACCCAAGGAAAACACAGGTTCAGTTGTCAGTGTCTATATTTCAGTTATTGAAATTCACTGAATAACTGCAGGCACATCTTATTCAAAATTTAACTTCTGCATTGTTACATTCTTAGTAAACTGTTGTTGTTATTTTTATTATCACCCTACTATCATATTACATTCAATATTAGTGTCAGATAGTATGCTAAGTGGAGAAGCTGTATCATTTTTGCAAGTCATGTAAATTAGTCAACGAAAATCACATGTTGATAGAAATTTTTGAAATTGTTCGATTTAACTATCCTCAAACGTGAAACCTCAAAGAGCTGATTAAATTTGGGCTATTATCTTGTAGATTTCAGACAGATTTTTAGAGTTTTAGAACTTAAATGGGACCGTCTAAGAGAATTTTCATTTAGTAAACTTGAAGAAAGAATTTGAGGGTGATTTTATTGCAGGATGGTGATGAGAACACTATGTTAATGAGTTTTCGGTGTAATGTGGACAGCATAGCTCATATGAAGGTACAAGAAGTGTTGTTGGAGGATGATGAAACCTTTAGCTGGATATGTTGATGATACAACTATTTGTACAAGTCACTATGCACCTTAGGCTGACTGTAGATGGGGTTGAATTCAATGCAATATCCAATGAGATGAGTAAATAGTTATGAGACTATTTCTGGAGGGATATGGGGCTTTGGGTAAGCTGGGTCCCAGGCGATTACAGTACCTTTTCACGAAAAGTTTTTCAGGGTGATCTTTGGGGATTTCATGAAGATGATGGCTGAAATCTAGGACTAGTCCCTGATATAAGGAAAGTAAAGCACAGCTCAGATTGCTTACATTTATGCATTATTGGAATATTCTCTTTGAACTTCGAAAGTACTACAAATGAGGATAAGGAAAGGTATTTTCACAATCATTTTAAGCACTTGTAGGCTTATAGTTGTGGGCCACTTGTTTGTGGTATAGAGTTGCTGATTCTATACTAAAAAGTAGGGATGTGGTGGGTTGGTCTATGTCTATTCTATACTTTATGAACTATATTTGGGTTGTTTAACTTCGAGTTGGTTTCTGGTTGACAACTTGGTTGATTGCTGGCTCTTTACTTGATTTATTAAACTTGGTGAATATTGCTCCCCCCCCCACCCCTCTCCCTCCCTCCCTCTCTTCCTCCTCTCATGACCACCATAAGTTGAAAAGATGCTTTTCGGGCTACATGAGGAAATGAAGTCATCACATGCCTTTAAATAAATGAATGGTATCATGTGCCTCCATACAAGGAATCAAGCCATAGTAGGCTTGACATAAAGCCATTTAGGTCACACACTTGAAGTTGAGTCCATGGAAGCCTCATTGAAGAAGAAAGATCACGTGCCTTTATCCAAATGGATGCCATCACAAAAAAAAAAAGATGATTGACCAAATATTGATCTCTAACCTTCGAGGCACTGAATATGTGTGTGATTGTGTGAGGGGGTGCCAGAAAAGCTTAAACTTCTACTTTTCAAAGTATAAAATGGCTCGAAAAAGCCAATGAAGATTAGGCGATTGCAAATAGGTTCAAATTGCCTCAATGAAGAGGACTTTAACAAATTTGCCAATATAAAGTGTTTGAGAAACTGTAATCTTTAATGCTATGAAAGAAACTAACAATGCATGTGATGTAGAATAGTTGGCTGAGGAGTTCCTAGTTTGGATAGACCTCTAAAGACAAAACAGTAAAAAGTACTAGTAGGGAGAGAAAGCCAAAATGTCAGAATTGCTGTGAAATTCGGTGAGTCAATTGGAATTGATGTACTGATCAATACTCCTTGCCTATGGCTAGGACATATGACGCTTTTCAGGCAAATTCCTTCGTTTTGGCCTTCAAAAGCGCGTTTTTGCTATTTTTGGTAATAATCTGCTGCTTAATTCTAGGAGCGACGATTGCCATTTGGGTCCCTGTTCTGCTAGCTTGCTGCTTAATTTTAGGGCTTTTGATTCACGTCTTTAGTTGGAATTTTCTTATTTTTGGTATTTTTAGTATTTTCCTTAATTTGGTTTCTTTTTCCTAAGTTTATTGATTCTATTAGAATTAAGGTTTGCAGCTTAGATATATGCTGCCTCCGTTCATTGTAAGGTCACGTTTTGATTAATTAGAATTTCCTTGTGAGATTTTATTCTCTTTGCTCGTGGATTCAGGTGTGTTTTCTCTTTGCTCGTGGATTCGAGTAATTTTTAAGGAGGCGGTGCCCTTTTTCTTTCATAAGCTTTCCGCTACGTCAGCATGCAATTGAAGTGTCTAAAAGTTGAATAAACCATAGTCAATCCTTATTACCTCCATAGATGGTACAACAATGGAAGAACCAACTGTTAAAGTCTTCTTCGAGCAGATTTTAGAGGAACTTGAGGGAGAAGGGAAGAAACTCACTCAGAGCAATAAAAAGAGAGATGAAAGGAGAAGAAAAAATTAAGGATTAATTCTACAGGAAAGTTAAAATATCATTCCACATGAAAACCTAAAGGATAAATTGAAAGCAACTTGCTACAAGAGCAGATTTTGTTGAACGTTGGAGGAGGAGGTCTTCTGATTGCCTGGGTCTTGTATTTATAGAGATTTTCTGCCATTATTGTATTCCTTGCATTCCCCAATAGAATCCTGCCAAGTGGTGATCTTTTCCTCTCATTTTGGAGATCAAATGACTGCTTTGAACGAAACTGATGGAAGTTATTTTTGTCTGTCTGCCCACTTTCAAACCAGTGAAATTGCGACATGTTGGCTTGATTAACTCCACTTTCTTCCTTTCCTCATGTGTGCTTGCCTCTAGATATTTGAATAGATCATTAACTCTTATTTTGAATCATTTTGAAGTCCTGTTAGAAGAAGTAACTGATAAATCTGGAGAAGACTTCCTTCCCCCCTTAAACTACATTGAGGGACAGGTGTTTCATTTTAATTGGTCCCATAAACCAATCACAAGTTTGAATTTTACTGGACTTCTCATTGATTTAAAGTCTGAAAGTCCATGAATAACTGCCAAACTAGGAAACCGCCCATGTTTATCTCCATTTTATGACACTTGGCCACTTATAATTGGCTCATTCAATCTTCATCCTCATTGGTCTATAGAGAACATGTCTCTAACAACCATAAGCCTGATATTTCTCCCTATAACCGTCCAGCTTAAGTGTTTCATCCACTAAATAACTCAGGTTTACCAAATGGCCACAAGCCATTTGTCATACTAAAACAATTTCTGCCATTGTATTACTGCGCACGTGGCCACCAACCATTGGTCTGAGATTTTTGGTGGTGAACATACCCCCCGCACCAATTGAAACTCTTTGGAGACGTTTTTCTATTTTGAATTCTTGAATTCACCAAATTACAATTAATTAACAATGGCATTGACATTGAAACTTCTTGTTTCTCAAACCTGTTACAATAAAAGGTGTTAAAGGAAATTCATCACTTTGACTGCAACTCTGTTCCTCATTGAGATGTAAAAGATTTTTCAAACTAAATCTCAATCACAGGTATTTGAATATGACTAAGTACATAGCAAAGTTTTAAAAAAATATTTAACATGAAATTTTATCAAAACAGTTTCCCTCTTTTTTTATTTTTTTATTTTTTTAATTTAATAAAAGCATAATCACCCAAAGAACGTGTCATAGGATTAGAAAAAAAAAATACTGTACTATCTAAACGCGGATACTACAACTCTTTCCATTTACTACCGGTGTAGTTTTCTTGTAAGGTTAATTAGAGTGAGTTCAGATGTTTCACTTCATGCTTTTTGCTGTAGTATTGTTATTATTGTTCACACCAGAGCACCATCTTTTTAGTTGCTCAATATACTTTTTACTATTTCATAATCTGCCTGTGGAAGGTAAATTGATTAGTATTGTTATCATATATGTTGAGATTTAAAAGCCTCCTTCCTGTACACTTTTTCTATTCATTTTTAGTTTTTGTGCTTTGATGCAGAATTCTCTTTAACCTGATTCAAACTGTCAACAGTTACTGGAGATAAGTTCTGTGGATTTAATTTCCAAGGGAAATTCTTATATTTCCTCTCACCAAAATGCTGCAAATAAGTTGCTGAATAAGGTTTTCAAAGTTAGGTTGGGCAGAGGATTTTATGGAGAGTGTCTGGTAAGAAAATATCACTGTATTTAATTAATTATTCATTTCTATTCATCCACCTACTTTGGACTAGTTACTTTGACGATATGGGCTTATATACTGTTTCCTCATCTGTAACTATTTGCCTAACATGGTTTTTGGATGTGCCTTTAAATTAGATTATGTGACATCGAATATAAGAGATGCAACACTTATTTCTTTCCTTTTTTTTTTTTTTTGGTTTTCATTTTCTCTAACATTCTTTTTTGCTTTCTTTTCTTTCCTTTTTTAATCTAAAAAAGTTTTCAATCCTTTGCTATGGTACCTAGGGAGTCAGAGCTGATGGAAATTCTAACTTAAGTGATGAAATTGGGAAGCAACTTAGTGTTAAGAGTGCTGCTGCTGGTTTAAGGTAATTTGGTCTCAGGAAAAAGTGATTCTCAGTTTACAGTCTCCTGCACTTTGTTTCGTGTCATAGAATGATCTTCTATCATTGCATACAGATACTCATTCGTCCTGCCCACCTGAATATCGGTCCGGGTTTTGAATTGATCATGGACCTGAAGTAAATTCTAGATGGTTCTGACTGCATTAGACAGACCACTAATTTGACCAGAGCATGTCTAGGGTTATCTAACAAGCTCTGTTTTTGGTTTGGTGCCAAAATAATACTCTTATAGACCATCGAGTACTTTTTCTTTGGTGGAGTTTTGTCATTTAGTGCTTTTAGATGTTTGTGATTCATTCAAACAGTATTAGCTTTAATCTACCCAATTCACAAGTCCTGGAATATTTGGACAGCCTGGATTGATGAGCACGTGTACTGCATGTTGGAAATTTTCGTATGAATAAAAAGACAGGACCTGGACTGTTGGGCCAGAAACCTGCATGTTCCTTTTGTTGTTTGAACTTGATAAAGCGAAGGGATTAGACCTGTTTGGCAGGGTAGTAAAACTCTATTCTAGGTGTCAACTCAACTGGATGCCCTACTGCCTGCATTCGGCTACGTGGGTCAGTAGTGGCTGCCAGTGTCAGAAGTAAAACGCTTTATCTCATATTTTCCTTTATCTTATTTTTTTAGTATGAATTTTATCCAATATTTTAGAAATTATTTCAGATTTACATTTTAGTGAGTGCTGGAAAGTGCAATCACCTATGTGTGACTGTGACTTCTAGCTACATTCCCATGTATTGCATGATTACAATTATACTTGGCTACTTTGAGCTTTTCAAATACTTTCCAACTTCCAAATTTAGAATTCTATTCATTGTGATATTAACATCTTAACAAAACTACTTTTGCCACCATCTTAGAGTATGTCCATTGATGATGCCAGGCCTATAGGAGCTGTTATTTACATGCAACGAAATAATCTTAAAGTGTGTTTGAGGAGTATTGATCGTGCTACGGATACATCTGAAGTTGCAAAGGTGTGCATCATTATAAAGCAATGATAGCTATTATACTTTCTAATGTTGGATATTTTGGGATTAATCTATAACCAAGTTTGCTTTACATCTCCTAACTTAAAGGCATATGGTGGAGGTGGCTCCCCAAGTTCTAGCTCCTTCATAATAAGGATGGATGAGTATAACCAGTGGCTTTCAGTTAATTCCTCATGAACATGTGAAGGTATGAAACACTATCCTTAATGTGTTCACATAATAGCCATTCCTCCAATATCCATATCATTGGACTTTGTTCCCAATGACAAGGCCATCTCCTTTCTCAAACATTTCTCTTTATATTATCACATATCACCTCTTTTATAATACAATTTATTACTTCATGAAAAATATCATCACATATCAAAGCTGCTATAGACCTTTTCTTTTTAGTATTGGCATCCCATATATGCCAAAACCCTCATGTCAATTATTCCCAGTACAATAATGTCGTTTCTTAATTCCTAACGTTTCTAATGACTTCTCAGTCCTCTTGCCAATAATGTCGTTTCTTAATTCCTAATATTCGTGATTTGGTCAAATTGATGCAAATTAGAAGTGATATGAGGAATATAATACCCATCCCTTCTGTATGAAGTATTCTTTGTATTCCTATAACATCTATGCTAAAAACAAAAAATTATTCTTGTTTGTTTAATAACTATTATTTATAATTAATCAAGCTTTAATTTTTTGAAAAATCTGATCAATGGCAACTGCATTGCACCACCGCTACCTTGAAAATGCCCATGTCCTGCTGCCACCAGCACCATCGCAACATTGTGCGTATTCGTTACACATGTTTCATCTCTATTTGTATTGCAATGTGAATGATAAGTATCCTCTCCAAAACAATTCTGACTGGAGAGTCAAGTTGGTAGGACTAGAATTCAGTTTTGAAACATATTTAATATTCTTATATCAAAAGATTTAGAGGTCAACATAATACACATATAGGTGAAGTAATTTTGTATCCAACATCATTTTTCCATATTACACATAAACCTTTTCCATCTGTGTAGTTCACATTGAATCCTACCTTCATAATATTTGCTAATTCTATTCTGTGCAACTTGTAGCAGTGAAAACACGTATGACAATACAATACAAGCATTACTTCACTGGACAGCCATCGACCACTACACCCTGGGCTGTTGGACAACTTGCCAACTCGCAGTGTTCACCATTTGTACCCCACCAAGTCAAGCTTTTATTCTCCATGCCCACTGAGAAGTACAATAACACTGCCATGAAAGCCACCCCAGCATCCAGAGCTGCTGAAAGAATATAATTGTACCTCTGCCACCACTGCTTCCGGTAACGGAAGACGAAAAAATTGAAAATTGTTCCAACTAAAATCCAGGCATTGTAGTTTAATGGTGTTGCTGGTGGCATCATAGCAGTTGCTCCCAGTAGTACTGGTAGGTTAATCAGGGGAATCCAAGACTGCCTGGGGAATGCCTTATGCAATAGCCAAACTCCAACTGGTCCCAATGCACCTCCGAGGAAGAACCAATTCATGGCTGGATAATTTCCAAGAGTTCCAAAGATTCTTTTAGGTCCTACCAATCCCCATATAACGGATGCATCAAAGAAGACCCGATCACCAGGGCATGTCCAGGGACTGTCAGGGGGGAGAAGATCATCCTGGCATATGTTCGTAATTGAAGTTAGCAACCACCATGCCACTGCAAGGTTGATTGTTCCGGCAAGCATTGTTCCTATAAACTGGCACATAACACATGCAAGTGCAACATAGAAGATATGTCAGAAATTGTAGTGAAAAAAAGTGTACACTGATATGCAAGAATATTTTATTTCACATAATTTAGGAACAGTGGATCTATTGGTCACATAGTTTTGGTGAAACCCGTCTATTGGAGATCTAGGATGCTTTGTCTGTGTTTCAGTTTATTCCGTAATACTGTTGTAATATTACAGTGTTCAGCAATATTGCAACCCTAATCTTCTTATGGCAGTTATGGATTTTTAAATCTGTACCATTTGATGACAGGAAGAAAATCTCATCTTTCCTGCTGTCACATCAACTGTCATTATTTTTATTTTTGTAATTTTTGGTTGAACCTTGCATATCTATGAGCATTTAGGGTGTTTTGGAATGCAAAATTCTGATAAAACTCTTAGTGGCCATCAGAAAAATCAGTCTTCATTGAAGATATTTCCCAAAAAAAAAACCGAGTTTCTGAATAATGTCAAGAGTACTGCTATGGATCCCTTTAAAGGGATCCATAGCATTTTCAAAGGGATCCATAGCATTTTCCTAGTGTAAACATATTACATATAGGCTGCTATTAGCTTTAACTAGGGTTCATTTCTGTTGCTTTTGGGTAGTACATATCAGATTACTAAGAGAGAACAATAGCATTTACCTGCACTAAGAACATTGATCTTGGAGGAATCTTCATGTAATGCCCTAGCTTGAAATCATTGAGGAAGGAGACAGCCTGAGCCATGCTCATATATCCATAGGTTTTGAAGCATACGTTAGCTATTGGTCTTCCTGGATATATGATACCCATGACATACTCTGTGATTATGTTGAGACCTGGTGTCTGTATATAGAGCATCAGCGCATTAGTGGGAGGATCACAGAATTTACATAGATATTGACTGTTAAAATGGTTTCATATATGCCTCTTGAGATACTTAAATTAGGCATTAGGGAATGCCATCATCATGACTGACTTCAATCATAAAGTCAGAAAATATGATTTAATTGCTCCATTCAAGAGGAAAGATTTAAGCCTCTTGAAATTGCTGATTACCTGCACCTTTGTAAATTATATTCATGAACCTAGTATTTTATGTTTTTGCAAGGACACCTGACATATCTGTTGCATCATGACTTGTGTAGCCAAGGCCAAATGGTGAAGAAAAAAGAAATGATGAGAAGTAAATGAGTTCACTTTATATCTCATGCTGCAGATTAAAAGAAGAAAAGGAGGGAAAATAGTTCAACTCAATGACCTGGTTTGTTGTGGCTGTGATGATGCTGATTGGAAGGGTAAAGGTAAAGGCTATGGCACTGGCGAACAGAAGTCCCCACCATGGCATCTGAACCTGATCATTCAAGAAAATGCAGAGTACAAGAGAGACTGCAAGTGTCCCTCCAAGCAATATGTAAAACCACCAAGAAGGTATGTCCTTGTATTTCCTCATCAATCTCGTATGAATATCTGGCTTTCCATGGTAAGAAGCACGGTATCGCTCATAGATCTCCCTGTTGATTATAGTTGTACATTAATACATGATTCTGTTTTTGACATAAATCTCAGAATACTAAGAGAAGGAATGAGAAAGAAGCTGTGTTTTCAATTATTGAATTTTTCTTATTTCAGATGGGTCATTTATGTGCCTCTTCATTACTTGGTATTGCAAGATTTTGTTCGTCTTCTTAAAACATGTTATAACACTAAAGCACACTCTAAAACCTGGAAGTTAGCGAAAATGATTGTAACGCGTTAAAATTTTCTAAACACCTTGAAAGGTCTCTTTGGGGAAAATCTCGGGAAAAATACCAAGAAGTTTCTGAAAGCCTTCTTGCCTTTAGAGAGCATAAACTTGGTGTAGAGTAAAAATCTAATAGAATCTGAGTGCAAAACAGTTTCAGGTAGTAACTGTTTCATTGTCATTGACTCATTGTAATAAGTGAAATGTATTCTTCTATAGAAGATGTTGGGTGTCGATGATAATATTGATACTTATGTTCTGCTTAAACTATTGCTAGAAATTATAATATAGTGTTCTTTTTACTATTGAAGCAAGATTAAAAGAATTAAATGTCATACGAGCTCAATACTGCCATTAAATCTCAGTATTTATTTATTTATTTTTTTAAAAAGATTGGTTTTATTACTTTCTTAACATAAAAGTTACACTAAACAACTTCATATAATTGATAAAGAAGACGTCGATTTCATATAATTGAGAAAAAGATGTCAACTTCATGTAATTGAGAAAGAAGACTTCAGATCCAAAAGCATCTAAGAATTGATAAGTAATACATTACCTTCCATAAAAGAGGGCCACATGAGAAAGGGTGGATGCAATGGTGGCAAAACCAAAGCCATAAGTGAGAGCGAAGAACATGCTTAAATGAATCCGGCCTTGGTCCTCATACTTCACTAAATCTATTTCGAACTTGTCATTCACTATAGCGGATATATTGTACTTTTGACCTTGATTTGTAAACAAGTGTGAGGAGAAAATGGGAAATTTCTGTGCACCGTACAAGTCGAATCCCCAGTAAGCTATGGGAAGTGCAATGTAGATCACCAAGACATAGCCCACAAAGACGTTGGCAATGGCAAAGAAAGGGCAAATAAGGGGGCTGAACAAGAAGGATGCCACGGCAGACCAGTCGAGTGTTAGAGCTCCAAGTCCAAGGCCCCTCATGCCTGACCCGATTTGCTGGGCTGTGACTGACTTGGAAAATATCCAGCAGATCCATGATATGTTTGTGAGTGTTGAGAAGAGGTACCCTGGGACTGCATACCAAGAAAAACTGCAAACTAGTGCAATTAGGAAGAACTTTGCCCTTGACATGCGTCGCTCATCTTTCTCATGCAAAGCCCTGCAAATTTAAATCAAATGACTCTTATGGACATTAGCTTATAAACAGTTTATGTAGACGTTAGTCGTCATGTGCAGATACAACATTGTGGGCAGTTATGACCCAAGAAAAATCATCTGTAATTTAAGCATATCTAAAATGATGATGCTCATATGAATGAATGACCATAAATACCATATAAAGATGTAATTAGAAGCGAATGCCCGTTTGTGTAAAGTGTTAAGGTGAAGATGAGTAAATTGGGTGCAATGGTTTGGTTGTGTTCGATGAAGAGCCAAGAGAGGAAAGATAGGAAACCAGCTTCGTAGCTCTTAAACAAAGAATGTGTTTTGTTATATCCTAGACAGTTTTCTAATTCAAGATTTCAGAAATAATTTAGGTGGGCACCTCTGCATTTTTCATGTCAAGTTTGTGGCTTGCTATGAAAGTATCATTTCATTTCATTTTCATGTGGCTCCCAAGCTGCTCCAAATTTATTTTCAATAAATTTAGAGCATATGACTGCTTTCGCATATTGGCCACCAAATTTGAAAATGACCACCAAGTTTGTGGATTTTGGACCAAGTTTTGGTCTACAAATTGGTCATTGTTTGGCTGTCACGTATTTGTATGGTAGGCCCAAACATATGGTACATGGCATGCAATGATAAGAGAGTTACTGCCTACTCAACATGCACATCTTATTATTATTATTTATTGTTTCTTCTAATTATTTCTTGAAGATTGAGACAGCATGACCCTCAACGACTGGCAAAAATAAGTCGTCATGAAGACTCCAAGTTCCAGCAACGACTTGGGAGTTGGGTCTTGGGTTCCTTTCCGTCCTTAAATCCAGACCATTGGCTTGGGTGAGGTATTTTCTGACCAGACTAGTTTATGGTCCCCAACCGCCTTACCCCATACCCATATATATATGTGTAAATCTTTGACAAACAGCCTCACCTTTTCAATTTGTGGACTTTATATGGTAATGGGTTCCGACATTATTGATAGCTCTCTATTGTGAACTCTTGAAAATAACATGCTTAGAATGAAGTTAAAAAAAACTTTATATGGTAATGGGCAAGTGGGAATTTGGATGAAAGTTTTCTTTCACGCCGAAAAAGTTAGGTATCTTTGTGGCTAGTACGTACTTTTCCGTCTTGATTGCTTCACATGATTCCTGATGTGATTTTTAGGGGGGGATGAATTTTCTGGTACCCACAGGTTCAGTACAAATGATTACTAACTTTCTATTAAATGACTACTAACTTAACTAAAAATAACTAGTAACTATAATATTAGCCCATGGCGACCAATATGTAATTCTCCTTTTTTTTTTTTTTTTTTTAATCAATTCATTAATTATATAAAATGATTATGCATGAATTTCTTCTCCGGTCCAAACAGGGGGGAAAAAAAAAAAAAAAAAAAAAAAAAAAAAACTCTGTTTTAATGCGGAACCCTATTTAATAATTTAGTTGACTCACTCAAGTTGACTTAAAATATCACATTCATGCATAGATCGGTGGTCCATGATGCCCTCACATTTGTGGAGTGCTAGCTGTAAAATAATAAAGGTGCTGCATGTGACCTTTGTCGTTGGTGGTTTAATACTCTAAATAAATCAAAAGATGGCACCCTGGATTTATATTTTTCTTTTTCCCACTTTTTTCATAGCTCAGATTACAATTGAGGTGTTTTGGGCCATCAAATGAGTTATTGGACGGTTAAGATTGAAAACAAAAAATTGCCACTAAAATGACAAAAATGATTTCAATGAAAACTTTTTTATCTTTCACTCTTAATTGTCCAAAAAATCATTTGGCGGTCCTAAACACCTCAGCACAACGTGAGTCTTTATAACTCTGCACGGAATTCTTAATCCTTTTTCCATATCTAACAAACCAAAACAAACCAAAACATCCCAAAAAATTAGGCAGCAAGCCGGTTCCAAGCAATTGTGGACATAGTTTTTATAATAAGAGTATTGCTAGCATAATGTGATAATGATTTCTTTGGTGCTATTATTTCTCTTAAGAGCCATAATCAGCCTAAGCCAACCCCATGATCCAATAAAAATGTCCCCATCCCCAACCCCCCAATAAGGAAATTAAGATTAAAATCTTTTTTTTTTTTCATATTTAAAAGAGAGAAAAATTCATCAGTATATGAAAAAATAACGATTGAGTGAGCCTAGGAAGCACCAAATTACGTACCGGAAAAGCGAGACCTGGACGAGGGTGTTGGGCCACCACATATGAGCCGGCTCGACCACGTACTTCCTCAGCAGCCCAGCCCAGCCGTATCCCAATACCTGCGACCATCACACCCATGCTCACGTTAGCAACAACCAATTAACTTCGGGTAAACACAACGCGAAGGCAAACTATCTATTCAGCATTCTGGAACTGGTTTTCCTGCTTTTTGGAAGCAAAAATAAAAGAAAAAAAAATTTGCTTTCAAAAGCAAGAATAGGAGTCCCATGATGTCGGCAGAAATAAATATCCAACATGCCTGGTACGTAGTTCTGACAAGGAGTTACATGGCGCGTTGCTTTTTGCCTTCTAACAACATTAATAAAACCAAATTTTGCTTTTCAAAAGCGAGAAAAGTATTTTAAAAAAACAAAAAAATAATCAACATGGACAGCAGTGACATGTTGTTGTTGTTTTTGTTTTTTCTTTTCAGGGGGGAAGATTGGTTACCAAGTCGGAACTACTATTTATTTTTTATTTTTATTTTTTTGTTTTTTGAAAGCTCATACAGTGGAAGTGTGGAACCAATCTTTTGCTTCCATAAAGCGAGAAAAACACTTCCAAAATTCCACCCAAAACAAATAAAAAATTACCTGAGTAGTGATAATAAGTATCCAACTAGCCAAAAACGATATTTTCCGGCGATAGAAAGCCTTGATAATGTCAACAATACCAACAGCATAAGCCGAACCGTTTCCAAAAGCACTTCCAGCATTAGCAAAGATAGAAATGAGGACGTGCTCCTTGATGTTAAACGGACCCGGGTTGACGGAAAACAACCGTGATCCAAACCCAGGAATTCGGAACTGGGCTGTTGGGAGGACGGCAGCCATGAGTCGTCCGATAGGGAGGGTGGCGACCTGGACTGTGATCTGGGTTATGATGAGTGGCTCCGTACGGTAGGAGAAGAATTGGTTGAGGAAGGAGAGGAGAGCACATGACAGTAGACCCAAGAACCACATTCGGAAGGTCCATACGGGCAGGGTCGGGTCGTCGGTGTTGGTTACGGTTAGGCGGACTTGTTCGATCGGAGAGATATCGTCGTCATCGGTGGTGGTGGTGATGCCCTTTTCTGATTCTGAGAGTTTGTTGGTGGTGGGATATGGTGTTTCTATTTCTAGAGATCCCATGGGGAGAGAGAGATAGGAGGGTGACGGTGGTGGTTGGAGAGATGGAAAGATGGCTTTAGGAGGAGGCCCTCCCCCTTTTATTGCACTGTTATTAGAGTGATGATTTTGTGGTTTGACTTTTTGTGCACCAAAGGTGAGAGAGTGGAGAGTTAGTGATCCAGGATATTAATAATTCTAATTAGGACATAGGAGTAATAAATTATTTTAATTCAAATCATCCTCTTTAAAGTGACCACTGGTCATTATAAGATTCTCATTGTATTTTTATTATTTTTTTTGCCATTTTCGTGTTGTGCAGACTCTCTCTTGGTATGTTATGTATGTTCTTTGTATGTAAAAAAAAAAGTTACTGTGTTTTAAAATTCAGACAACCACAATAAGATACGATGTAAAAAACTTATCTCTTAGTAAGCCAATGAGACTGAATCCATATGTGATTGTTAGAGTACAAACCCATTTTGTTTTACTTTTATTGACTTGTGAATCGTGATACTATTTTGACTGTATTACAGTTATATTAAAAACTTATTTGTTGGTCAAGAAATTTAAAAAGATTGTACAATTTTAGAGGAAAAATTTATACTTCACGCAATTGTGATAGCAATTGTGATAGTACTGACGTTATATCACGAGCTAATGAAAATATAATAAAGTAGAATTATCATAGTAATTTTTGGCTCAACAACCTTACTTCACTTCTATTAACTCATAATATCATATGATCGTGTCATAGTTCCCTAAAGACTTACTTTAATTTTAGTCAAATTGTTCTGGCATTAATCAGTGGCATTAATCGTGGAGAAGGTATCTATGGGTTGGAAATGAAAAAAATAAGAAAAGAAATTTATCTTAGGTTTTTATAATTTAGGTATTTATGGCATTATAACAAAAAAAAAAAACGGGGGAAATTGATGTATAGTCAAGGAAACCGACCAAAAAGTCTTGATGGCAAATCCAATCAAAGGATCAAACCCGATCTTATCAAGTGGTTATCGTAAACTGTTTGCAGGAGCACGCCCCGTATTATAAGTTCCCACGCCTAGGTCGGGTCAAGGCTGATTCATGAGTAGGGTTCGAATCTAAATTAAATTATTGTCTAAAAAATTAATATAATGTAAGTTTTTAAATGTTTAATCTTGGAACCCGCCTGGTTAGTAACAGTTCTTTTTACTTGTTGTCTTGTCGAGTGAACGATTTCAGGTTTAAGTTTATAGAAAAAAATTGATATCCATTTGTTAATATTAGGAGGTTAAGGGTATGGGTAAATTTTATTGATTGTCTAAAAAAAAAAAATATTTAATTCCGGAATTGATATACCATTGTTGTCAAAATTATTGAAACATAGTAAGAAAAAACATGACATCGTTCTAAACAGAGGTGGAATGTGCTTACGGATTCCATTTTTACTAAAGATCAAAAATGAAACTTTTAGAAGAAGAAAAAGAAAGAAGGGAGGAGTATGTGATCATTATATATTATCAAACTAATATGATATCTACAATCCTATGATACTTAAGGAGCCTTGAAAACACAAAAATCCAAATAGTTAGGCTAGGGATTGGTTGAGTGTTCAATTAGCAATTAAACAATTCAAGAAATTTTATATAATATTGAAGACATAAATCAATCACCTTAAATTTATGCCTTAAATATTACATAAAAATTATTGAATTATTTAATTTCGAATTGGACGAACAGGCTGTGACATCCGTAATTTTTAAGTAAAGTATTATCATGCCTTAAATTTTTTTAAAATGGTTAAGATTTTGACATATGTCATCCCCTTTTACTTTAACGATTTATTAAATAAGACTTATTTTATTATTATTGATTACTGTTTAATTAATTTGGATCGTGACACAGGCTTTTAATGAACTAACATTATTAAAGGAAATTATGATGTTATGGCGTGTTTACAATGTGATCCCATCATTTGCAATGATAATAAGACCATAATCATGAGTCTTAAAACCATTTGGAACCCATCGCTAGGCCTTTAACCTATGGCTTTCCACTATCCCTGGGGTGAGCTTCTCTAGGGCGCCCTTTATTTTTATTTTTATTTATTTATTTATTTAAATTTTATACTTTTTATACTCCGTAATAATTTTGTCAGGTCACTTTGTTTATATCATAATCCTACTTGAGATGTAATTATATCTCATAATTAAGCAAAAGCAAAAGAATGGGAATAGAATAATTAAAAGACACTTCTCTCTAATAATTAGCCTAAGCTACATATTTCATTATTTTTACAAACAAGTGCCAATTTTTTTTTTTTTTTTTTTTTTTTGAGACAAGCGCCAATTGTAAGAAGGCATAGTGGAAAATTAAAAAATAAAAAAATAATACAGGCCCTTTTGGATAAGATTTTACTTCTTGTCTATAACTTTTAAAAGCAAAGAAATAAATTTTTATTTTTATTTTTCTATTATATTTCTTTACAATGCAAAATTTTGATAATTACTTTCAAAAGTTGAAGTATCAGGAATTTCTTATCATCTCAACTTTTAAAAATAATCAACGAGAGTTAGCCTGGTAACAAAAGGATGAGCTGTATACTTAGACATTCCAAGTTCAAAACTAGCCAATCTCTCTTGGCCAGTCACCAGTTAGGGTTATTAATTTGGACGTTAAACGATCTCATGGGGCAGTGACCCCGCATCGAGAGCGAGGGAGTCGGACTCTGATAGTTCGGACACCTCGTTGCTTGGCAAAAACAAAAACCAAAAAAAAAAAAAAAAATCTATATATATATATATATATATATATATATATATATATATATATATATATATATATAAATTTCAAAAAATTTTCTATTCAAAACTTTTAATTTTTCTATTTTTGAAAGTAAAAAAAAAAAAAAAACACAAAAAACAAAAAATATAAACTTATTCAAACGGGTTCTACATTATTAAGAGGGCATATTATGCATGGACAAGCTTTCTCTATTTAAGGAAATATACCTCCAATTTAGAACCAAAAGAAGGAGGAGGTAAAAATAAAAATAAAAATAAAAAGGCTTTGAGGGTAGTTTTTGTTGCGTATAACAGTTGGATATGCCTTCTGTCGCGTGGGCACGGTCCCACGGATAGACATCATGATATACCCAATTGCACTCAAATCTTTTATTTTTGTTTTTTCTGTTTTATTGATCATACATATCTTTGGGGTTGTGTGGTAGACCAATATTCAAGTGATTTGGTTGAGCATGAACGCGGAACACCATTTTGACCAGCTAGCATTAACTACTAACCATTAATGTTTGCCAACGGAAAATGACAAGAAAGGGAGCCTAGCCAAAGGGAATTAATTGCCTTTATTTAATTTTGTCCATTGTTTTATGATTTGCCAGTTGACACGTAAAATTCTTTACTTGCCCATAAGCTAGCTCAATCTTGAAAGCACCTAAAATTTATTCAATTGGGTTTCAACTTTTATCTTGTGGGTAGCTTAATTGATTTTGATAGATATGTTTTAGGAAGCAACATATGCTTGTTTCAACATGTCCTACTCTTAATACAATGGGTTAATCGCTTATTTAGACTTTTTTCCCAATAATTAGGCACTCAAGTAGGCAATATATAACCTTACTTAAGAGTTGAGATCAAAGAATAGTTAGATCAAAGATCCAAACACCTCAGGAGGACAATCCAAAAAGTAGAAAAACTAAGGCCATATTTGTTAGGCCATGTTTGTTTGGTTGGAATAGAATGAGAGAGAATGGAATCTGATTTTATGCCCAAAATAGTATGAAATGGAATAAGATTGAAATAAGCATTGCGGAATGAATATCATTATAATTCACTACTATTATTTGATTCAATTCTTATTTAATTATCTCATCCAAACACTTTGTTTAGAATGAATCGGAATGCGATTCCATTCCATTCCAACCATACAAACATGGCCTAAGGGTTTCAACTTTCAACTTTAGCCAAAACTCAATTAAAATTTTACTTTTCATTCAAGTGTGTTTGATTTCATAAAAATATAAAATGAATGAATTTTCAAAAATTTTCATTAAATTCTTGTGAACTTTCACAAAATTTGAATATATATATATATATATATATATATATATATATATATTTTTTTTTTTTCTCCTATCCTTTTACAATTTGGATTTTGGATCGCCGAATTTAAACAAGTGGTTGCAAACTTGCAACTAATGATGGAAATTTATAAAATAAAGTTTGGTGGGCGAGAAAATGAAGGAAAGGAAAAGCTAACTTTTAGTCTAAAATTTCAGCTGTCCTAAATTATTGATTACGTATGCTATAATATATATAAATATATTCTCAATCCAGGGAATAATTGCACAAATGGTCACGAAGGTAGACCATTGAGAAAACGTCACTAGTTAGAACTCAAATTTGCTGAAAAAGTAGACGGCAAAAGCATGTGCCGCATAGTACCACAACTATGACCAGAATAGCAGTGGACGGCACGAAGAGAAGAGAAGTGGCCGTCTTTTCCACTCACAGATCTAGGTGGGGCTCTCATTTTTATTTTTCGATACCAATTTACTATTCTCGCGTTTGACGAGATGGATAAATTTTCCTAAAACAATTTTTTTTTTTAATGTTTATAAAAAAAATTTGGGATTAATTTTTGAACCCCTAATGGCTTCATCTTAATCCTTAGAACTTGGTTTTCATTTCTACTTTATAGTGGCTGTGGAAGAATATAAATATAAAAATTTTCCAAAACAGTTCCTATTCTCCCACATCCATCATCCCCGCAGGCAATTTCTTTGGCTAAGGACATTGACTCTACTTTGTCAACGTTGGATAAAACCCAATGGAGAAGGGAACCTAGGCTCGTAAACTAGAAGTTTCCTCAAGCAGGTTTCTTTAAACTTAATACTAATGGGTGTTCTAGGGGCAACCCTGGATCTCCAGGTATAGGTGCAGTGGAGTTATCAAAGATGATAGGGGCGTTTGGTTTTGTGAATACATGGGTTATTCTAGAGTGTGCACTGCGTTGGAAGCAGAGCTATGGGCCATTCTAGCAGGCTTGAAAATGTGTGGGATAAAAGGATTTCTAAAATCATGGTGGAGTCTGACTTTAAAGCTGCCATCAAATGTTATCTTGGGCACTGATGACGAGAAACACCCAATAGTTATTGTCATCTACGATATATTGGAAGAATCTCATAAATAAATAATGAAATTGTTTTATTGGACACATTTTGAAGGAAGGCAAAGTGTGTGTAGACTTTCTTGCCCACAAAGGCAAAGGCTAGACTCTAAAATTGGTGCTTTTGGACCAACCACCCATGTAGATGACCTCTCTCCTCTAAGTAGACATGGCATTTCTCTTTTTTGTTAGGCCTTAGTTTAAGGATTGTATCAATTTCACCCCAAAAAAATAAAATAAAAATAACAGTAGAAGAAGCTTAATTGAGAGAGAGAGAGAGAGAGAGAGAGAGAGAGAGAGAGAGAGAGAGAGAGAAGAAGAAGAAGAAGAAGAAGAAGAAGAAGGAAAGATTGCTATAGAAATAGAAATCAAAATCGTTGAAATCCTCTTTTGTTTGTAGAATATAATATAGCTCTAGGATGCTCTAGTGGAACACCCCTTATTCCAAGAAGAAGAAGAAGAAAAAAAATTGAACCAACAAAAAAGACAAAAAAAAAAAAAAAAAAAAAAAGAAAAAACAAATCGCTTTACAATAAAGTTGGACCTTTATGCTAAAGTGAACTGCACGTGACCTCCTAAACAATTTCAATCACTTGCTAAGATTAATTGTAATTGGCCTCCTTAAAAATTTAGATCATGTATATGCTCTGATTTATCTAAAGGGGTTGTTTCTTATACCAGCCTTATCCACTGAAGCCGTGGTAACTCTCTTTAATTAGGGATTTCCTAATTACCACGGTTTAAAGTCATATTGTTGTCATTGACAGCATAATAGTTTAGTACATTTCTCTTGATTTGTTGAGTAAGGGATTTTAGATTTAAGTTTGTAAAGAAACATTGATACCTATTTTTTGATATTACGGTGATGAGAGATAATGATAGATTTTATCTATAGTAAAAAGGAAAAATAGAAAAGTCTTATTGTTGTCAACCAAAAGAAAAAAGGAGGTTATATTGATATCAACCGGCTTTGGATCTAGTGACGTGTATTTTTCCTTAAAGGAGTAGGGTTTCAGACTTTTAGAGGTCGTCGGTTTGACTTTCCTTGGATGTGTGTATCCTTACTTAACAAAGTCACATTGCTACACGGCTAATATATTCCCCTTTCCCCTCACCCCCACCTCTTCCAAACAAAAAGTTTATATGAAATCCAATCGTCAAATAAATTTTTAAAAAAAAAAAGAAAAAAAAAATCTTATACGACATATCTTTACTCACCACATTTCACTTTACCTCAATCATTCTTATCCTTAATTGGTACACAAAATAACCTCAGTCTTCGATCTTTACAATATTTCGGTTTTGGTGGCGGAATGCAATGTTTTGAAATGAACTTCTTCAAGGTTGGCAAATAAGTTATACTAAAGTGCAAGTAGAAGGTGATTTTCAGGTTATTATCAATATTTATCGGAAAAAATACCAACCCCCTTAGAGCATCGTGAAACGCATCCACGATATTGATTGTTTGATGACCAAATTCAAAGCCATTACAATTACAGAGGCATGTTTTCAGACAAGCTAGTAAGACAGTAGATATTTTGACAAATATAGGTTACAATTTGATTGATCCTTGCACTTGTGGGATAATTATTTTTCTTTTTCCCTTTAGAAAGTTTGTAAAGAATATACTTACAGTGATAGCCTTCCCCGATGTACCTATCCATGATGTCAGCGGGATTAATTCCAAATTTCCAATACTTTTCATGTATCTGGTCATGGTCATTCTTCTTGGAGCTTTTCACAACACAAAATTCAATGTTCGGGACATCCCCACGTTATGGGATGGAATAGGGTCGGGAAATTATACTTCAAGTTAATGACCTGAAAGTCTTGGGGGACATCCCCAGCCCCACGTTAGGGGATGGAATAGGGTTGAACAATAATTGAGGACAATTATTGATTTTTTGTCATTAAAAAATAATACTCTGTGTTGATAAAGACAAATACTTGGATATTTAATTTGGCCTAATCTGTCAATTTTTTTTAAAAAATACTTTTTCCGTTCCAAATTAAGTGTTCCTTTTTTGAAAAAACACGCTTTTAAAGGAAACCCTATTAAATACTTTCAAATCATTGCATATGTTTTGAAATTCTAATTTTGTCTTTAAGTGTGTAAAACATTATAAAAAATAAAAATATCTTTTTAAGGGTATTTTAGAAAATAAATAAAAAATGATCATTAACTTTTGAAATAGAATAATTATTTTAAAATATTTAAAAAAAAAATAGAACACTTATTTAGTAACTGGAGGAGTAAAATAAAAAATTGTATGACAAGAGATTCATCGTGTGTACACAAAGGCTAAGATGTGGGGAATGATTCATTCAAGGATACAGAATCTTGAAGCAGATTCCATTTAATCACGCTATCAGCATGTGATCCAGCTGTGTTTTGTCAACATTCTTTTTCGTCGGTCGGTTTTCTCGGCAGTCAGCATCATTCTGAATTGATATATTTATGGAATAAACTATTCTGAGGGCGGCTTCACAGGTGTATCGATGGGCTTGCTGCCTATAGTTAAGAGTTATTACATAATCTTAGGATATGCATGTTATCATTAGATACAAGATGTACTCAATTTTGAGAAGTGGATCAAGTAGTTTTAAGGTCGTTTGTCAAACAAGAGGTTTTGATTCAATTCTCACAAATTCTCTTTTGGGTCATGTTTATTGATGTACTTGTAGGATAAGGGGACTGCAAGTACCTAGGAGATTTAATTGGGTGCACACAAAGCTATCTGGAACCTCCTGAGTCATGATATAAAATAATAATAATAATAATAATAAAAGAGAGAAAAAAGATAGAACATGTACTTCAAATGTTTTATGTAACAAATTTATTATAAAATGTTGTATTATTTGATTGCATGAACTAATAAAATTTGAAGGTTATTTTAGCTGCATTATATAGCATGGGGCGCCCATTCTTTCTCTTCTTGCCATAAATTATCAAGAGATAAGAATCATGGGAAAAAGCTCCTCTCGATTAATTGGACCATTCAGTAAAATCTACATTATTCATTCTTTGTGGGTGAGTGCTCTCAAGTTTAAGTTTATAGAAAATCATTCTTTTTTTTATTATTTATTTTCACGATTATGAATGGCCACTATTTACTATGAATAAAGCTATCAAGAATTTTGGCATTGCTGGCCATTATTTACTGTGCATTGATTAACATTAAAAATAAACCTGATGGATACCTATCATAAGAGGTAGTGTGAGATTTGAATTCAAAGATTTTTGCCTTTTTAACTCTGTAAATTTAAGAAACACTCGTTCATCTAAGAAAAACACGAATCATTATAAGGGTGGCCTCAAAATATTTAGCAAGAAAGAATACTACAAGTCTACAACATAAGTAATTTTTGTTATTAAAAATTTTGTACGCTCATTGTACTATAAGTCTACAACACATATGAATCAAGTCAATATTTACAGATTTAAAATTGTAATTTGTTGAAATTATCATGTTTACATGAATGATTTCTCTTAGATTTTCCCCATGCATTTAGATAAAAAAGCTTATTTCCCATCGCTTCTCGTAGATCATTACCTTTACCATTGATGACGGCTTGATTGGCTTCACCACCCTTGAACGGGACTAATTTAAGTTAATCAAATTGCAAGTCAAGTCGTTGTACCAGATGGAAACCCATAAATGGCATGGTTTTCTAGTCAGAAAATGCTGGGTCAATGGGCCTCGAATTTGGGATTTTCCACGAAGGGAACGGCTATTGCAACCCCCATTCTTATTACCCACTCCCATCATTTAGGTTTTTAAGGTTTTATACAAAATATAAAAAGTTTTTATGAAAACCGCTCGTGATGTCCACTAGAAAACTTCATTTTGAACAACTTTGTAGAAAAAAGTTTTTCCTAAATCTATCGTTTAAATATACTTTTTAATCATTTATAGCTTTTATTTCATTTTTTTGCCAAAAAGTCTATCTAAACGATAGATTTTGGAAAAACTTTCTTCTGCAAAGTTGTTCAAAATGATGTTTTCTAGTGGATCAAGTGATCAATTTTTGCAAAAATCTTTTATATTTTTCATGAAATCTTAAAAACCAAAAAGAAAGGGGTAGGCTTATAAGAATAGGGGATTGCAATAGCCGTTCCCTTCCAGGAAACACAAAGGGTGGGGCCGTGCTGAAACTAAGCCCTAATTGATTTTTGAATGGGATCTGTTTGTTATTTTCCTCCTGGGCCCCACAATTGTTTTAAAGGACAATCTACTTTTAAGTTTTTTGTTCCTTTTTCAGATTTCTACAATTTTACTAGAAAGCTTATAACTTCTATTATTTCTAAAAATGACCACAAGTCTTGTCTATATTTTATTGTCTAATAATTACTTCTTGCAAAGTAATTACTTCTTGTAAAGTAAAGGGTTTGCTAGGAAAATCATCTATAACAATAAGAGGACTATCTA
The DNA here is from genome assembly GCA_039720395.1 of Liquidambar formosana. Lineage (NCBI taxonomy): Eukaryota > Viridiplantae > Streptophyta > Magnoliopsida > Saxifragales > Altingiaceae > Liquidambar > Liquidambar formosana. The sequence goes on from CM077823.1 coordinate 27,861,907, forward strand.
AATTATACTTTTCTCTTTATCTTCTATTAGATTGATGAATAGATATTAAGATCCAGTTGTCTCTTATTAAGTCTAATTCATCATCTCCGTAATCTGATAAGATTCCTAATACCCAATGTCTTCTTAACTCTAAATTGTTTTTTACTTGATTAAGATTAAAATTTGGTATGGATTTAATTCTTTCGTAAGTCTGACAAATTCTTTTTCTTCTTATAAAAACTATTAGATTTATATTTCTGTGAACTTTCGTTACGAATATTAAGGATTTCGTCTTTATCTTCTATTCTATTTATCTCTATTAGTCTTCTTTGGACTGTGCAAAGCCAATTAATTATGCGATCTAAATATGTAAAAGTTCCAACCCTTTCTAAAAGATGTCTTATTTCTATTTCTTCGTTAATATTGATTTCTTTACTAAGTCTATCAATTTCGGGGTCTAATTTAGTTCTTAAATAATGAGCAAAGTCTGGAAATATGCTCGTATACAATTTAACTAAAGTCTATAATTTGTTGCAAACTTAAAGGTTTTTTGGGAAAATTATGTATCAATTTCGGGGTCTAATTTAGTTCTTAAATAATGAACAAAGTCTGGAAATATGCTTATATACAATTTAATTAAAGTCTATAATTTGTTGCAAACTTAAAGGTTTTTTGGGAAAATTATGTATCTCAATTAAAAGTCTATTAATACTAGTATGTTGGTTAATATATTGATGAAATTTTCAGATGGGATGTAAAATTAATAAATCTCTTATAGAACCTAATTCTTCATCTGCTAGGTCAGAAAGGGTCGATAAAATCTAGGTCTTATTACGGAATAATTTGTCTATAGCTTGATTAATACTAAAATCTGGGATTTCTTCAAATCTTTGATAAGTTAAGGAGATTCTTTTCTTTTTAATAAATCTAATTAGTCTCTCTACTCTCTCTAAACCAAAATGTAGTCTATCTACTGCTTCAATAGTTTATGGATAGTCTTCAATTATATTAGATAGTCTCCACTGTCTTATTTGCTTTATCCACTCTAAAATAGATGTAAGGTATTTATAAGTTCCCCTAAGGTTGAGTAAATATGATATGTTGTCTACGTCAAAGCTAGGTATCCTACTATATCTAGAGATATTAGGGTCAAATCCTTTCTCTTCGTAATGAATATATTCTGGCAATATACTCATAAGCTAAGTAACATACTAGTGTATATTGGTAATTTCTTTTCTCTAAGTTTTTTATATTAATAATCTTAAGATCTGGTCTTATTAATTTAAATATTTTTTCTTGTAAGTTCCACTTGGTCTGTTTAAACCACTAGTCTTATATTATCTTTGCTACTTCTTCTGGGGTGATATTATCTATAGATATTTGATGTCTTTCAACAAAATTTTTGAGTCTTTTTTCAGCACTTTCTAAAAGGGTTTCTGCTATTTCTATAGCTAATTGGCAGTTAACTCTAAGATTTCTCCAATGGTCTATTATAATAGATTCTCTACAATGAATTTTAGCATATACTTCAGGTGTGGGATAATGTCTAAGCTTAGAGTAGGTCTTTCTAAGGTATAACAGCTCTTTCTTAAAATATGGATAATAATCGTATTTTTCTCCCTTTTTTAATACTTCTTTTACAACTTATTTTAAACTATTAATTGTATTAGGTGTAGATGATTTAGATTCACAAGTCGTAAAGTTACAATTCATAAATTAAAGCATCCCGTAGTTTCAGCATATATCAAATATAAGTATGTAAAAGTTTACCTTCACTGAGTGGGTATGGTCCACTGCAGCTTTTCTTTTTCTTTTCTTTTCGTTGCCTATGTTCGCGTCTGAACCTCTTTGTGGACTCGTCTTCTCCTTACAGGTTCGCCTTCAAAAGTCTGAAGGGCCTTGACTCCACAATGCCTGCATACGGTTGGTTGGCTAACTGGCAACTAAATAAAGGCAATCAACAGCTCACTACGGCTAAAGTAGAGTAAATGGTCCAAGAGCAAAAGACAACAGAATATATTGATAGAAGCGTAGGCTGGATGAAACAAACTTTTATTTCATTGAAGGAACTTGGGTACACATATACATATGACATAGCTTATAAGGACTGGAGTAGGCTTAGAACAACATAACTAAACTAGCACACACTACCACACTCAAAGATTATAATACAAGAAAAGAAGTGGTTCAATAGAGAAAAGAACTATGTCTCTAATGCTTGAACAAAGCTAGAACTAGGATAACTCTTGCTGGCTCACTTCTTCTTCTCCTCTTTTTATAGAGGTCTTTCAGGATTAGATGCTTTGGGATTCTTATCTTCTTGAGATTCTCCATCGTCCTTCGCTGAGCTGGATAGTGTCCTTTGGTCTGAATTCTTCATGTGCTTCTCTCTTCTTTTTTCACATGAAGTCTGCAAAGTATTATCTTGCTTTTCAGAAAACAAATTCTTCTTTAAAGCGGATTCTTTTTCTTTTGTCTTTTCTTGCAGATCACTGATTTCAATTACTCTTTTTCTAATTTCTTTTGTCTTTAGTGCTAGACATGCCACCTTGGGGGGTCCCACTGGTAAGCCTATCGGGGTCTGTTGATTCCTTTCATATTTTTCTATCTCTATCTCTCTTCCATAAGGTTCTAAGAACTGCACGAGATATTTATTGTTTTGGTAAGCAGTGTATCAGTAAGCAAGTCTTTCTTGTAAGGTTTCTATAATTTGGCTTATCATCTCCATCCTTTTTCTAATTAATTCATTATCAGAGATAACCCTTGGTTTTTAATCATGATTGAAATTTGGATCAATCTCATCTGCTGAGATCCTAAGCAAGTGGAAACTGGGAATCTGATTATCTTCTAATGCACTTTTCTTAAAGAAAATACTTCGATATAAAATGGAGTATCATTTTCCATCACCATTAGTTGACTAAGTACTTCATCTTCAAGAAAATCTACTTCTGCTATGGATTTATTAACTTTAATTAAAGCAATTAATCCACTTTCGAACAGAAATCTTTTAACCTTCTTTGTTTCTGTCTTCACAGTAAACATACCCCATCGGCCATTCTCAATAGACACCTCTTACAGGGTGTATACCTTCTGGCATAATGTCTTGAGAGAAATAATTAAGATAACTCTTAATATCATGAATTTCTTCTTGCGAAATAGGACGCGGTTCATAAAATATTGTTATCTTAAAGTGAACAAGGTAGTTAATTTTGTGGTACTTCTTTTTTGAAGTCCTATGGTCTAAGTCTTTTGTCTGAACTGCTTCTGCATAAGAAATAGCAGGAAGTCTTTTTGAATCTTTGATGAAGTTTGTCTTAGGTCTCTTGAAGTATTCATCAGAATATCCACTAGCTATGCTAGAGCCATCTTCAAGATCTAGAAGATTACCTTCTCCTTCTTTTCTAAGTCTAACATTTCGCATATAGCAAAGAGCTGAAACTAAAGTCTGTTTGAACGAGACATGTAATGTATTGGCATGAAACCACCACAGCGCTTCTCCATTTTTTAAGGTCTGGAATATGTTTTTATCTATTAAATCATGGATAGAATAATCCCCCGATTATGAATTTGAGTCTTATTATGTCTTGCTGATATTTTCTAGAAGGGAATATGATTTCTTCTAATTCCTCGAGTATAGTTCTTCCTTGTTTGAATTGGTCTTCTTTTTCCATCTTTTTACTTCTTTCAGGATTTAAATTCCTAAAGCCATAGGAAGTGTTGGCTATAAGACTAGGTCTATTGAATTTGCGTTCTTTGTCACATATGGTCTTTTTCTCCATTTTTGTTCTCATCATAAAACAATACGAGTTAGTGAAGTAATTTGTAATAAATCTCTCGTCTTGGCTTAATATATCAGGAATAATATTATCTTTCCCTTTTTTGTGTTCTACTATAAGACTAAATTCATTCAAATAGATTTGCCATCTGATTAGTCGTTGAGATCTTGTCTTTGAATAGGTCTAAATTTTTAAAATTTTTAACATAAGAAGAATCTGTTATTATTGTAAAGGTTTTTGGCTTTAGAAAGATGACATATCTTTCTATTCCTCGAATAACTACTAAAACTTCTCGCTCATGAGCAGTGTAATTAGTCTCGGCTAGGATGAAAGTTCTAAATCTATATCCGCATAGCTTTTGACCTTGTGTCTTAGCACAAATTGCATAATAAATAACGCCCCATTGATGTTGAGACGCATCTGTTTCCATTATAAAGTAGTCTTCAGCATTTAGCAAGTCTAATGGAGGAATTTTCTTTACTTCTTTTTTTATTTCTCTAATCACTTTCTTATCGTAGTCTATCCATTTAAAAGGATTTGTAGTCTCTTTTCCTTTTAATTTTGTGGTTAAACTCGTTCTTTTGTTAGCTATTCCTTTTAAGAAATTAGTAGCACAATTGAGTATTCCTAAAAAGCTTTGTAACTCTTTTCCACTTTTAATGTCTTTTAAAAAATCTAATAGCTTTCTTGTTGTAACGACCCGAAATGGGGACCGTTAGTTATATAGTAAGAAAATAAAATTTAAAGCCAATTTTGGTGGATGTTTAATAAAAATAATTCTTTTGAAAACATTTTTAAAAAATCCGGCATGGTCCCGTTTGTAAATAGGACATACCAAGTTATCGACTAATTATAAAACCTGTAGAAAACCCATTTATAATCATTTTCAACCATCCACACAATATTCCAAAAATATATAAAACTACAAGCAGTATCGTAGTCACATGGGTCTCATCCACATCTGCATCCACTACTTATCTAATTATTATAGGCTATGAATTAAAATTAATACATGCTTAGGCTCAAAGCCAAATTAAAATACAATGATCTTCTATATGAGTGCATGCATACTAATGTGCTTTCCCAACCCCATGTCAAGCTTTATGTTGAAAATAGTGACCTGCAAGAAAACTGTGGGGGTATGAGCTATACACTCAGTAGGAAAACATTTCTCAAAATAACCCAAGGTTTTAAAAAAACATAATTTATATACTTTTCAAGAGCCCGGCCTGCAAAACCATTGATTAGTTTGCAATATAATTTTCAGTAAATAAAACTGATACATGTATAATGAAATAACTGCGGAAGTTAAATCATTTGATACCAATGCCCCTTTTTCTTTTTTAAAAGGTAAGAAATAACTCAAGTTATTTGTTATCAAAATCACCATTTTACAAAAGAATTAACCATCATTTTCTGATATCATATCACGGCTTTATAAGCCAATAACTATCATCCGCCATATCTGGCAATCCATAACATCAGTCTTTCAAATTAATAAATCCTTCTCAGGTCATGCGGGGCCCTCGCATGCGGAATAAGAGGAAACACAGCAAGGCATCCCTATCTGGGACCACAGTAACCTCAAGAGGAAACACGGCAAGACATCCCTGCATGGGACTGCAGTAACCTCTATTCGGGCACATAGCTCAGGACTAAAGGATAGGAAGACATGGCAAGACGTCCTGTTCCTTTAGGACCACAGTAATCCTGTCTCCAGTAGTCCTCATCACCATATCCATATTATTACCACTTTTCTTTTCATTTACCAATTTCATAATTCCCAAAAATCAGAAAATTATATATAAATTTTCCAAGAAAACCATATAATAGGTTTATGCTTTGAAAATCATATGAAATAACTCCATAAATCATGGTAATCATTTCCCAACCATTTTTCAAAATAATAGTTTCAAAACATTTATATAAAAGTGACCCCCAATATTTGATTGAAAGCATTTAACCCAATAGGTTATCAAAATCAACCCATTGTACCCCAAATCATATGAGGTTTTGAAATATAACATGCATATAACCAAATAGGGTATAATACAAAACCTAGATGTTCCAAAATTTATCAAAACCCATAAAATATGCCTACATGCATGATATTTTTGCAAGGAATGCCAAATATATGTGTTTTTACATGATTTAAACCCCAAAACCCCATGCATCAATGGTTTAAGATGAGAAAATGCCCCTACCTCAAAAATCGGTGAAGAAAATGCAAACTCCATGCCATAGATGCGTAGATCAACCAAGAAATACAAGATTCGTGCTTACCGGCGTTGAATCGGAGCTCTGGTGCTTCGGCGAGCCACCGTCGACCTCCTCCCAACTCTTTCTCTCTCTCTTTCTATCGGCTGAGAAAAATGGGTGAGAACCCTCTAGAAGGTGGGTTTTATAGGAAACATAAGGGAGGGGTAAAATAGTCTTTTCGCCCCATAAATATCTTGTCTTTTAGCAGAAATCCCGTGTGTTATAGTCGACTATAATGAGTTGTAGTTGAGTTATAGTCGACTATAACTCACACCAAACATGCACAAAAAGAAGTATTCTGTTTATTATAGTTAACTATAATGGTTTATAGTCAAATATAATGCTCAGTATGCACAATAAAAAGGTACATAGCTCACCAAAACACACCTTAACACAATCCAACCCAATATTCTCATGAATCAAACCTTGGGTCCTCACACTTGTAATATGGTCTTGAAGCTTAATTTTTCCTGCTTTAATATGCAAACCGATAAAATCTATTTCATTTCGTCTAAGAACCATCTTACTCTCACTAATAATTAACCCATGTTTAATGAATTCTTTCATTATACTGCTACAATGATTGTAGTGTTCCTCTTCAGTCTTGCTTGCTACAAGGACATCATCTATATATACTAAACAATATTTTGACTAAATATATCATCCATTCGTCTTTGAAATACTAGCTTGTGGAGCATTCTTATATCCAAATGGCATAACTAACCATTCATACTTACCTTGAGGGGTTGAAAAGGCCGTCCATGGGATATTGTTTGGATTCATCTTGATTTGCCAAAAGCCTGACTTACAGTCAAACTTTGAAAACCAATTTTTTTCCTTCTACCATGTTTATTAACATGTCCTTATTTGGGATTTTATAGGAGTTGAATTGACAATTCTTATTTAATTCCCTGTAGTTTATGACCATCTTTTTCTTTTTTCTAATAATTTCTGCATGATTTTCTACAAAGAATGCAGGACTATTATGAGGACTAATACTTGGTCTTATTAGTTTGAGTGAAAGTAACTCATTTATTTGCTTAATAAATTCTTGTCTACCCTCAGGACTATAGGCTATTGGTGTTTTTAATAATCCTATTTGGGTCTAAGGGTATGCTAACACATTCTACTTTATCTTTTTCCCATGTTGCAATTGGATTTGTTCCTAAAGCAGGTTTTATTGAGTCTTTAATTTCTTGTAGTTTCTTTTGTTTTGCTTTTCTTTTTCATCTTTTAACACTTGTTGATGGAGAATAAAATTCTCATTTATTTCTTTTTGAATTTTATTTATTTGTTTATAACATCGTCCATCTGGGCAAGTGCATTTTTTCTTTAAAGGTTCTATTTCTTGTGAAATTTTGTAATCGTCTACTTCTATTTTTTTATCTTTTATATCCTCACCATGCTTGCTGCTAGGATTCTGATCTTGAGGGTATAAATGTTGTATTTCTTTGGTGATCTGTTTTTTAATAACTTCAGTCTCACTTATAACTATTAAAGAAGTATCTAATTCTTGGTCTATTGAAATTTTTATTTCTGAAGTGCTAAGAAATATAGGCTCGTATTTCAAGAAAAAGTCGTTGCTTAATAATATGTCACTATTAAAAGCATCATCTTTTGCTAACCAAAATTGATGTTTAATGATTTCTTTTCTAAATTGGATTTTGATAGGAATAGTTACCTGATCAAAACTCATGGCTATTCCATTTGCTATAATTCCTTTGATTGATCCATATGCTTTTTTGATGAACTTATCTGGAAATACTCACTTCTTAACCATTGATTCAGTGCTTCCTGTGTCTGTGTATGCTGTTAGAGTCATTTTAAATTCTTTTTATTCTATATTTAATTCTGTATATAAAATTTTTCCTTTTTCTCTTTGTTTTTGGCAGGAATTAATTTTGATTCCTTTGTTTTTTAATTTTTCTTAGAGAGGAATTTGGTAATTTTCTTCCTCGCTAGATTCTACTGATATTTCTTCTATCTTATTTTTCCCTTTTTCTAAACGTCTTAGTTGCTCTCGTATTATTTCATTGTCTTGTCTTTGACTTTTAGCATATTTTACTTCTTCATAAAAGTCTTTAAGTTTTTCTTCTACCTTTTGTCTATCGCTATATCCTCTAATTTTTTCTATCATAATAAAAAAACATTCTTCATGATAGTGTAATGGACAATCAAGATAGACAAGAAATTGTTTATTTTTTGTTCCATACCCACTATATTCACAGATAAAATTGCTCTTTGAAATTTTCATATCAAATTGACATTTATGTTTATTACTTCTTAAACATAATGGTTGTCTATCTTTTTCTACATCTTGAAAAATGAATTCATTTTCTACTTTCCATTTTCCTGGTCTACATATGAACTCTTCTCTTTCAAGGTTTTCATATTGCCTTCCTTCTAGTAATATTTCTGCAAGTGTTTCTCCTCTAAACATTAGTATTATATTATTATAGATTTCAGGTTTGTCAAAACTTTCTTGTTTAGAACCATCTTCTTCTATTTCTTCTTCAGATATTTCTAATTCTTCTAATCTTTCAGTTATTTCTTCTTTCCAAGTTTCTGTAGTTTCAATGCTAATAATTGAATTATTGTCTAGAAATTCTTCTTCTTTAGTCTCGTATAATATATCTAAGTCTCTTTTATCTGCTTCTTCAAGAATTTCATTGATTGCATTTACTCTTCTTCTTTCTTTATTCTTCTTTGGACAGTTAGGGGCTATGTGATTTTTCTCTCCACATGTCCAACAATCTACTTTAGATTTTTTATCAATCTTTTCTTTCGTATAGTTTGGAATCTTTCTTTTCATTGATTTATTTCTCTTAAAGTATCTTCTTCTTCGTCTCCATTCTTTCCTTTCTTTTGGAGCTTTGGTTTTAAAGGTTCTAGATTTTTTAAATCTATATCTCTTTTTTGGAAATCTTACTTCTTTATGTCTTCTTTTTGGAATTTTCTGGGAAAATGTTTAGGGTTTCTTCCACATCCCCATTGAGTAGGAGGAATGTCTCTTTGATCTTTTATAGGGGGTAGATGTTTAAACTCATAATTAATAAGTTCATTTTCTCAAATCTTAACCTTCTTTTCTTCTATATAATCTATGGCAAAGTTTATTCTTTCTCCTAAACTATCTACTTTTTCTCCATTATAACCTTCCCAATCCTGATAGGCCTTAAGAATAAGATTTCCTATCTTAGGAAGTTTTCTAAAATATTCATTTTTCAATTCTCTATTATCATTACTTATTTGGTAATATAAGGTCTGAAACTCATTTGAATATTCTATAATTTTATTAAGCTGACAAATGCTTCGTAAACTTAATTTTACTCTTGCTTTCTCTTTTTCTGAGGCTTTAGTTAAGTAGTTATATCCAATAAATTCTTTTTCAAATAATTCTATATATCCATTGACTGTTCTGCTTTGAGCGTATTTTTCTTTCCATGCTTCCAACTGTTCTTTTATTTTAGGATTTTGCTTTTCTTTTAAGTTTTTTAAGTAATTCTTAACATTTCCTCTAAGGGATTGTTCTGCATAGTTGTGGCATGACTATGGTGTCCAATCTAGATTTGTTGCAAAACAAATATTCATTTGATCTCTCCATTCTGAGAGAGCTTTAGTCTTGTCTTGTACATTGTCTAAATTTAAGTATATGCCTAAAAGATTTATGACTTCTTTAGCCATATGCCTTACTCCATAATATTCTCTTTCTCTAGTAGGTAGTCCTCTCACAAAGCTTAGTTTAGTGGTAACTGTCTTTTGATATTTAGGAATATTTATTGTATCTTTATAAGGTTCGTAATTCGATGATTCTCCTTGTTCTAAGTTTACTTCTACTTTTCGTCTAACTTGTTTTATATCTTTTACTCCTTTTTCTTCTAGAGTAATTTCTACCTTTTGTTTTATTGGTTTTTCTATATTTAAGGCTTCTAAGGCTTCTTCTAGGGTCTTACCTCTTCCTAGTTCTTCCCATTTTTGTATAAAATTAAGGGTTTCTGGTCGAAACATGTAAAATTGACTAGATCTTGTCCTTCTCATATATGAATTAAAAATTCGTTTTTTGTCTTTTGTAGGGCTATTCTCCAAGGTTTTGTATTTTAATTTTTGATCTAATATTTTCTTTTTTTTCTTTTTCTTCATCAGGGTTTGCTTCAAGGTCTATACTATGTCTGTGAGATTTTGAGGCTATACTATATCTATCACTACGCTGGTGCTGTGCTGCTCTAGAGGATTCTCTTTCTTCAAAACTACCAAAAAGGAAACGTTGAGCTGTTTGGCTCATAGTTTCAGGATCTTTTTCGTCTACATATTTTGGTTTATCCATTTGTATATAAACATTTCCAGTTTGGGGATCATCATGTAGATGTTGGAAATATACCACATCCCACATCGCCTCAATATTGGGTTTGACATAGCTTTATATACTTGTTTGGGCCCTCCACTTATAAGCTTAGGCTTGTAAGATTGGAATCTTAACATGGTATGAGAGCATGTCGTTCTTGGGCCTATTGAGCCCGTATTTATTGCCCACGTGACAGGCCTATGTTAAGCCTGCACGTGAGGGGGAGTGTTGGAAATATACCACATCCCACATCTAAGCTTATAAATGGAGGGCCCAAACAGGTATATGAAGCAATGTCAAACCCAATATTTGGGCGATGTGGGATGTGGTATATTTCCAACAGTAGATACTTTACGTCTGGTTGTATTACCTCTTTTTGGGATACTTTTTCTAAAGTCCATAAGTTTTGGAGGTTATTAAGCATTTCTCCTATATTGCGCACACTATAGGTAACATTATGGTCGTGTTAACTAGCTCTGACTAAGATCTGTTCATTAATTCGACCTCTGGCTATTCCAAAAATCATTCCATCACTATCTTTTTGGTGAAACATGACACACGTCTGATAGTGTATTGTCATATTTCCATGTCTCATATCAAATCCGTCGTAACCCTTTGCGGTTATACAAAGTTTAATATTACTAGCTACTTCAACTGGGATTGTAAATCCAGGAATTACATTGAAGTAAGCTAGATTTTTTGCAAATTGTAACTGAGCTAATCCAATAAGTTTTTGATGAAAGTTAGTCCATCTTTCATCTATAAGACTTGTCATGATTAATAATCTGTCTGAAGGCTTATGTAATCCTTAAATTCTAGCTTGAAATAGCCCAATCGTCATGAATGGGTATCCTTGTTTTAGGCCTTTTCTTTTAATCCATTCTTTAGGAAAAATTTGAATCTTCTCTGTCTTTTTCGTTACTCGTATAAGTTGACTACAACTCGTAATATCATAAGCAGGACCTTTAAGTCTATATCCTTCTATAAAGATGTTAGCATATCTCACAGGAGGTAATTCTCCTCTTTCATAGTAATCTTAAGTAGTTTTCCAGTCAACCTCTTTAAATTCTTTCCAATTTAGAGATTCTGTTGGATATGCTTTTTCTTTGAATTGAAAACTTAAGTTAAGGGTCTACTCTTTTTAATCTTTTCATCATTAAGAATCTAGTTTCTCCTAAAGTCGTCTCTTCTGATCTGAAGCTTAAAGTTCTGTCTTTTCCATAATTTATAATTCTAGTGTTTCTAGAATTGATCATCTTATTTTCTATTGGCTTTTCTAGAGATTTTATATCTTCTAAATTGAGCTTGCAAGGTGATAGATTTATTTTTTCTATATTAGATAGTGTTTCAGACTTTAATTCATTTATCAGTCTTTAAATTTCTACTATTTTATCATTATTCTTTAGAGTTGATGATATTATCTTTTGAATGGCCTTAGATTCTTCGTTTATCTTTGAATATATAGTGTCTAACCATATTTTATTATTTAGGTCACTATTAATTTTTACAGTCTTATATTCTTCGTCTATTTTCTTTTGTTGGTCTTTTAAATTTATTAAGTCTTGTTGGATTATTTTAAATCCCTGGTCTAGATCAATCCTTTGATTGCCTATTTCATTAACCATATTTCCTATGATTTGTTTTAAGTCTATATTCCTTTGTTTGGAGGTTTTTAACTCGTCCAAAGCTTTGTCAATGTATTCTTTATACAAGTTTTCTTGTTGACTAAATACTTTAATAAATTCTTCAAGCGTATGTCTTAAATTTTCATTAATGTCTTTATAATCATTATAACTTTTTTCTATTATTTTTCTAATTAGATTTCCTTCTAAACGTCTATTTTCATCTTGTTTCTCTAATTCTTTAGCTAACTTTTGATGAAAGTCTGTAAGGTATGTATAAAGATCATGAAGTCCTCTAAGTTTTGCTTCTAGGTCATTTTTTATGTCTATCTCAAATTTATTAAGTTGTTTGAACATTATTACCAATCCAGATGCCATCCAATTTCCTCCTCGGACAATATCTCTAGTCATTTCTAATTGCTGTTGAGTAGTTGACTTAAACCATTTTCTATCTTTCTCAGAAAGTCTATTAATTTCTTTAATGATGTCTTCCAAGGTTTGTGAGAGTGGATATCTTACAGGTTCAGCGTTACTAAATTTCCAAAGATTTATATCCATTTTTTCAGCTTCCAAGAACCTTTTTAATATGTTCCATATTACTTTTTATTTCTCTTATAGTCTCGTTTTGTTGAAGCTCTTTTCTTATAATTCTCTTGACTACAACTTCTAGCAAGTCTTCTTTTTCTAAATTTTTCTTGGAATTTTCTAAAATCGTCTTAAGAACCTCATTTAAGTCTAATGGTATTTGATTATCTAGATCTTCTAAATCTGTATTTAAATTATTGATCTTAGTTATTATTCTTTTATTAGTAGCTTCTTTTTCTTTAACAATATCTATAATATTGGCTAGAGCTAATGTATTCCACTGTTCAGAGTCTACTATCTAATTTAAAATAGTTGCTATGGTTTGTTTATTTTCTACTTCTCTGGTGTCTATATGATTTAAATGATTACATCCAGGTTGATTATTAAACCAACAAATATCATCGTCTTGGGGTATGGTTAAATATTCTAAATTACTTTGGTCTAAATTTCTAATCTTAGAATATAACCAAGATAAAGCCAGATTTATTTGTTCCTCAAACCGAGCTCTGATACCAATCTCTAGGATCACTCGAGGTCTTTAATAATACAAAGTCTTAAATCTTATGTCTTAAACCTAAAATTTATAGAACTAGTTGGGTTTAAAATTAATTTGTAAAAGTTTCAAAAGGTGACAGTGACTTGTTATTGATAAAAAGTAATTATTTTTGAAGATTGGTTATTTCTATATTAACTTTTGCTGGTTAATTACTCTTTGATGTAATTCGGGAATGCCAGAATTCAGGACAGCTAGAATTTTCCATTCGGGATTCTCAAACATACACGAAAGGTGGTCTATTTGAGTCTGTTTAAGAATCTCGAATTTAGACCCTTAACAGTGCCCTCTTTAGTCAATCGACTATAGAGAGTTTTTCGCCTTTTGGGCAATAGTTATGATTTTAATCAAACATTTCTCAACAAGTAGAGACTTCTATGATCACGCCCAAGAGTAGATTGTTTACCGTTGGTCACCCCTCTCTACCCTTTTACTTAGCCCAAAAAAAAAAAAAAAAAAAAAAAAAGAACAACAAAAAAAACCTAACTACAGTGAGACTTATTGTGCTAGTCATCCTTTTTTATTTTCTTTTTGGCTGAGGCTTCTTCGACTCCTCACTAAAATCATGTAAATGTTCACAAGTCACTGCCCTCGATCTCCTCCTATTTTTCACCAATCTACCTACCTTCATGGGCAGAGCTAGGAATTTTCAATTGGGATGGCCCGCTCACTTCCCTCTCTGCTTTACAATAGCCCTACATAATTCTAATGCTAAAAAGTAAAAACCCCTAGAAGATAGAAATAAGCCAAAAATCGCATCAATGGTTATAATTTTCATATGAACCGAACCTTTTAAGCACATGAAGATGAAATTTGAGATGAATTGATGACTTGATAAACATCAATGGATCAGATCTAAAAAAAATTTCTAAATCGTCTTTTCTGAACATTCTACTTAGTAGAGAGGAGATAACGAGGGTTTTGGTAAATGGAGAGACTAGAAAGTCTCTTGGACAGAGTGAGGGAGTAATCCAAGACAACTGGGTAGAGACTAACATGTTAAGTAATTGGGATGGAGATGATGTTTTGGGAGAATTGGAAGGAAATAAAGGGAAAAAAAAAAGACTTAAGAGTTAACTTGTAAATTATTATACATAAATGCCTCATTTAAAGTGATCTTTTTTCCATTTAGCTAAGGTTATTTTGGTAAACCACAAATAGAACTTGACTCTGTGAGGTGCGTTCTATAATTTGAGGTGGCCATCTGTACAATTTCTTAACAAAATCAAAATCTATTAAACCAAGTGTCATATTTTTCTAAGAATTTGCGGTGGCTATGGACCCCCCCTGTCTGAATGTGGCTCCACCCTGCGGCTATCTTCCTTTATATCTTCTACCTTCTACCAACCATCCATCACATTGATACATATTCTCTTGTCGTTTTGGATTTTTTTCTTTCCCAAAACTTGATATCGAGAAACAATATTTTTGCCCTTCTTTCTAGCCTCAGAGGTTTGCTAATCGAAGAACATGGGAAGGAGATTTTTGAGCCCCATCTTCTTGCTCGTTTGCAGGTCAGATTCAAGATGTTCCTTTAATACCTTTTTTTATTGTAATCAGGTTTGAGAAACAAGTTTCAATTTCAATGCCATTGTTCATTAATTGTAATCTGGTGAATTCCAGAATTCAAAATAGAAAAACGTTAAACGTTAATTCTTCTTCACCAACCAAAACTCTAAAGAGTTTCAATTGGTTCCCGCGGCGGGGGGGCGGGGGTGGGTAATGTTCACCACCAAAAATATCAGACCAATGGTTGTTGGTCACGTGTGCAGTAATACATTGGCAGAAATTGTTTTAGTATGACAAATGGCTTGTGGCCATTTGGTAAACCTGAGTTGTTTAGTGGATGAACCACTAGGGCTAGATGGTTATAAGAAGAAATATCAGGCTTATGGTTACTAAGGACATGTTCTCTATAGACCAATGAGCGTGAAGATGAAGGTTGAATGAGCCAATTACAAGTGGCCAAGTGTCATAAAAATGGAGGTAAACATGGGCGGTTTCCTATTTTGGTAGTCATCCATGGACTTTCAGACTTTAAATCAATGAGAAGTCCAGTAAAATTCAAACTTGTGATTGGTTAATGGGACCAATTAAAATGAGACACTTGTCCCTCAACGTGTTTGAGGGGGGAAGGAAGTTTTCTCCAGACTTGTTAGGTTACTTCTTCTAACAGGACTTCAAAACGATTCAAAATAAGAGTTAAGGATCTATTCAAATATCTAGAGACAAGCACACGTCAGGGAAGGAAGAAGGTGCAGTTTATCAAGCCAACATGTCGCAATTTCACTGGTTCAAAAGTGGGTAGACAGACAAAATAACTTTCATCAGTTTCGTTCAAAACAGTTATTTGATACCCAAAATGACAGGAAAAGATCACCACTTGGCAGGATTCTATTGGGGAATACAACGAATACAATTATGGGCAGAAAATCTCTATAAATACAAGACCTCCGTCCTCCAACGCTCAACAAAATCTTCTCCTGTAGCAAGTTGCTTTCAATTTACCCTTTAAGTTTTCATGTAGAATGATATTTTAACTTTCCTGTAGAATTAATCCTTAGTTGTTTCTTCTCCTTTCATCTCTCTTTCTATTGTTCTAAGTGAGTTTCTTCCCTTCTCCCTCAAGTTCCTCTGAAATTTGTTCGAAGAAGACTAACAGTTGGTTGTTCTATTGCTGTACCATCTATGGAGGTAATAAGGATTGTATGTGGTTTATTCGACTTTTAGACACTTCAATTGCATGGGTTGTTAGTTTCTTTCGTAACGGTAAAGATTACCGTTTCTTAGACACTTTACATTGTCAAATTTGTTAAAGTCCTCTTCATTGAGGCAATTTAAGCCTATGCCTGATCTTAATTGGCTTTCTTTGAGTCTTTATAACTTTGAAAAGTGGAAGTTTAAACTTTTCTGTCACGCCCTCATACAATCACACACGTACATATTCAGTACCTCTAAGGTTAGAGATCAATCTTTGGTCGAACACACATACCTCCATAAACGAAGACATCATGTGTCTTCACACAAGTAAGCATGGTGGTTACAAATTAATAGACTAGAAAATCCATCAACAAATGTGAAAAGAGGAAGTAACGATCTGAATACGAAAATATTCAATGAAAGCTATTTGAGAATCTCATGGTAGCAATAAAGAATCAATAGATGAACAGATTATTGAAACAAGCGCCTTCCAAAAACCCTAGAACACGTGAAGAAAGACAAAGAGGGCCATGGGAACATGTAGTTTAGTTATGACAAACGACAAGGTTTATTGATTACCAGTTTACCACCCACTGACAGAAAGAAATCAATATAAGTGGAATGGATCTACCACTTTGATACCATGTTATAGAATAGAGAAGACTAGAATTTTATTGAAAAAAGAAACCATGAAAGGGTTATATAGATTACAAAACCTGATAACTTAGGATAGAGAAAATCATGAAATAAAATATTTGGAGAGAATCACTCCACTAATTCACTAAAACCTAAATCTTCAAACATATTGAACGGTGTATCACACTACACCACACAACCTTAGACCTCAACAGGCCTCTACTACTAAAGCATTAAGGGTGTTCCTCTTTCTACTATTTTGAAAGATTGGAAAGCAGTGTGCTCTTTTAAACCTCTTTGCATGGACAAGACTTGGGTGTGGTTTCCTTGTCCTTTTGGAAAGATCATGTTTAATTTTGATGGGTGTGCTTTGGCCTATGGGAAAGCTGGGGTTTTGGCAGTGGGTGGCATCTTTATCTAGGGACCATTTGAGCAACCTTGTCTACAACTTTTCCATGTCTCATATTTTGGAGTTTGCTATCAAAGTAGAATTTGGAGCTTTCTTAGTCAAGGGCTTAAATATTAGATACAAGAGAAATATTGACAGTATTGATTTATTTATTTATTTTTTATTATAAGGTAAATCCTATTAAATGAAAGGAAAAGAGGAAAATCCCCTGTACAAGCAAGGTTTACACAAAAGGAACAGATGATATAAGGCAATTTATAGTCGATTTTGAGAAATAATGAAAATTTTAGTAAAATGTGAATTTTCAATGAAATTTTGGAAAACAATGAATAATAATTTAATAAACATTTTAGAATTAAAATATTGCAAATTAGATGTGCATAAAAGAAGTATGTGGTGTGGAAGGTGCAAAAAAATTGCTGTGTTGAGCAAAGGAAGAATACAAATTTATGCAAATTTAAAATTTAAATTTAAAAGTCACGTAACATTAAAATACATATCTTTTACCCAATGATAGGTGTCTATATATGATATGTAAATTTATCTTGAATGAATGTTGAAACTATATTTTAAAATATGTGAAATAGTAAACTTAATGGAAAAAAAATATTATATTAAAAAAATGTGTAGGGAACTTTTTGATTTATAGCATCCCATCCAATTTATGAGCTAATATATTTTGATGAAAAATAATTATAATAACAAATTTTTTGAAAACAAGACCTAGTTTTGAACATCAAATAACCCAAGTTATTTATTGAATAGGACAGCTGTTTAATGCATTAGCTATTTTTGAGTGCCTCCTTCCCCGACCCTCTATCCCCCACCCCCCCAACCACCCGTTTTCCCACCCCACAAAAAAAAAAAAAAAAAAGAAAAAAAAAAAGGAGAAAGTCTGAACTAAAAAATTACTGTACTATCTAAACGCGGATACTACAACTCTTTCCATTTACTACCTGTGTAGTTTTCTTGTAAGGTTAATTAGAGCGAGTTCAGATGTTTCACTTCATGCTATTTGCTGTAGTATTGTTATTATTGTTCACACCAGAGCACCATCTTTTTAGTTGCTCAATATACTTTTTACTATTTCATAATCTGCCTGTGGAAGGTAAATTGATTAGTATTGTTATCATATATGTTGAGATTTAAAAGCCTCCTTCTGTGGATTTATATGGGCTTATATACTGTTTCCTCATCTGTAACTATCTGCCTAACATGGGTTCTGGATATGCCTTTAAATTAGATTATGTGACATCGAAATAAGAGATGCAACACTTCCTTCTTTCCCTTATTTATTTATTTATTTATTTATTTTATTTTTTAATATTCTTATAATCTTAATTTCTTTTTTCTTTCTTTTGTTTTTTAATCTAAAAAAGTTTTCAATCCTTTGCTAAGGTACCTAGGGAGTCAGAGTTGATGGAAATTCTAACTTAAGTGATGAAATTGAAAAGCAACTTAGTGTCAAGAGTGCTGCTGCTGGTTTAAGGTAATTTGGTCTCAGGAAAAAGTGATTCTAAGTTTACAGTCTCCTGAACTTTGTTTCTTGTCATAGAATGATTTTCTATCATTTCATACAGATGCTCATTCGTCCTGCCCACCTGAATATCGGTCCGGGTTTTGAATTGATCATGGACCTGAAGTAAATTCTAGATGGTTCTGACTGCATTAGATAGACACTAATTTGACCAGAGCATGTCTAGGGCCATCTAACAAGCTCTGTTTTTGGTTTGTGCCAAAATAATACTCTTATAGACGATCCAGTACTTTTTCTTTGGTGGAGTTTGGTCATTTAGTGCTTTTAGATGTTTGTGATTCATTCAAAAAGTATTAGCTTTAATCTACACAATTCAGATGTTTTATGTAACAAATTTATTATAAAATATGGTATTATTTGATTGCATGAACTAATAAAATTTGAAGGTTTTTTTTAATTAGCTGCATTATATAGCATGGGGCGCTCATTCTTTCTCTTCTTGCCATAAATTATCAAGAGATAAGAATCATGGGGAAAAGCTTCTCTCGATTAATTGGACCGTACCATTCAGTAAAATCTACATTATTCATACTTTGTGAGTGAGTGCTCTCAAGTTTAAGTTTATAGAAAATCATTTTTTTTCTTTTTCTGGGGTATGAATGGCCACTATTTACTATGAATAAAGCTATAAAGACTTTTGGCATTACTGGCCATTATTTACTTTCTAATGTTGGATATTTTGGGATAAATCTATAACCAAGTTTGCTTTACATCTCCTAACTTAAAGGCATATGGTGGAGGTGGCTTGCCAAGTTCTAGCTCCTTCATAATAAGGATGGATGAGTACAACCAGTGGCTTTCAGAGAATTCCTCATGAACATGTGAAGGTATGAAACACTATCCTTAATGTGTTCACATAGTAGCCATTCCCCTAGTATCCATATCATTGGACTTTGTTGCCAGTGACAAGGTCATCTCCTTTCTCAAACATTTCTCTTTATATTATCACATGTCACCTCTTTTATAATACAATTTATTACTTCATGAAAAATATTATCACCTATCAAAGCTACTATAAACATTTCTCTTTATATTATCACATCCCATATTTGCCAAAACCCTCATGTCAATTATTCCCAGTACAATAATGTCGTTTCTTAATACCTAACGTTTCTAATGACCTCCCAGTCCTCTCACCAATAATGTCGTTTCTTAATTCCTAATATTCATCATTTGTTCAAATTGATGCAAATCAATTCCTAATACCCGTCCCTTCTGTATGAAGTATTCTTTGTATTCCTATAACATCTATGCTAAAAACAAAAAATTATTCTTCTTTGTTTAATAACTATTATTTATAATAAATCAAGCTTTAATGTTTTTGAAAAATCTAATCAATGGCAACTGCATTGCACCACCGCTACCTTGAAAATGTCCATGTCCTGCAGCTCCAAGCATCATTGCAACATTGTGTATTGCAATATGAACGATAATTATCCTCTCCGAAACAATTCTGACCAGAGAGTCAAGTTGCTAGGACTAGAATTCAGTTTGAAACATATTTAATATTCTTATATCAAAAGATTTAGCGGTCAACATAATGCACTCAAAATACTAGGTTCATTTTTCCATATTACACATAAACCTTTTCCATCTGTGTAGTTCACATTGAATCCTACCATCATAATATTTGCTAATTCTATTCTGTGTAACTTGTAGCAGTGAAAACACGTATGACAATACAATACAAGCATTACTTCACTGGACAGTCATGGACCACTACACCCTTGGCCGTTGGACAACTTGCCAACTCACAGTGTTCACCCTTTGTACCCCACCAAGTGAAGCGTTTATTCTCCATGCCCACCGAGAAGTACAATAAAACAGCCATGAAAGCCACCCCAGCATCCAGAGCTGCTGAAAGAATATAATTGTACCTCTGCCACCACTGCTTCCGGTAACGGAAGACAAAAAAATTGAAAATTGTTCCAACTAAAATCCAGGCATTGTAGTTTAATGGTGTTGCTGGTGGCATCATAGCAGTTGCTCCCAGTAGTACTGGTAGGTTAATCAGGGGAATCCAAGACTGCTTGGGGAATGCCTTATGCAATAGCCAAACTCCAACTGGTCCCAGTGCACCTCCGAGGAAGAACCAATTCATGGCTGGATAATTTCCAAGGGTTCCAAAGATTCTTTTAGGTCCTACCAATCCCCATATAACGGATGCATCAAAGAAGACCCGATGACCAGGGCATGTCCAGGGACTGTCAGAGGGGAGGAGATCATCCTGGCATATGTTCGTAATTGAAGTTAGCAACCACCATGCCACTGCAAGGTCGATTGTTCCGGCAAGCATTGTTCCTATAAACTGGCACATAATAGAAGATATGTCAGAAATTGTACCGAAAAGAAGTGTACCCTGATATGCAAGAATATTTTATTTCACATAATTTAGGAAAAGTGAATATTTTATTTCAGCAATATTGCAACCCTAATCTTCTTATGGCAGTTATGGATTTTTAAATCTATTGGTTGAACCTTGCATTTCTATGAGCATTTAGGGTGTTTTGGAATGCAAAATTCTGATTAAACTCTTAGTGGCCATCAGTAGAATCAGTCTTCATTGAAGAAATTTCCCAAAAAAACCCTGAGTTTCCGAATAATGTCGAGAGTACTGCTATGGATCCCTTTAAAAGGACCCATAGCATTTTCCTAGTGTCAAACATATTACATGTAGGCTGCTATTAGCTTTAACTAGGGTTCATTTCTGTTGCTTTTAGGTAGTACATATCAGATTACTAAGAGAGAGAACAAAAGTATTTACCTGAACTAAGAACATTGATCTTGGAGGAATCTTCATGTAATGCCCTAGCTTGAAATCATTGAGGAAGGAGACAGCCTGAGCCATGCTTATATATCCATAGGTTTTGAAGCATACGTTAGCTATTGGTCTTCCTGGATATATGATACCCATGACATACTCTGTGATTATGTTGAGACCTGGTGTCTGTATATGGAGCATCAGCGCATTAGTGGGAGGATCACAGAATTTACATAGATATTGACTGTTAAAATGGTTTCATATATGCCTCTTGAGATACTTAAATTAGGCATTAGGGAATGGCATCATGATGACTGACTTCAATGATAAAGTCAGAAAATATGATTTAATTGCTCCATTGAAAGATGTTAGCCTCTCGAAATTGCTGATTATCTGCAACTTCGTAAATTATATTCACGAACCTAGTATTTTGAGTCTTTGCAAGGACACCTGACATATCTGTCGTATCATGACTTGTGTAGCCAAGGCCAATTGGTGAAGAAAAAAGAAATGATGAGACGTAAGGAGTTCACTTTATATCTCATGCTGCAGATTAAAAGAAGAAAGGAAGGAAAATAGTTCAACTCAATGACCTGGTTTGTTGTGGCTGTAATGATGCTGATTGGAAGGGTGAAGATAAAGGCTATGGCACTGGCGAACAGAAGTCCCCACCATGGCATCTGAACCTGATCGTTCAAGAAAATGCAGAGTACAAGAGAGACTGCAAGTGTCCCTCCAAGCAATATGTAAAACCACCAGGAAGGTATGTCCTTGTATTTCCTCATCAATCTCGTATGAATATCTGGCTTGCCATGGTAAGAAGCACGGTATCGCTCATAGATCTCCCTGTTGATTATAGTTGTACGTGAATACATGATTCTGTTTCTGACATAAATCTCAGAATATTAAGAGAATGAATGAGAAAAAAGCTGTGTTTTCAATTATTGAATTTTTCCTATTTTGGATGGGTCATTTATGTACCTCTTCATTACTGGGTATTGCAAGATTTTGTTCTATCTTCTTAAAACATGTTATAACACTAAGCACACTCTAAAACCTGGAAGTTAGCGAAAATGATTGCAACACGTTAAAATTTTCTAAACATCTTGAAAGCTCTCTTTGGGGAAAATCTGGGGAAAAATACTAAGAAGTTTCTGAAAGCCTTCTTGCCTTTTGAGAGCATAAACTTGGTGTTGAGTAAAAATCTAATAGAATCTGAGTGCAAAACAGTTTCAGGTAGTATCTGTTTCATTGTCATTGTAATAAGTGAAATGCATTCTCCTATAGAAGATGTTTCATGTGAATGACAATATTCATACTTATGTTCTGCTTAAACTATTGCTAGAAATTGTTGGAAATATATTACATCCCATATTGATTAAATATCGAATTAAACATGTCTTCATATACCTGTTTGGGCCCTCCACTTATAAGCTTATAAGCAACTGCAATTAAATCTCAGTATTTATTTATTTTTTTAAGAAGCTTGGTTTTATCACCTTCTTAACATAAAAGTTACACTAGACGGCTTCATATAATTGAGAAAGAAGATGTCGACTTCATGTAATTGAGAAAGAAGACTTCAGATCTAAAAGCACCTAAGAATTGATAAGTAATACATTACCTTCCATAAAAGAGGGCCACATGAGAAAGGGTGGATGCAATAGTGGCAAAACCAAAGCCATAAGTGAGAGCGAAGAACATGCTTAAATGAATCCGGCCTTGCTCCTCATAATTCACTAAATCTATTTCGAACTTGTCATTCACTATAGCGGATATGTTGTACTTTTGACCTTGATTTGTAAACAAGTGTGAGGAGAAAATGGGAAATTTTTGTGAACCGTACAAGTCGAATCCCCAGTAAGCTATTGGAAGTGCAACGTAGATCATCAAGACATAGCCCACAAAGACGTTGGCAATGGCAAAGAAAGGGCAAATAAGGGGGCTGAACAAGAAGGATGCCACGGCAGACCAGTCGAGTGTTAGAGCTCCAAGTCCAAGGCCCTGCATGCCTGACCCGATTTGCTGGGCTGTGACTGACTTGGAAAATATCCAGCAGATCCATGATATGTTTGTGAGTGTTGAGAAGAGGTACCCTGGGACCGCATACCAAGAAAAACTGCAAACTAGTGCAATTAGGAAGAACTTTGCCCTTGACATGCGTCGCTCATCTTTCTCATGCAAAGCCCTGCAAATTTAAATCGAATGACTCTTATGAACATTAGCTTATAAACAGTTTATGTAGACGATAGTTGTCATGTGCAGATCCAACATTGTGGGCAGTTATGACCTAAGAAAAATCATCTGTAATTTAATGATGTAGAACAAGTTGCATATAAGTTTGTGGAGGACCTAGAGCATCACAAGGTCGCACACAAAGCAGAGGGCAAATCTAACTAGATTCGGCCATGCCAAATCTAATTAGATTTTTAATTAGATTTGCTTAATTTTCTTATTTTGTTTATTCCTTTCCTATTTTATTGTTTTCCTAAGTTTAGCAGAATTTCTTTTCCTATTTTACTTAGAGCTCAAGTATTAGTTCTCTTTAAATAAGCTTGTAGCCCTATGGGCAAGAATTAACTTTTGATCAATAATATTTCTTTGAGAGTTTTCTCTATGGTTTGTGTTACTTCTTATGGATTCGAGTTTTTTTTCGAGCATTTGAGAACCTAGGCTATTGATGTTTGTCATAGTCATATCATTTTAGTTTTCCACTGCGTCATTTAACCATATCTAAAATGATGATGCTCTAACGCCGGAAAATGGAGAAAGAGGAAAAAATACAAGAGAAAACTCAAAAAATAACCCAGCTCACCACCTAGAGGAATCCACCAAAGGGATAATAGCAATAGAAACAAGAAGAACTCCTTCTTCTTAGAAAGCCAAAGCTAAATTTTCATTCAAATTCCCTAAAAAATTTCTTTTAAATACAAGACTAAAAGTTTAAATAACCTTAGCATGGAACAATCCTCCAGCAATGGGTATAGTCTCAAGGCAAACACAATTTCAAAGCAAGAATGGGCGACTTAGCGAAGCAAACTTTGAATGAAAATTAAATATCACTGAACCAAAATTAAAGAAACTCTTAGGGACTTAAAATATGACTTAATGGACTACTAGTCTTGAAATTATAGCAAGCAAAATAAATAAATAAATCTGGAACAGAACCCAAATTAGAAGGCACTAGAATTCTACAGTCCAAGAAAATAGCATAGGTTTGTCTATAAATTTGAATGTACTCAGGATGCTCCAGCTAACAAGCCTTACATGCTTTCGAAGTCTTTCGAGTCTAGTTTCAAACCCAACAAACGGCTCACGATTTCAAGTCCCAATGACAAAGTTATGACTGTTTTACTGAGACATGTCCAAATTGACTGTTCTGCTTCAACATTGTGAATTTTACTAGAATTGGCTCTTTGGGCATTTTCTTTGGGCTGATCCTTTAGGGAATTTTACTAAAATTGGCTCTTTCCCATGTCATGCTCATATGGATGAATGACCATAAATACCATATAAAGATACAATGAGAAGCGAATGCATTTGTGTAAAGTGTTAAGGTGAAGATGAGTAAATTGGGTGCGATGGTTTGGTTGTGTTCGATGAAGATCAAGGTATTGTGCCAGTTAGGAATGGTAAGAGTCAAATTGAAAAAGCTATGGGGACATAGTGAGGCTAACACATAGATGTTAGTACAAAATAACTGCAAAATTAAGATTTAAGGAGGATAATGAAGTGAAAACAATGTTCAGTAGAAACTGGTAAACCCATGCTAATGGAGATTTTGCATACAAATGGATGAATAATGCAATAGGGTTACATTTTTTTTTTCGTTAGTGTAAGACAAATTACATGAGGATTAATGGGTGTTTGGATATAACAGGAAAAGTACCTGTTTGGAAAAGTAATTTTCTTTTTAACTGCATTTGAAAGCCTGATTTAATTATCTTGTTACATTTAAAATGACACAGAGCCAAGAGAGGAAAGATAGGAAACCAGCTTCGTAGCTCTTAAACAAAGAATGTGTTTTGTTATATCCTAGACAGTTTTCTAATTCAAGATTTCAGACATAATTTAGGTGAGCACCTCTCCGTTTTTCATAGCAAGTTTGTGGCTTGCTGTGAAAGCAAGTCATTTCATTTCATTTTCATCTGGTTCCCAGGCTGCTCCAAATTTATTTGAATAAATTTAGAGCATATGACTGCTTTCGTATATTGGCCACCAAATTCGCAAATGACCAAATACTTCTACCATTTTGAATTTTAGTTTCATTCCTATTATTGACCTTTTCCTTGAAACGGTGTTGTGTCGCTGCCTCTATAGAGACTGTGTAGATGTTTCATCATATATCAGCAGCATCAACTTGTTCTCATCATCTCATCGTCATCATCATGATTTTATTATTATTATTATTATTATTGTAAGGAAAAAGGACCCTGTAGTGCCAATGAATGACACTTTTTTGCAAGTTGCACCACTCAAACAAATGCTTGGCTCATCCCTTGTCCCCTTCACACTGCTGTGATATTTGATCAGGGTATGACGCCTCACAGATCAACATCTCTGCCTGGATTTTGGACCAAGTTTTGCTCAACAAATTGGTCATTGTTTGGCTGTCACATTTGTATGGTAGGTCCAAACATATGGTACATGGCATGCAATGATAAGAGAGTCACTGACTCACTGCCTACTCAACATGCACATCTTATTATTATTGTTATTATTATTATGATTATTATTATTGTTTCGTCTAATTATTTCTTGAAGATTGAGACAATATGGCCCACAACGACTGGCAAAAATAAGTCGTCTTGAAGACTCTAAGTTTCAGCAACAACTTGGGAGTTGGGGCTTGGGTTCCTTTCCGTCCTTAAAATCAGACCATTGGCTTAGGTATTTTTCTGACCACACAAGTTTGTGGTCCCCAACCACCTTACCCAATACCCATATATGTGTAAATCTTTGAAAAACAGCCTCACCTTTTCAATTTATGGACTTTATATGGTAATGGGTTCCGAAATTATTGATAGCTCTCTATTGTGAACTCTTGAAAATAACATGTTTAGAATGAAGTTAAAAAAACCTTGTTGGGCAAGTGGAATTTGGATGAAAGCTTTCACGCCGAAAAGTTTAAATATCTTTGTGGCTAGTACGTACCTTTTCGTCTTGATTGCTTCACATGATTCCTGATGTGATTTTTAGTGGGGGGATGAATTTTCTGGTACCTACAGGCTTCTATGTTTGTTATAACGACATTCTCATGACTAGGGGTGTTAATGGTTCGGTTTGGTTCGATTTTAGGGAAGATTTGAAACCAAACCATTATACTTCGGTTTTGTTCTTCCCAAACCAAAACTAAACCATACTATAAAAAAACCAAACCAAACCAAACCAAACCATTACATTTCGGCTTGGTTCGGTTCGGTTTCGGTTTTAACCTATCAAGTAACAACAAATAATTGAAAATGAAAAAAATGACATGCCAAACTCCAAATAAAGACATTTTTAATAAAAGCATTACATTAGCAACTAAAAAAAACAAACATTGTATCAAAATAGAAACATATTGACATATATCAATATGTCAATATCACACATAACATTAATATACACAACATTAATAGCTAGTTTAGTACATGCCAATCTAAAAAAGGGAAAACAATAAAAAAACTTAAAATCAACAAAAACAAGTCCATTACCTATTTTACCCTTATTAGAATTGGGAATTTACAAACTTTAAGTTTATATCTATATATATATATATATATATTATATTTTTCGGTTTTTTCGGTTTTTCGGTTTGGTTTGGTTTTTTAAAACTGAAAACCAAAACCAAACCAATTGAATTCGGTTTTCTAAAATTAAAACCATAACCAAACCTAATGACAAAAAAACCAAACCAAACCGCCCGGTTTGGTTTGGTTCGGTTTGGTTCTCGGTTTTAACCAAAACCATTAACACCCCTCATGACACTTTTTGTTCAAGCTAAATCAACTTGATTATCTGGGTGTTTACTAAAATTGGGTTGGTCGACAAATTTATGTTAAAAGCCTTCTGATTGCACCAATTGTTGCGGAATTTAAACAAGTTTGGTGTGGGAGAAGGGGGTTAGTTTAACCCTGCAACCAGTTAAAGCAATACCCAAAATCTTGGGTTGGCCTCTGTGTTTGTGTGAATATGTTAAACAACTATCTTCTAGCTTTCTCAAATGCAAATTGGGCTTTATTTAAATCTTAGTTTCGTGTGCAAGAAAAACTGAAAAATATAGGGTGAAAGAGGTGACATTAGGTTCCAATATTGTGTTGGTTTGGTTTCCAAGCTGCTGAAATTAGTGTTTTCAAAATCAAACGGAAGGTTGAATTGTAAAAGGAGATGATTGCTGTTTTGCTTGTTCAATTGGCTGTTTACAATGTGTGGTGTCCTATAGGAGAGACTACGATGTTCGAATTTATTTAGTGAGACAAAAAATAAATAAAATAAAATAAATTAAAAAACACTGCGGGGCTCGTGATGTCCCACCCCTAGAATAGTGACATCCATTTTTTAGGGAAATTACTGATTGGTCCAGCAACAGTTAAATAATTACAGTTCAATCTAAATTATTACTAACTTTCTATAAAATGACTACTAACTTAACTAAGAATAACTGGTAACTGTAATTATTAGCCCATAGCCGGACCAATCCATAATTCCCCCCTTTTTTCTTATTCAATTCATTAATTATATAAAATGATTATGCATGAATTTCTTCTCCGGTCCAAACAGGAAAAAAAAATAAAAATCTCTTTTAATGCCGAACCCTATTTAAGAATCTAGTTGAGTCACTCCAATTGACTTAAAATATCACATTCATGCATGGATTGGTGGTCCATAAAGTCCTCACATTTATGGAGTGCTAGCTGTGAAATAATAAAGGTGCTGAATGTGACATTTGTTGTTGGTGCTCAACGTTTGTGAACTTTGGCTATTTAATATTTTTATAACTCTTAAAAAAATTATAATATTATCCAAAAAAAAAAAATAATATTCATGCAATTTTGGGAGATTCTTTGGTGCTATTGTTTCTCTTAAGAGCCATAAATCATAATCAGCCTAAGCCAACCCCATGATCCAATAAAAATCCCCACCCCCACCCCAAAAAAATAAAAAAAATTAAAAAAATTAAAAGAAAGAAAGAAAGAGAGAAATAAAAATTCATCAGTATATGAAAAATTAACGATTGAGTGAACCTAGCAAGCATCAAATTACGTACCGGAAAAGCGAGACCTGGACGAGGGTGTTGGGCCACCACATATGGGCCGGCTCCACCACGAACTTCCTCAGCAGCCCAGCCCAACCGTATCCCAGTACCTGCACCCATCACACCCATGCTCACGTTAGCAACAACCAATTAACTTCGGGTAAAACACAACACGAAAGCAAACTACTGTTTATTCAGCGTTCTGGAGGTAGTTTTGCTGCTTTTTGGAAGCAAAAACATAAAAAAACAAAAACAAAAAAATTTGCTTTCAAAAGCAAGAAAAGGCGTCCCAAGATGTCGGCCAGAAATAAATATTTAAGGGTGCAGTGATGCTAAGGTTCCAACATGTCCGGTACGTAGTCCTAACAAGGATTTACTCGGTGAACAATTTGGAATTGCTTTTTTGCTCCTAACAACATAGATAAAACCAAATTTTGCTTTCGAGAAGCGAGAAAAGTACTACCAAAAAACAAAAAAATTAATCAACATGGACAGCAGTGACATGTTGTTGTTGTTGTTTTTGCTTTTGGTTTTCTTTGCGGGGGGAAAAGCCAGGGTGTAACAAAAAGATCGGTTACCAAGTTGGAACTACTTTCTCTCTCTCTTTCTCTCTCTATATCTATATCTATATCTATACTACCTATAAAAGACCGAATCTCAAAAAAATTTTTGAACAACCAATATACCCTTATTCGTTTTTTAAAATACATACCTACCTTTCTTTTAATTGAAATACATAGTAAACATTCTTATCATTTTGTAACAAATGAAAGTTATATTTTAACTCAAACTCTTAACAAATTAAAGTTAAATTCTTACTCAAATTCTTTTTTCTAGAGTAACCATCAAGTTGCATGATAATATATATGAATATAAACTCTTTAAATATTCTATTTTATGAAGAAAAAAAAATTCTGAATGTATATCTAAAGAGTTTTTAATATTTCATTGACAATTTTGATATAAAAAAAATGTTCTTTTGAATTTTAAACTTTATCTTTTATGAAAAAATATAAAATATTTATGTATTTATTATTTTGTATAACTAATATTATTTAAAAATATTCATGTGCAACGCACGTGTGCTATATATATATTGAGAGCACAAACAATGGAACCAATCTTTTGCTTCCAAAATGCAAAGAAAACACTTCCAAAATTCCACACAAAACAAATACTCCCTCCATCCCATAAAGATAAGCCATGTTTGCCAAAACACGAAATTTAAGAAAAAATCATCATTGTTTTAACTTGTCATTTATTAGACTCTATTTCTTCAAAAATACCCTTTTTTTTTTTTTTTTTGTATTGGGTTTTGTATTGAAAGTAATTATTGAAATAAAAAAGAGGAAACTTAAAAAATTTATTATTTGACTTTTCAAAATGGACAAATATTTTGAGATTAAAAAAATAACAAAAATGGATATTTTCCATTTTTTGGGACGGAGGAGTATCAAAAAACAAACAAACAATTACCTGAGTAGTGACAATAAGTATCCAACTAGCCAAAAACGATATTTTCCGGCGATAGATAGCCTTGATAATGGTAACAATACCAACAGCATAAGCCGAACCGCTTCCAAAAGCACTTCCAGCATTAGCAAAGATAGAAATGAGGACGTGCTCCTTGATGTTAAACGGACCCGGGTTGACGGAAAACAACCGTGACCCAAACCCAGGAATTCGGAACTGGGCTGTCGGTAGGATGGCGGCCATGAGTCGTCCGATAGGGAGGGTGGCCACCTGGACGGTGATCTGGGTTATGATGAGTGGCTCCGTACGGTAGGCGAAGAATTGGTTGAGGAAGGAGAGGAGAGCACATGATAGTAGACCCAAGAACCACATTCGGAAGGTCCATACGGGCAGGGTCGGGTCGTCGGTGTTGGTTACGGTTAGGCGGACTTGTTCGATCGGAGAGATATCGTCGTCATCGGTGGTGGTGGTGATGCCCTTTTCTGATTCTGAGAGTTTGGTGGTGGTGGGATTTGGTGTTTCTATTTCTAGAGATCCCATGGGGAGAGAGAGGTATAGAGGGTGAAGGTGGTGGGGGTGGTGGTTGGAGAGATGGTCTTAGGAGGAGGCCCTTGCCCTTTTATTAGACTGATATTAGATTGATGACTTTGTGGTTTGACTTTTTGTGCACCAAAGGTGAGAGAGTGGAGAGTGATCGAGTGATCCAGGATATATATAAGGATATTAATGATCCTAATTAGGACTTAGGAGTAATAAATTATTTTCATTCACTTCATCCTCTTTACGGTGACCACTAGTCATTATAAGATTCTTATTGTATTTTTGTTCTGTTTTTGCCATGCTCGTGTTGTGTAAACTTTCTCTTGGTATGCATGTTATGTACATTCTTTGCATGTATTGGCGGAGAGAATTTTTTTTTTTTTTTTTTTTGTTATAAAAAAAGTTACTGTATTTTAAAACTCAAATAACTACAATAAGATACGACAAAAAAATATTATATTTTATTGATATTGTATCACAAGCCAATGAGACTAAAGTAAAATGGGATTGTTAGACTACAATCCCACTATGTTTAACTCTTATTGACTCGTGATACTATTTTGGCCATATCACAGTTACATTGAAGATTTACTAGTTTGTTAGGAAATTTAAGGAAATTGTGTAATTTTGGTAGAAAAACTTATACTCCATATAATTGTGATATGATTGATGTTGTATCACGAGCCAATGAAAGTAGAATAAAGTACTAGGATTGTCATAGTATTTTTGGCCTCACAACCCTACTTTATTTCACTCCTATTAGCTCGTAATACCATGTGACTGAAGACTTACTCTAATTTTAGCCGTGTCCCTCTGAAGACTTACTCTAATTTTAATCAAATCGTTTTGGTATTAATCGTGAAGAAGGCATCTTTGGGTTGGAAATGAAAAAAATAACCTCAGTCTTCAATTTTTACTATATTTTGGTCTTGGTGGCAGAATGCAATGTTTCGAAATGGATTTCTTCAAGCTTGGCAAATAGGTTATACTAAAGTGCAAATAGAAGGTTAATTATTAGTTGTTATCAATATTTATCGGAAAGAATGCCAACCCCTTAAAGCATCTTGAAACGCATCCAAGATATTGATTATTTGGTGATCAAATTCAAGTCCCCAACATTTATGGGGAGAGGGTGCATTAGTTTCCATGAGGAAAAGGAGAGCCACAAGGCAATGGAGACAGTCATCGGAGCCTTATACGTGTATAACACGTATAACACGCATTTAATATATGGTCCCAATATGTGTATAACACGCATCAATCACAGTGTGATGGTCAAATTTCGTAAGTTGTGACTATGGTTCACATTTCTCGAATGATTTGATATTTTTATTTGGTTAATTGACATTATAACACGCATCAATCACAGTGTGATGGTCAAATCTCGTGAGTTGTGACTATGGTTCACATTTCTCGAATGATTTGATATTTTTATTTGGTTAATTGACATTATCTTTCTAATTTTCTTTTTAAATTCTTTTTTGGGGAAAATTATAATTCAAGTTGAATGACTTGAAAGTCTTGGGGGACATTTCCAGCTACACGTTATGCGATGGAATAAGGTTGAACAATAATTGAGGACAATTATTGAGTTTTTTTAATTAAAAAATAGTACTCTGTAACGATAAAGACAAATACTCGGATATGCATATTTGTATTTTTACAAATCATATTAAAGCCATATATTATATATATGTATTTGTGTATATAGACACCCAATACACGGACATTCAAACAAAATGATATATAATCATATTCAACCCACCATCACTTTTTTATATTTTTTTTGTGTGCATGTGCGCGCGCATAATTTACCATCGATCGCTTTATTATTTAACCAGGAAAACGAGGAGGGTGATACTTTTGTTTTCCCAAACAAAAATCAATGGAGAATTTTAGATTGGTCTGGTTATAGAAAAATAATTAACATTAAGTGCCATTTTCTACTAATTTCCTAATAAATGAGTACTAACTTAACTAACAATAATTACTAACTATTATTATTTTCCCCAAACCCGACCAATCTAAAATTCCCCAAAAAATGAACCATTCATATGGTTGGTCCCCTAGATGAGAAGATCTTATCTCTTCTTTTTTTGTCACCTCATTGGTCTAGGCAGTCAATTTTTTAAAAAGTAATAAATTGAATAACAAGAGATTCATCGTGTGTACACAAAGGCTAAGATGTGGGGAATGATTCATTCAAAGATACAGAATCTTGAAGCAGATTCCATTTAATCACGCTATCAGCTTGTGATCCAGCTGTGTTTCGTCAACAATCCTTTTTGTTGGTCAGTTTTCTCGGCAGTCGGCATCATTCTTGAATGGGCCATTTCCATTTTTACTGTTGTTGAGGGACTTTTTTCAAAAACTATGGTCAAAATAAACTTATTTCCAATTTTACGGTAAATTGTGGTGAGGGACCACGATTTTAGCACAATCGTGGTAAGGCAACACGATTTTACGGTTTTTATGGTTTTTTATACGGATTTTTGTTGACCGTATAAAAGGGGTATGGAAATACAAAATCGTGGTGGAAGACCACGATTTTACTAAACTTATTTTATATACTCAGGCGTATACATACGGTGAAGTATACCCCTAATTCATGGTTTAGGGTTTCACGGGTTTGGGTTATTTTACACCTCCTACCTAGCCACTCTCTCACTCACACACCCACTCACTCTCTCTCTCGCTCTCTCTCTCTCCCTCTCCCTCTTGCTATCCCGCTTGCTTTCTCTTTCCATCTCTCCTTCTCAATGAACCGGAGACAACGTGGCCGACGTTATACGGTTTGCTCAAAGACCACGCCCTCAACATTGACGGTAAGGAGTTGCCATCTGCCACCGACGCCGCCGAAGCTCCGCCATAGGTGGACGATCTACGATCTCGCCTTAGATCAACCGATCCACCATCGTCTAGTCTCGAATAGCCGTCGACGATATACAGATCAGTCATTTCCGCAACAATAGTCACAAGTACGACCAATGGATCGAAAAATCAAGGGTTTTCCTCACCCCCCCTCTCTCGATTTTTCTCTGATTTGATGAATTTTTGTGTACATTGTGAAGAGAGAAAGAGAGAAAGAGAGAGAGAGAGTTGGGGAAGGGTTTATAATTGACTCATCGAATGCAATTGACGACTTTAACTCAGCAAGCTCTGACAACTCAGCAAGTTCTGAGCACGTATGTGTTTGTTGGTTCTTTATTGGTGCTTGGGCTCCCTGCTTTCTTCTATGTTCTTCTAAGTTCTCCTGGCTAGCTTGGGGTGGTTTTTTTGTATTGGCTTGTGGTCTGTTTTTGTTGGAGGTCAGCTGTTGGTGTCATTGCGGGTTGTTGGCTGTTTTGTTAGGTGTCAAGGTGGTCTCTTTAGCTTCGTGGTGTTTGCTTTCTTTTTGGTGTTTGGGTCCTGTGAACTACGGGTTTCGATCCGGGAGGGGAAGGAGAACCCTTCTTTTAAAAAGACTTGCAGAAATTTAAATTAATAAAAATCTGGTTTTTAAAAGGTTCACAAAAACAATCAAACAAGGAGTCACCACCTCATTTTTTAAGGAAAAAAGGAAAACCTTGAAAATAGTTTTAAAAGGAAACCTTTGAAAATAAACCACATGACTCCGATCAAGGAAAAGCAGGTCTATCAAAACAAGAGAGGATTCGGAGACTAAGTTACGATGTGGGAAGGTTCTAGGAAACATCCTATAGGCACCCACATCGTCCCAAAATGGGTCTTTGAATTTATATGGGCTATTTCAGTCACTTCCTAATTAGTCACTATGCATATGTAAAGAATCATCATAAATAATTCACATTCATCTATGAACATCTATAAAGTAATAAACATCCACAAAGCATGTAAACATCCATGAACAAATATAACAGATATGGAAAGCATGTAAGAGAGACAGAGAATAAGAAACAGATCCATCCTACTCCTCTAGCAATCATATATGATGGATAAATGAGTAAACATGGGTCCATCCTACTCTTCTAACAAATATGTGATGGATAAATAATAAAGCAAGGGTCCATCTTACTCCTCTAGCATATATGTGATGGACAAATGGATAACAAAAATGAAAAAGAAAGAAAAAGAAAACCTCGGATATTTAGTATCCTAGGACGGACTTGAACATCAAATGAGCACCTACATACCTTATATGCAAAAATGTAAGGATCAAAGTCCACATAGTTCGATTGAGAAGGGGTTACTCCCTTTACAATGAACTATAAACCCTAAGTTTCCATTAAAAGAAAAGAAGAGTTTAAAAAAGAAGAAGGATTTCCAAAAAAAAAGAATTTGAGAAAAGATAGAATTTGAAAAGAGATAGAACTCTTATCCAAAAAGAAGTTTGAAAAAAAAGTAGAATTCTAAAAGGGA
The DNA here is from genome assembly GCA_039720395.1 of Liquidambar formosana. Taxonomy (NCBI): domain Eukaryota; kingdom Viridiplantae; phylum Streptophyta; class Magnoliopsida; order Saxifragales; family Altingiaceae; genus Liquidambar; species Liquidambar formosana. The sequence goes on from CM077823.1 coordinate 27,896,690, forward strand.
TAGAATTCTAATTAAAAAGGGGTTTGAGAAAAAGTAGAATTCTAAAAGAGATAGAACTCTAATTAAAACAGAATTTTAATGAAAGTAGAGTTCTAAAAGAGATAGAACTCTTATTCAAGAAGGAGTTTTAGAAAACATGGAAACTTAAGAATTATAGTCCAAAGTAAAAGGAATAACCCAAAGGAGGGAGAAGAGAACAAATCAAAATAAACTTACCATGAACCACTTACCATATGCAAATTATCTCGAAACATCGCACCTTATGTATTCTATAGGGCAGTTATTAAGCTCAAACCAACCATATTCATGCTCAAATAATCATTAGGAGACCTAAATCAAATCTGGACAGAATACTAAACATGCATATAATGACCTAAAACTCATGCAAATAACAAAAATCAAAAGAGAAACAAAATCCTAATATGCTCCTATATGCTCTAAACACCCTAACATGCACAAAACTATCAAAAACATGTTAAATATGAATTACCATGATGAAAATATCATATGACAATCCTAAACATGAAAAGAAAATCTAACATGATGCCTTAGGTAAGTACTTTATGTAAGAATGTGAAATAATCATCCTTACGGCGAGCTTTCTTAAGTAAAACTATCCGGAGATAATTTTACGTAGAAACCACTCCACATGAATGATTTCTTCACATATCCTATGTAAAATATATACCTAAGAATGCAAAGAAACTCACAGCACACTTAAACACACTCCAGAAAGCACCTATGCACAACCTCACCTTCTAAGGACGATAATTATCCTCGAAAAGAATAATCATCCATACACCTATGAAGATGAGGCTTACACAGCAAGTGTCCTATACAAAAGATGCTTAAAATCATGCATATAATTGAACCATGAAGTGAAAATGACCTAAACACATCAACTGATTTTTTATGCAAAACGTACCTCTATCCTTAAGAGAGGAACTATTCTAACAGCAAGCAATTCGCAATCTTATTCCACTAGCATGCTTTCACATCATATTTGAATCATATACACTCTAAAATATAGAGTATATATGATTCCTAATTCAATTCTAAGCCATAATTATGCAGAGAATGGAGTAGAGGAAGAAGGAATCGTAAAATGATGCAAAGGAGACTTACAACAAAGCAAAGGTCTTCGCTGCGTTCTTCCTTCTCTTTGGCTTGATTGTCTTCTAGTTCCTCTTCAAAATTGCAGTAGAAAGCCTCCTCCAAGTGATATGGGTGTGTGCAAACTCGTGGTCCCTCTCTCTCTTATGAATATGAAGTGTCAAAAGTCCAAAAGTCCAAAGTCCAGCAAAAGTCAAAAGTCCCTTATGTTGATGAATGAGCCTCTATTTATAACCAACCAACCATATGAACCAATGGTTGAGATTAATTCACCATAAAACCAATCTAGGGCTGTAATTAAATCCCATAAATGTTAAACAACTCAAAACCACCTTCCAATAGGCTTAGAAGTCCTTTGGAAGGCTGAAATTCGGAGTAAAAGAGTCTTATTCCGTCAAAAATGCAAAGAGAAACAAATCAGGACGGAGCTCTCGGGTGACCAGTTGGCCAACCGGTTGGACCAGTTGGCCAACCGGTTGGACTGGTTGGGGTGAACTAGTCACCCGAGAAGAATCCAAAAATTTTGAAATTCTGACTCGGTACGGACTCCTAACTTCAAACGGACACAAAATCTTCATTTTAACTTCGATTTGAGTGATTCAAAGCCAAAATTTTAAGGATTCAATGTAGAATAAGCCTAGAATATTCTTGAACCAAAAATCCCTGACCATGGTCAAGTGGCTAGGTTTTCACAAGACGATTAACCGAAAAATGGTCAATTAACCATAGGGTAATGTGGTGAACCAATCCAAAACCTATGAATAAATTAAATTGGCACTTCAGTTAGGCTCATTTCATTATTCTAAGGTCAATGGAACACTCCGGAACGAATTTGGAAGTCAATTGGAAAATATACGAAATAAAAGACAAAATTGCCCTTTAAGTCGCAAAAGTTCTAATTAGCTATCCAAACCTATCTGGAATTGAACCAAATTTGACCCACATATCCAAAATGATCCTAGAAACTAAATGCAAGTTATGGGACTCAACAAAGAGAAAAAAATATGCATGCAATGATGACCTATTCTCCTAAAGCTTAAAAGGGCAAAAGTGTCCTTTAAGGCTTAGGGACTCCTAAATGCTTCTAAACCTAACCAAATTCTATCTTGAACTCATGGGGATGAAAATGGGGTGTCTACAGGTCCCTTGCTCGCTTTTGTGCTCTGCTGGTTTCTTAGGGGTGTTTTTCCTGTTTTGCTGGGTTTGGCTCTCACTTGGGTAGTCTTCCTTTCTCCTTGGTTTGGATTTGGCTTTGTGATTTTATTTTTGTTTTTGGGGGGTGTCTCTGTTTTTTCCAGATGTGGTTTTTTGGGGTTGGTTGGTGGGGGGTGTTTGCATTTTTTGGTGGGTAATGCTTTCTGTCTTCTATGGGTGTATTTTCTCCTACTTAATATAATTCACCTTTTGCGGATAAAAAAAAAAAAAAAAGGCTCTGAGCTCGTATCTTTTGTTGGTGTGTTGGGTTGAAGTTTATTGTCTAGTTGAGGAGGATGGGAAAGGTTTTATCATGTTTTGAGTATGGTGTTGTTGCCTTGTAAGCGTAAGTGTTGAGCTACTGAAAAGCAAAACATTATGGGGCTTTGGTTGGCTGTTTTTGGTGTCTTTGTTCCTATGTTTCTGTGGGCTATTGGTTTTCTTTGTTTTTTTTCCCTTGCACTTTCTGAGAACCAAACATAGCCTAATTGTTTATTGGAGGGAAAATTGGTGTTTTGTTTAGTACTCGAAGTAATTAACAGAAACTACTTTTCACGTGCTACTAAATTCTCGGTATTATTTATGCATTTAGTGTATTAGAAATAAATATGCATGTTTTTTTTGGAAAGAGTGGCGGGTTATTTGCTGATGTATTTAGGCGTACATTTTTCATTATGCATATGATAGTTATTCTTTGAGTTGATTGCTTAATTTTATTGTTCTTAGCGACTATTAATCTCACATGATTTGATTTATGATCTATAACCTAACAGAGCATTTGGATAAAGAGCAAAATTCCTGTAAAAAATTTGGCAAATATAAGCAAGTAGTAGAAACCCCGGGTGATGCTCGAGAACCAAACAGTAACTTTAGTTAAAGTACTTATATAAGGACTTTCCATCAATGTACTAAATAGTTGGGCTATCCTTTCCATCCATGTAACTAGAAATCCAAAAGAAAAAAAGACGTCCACTATCAAAAATTGATACACGATTCAAATACTAGGTACAAAATGCTTAACATTAATTATTCATTAACCACAAAGTAAAAGAATAAAATGGAGAATGATTGGCTTTGATGCAATGGCTTGAAAACAATATGAACTGTGATGGAGGCTGATAAAAAAATATGAGCTGTGATGGAAGTGTTGGTGCCCACAAGTTGTCCAGCCCTACATGGCGAAAAAAAAAAAAAATGGAATGTTCTCATTTTGCCACAAATCCATTGACCATTTCTAGGGTCAAGGAAACAAATTTTTTTTTTTCTTTTCATGTAAGCATAACGGGGATAATGCCAGACCAACCTTAAGGAATGCATCTCAGTTTCAACCTCGAAGACAGTTTTTGCCAAAAATTGGGATTCTACATCGACTGTTGGCACTTAGATGCCTTTTATATATCTTGACTTCTTGAGAGTTGAGATATATGAATATGTTCCTTTGTAATGGAGAGGAATATCTTCTTCTTCCTTCTTCTTAGTTTCCTTCGTGGCTGTTTACCAACAACAGAATGGGCCTTTTACTGATCTATATAATTGTTTGACATACCTCAGAGTCAGTAGTTCACTTCTTCTAGTTATTAGACTGAACATAGAGCAATAGTCTCTAGAATGTCTTAGCTTGGTTGGCTATAAACTTTATTACAGTGCAACTAGCTATTGATCTTCTCAAACTTAGAGTGTAGTAGCATATAAAGTGGATGTGAGTGGATCACAGTTTACATTTATGCAACTTCTAATTTCATATAAGGACTTGAAACACCAAACTGGATCATGACAATAAGCAGACATATATATTCATTAAAATTAATACGTAAAAAATGTTTATCACGGGCACTAACCATGGAAGGGTGGAACGCAAGAGATACTAACTTGATATATAAAATAGAAATTAACACATATATTCACTAAAATTCATTCCTTAAAAAAGTTTGTCATGGGCACTAACCATAGAAGTGTGGAATGCATTAGATTACACAAATTGATGAAACAACCACTGCAAAAGTAGGGAAAAGGTAAAAAGGTTAGTAAACAAATCATTCAAGACATTGCAAAAGGAACAACACAGAGAGATACTGAGATATGTTGAAATCGAAATCAAGCAAAAAGTCACACAGAAGCAACAAAGACACAGAAGGAAAAGTTAAAATCCCACCAAACATCAATAAGTTCCCAAAAAAAAAAAAAAAAAAATCCGACAACAACAAACAAACCAAATCATCAATAAAGCTCATAATTAATATTAAAAAAATAACAATATGGGGAATGGAACAAAAAACAACCTCCAATAAACCCAATTTGTGTTTTAGCTCATAATTAATCAAAACAAAACAATATGAAAGAGGATAAAAATTTAAAAATAAGGGGAAAGGAAAAAAAAAATAGAGAAAAACAAAGGGGATGGACACGTACCTGTTTACTGTTCACCTACAGTAACCCCAAAGGTTCCAACTTATAATAGAAGTAAAGATCTGAACTGAGCACTAAAAGTAACGCAATGCTTACAAAATCATAGATTATAGTCAATAAAAAAAAATTTCCGTTGTTTGATATTAATTACATTAAAAAATGCAAGATAAATGCACAAGAGGTGGGAAATTAAAACTCACCAGTTGGCCATCAAAGCAAAGAAGGGGAGAAAAAATCAGCACCTTGTCGTAAAGCCAAAGAAGGAAAAAACTAGCCCAAAAAAGTTTGTCATTTTTTCTTAGTTCCATTAGTCCCCGGCACTAGGTTGTCATTTTTTTGTTCCTTTCTAGTAACAAAATTTAATTTTCTTAAATTTTCCTTCATTTTTGTATGTGCATATACATAACTGCCTAGAATACCCGTTCAAGAATGATACGCTAGTTGAATGTGTTAACTACGGCTCAATAACAACATAAGGATGGTGTTTGGTAAACATTTTGTTTCCTACGGAATCCCAATTGTTGATCGTAGTGGTTGGTACCTTCGAGACGTATCAATTCTTGAATTGTCCATTTGGATAGTTTAGGAATGTATATCGCTTATCTATTATGTACTCATAGATTTGATACTTTTATAAAAGTTTCGATTCATTTCCTTAATTTCTCTGGGTACGAGGTTAGTGGGGTGACCGAGTAATCGTCACCTTCCTAACTTACGTACTTGGAGAACTATAGGGAAATGCTGCCAAATTTTTATTGAAGTTTCAAATTTGTGTAGTCACATAATGGTTGAATGGTATATGATTCCTGAATGGGATAGGACCACCTAAACCCTCTGGATACTACATTGTCCATGTCATGCATGCTGAGCACACGTTGTATACCTTCATTGTTTTTCATTTGCGAATCTAATTGCATCCTCTTCTACCATGACAATCATTCTTGTTTATTTAATGAACATTCAACATGTTAGTGTATGTCGTAGACTTATGCAATTTTATTTATGACGAAACTAATATTCACATCACTGCACCAATCGTATGTGCACATACATAGCTGCCTAGAATACCCGTTCAAGAATGATACGCCAGTTGAATGTGCTAACTATGGCTCAATAACAACACAAGGATGGTGTTTGGTAAACACTTTGTTTCCTAACAGAATCCTAAGTGTTGATGGTAGTAGTTGGCACCTTTCGAGATGTATCAATTCTTGAATTGTCCATTTGGACAGTTTAGGAATGTATATCCGCTCATCTATTACGTACTCATAGATTTGAGACTTCTATAAAAGTTTCGGTTCATTTCCTTAATGTTCTCTAGGTACGAGGTTAGTAGGGTGACCGAGTAATGGTCACCCTCCTAACTTACGTACTTAGAGAACTGTAGGGAAATGCTGTCGAAATTTTTGTAGAAGTTTCATATTTGTGTAGTCACGTAATAGTTGAATGGTATACGATTCCTGAATGGGATAGGACCACCAAACCCTTTTGATACTACATTGTCCATGTCATGCATGTTGAGCACGCATTGTATACCTTCATTGTTTTTCATTTGCGAATCTAATTGCATTCTCCTCTACCAAAAACTAATGTTTTATTATTTTTTTTTTTCATTTGTAGTTGGGATTTCGCACAGTTCAAAGTGGTGAGTGAATAAGCTCAACAGTTATAGGTAATGTACTTATTAGGTCTATTGATACACCATAATTGTATGCATATTGCCTTGTTACGTTTTTGACAACAACTCCTATTTTGTTCGTTTCACATAAAGATATGTTATGCAATTAGGATAATACATTGGATTGTATATACTATACAATAATTCATCATAATATTACTAATATGCAGATGCTGAAGTTTTTTGCTTTCCTTTTGGCATTTGATTTGTTATTTTATGAACATTGGGTCCCGATTTTTAAAACTGGTTTAGGGTTATTGGCAAATAAATGGGTTCCTAATATGCATAATGTGTTAATTATCAAACCAACTAGTAACCAATGCAATTATGTAGTTTTGTAGATAGTAATTCATCATACACCACATACTCTTCAACACTATATTTGATGAGTTTGCTTTGCAAATGTTAGGAATGGCAAATCAATATGAAGAAGACGTTATGTGTCAGTTCTTTTGGGGGGGGGGAGGAGATATAGTGGACGACCCCACTCATGGCATAATAAATTTTCCCAGTGAACCTAAAGTAATGTACGTGGTGCCTCGAACGTCAACATTGGGTGAGGTAGTTGATATGCTTTTCCCTCACTTTGTTGAAAATAGGGGAAGTGTTAGATTAAAGTTGATATACAGAATGCCATCTTTAACAGCAATGGGCATTAAATACCATAGATTGCCGATCATCGATGACCGAACTATGCAGAATGTGCTGCGACTCACTAGACGAGCTATATTGCGTATCAATCATGTGGATATATATATTGTAATGGATACAGCCTTAGTGGATGCAACTCCACAATTGTTGCCATAGCCTAGGTCATTCACATGGCTGTTGACACAACAGAGTCATAGCACACATTTTGAACCGATGATGCTAGGTCCTTCTCAATTTGCATCCAACATGGCTTCCTATGGGTACAATATATATCGTAATCCCATTCATATGACTGGTAATGATGAGCGCCGGTCCCAGCACTTTTCCAGTGTCAACCCCTTCGTATACATCTATTCCAATGTATCGTAATCCCATTCATATAATTGGTAATGATGGCGCCGGTCCCAGCACTCATTCAGGGTCAACCTCTATGCACACATCTATTCAAATGTCTGACCCTGTGCATACCCACTTATACAGACACACGTTATCAGCTCGATGACCACAATTGGGAGGATGATCACCATATAAGGTATGAAAATATGGATGAGGCATATGGTGAGGACACCCTACGTGGTGGCCTCGACTGGGGAAATTCCTTCCATGTATGTTGAGGATGATGATGATGATGTTCCAGCATGTTTAAGCCCTTACGGAGACGGAACATCTTCGAATGATTCATATGACGAGGATTGGGATTTAGACTGTGGAAGCCTTGGTGGGGAAATTTCGTCGCCAGATAGTGGTCACCTGATAAACGAGCCCATCCCCTACTTTATGGACACTGGTTCAAGTGAGGATAACTCCATAGTGAGGACCGATATCATACCCCGGGTGATGTGTGGACGCTAGAGACAAAGGAGTTCACAGTTGGGATGTTGTTTAGGGGTAAGGATACCCTTATATATGCCGTGAAGAAGTACCATACCACTAAGCTTCGGCATTACCAGGTTATCGAATCAACTCCTACTATTTGGGTTTGCAAGTGTGTCTCTGATTATAGATGGAGATTGCGTGCGGTTGCCAACAAAAATGGGTACTTTGTAATCAAGAAGTACGATGGTCCTCACAGTTGTCTACTTAGAGAGACGGGTACAGGCCACAAAAATCTTGATTCAACTCTCATCGCGAAGCATATCATGTCCACTGTGAGGGTAAGCGATGCTGTAATTATCTATATTTCAATTTTATATGTAATTGTTCTAATTGTCAGAACTTTGTGCCTGATATACGATCTACTTCCATAATCTAGGAATAGCCAGACGTTAAAATAATGGCCATAGTTGACATGGTAAAGAAGGAGTTTAACTACACGATCAATTACAAGAAGGCGTGGGCGACCCGGACGAAGGCAATTAGGATGTTGTTTGGAGATTGGGATGAGTCGTATTGACAGCTGCCCAGGTTTATGTCTGCTTTAAAGGATTCTCATCCAGGAACAATTATCGTATGGAAAACGATCCGCTCAGAAAATCCTAATGAAGAGTTCATGGAATCTGTGTTCTAGGCCTTCGAGCCTGCCATTAATGGATTTAGGCATTGTAGCTAGGCCTGTGATATGCATTGATGGAACACACCTATAAGGCAAATACATTGGCAAAATCCTTATTGTAACTGGCACAACGGCGAATAATAAAGTATTTCCACTTGCGTTCGCCATTGTTGGGGAGGAGAGCGGTAAAACGTGGAAATGGTTCCTCAAAAACCTACGGAAGCATATTGTTCCTAGACGAGAAGATGTGACCCTAATTTTGGACTGTGCAACAGGAATCCTACATGCTGTTAGGAGAGTGTGGACAGACCTTTGTGAAGGGATTTGTGGCCATCATCGCTATTGCATCCGACACTTTTCCGCAAACTACTATAAGGCCACAAATAACCTAGTCTTGAAAGATCTCATTTGGCATGCCGCCATTAAATGCCACCAAAAGCAAAAGTTGAATGCGGATCTGCAAAAAATACCCGAGTTGGACGAAAAAACATTTACGAACTTGATGAAGGAGGACGTAACTAAATGGACAATTGCACATGATGGAGGCATGCATTGGGGTATCATAACCACAAATGACGTTAAGTCATTCAACGGTCTGATAAAGGGCGCATGTTCTATGCCAATTAGTGCATGCGTTCAGCTAACTTTTTATCGTCTCGTCAAGTTCTTTGCTGATCAAGCAACTGAGGCACGAGTAATGCAAACTGAGGGTCTTCATTTTCCACTATATGTGCAACAGAAACTTGACTTGTACTAATCAAGGGGCATGACTCATCGAGCGATTGCATATGGCTGGTGATTGCCATGACTTATAAGTTATTTAATGTATTCAATTTCTTTTGGTTATTTTTTCCTTTTTGTGTGTGCGCGTTTTATTTATTTATTTTTCTTTCGGGTGACAGTTGACGTGCAATATGTTGACACTTTCCTTGTATTAGCAGGGACAATCTGGTGTTCGAAGTTACCACTAGGTTCCATAACAATGCTGGGACCAATAGATAAACAGTTAAACTTAATATCTCCAGCTGTACATTTAGCAAATGGGAAATATTTAAAATTCCTTGTTCGCACATGTTTGCTACGACCTCAAATGTCTAAGCTGATTGGTTCCCGTTTGTTGCTTTTTAGTATAAAATGGAAGTATACATGCGGGTATGGGACACTAAGTTTGAACCCATTAAGCACCTAGATTATTAGCCGGAGTATGATGGACACACTTTGCTCCCTTTGAGTACTCAATTGCGACCACCCAAAAGGGGTCGGTCGGAATCAACTCGCATCCGTAATAAGATGGATGTCTCCAGGCAACGAGGAACAAATCATTATAGTAACTATAGGCAGCCTGGGCATGATAAACGAAGATGTCCACAGAGGGCTCGTATCACTTAGGACTAGCATGCAATGTTTATTGGAATGCAGGTTCTTATTTGTCATTGTAAACATTCGTAATTTCAATTATGGAAGCCATACTAATTGTAATTGTTACTGTTGTTTTTTATTTTCGTCCAGCACTAGTGGTTAATTAGTCATTGTAACTGTTATTCTCCTTTATTTAGGAAGTTACCCTAATGGAAGGGTCCAAGTGTATTGTTTGTGTGTGCGTATGGTTGTGCATATATGTACGTAATGGCACAGGTTTTAAGCTACTGTTGGAGCTAGGTTTAATAGTAATTTATTTAGTATTGTGGTCGTTCATATCTATAGGGAAATTTGTTAAATAATAAGGAGTTAGATAACTTGTCAAGAAATGATGCTTTGCAACATTGGGTGGTTATGGTAGCATTCTATGCTAATTTCATTTGAATGTAAACTAACTGTAGTTCAACTGTATTATGGTATCAGTTGAATTAGTAATTTTCATTTCAATAAGGAGGAAAAAAAAAAGGAAAAAAAAATATTAGCATTTTGAAGGTTAGCTAATACCACACATATTTAAAAAGTACGTAAGCATTTTTTCGACATTTAAAATCACAGTATTATAGTTATTTAAACATAAAGGTTCATATTGCATCATGGATCACATTATACAAATATTGTACATAAAGTTGGGGAAAAAAAAAGTCTTGCCAATAATTATACAAATATATATAGTATGCTTTAAACTGTTTATGAATAAATTAAGCATGTTTGAAATGTATTTAATCCAGTTAAATAATAAAAAACTAAAAATAAAAAGAGAACAAAATAATAATTAAATAAAAAGTTTAATAAAAGGTTGCTTAGGCGTATGGCTGATTTGCTAATGTGTATCGAGCGCACCTTTGACTATGCATCGACTAGTTAGTAATGTGCCTAATGGTTGCCCTTGCTTAATTTTATGTGTTATCACGTTTTTTAAATGCCTTGCCCTAAGTCACTGCGTTGAGGCGAGCCTCAATAGAGCTTTTTAAAAGCTTTTTAAACCTATACTAGCGGTGTAGAGAATTTCGTAATCCTTAATCGTTAATTGATTATAAAATTTATATTATTTATACCATGCATTTGATACATATGATTTTATTCCATTCATAAAATACGATATAGTTGCCAAACTTAGCATACAAACATACGCACACACTTTAATGTTTAACAACAACGTGTGAGGCAATTTGGAAGGTAGCTTACAAAGTTATCTAGATCATCATCATCGGAGAAGTCAGATGGCTCGCAATCAGACAGTAAACTTGTATCATTCACGATGTTGTTAACAGCACTTGATGGGTTTGGTAGGTTATGCTTAGCGCAGTGGATAGCATGATAACGATCTATTCGGCGTTGCATCTGTGTGTTTTCTCGTTCAAATCATGTGCAGACTATCTCGATATCTTGAACTGTGTTCCTTGGTAATTCGACTGAACGTGCCTTAGGTACCGGCAACCCATGATGGCGATAGTATACCTCAAGTTCACACCGCTCCTCAAAGTGGGAAAACCATAAAGTGGGTTGTCGAGTAACCGTGTTTTGTCCAACCATTGCGTGGCCAATCATAATGTGACCAACTTTTCCCAATGGGGCGTAAGTAAAAATTGGCTTGTTCGCAAAGTCCCTAATTTTCCCCAGCCAATAAACACCACTCTTTTCGATGTATGCATCAATCGGTTCGTCCGAATGGTTGCCCTTTTGCATCTGACTCCGTCTGCTGCAGCTCATGATGTGTTCAACTTGCCAAAACGTAGGGAACATATGTTGATTTAAGCACGATGGTGGACTATTAAGGCACAACCTAATTGATTCGGATACTAATACACAAAATAAAATATGGCATGAACTATCATAATTTTGTAACTATTCGTCTCGTGATGTGATACTAATACACAAATTAAAACAAGACGTAACCCATCATATTTTCATTACTATTCATCTCATGATGTCCTTACAGTCTGATATGGGTGATATGGGTACAGACCACTCTGTATACATTGAAATAAGTAATATTAATATAGGCTGCCTTGTTTACAGTGCATATTAAAGGCAAAATTACTATGCTATACTTATATGTGTGGGACCACATATATGTTGTCACAACGAAATGAGTCACTATGTATATTGCGTTGTCTTACCGTACTTCACGAGTTAACTTACTCCTTCACATGTGTTCAGTGGTCACACCAACTAGCTCACGAGTGTAGTTAGTCGTTCACATTTGCTAATTGGTCACATCAACTGGCCAGCAGCTTGTGCCACGCTCATACATTGATATGTATAGTACGTCATCAGTGGGTCGATGTCAACTCTCATGTGTACTGATACTGATACATTGCTTTGTTAAAAGGCAAAGATAAGTGTACTGCTGCTCAGTTGGTAAGTGTTGTCCCATCAAGTGTCTTTATACTTACTAAGTTAAAAGCATCAAAACATGAGCAAGTGTGCTACTATCTTTGCCTATATACATAATATTTAGGTTTGCGATATTATAGTTATTGCTGTAGTTAATGTATTGTAAATATATACTAATAAATTATGATTTATGTTTTAATATGATTTATGTAGACATACATGCAAGTAAATGGCATGATTGTTAATTTATGTTAATAATATGACTTACAAGAGATGTATTTTAATTTCTTACAAAATATATATCTATATATATATATATATATGTATGTATGTATGTATGTATAAAGTTGTCTTCGAAACGATACATCATTCTTTTTCTCATGAAAAGTAAGATACGTGGATAGTTATGGATAGAACGAGAGAAATAGAGCGAGAGATCCTTAGACAATGGACCTCTAAAAAAAAATTTAAAAAAAAAAAAAGCTCAGTAGATATTGGTGTGACTCTATGCTGTCCCATCCACAGAGTCACGCCACTGACCATATATGTGTTGTCCCATTAAAAGAGTCACGTCCCTTACCACAAGTGTTGTCTCGTCAAGTGACTTTATACTTAATAAGTTAAAAGCATCAAAACATGATCTAGTGTGCTACTATCCTTGCTTATATACACAATATTTAGGTTTGCGCTATTATAGTTATTGCTATAGTTAATGTATTGTAACTATAATCAAATAATTTATGATTTATGTTTTAATATGATTTATGTAGACATACATTGGAGTAAATGTCATTATTGTTAATTTATTTTAATAATATGACTTACAAGAGATATATTTTAGTTTCTTAACATATCTATATATATATATATATATATATATATAAAGTTGTCTTCAAAACGATACATACTCGTTTTTCTCATGAAAAGTAAGATACGTGGATAGTTATGGATCGAACGAGAGAATGAGAGTGAGATATCATTAGACAGTGGACCTTATAAAAAATTTAAAAAAACAGAAAAACAAAATATTGGCCACAAATTTCCTGTCTTGTTCCATCGACAGAGTCATGACACTTACCATATGTGTTGTCCCATCAACAGAGTCACATCCCTTACTACTTATGTTAGCGTACTTCACGTGTGCTCACAAATGAGTTGATATGTATTTGTCAATGTATCCTGTGTCCCTATCCATCACCATGTCCCGCATTGGACAAACCATCGATACAATTTCTGTACGCAGATTATTACTTTATAAAGAAGTGGTAAACATGAACGCAAAACAGAAATTTGGTCTGCCAGAATACACCATCATGATTTACAGAGTGTGCGACATATTCAAATCGATGGGTCATCATTGGCATGCCGATGACGAATTCTATTACCCATTAGATCCAAAAATACGTTACTTAGAGTTAATATAATGTCCACGGAGCTATCATATCGAATTAGGCAGGCCGATGTTCTAATTGAAGACTGTCGGGCAAAAAATATTCCGATACCTAAACGGTTGGCTATTAACATGCCAATTGACACTCCCCAACAGTTGCAAATGGCATTGCACCATTTCCGTGAAGAGGTTAATCACATGTCAATGCGTCAGCAGTGATTTGATTTCCATCAGGCTGCGAGTGAGCGTGCTGAAGAGGGTTTGATGGCTAAAGCACAGATTTATTGGAATGCGAGCATAGATGATGCATATAAATTAGACATCAAATTGACCGAGGAAGATTAGATCCCGTTGCACTAGTAAAAATGCAGGAGTAACTGCCTAGTAGTTTATCATCAAATAAAGGGCACTCATTGTTATATTTGTATTTTGTGTAAGAACTTATGGTCCATTAATGGATGTTATGCTTTTATTAATGTTTGTTTGGCACTGGTGCTGTTACGTGAATAGGATGCGACATCTAATCGGGAAGAGGTTTCACATTAAAATGAATCTTTTATGATTGGACCGCCTTTCCATAAATTATATTTTGACGTAACAATTGTACTCATATATGCATAATATTTAGCCGTATGTAATTGTCCATTTTCTTTAACCCTATATTCATGTTATAGCAGTCACTTTGATAAAAAAACAAAAGGTACATTAGATTTCTTTAGTACATACATAATACAAATAATTGCCATGATTTATATGATCTCTATATTCAACAACACTAGCAAACCTCCTTATACCATCCTCTTTCACATAGATCTTCTACACAAAGCACTTTACTAGATTCATACTATGGTGCCAAATAGGCCCTTAAAATGAAAGTCACTTTACATTCATGATGATTTATCTACTCATCTTTCGTTCATGCAAAACATTACGGAAGAGACACAGACATCTTGGACACAACGATTCCAACATTTGCTACGCATGCCGATAACATAAAGAAGTCTAACATAATACATTGGATAGAAATCTAATACTCAGTTAAACACATATCAGAAATATATTTGTCGTTCGTTAGGATATGAAGGCGTTCGGTGAGTGTGAGTTGTCTCCCACTCGCTTCAGCCATTTCGATTGCAAGTTAAAGCATGAGGTATCGGCATCTACTTATGAGCATGGTGTTGTTCTCTACCCTTACCTGCTCTACAGCCTCTTTGTAGTCGTACCTCGTTATTCTCGGCATCGTAAGTGAACAACGATTTGGTATTGGTGCACCAATGTTAGCTAGATCATTTATTAGCCTTGCCTGCTCATCGGCCCTGTACAATCACTCACAGCAGAGACCAACATAATACTCTTTCGGATTAGTGTCTTCCAAAGTCCAATAATCATCGTGGTATGCTAGGAGTAGCCACAGCAGACGAGTCCGCGAGTTATTAGAACCACATTCACCTCCAGGTGCCATTGTTTGCAAAATATGATCCGGGATATCATATATATATAGACACTGATGCTTGAATTCTTTAATAAAGTGACTACATGTCACTGACATAAGGATGGATTGATAGCATAAGAATTAGCTTCCCATGGTTTCAGGTTTGCCAAAATAACCCCTCAATGTTAGTTTTATAATCAAGATTCTCATTTCTACAACCTATATTAGAGGAATAATACCAATCCATTGTTACCTTACTTCTTGTTCACTATTCTACAAGAACTTATATTAGAGGAATGACAACCAATCCATTGTTGCCCCACTTCTTGTTCACATAATTCACACAATGCCAACATAAGTTATATATATATATATATATAGATATATATAGATATATATGTATATATTATATACTAATTAATATAAGGGGTTTTGTAATAACCCTTATAAATCACAACTTTGAATGTATAACTGACATTTTGGTTGGAATGGTGAAAATTATTATCAATATAAAACGTTCCTAACTTTAATTACATTCTTAAAGTACTTTAATTGTTTAAGAAGGAAAAGAACTCCATATGCAACACAATCTAGTTGGGACATGAAATAATTTAAGACCTGTCAATATGTGTTTATTAGGCATTTAATTTAGTTGAGAGAAAAAGAGATGAATCTCAAATCATACTACATTTAATCTTAGCCAAAAGGCTAAGATATGTATCTAGTAGATTTATCCAAAGTACTTATACAAACAATGAAAATGCTATCACCAATCTTAGTCTTGTTAAACAAAATCCTCTTTCCATGATTTATATTAGAGGAATAGGAGAGTAATTATGCACAATTCCCCAAAAACTGCTTCATTTTCTATTCCACCCTTCACAAATGTCAAGAGAAGGCATTTTGTAGTTACCATTCCATGACTTCTATTGCTTTAAGAAGAAGAAAAACACAAATATGAAATTATCATTGAGACAAAAATAGAGGACAAAAAATCCTATACACTAATGAGAACAAATAGTACACGTTCATTAATCACAAAAATTTACCATTTAATTTGATTTTAATTCTGATTCATAACCCGTTCATTAATCACAAAAAAATATCATTTAATCGGATTATATTTTTATTTTGAATTATAGTATTGAATAAATAGTCACTTACCCGATGTGATTTTCAAATTGTAGGAATAATGGATATGTACGTAGGACTACCCGGTCCCATTGGTGGGAGTGTCAATGGGAATGTGTTGCATAGACAGGACAAGCATAGATCATACCATATATGGACCAGCCAGGTTTGTCGATATTTGCATGTAGATGTGTATTTTCTTTAGTATTGCACTCGAATCTGACACAATATTTTGTGCATCCAATGATTCTTATGTAGGATCAAAGCATTCTTACGTAGACATTGACCATGAGAGGTTCTAATTCGGGGTTATGGGGCCATGCTGTGCACCCTTGAGTGATGCGTCACTTGTATACTGTAGGTTTTTATGGGTTGTCTCACATTGCCTTTATCAGGTTGGACCCCGCGCTCATCACAGCACTAGTTGAGCATTGGAGGCAGGAGACCCACACCTTCCATTTCCCCATTGGTGAGGTCGCCATCACGTTCCAGGTTGTGGCGGTCTTGTGGGGTCTCCCCATCGATGGTTTGCCCATCACTAGCTCGAAGAGACATCGTGCCACACATGAATGGCAGTGGATTTGTCAGGATTTGCTCGGGAGAACACCACCCAATATAGACATATCGGGTGGAACATTGCGGATTGGGTGGATCACTGAGCATTTTACAGCTCTCCCTGATGGGGCTCCTGCTGAATTGGTTGTACAGTTTGCGAGAGTTTACATGTTGCATCTTATCGGTGGTATTATGCTACTTGATAAGTCGCAAAACAGGGTGCAGCTGATGTTCCTCCCATTGTTGGAATACTTAGACCAGATACACATGTACAGCTGGGGCAGCGCATGTCTTGCGCGGTTGTATCGTGAGCTTTGCCACGCGAGTAGCCCAGATGTGAAAGACATAGGAGGGGCATTGTTATTATTGCAGGTAATAAACATCTTCATCGTTTAATCAGTGTGATATGTAATAAATACATAAGCAAGAGGTTACACATACCTTAATATTTGAGTCATATGTTGATTTGTTTATCAAAAACTAGCATTAATATTGGTATTTATCTGTTCTAATCTCAATGCATATGTTGATTATTGTAAAATGGAATTAGGGAATTACTCCCTCCGTCCCTAAAAGATAGGCCAAATTTTCTACTTTTTTTGTTCCAAAATGTTTCTCCACTTATAAAAGTCAAAGCATAATTTTTTTTTGAACTTTCATATATTGCCCCTTATTATTTCAATCAATACTTATAACACAAATCTGTTGGGAATCAAACTAGAGAGGAAAACTACAAAGGCGGAATTAAAAATTTTCCTATGATTCCCAATCCCATGAATCCAATTATGCTTAATACAAAACAAAACCCTAACTACAAAGAGAATTAGGATAACTTACAGTTGATAAGGTCTTCTCCTTTATGCTCCAAGCTTTGTCTTCTTCTTTTTGCTCCAAGCTTGAACTCTGAGCAGCAATGAATGAGCAGTCCAAGTGTACTACCTCCAACAGTATCCATACCTAACTTGAGCTTGAAGTCCTTTCCTTCTTCTTCCTTGTTGTTGCTAGAGGTGGAGAAGAGAGAGAGAGCACTATGCAAATTTCGACCAGCACTTAAGGAGAATGATTGTGATGATGTCATCACATCATAAGAAGCATTAAATAGCCTTCACTAGGGCCGCCCAAGGGGGGGATTCCAAACCCTAATGGGTTTTGTGTAATTACTATTAATTACACAATAATCTCTCTAATTTGTATCTTATACAACATTGCCCCCTAAGAACAATTTTTTTATTCACTTATACCCTTTCTCTCATAGACATTCAAGCTCTCTTAGCATGATCAGTGTGTGACCCATTGGGTTCACATCATCAAGTAGTAGGTATAGCACATGTTGTACACAATGGAACACTTTCCATTAGAGGGTCTAATTGAAACTCCTTTTAATTCCCTAATTGATTATAACTCATTTATATCAAGTAGGGCTTCTACTAACCATGAATAACACCTAGCATATGGCTCATGGTGTGGTCCTTAATGAGGTGAATAGTCATTTACAAAGAAGCCTTCTATTATAGTTTATCGGTTACAATTACATCCTTCTATTAACACAATGTCTCTAATTGAACTAATAGGACACGGAATTCTGTCAAGTCCCTAGTTCAATTACTTTATAATCATTCATGAATTTCAACTCAATAATGAACTTGTGGAACTCATTTTCATATTCATTCTACCATGGGCCCATAGATTTAATGAGTTATATTCAATGAATGCTATATGAGACATTCACTCTCTTTTTCCTTGAGAGTGATGGATTTCTTGTTGATCACTCACATGTCTTTACACACATAGCATTAGGGCTAATGAACACCCTTACTGTCACGACCCAAATTAATTAAGCCATGATCAATATTAATAAATCTAGTTTAATGAAGAAAATCATTTAGGAAGCACGTGAATGGCACGTGTTAGAAAACCGGTAATTTCAATAAAAATTTCGGCATGACCCATTCGTAAATGGAACATACCGTAACAAAATCCTATATAAAAGAGTTATAAAAGTTCCTGTCATCCACCATTGGTATCATCACATGCTAAATAAACCATATGAAAAAACCTACGAAATTAAAATATTACAAACCATGAGTTATTACTTGTCTAGTACCCATTGGCTGAATACATAGTGTTTAGTTAATACATATCCATAATATTAAAATTTTTCCCATCAAAGCATAGCATCTCAAGGCGAGGTCTCCCCAGCTATGAAATCATCTGAAAAAGGTTTATAAACATAGGAGTGAGTATAAAACTCAGTAGATATAATTTTCATATAGAAATAACCAAAGCATGATAATATAATCAATTACAATCATGCTTAAATTAATTAAAACCCATGCAATGTCATGAACGATATGCGACTCATGTCCATTTAACATAATCCATAATTACCGACCACTCCCGCAGGAGTCTTCGCGCGGAAATGGAGGATTTAAACCCACCTCCAAGAGGACAACACAAGGGTTCCTACCTGGAACCGGAAAGTAGCCTCTGATTCGAGAACACAAGGGTTCCTACCTGGAACCGGAAAGTACCCAGGACCAAAGGAATGAAAAACACCGCTAAGTCCCTTGATCGCTAGTAGTCCAAATCCAATGACCCTTTTTAATATACTTTTACCAAGTAATTAATTAAATTCATTTCATGCATTTTTATGCCAATGAATGCCATGAAAAGCATAAAAACTCATGTATGTGTCAGCTATTCCAGAAATCAACAATATATAATTATTTCATAATCATATAACATGTGGGAGCTATGTAAAACATGTAAAATATAGACCAACAAGAATTTACATAGCATATACATCCAAAATAAACCAAAATATAACAAGTATATCAACCCATATACTCCCAAATGTAATATTCTTAAATATAGGGTTATGTAAACTAGACCCCTCAGTACATGCATTACAAAATATGTATGATAATCCACCCAAATATCACTCAAACTCGTAAATAACACCCAAAATACATTTTTATCCAACATATGTGGGCTTATATACTAACCCATTATCATCCCTACGGTTAAAACCCATGAAAATTACACCTACCTCAAGTATGTTGCATCAAACGTAGAGAAAATGTGTTGGGAAGGTCGGATCTGAGCCTAGAATGCAAGAACAAACTCCAAACTCTACAGATTAGGCTTGAATCCTCTCCAAGCATGTGTAAATTTTCAAATCTAACCCTTAAAACGCGAGTCCAAGCGTTGAAATGAGGTGAGAGAGTCAAAAACCCATGCATGCAAGAGAAAAATGTGATTTTCTCTCTCCAAACAAGCCTTTTCTCTCTCCTCTCTCTCCTCTCTCTCTCTCTCTCTCTCTCTTTCTATAACACTCAAAATGCTGAAAAAATGGGTGTTAGAGTCGTGATATGAAGGTTTTAAAAAAAGGGGTGAGGGGCACATGCGTCATTTGTTCTAAAAAAAATCTACCAGTCGAGAGTTTCAGACGGCTGAAAATAACTTTCAGCCGGCTGAAACTAAATGAAAAAAATTCTCCTTCTCTGGATTGTTCAGACGACTCAAATGTAAACTTTCAGCCGTCTGAAAATTGTCTTTCAGCCGGCTGAAACATGTTTCAGCCGTCTGAAATACACAGACAGCTGAAACATGACAGTCCATCAGGCAATCCCTCATCAGCACTGATCACAGCCTTCTTCTCCATTCTTTTATTTTTCTTTTTACTTTAAGTTATTTAATGAAAATAAGCAAATAACCCCCCATTTGAATCCAAATAAAATATCAAAAAAATCAAATTCCAAATATATCAAAATCTCATTTTTAAGTTTTAGTACAAAATCCAACTCCCGACAGATTTTCCGAAAACAAACATACGAGTAAACCGATCTAAACGTGATAATAAAATCCCATAAAATCACAGATGTCTTAAAATATTATAAACTTCCATTACCGCCAAAAATTATCTTAAAAAACGAAGATTTATGAAAATTCATTTTTTCCCAATACGTAGCCAAATTTTCAGCAGTTTAAGAGTGTGAAATCGTAAACACAACAACATCACACACATGCAATACCCACACGTGACAATACCCGACAAATCAATTAAAGTACATGCAAATTATGCATTAAAGGTGAGATTATCCTAATTAAATGACATGGGTATTACACTTACAGACCCCTAAAAGGATCTGTACTTAGTGTTATCAAACTTCTAAAGTTACATGTATAAGGCAACTATGGTGTCTCAGGTCTGAGGATTACTTGTATCACTATAACAATGAGAAACTGATTGACAGGCATGTTAAAACTCCATTCAGTTTATCTCATATCTTTGGTTACATTCAGTGTACCTATTCTTATAATAGGCACCCACTTATTGGTTGTAGTATCTACACACAAATAGCTTGAGACTAACTATCCTCCTATAGAGTCAACCTAACAAGTGCTAGTCCTATGGTTCATTATTGTCCATCATAGTGAACCTTCAACTAGGAATGTTTTAAGAGTTTAGTACAGAGATATATTTACAGTCTCAAAATTACAACACTTTGTAATTTCATATTCTCAACTCTAACTCCATGGACATATTATGTAAATATAAATGATGCATATGAACATAATAGAATAAGCCCTTTTATTAAATAAATAATAAATGTGACATGCATAAATGAAATCAAATGATTGTTCGTAATCCTTAAATAATCATCTCTATGATTGGCTCTAAGGCATAATCCTAACAATATCTCAATTCTAAATATGACGGGTAATTTTGGAAAGATAAAATTTAATAAATGATAAATCAATGCAATTCTTACTTTTCTTAAACTTCGTGTTTTGTTAAAGTTGGCATATCTTTCTGGGACAGAGGGACTATTATAAAGAAATATAATTTCTTTGAATACCTTCAAATATTTTTCATTTTATACTTTGTATATTTAATCACATGCATTGCACAGATTCGCAAGTGCATTGATGTATATGGGCTGAAATTTCAAATGCTGAAATATGTTTAACTTGCTTGAACAGCTGTGGGCATGGGAGAGGCTACCCCGCCTTGTGCCCCATATGCCTCCTGGTGTGGTCCCAAATGGTTTGCAGCCTATTGTGATCGATGAGGAGAACTCCCTACCACCCGGACCATATGGATGCAGGTAATACGCGTGTGATCAACGATTTCAATTATGTACAATTGTTAATAATCGTGTCTGTGTATACTAATTTCATCATTTTTTACCAATGTAATGATAGGTGGGGGGTTGAGCACAGGCTCAAAAACACCCTTAAATGCATGGTCGTCGCATTTCGTGACCAGTTAGACTAGTTGAGGGCTAACGAGGGACATTTATTATATTCAACGATCCAAAATGTTTTATATTAAATGTCCAATATGCTGCTAAGCCTAATCTTATTAAATTATCTATCTTTCAGTTCATCTGGCAGCTATATAGCGATGATTTGATAGGCAGACTCCTAGCATACTGTCGCTAGGGGATGGAGTTGTGGCGAACGAAGTCGCCACTTATTTTGTTTTGATGTGATTGAGTGGCATTTTCCCAATCGCGTCCTCCGACAGTTTGGCCTCCAACAATTGATTCCTGGCCACTGTGACACGGATGAGCGGTTGCACACAGTGGATCGACAAGGGAAGCCTGAGATACGTTGGGCAGAATTTCACGCACAGTATTTACAGATGTAGGCAGACCGCGCTACACATATTATCGGTGGTGAGTTGACCGGGGAGCAGATGAGCCATAACGACCCATACACGGTGTGGTATCGTAGGCATTCGCGTATATTGATTGGTAATCCGAGGAATCGAATTGCGCTTGAGGATGGATACTATGGATCAGGTACTAGCATGGTGCTCATGGTGAGCTATTTGTTATTACGTTAATATATACATATCTGTTATTACGATATTATTGATCCATTACTAATATATATATATATATATATAATCTTTTGCAGACACGGTACGCGACAGCTATATATGATATAGCTTATCAGTATCTGCACACGCCAACTAAAGATTTATTGGATGCTTTCTATAGAGATATGCAGCGTATACGCCATTTGTCCTTGCAAACATTATAGACCATCGACGAGGTTGATTGATTAGCATCGATTGACATTCCAGTAGTTGCATCCACACCACTATGCGACTCACCGAGTCCGTCTACTCATTCAGAGCCTTCATCGTCCTATGCACACTCTACATCGGTTGGGCCATCTACATCTGTGCCACCACTTGCTCCACGTTGGCTAGTAGACGCATCCACTCTATTTCCTGGTCCGTCATTATCCGATGCGCCATCACCACATGGGCTGTATACTTCTGTGCCACCACAGGGGCCGCCTACCGCAGCCACTCCTGTTCGTGATCCAGCATTATCATTTGTGCCATCACCACATTATGGGCCATTTACATCCAGGCCAGATATGTTTATAGAAGATTATTGGACACCACTGCATGCAGTTATGGCATTATCTCTATCGGTAGTTACTCCCAGGCCACCCTCACATTTGCCATCATTCGGGCCATCCATCGATGCAAACCCCGCCGATATAGCGCATCACACACCTCTACATCAATTGATGATGTCACAAGGACATTGGTGTTGTTGAGCATGTAGTACAATGCGGTGGTAGAGGTAGGGGTAGGAGCAGAGCTAAAGCTGCAGATAGAGGTAGAGGTAGGGCTATAGACCATGGTGTACATCCACATCCCGGTGTAGCACAGCATGAGATCCACGATCATCCAGAACTGGATCAGCAGGATGTTGATGGATGGCCTAGGAAAGTTCGGCGTCGGCCTCCATGCAGTACATAGGTAAGTAGTTGTACATGTGTAGTTTTATGTTTGCTTATGGGTTATAATATAATCTTATATGATTTCTTCCTGTTATATTGTAACTTCAATGTAGATGGAGATTTTAAAATCGTTGGTATTGTATCCCATTTATATTTGACATGTTTTTTTTTTTTTGTGTCTTTAGTTTTTCAGGTACATGTACGGCAACATGAGATAGTGTTAGTATTAATGAAGATGATGAAGATTGGTTAATTTGATACAAATTTAGTTGTTAAGTTTATATATTAGAGATTTCTGCTATTTTTTTTTTTTAAGGTTAGCTAAATTGGAATTTGATTTGTATAGGTTTTTTTGATATAGTTGATAACTTGGGATGTCTAGGTTTTTTTGATATAGAGTTTTGAAATATGATTTATCAGGTGTCAATGTGAAATCTGAATCTTATATCGGTAATGATGTTGTGATTGGATAGTGTTGTGAGTTACACAAGTTTTTCTGATAAGTCGATAACTTGGGATGTTCTGTTTACAGACTGGGACTATGACGAATTTTACATTGGGGTTTGTGATGTTTAAAACGACCTTGTACAATTTTGATATGTGATTTATTAGGTGTCAATGTGAAATCTGAATCTTATATGGATAATGATGTTGTGATTGGATAGTGTTGTGAGTTACACAGGTTTTTCTGATAAATCGATAAATTGGGATGTCCTGTTTACTGATAGGACCATGCCAAATTTCACATTGGGGTTTGTGCTATTAAAAACAATATTGTATAGTTTTGATATGTGATGTATTAGGTGTCAATATGAAATCTGAATCTTATATCGATAATGATGTTATGATTGGATAGTGTTGTGAGTTACACAAGTTTTTCTGATAAGTCGATAACTTGGGATGTCTTGTTTACAGACGGGACTATGCCGAATTTTACATTGGGGTTTGTGCTGTTTAAAACGACCTTGTACAGTTTTGATATGTGATTTATTAGGTGTCAATGTGAAATCTGAATCTTATATGGATAATGATATTGCGATTGGATAGTGTTAGTGAGTTACACAGGTTTTTCTAATAAATCGATAAATTGGGATGTCTTGTTTACTGATGGGACCATGCCGAATTTCACATTGGGGTTTGTATTGTTGAAAACAACCTTGTACAGTTTTGATATGTGATGTATTAGGTGTCAATATGAAATCTGAATCTTATATCGGTAATGATGTTGTGATTGGATAGTGCTGTGAGTTACACAAGTTTTTCTGATAAGTCGATAATTGGGGATGTCCTGTTTACAAACGGGACTATGCCGAATTTTACATTGGGGTTTGTGCTGTTTAATACAACCTTGTACAGTTTTGATATGTGATTTATTAGGTATCAATGTGAAATCTGAATCTTAATGGGTAATGATGTTGTCATTGGATAGTGTTGTGAGTTACACAGGTTTTTCTGATAAATCGATAAATTGGGATGTCCTGTTTATTGATGGGACCATGCCGAATTTCATATTTGGGTTTGTGCTGTTTAAAACAACCTTGTATAGTTTTGATATGTGATGTATTAGGTGTCAATATGAAATCTGAATCTTATATCGGTAATAATGTTGTGATTGGATAGTGTTGTGAGTTATGCATGTTTTTTTGATCAATCAATAACTTGGGATGTCTGGTTTATAGACGAGAACATGCCTGATTTTTCCTTGGCTCTCGGTCATGAAATAAATGGTTAATGTAGCATGATTGTTCGTTTTCATTGTTTGAAGGTAATATTGAGAGTACTCAACTGATAAATATATTTGTAGCAACTATTGTATATATTGTTTTATTGTTGATCAGAGTTTAAAGCCAAATCCCTGAAAATTCCTAATGCTTTGCATATGTGACATTATAATTGTTTTATTCTGGTCTCTATGCCAATTTAATGCTTCAATAGGATTTTATTTTTTTTCTCCCTTTAGTTACCCTTCTGTTGTAAAAGACTAATCATGCATAAATTTTAGAATGCACTCAGATTTATTGCATTCATTTCCAGTATGAACTTAATATCACATACCCTCACCATGTGATAGATTGAACTATAGCCAGAAGATGAAATTAAATGGTTTTATCAAAAACAATTTTAGATTTGATGGAAAATAACTACGTATGCTCTTACCAAGAAAATGCCTTCTCTTCTAACCAGGCTTGTCTAGACGATTTTACTCATCATAACATTGATGTCGCTTGCAATCTACTTGAGACATGTAGCCGTTTTTATTATTGCTCTCCTCCTAGAAGTACTGTATGCATGGCAAGGATGTTGGAAATATTGATGCGCTTGAAAAATGTCAAAAATTTGGATTATCGTCATAGCACCCTCATAGAAAATGGTTATTACCTATGCATACCACCCGAAAAATCTGCACGAGTCCCAAAAGTTTGCCCTCCATTGCATCAGGTATGAATCTTATCAGTTTCAATATTTTTGCAATTTTTTCCAATATTTGATATCAATATTTAACCTCTTATGTGATATTCATTTAGTATATGAGAAAATTGCTTTTCTCGGATCTCGATAAGTCTTCTTCCTAAAATTTAATCTATGGCTTATTAGTTGTCATTATGAAATCTGAATCTTATATGGATAATGATGTTGGCATTAGATAGTGATGTAAGTTGTACATTTGACAAATTGATAACTTAGAAAATGGTTATTACCTATGCATACCACCTGAAAGATCTGCACGAGTCCCAAAAGTTCGCCCTCCATTGCACCAGGTATGAATCTTATCAATTTCAATATTTTTGCAATTTTTTTCCAATATTTGATATCAGTATTTAACCTTCTTATGTGATATATCATTCAGTACATCAGAAAATTATTTTCTCGGATCTTGATAAGTCTTCCTCCTAAAATTTATTCTATGCCTTATTAGTTATCATTGTGAAATCTGAATCTTATATGGATAATAACGTTGGCATTGGATAGTGATGTAAGCTGTACATTTGACAAATCGATAACTTAGGATGGCATGTTTAGAGTAAGTACTTGTGAAATAGTAATATGTTATGTTTATACAAATTTAGTTAGTTATTTACAAAATAGTTGGATTTAATGGAAGAATGGGTAGTTGAAAGCAATGCACCTATTCTTGATAATGAAGAAGTGTACAGTTGGGTGAGTATGGACCAACTAGCACAAATCAAATGAAGAACGATTCTGTAGTTGTAAATAAAGGTAAAGTTGTAGAAAGTTTATGCGCATTTTTTTCTATAATACATAAACAACATTTATGAACTGAAAGTAACAGAGATGTTCATTTTATAATACGTAGAAAACATGTCAGACGAACAGAATGATAAGAATATTGGTAAGCAGTAGCAGGATGGTATAGATGGTGGTATAGAAGAACAACGATTGAGATCGAGATGGTGTTGCTCTTAATGAAGACGGTAAAGATTGGTTAATTTGATATTAATTTATTTGTCAAGTTCAGATAATAGGGATTTTAAATATTTTCCTACTTGCTAAATTAGAAGTTGAGTTGTACATGTTTTTTTTTTATCCCATGTCGATAAGTTGGGACACCCTGCTTACAGACGAGATTATGTCAAATTTTACATTGGATTTTGTTCTACTTAAAACGAATTAGTCGAGTTTTGATATGTGATTTATTAAGTATGTCATTGTGAAATCTGGGTAATGATGTGATTGGATAGTGATATGAGTTGTACGAGATTTTTTGACAAGTCGACACCTTGGGATATTATGTTTACAGACGGGATCATGCCAAATGTTACATTGGATTTTGTTTTGTTTAAAATGATTTATTACAGTCGTCATATATGATTTATTAGGTATGCCATTGTGAAATCTGCGTAATGTTGTGATTGGATATTGATATGAGTTGTACCATTTTTCGTTGACACGTCGATTACTTGGGATGTCCGGTTTATAGCCGAGACCACGCCCGCGGTTACGTTTCTTACAATTTATCTAGAAAGAAAAAATGCAGAAAACATTTAGCTGTGATTAATGCAGTGTCATGTCATCTAACTTGAAACAAGTCGAATGTACCCTCTCCTCTATCATCTTCCCCATTACAACCTTCATGTAGATTATCAATTCCATTGTATTGTATACCCGATCACATGCCATCTGGACTTGACAGTGTGAATTGGACGAGCCCATTATCCATCACCACCTTATAATTATATTCATCAATATTGAATATTCAATAATTTTTTTTCTTTTTTGTTTTTTTTTTTGTAGGGGGGGAGGGGGGTGAGGAAGGAGTGGGTGTTTAAAAGATGTAATTTTCTACATTTAGTTTGGCTGTTTAAAATTTTCATGGGAATTAAGTCCGTCAATCATGTATTACATAGCGTTCAAAATGAACTCATTTTGTTTTTTATGGCTTCTAAAGGATTCTCTATATATGTTTTCTTTTACATTGGCTCAAAGTAGGATCATTTTATAGAGGATATTAGGATTCCTGAAAATTGCTTATTTGGCCATTTGTATTAGATTTTGGGTATTAAGGTAATTGATGCTTTCAAATTTCACTTGACGTCTTTTAAAGATCTTTTCGTAAGTGATTAAAGAAAGAAAGAAAAAGGAAAAAAAAAATTATCGAAAAAGAGATTGTAATGCAACTTTACTTGGTTATCCTGTATACGCAGTTGGACATCGACGTGGGATGTTCTTTCCTGGCAGTTGATGATCCCTCGACTTCCCCTACATTAGGGAAAAAAAATTAAAAAAATACACAAGGAATAATAAAAAGCAAATATTTGGTACCCTGAGTATCCCTTTTTTTTTTTTTTTTTTTTTAAATATATAAATAAATTGAATCAAAGACTTTCATTGACTTTAACCTGGCAATATTAATGAACAAAGGGAATTGGCTTTATATTGTATTTTCATGTGCGAACCACAAAGGGAATTGGCTTTATATAGTAGTATAGCTATTTCCGGGTCGAGGCATACATGGTTGGGAAAGTGGTTTCTTATTCAAAGAACAATACATTTATGATGATATTATTCTGACTTTATCTATCTCCAAATCAATCTCCACATAATTAAATGACGGAGAATTTAAGATATGTTTATCTTTATGCAGGTAAATAATTTTGAGCATTTGGTGTTGACTACTTGTTTCTTGAGCTTCTTAGTTTGATAAATTCATTTTTCCATTGGGGTGGAGTTTTCTTTTTTCCATTTCTACCAATCGTATAGTCTAAAATCTGCTCCTTTTCATCATTTTTTTTCTGCAGAAAAACCTTGCCTCAACCTTATTATCCAAAAAGAAAGAGAAAAATATAAGTCAAATCTCGTAAAAAAAAATTATTTGAAGAAAACATACTCATTTGAAGAAGCTTTATGCTCCACTGGTGTACATATATGAACTTATAAATGTGTCTGCTGCATGCACGTGTGGAAACTTTATACAGTCAACAAAATTGTAAACCATGAATTACACTCTGCGTAACCAGTTGGCTGTTAGATAAGCATACTCTCTGACAACATGCTATCTACCAAAAAAAAAAAACATGGAACCCAAAGTTGCAAGGAAAAAGAAAAGCCTAATCGTCATCAAAACTAAAACATAGTGGGGATTTTCATTGGAAATTGAATGAGAGTTATGTTTCAAATAGCATTTCATATCACACGAAAGTGTAGTAATATGATGATCTCATTATAGTAACCAATATAAATTGCAATAAGGTATTAAAATATTGTAAAGGCCTTGTTTAATCAAGTGTTACGACAAAAAATTAGAGGCAATAAGGTCATTTATTGAAATCTTGTAAAGCCCTTGTTTAAACAATTGTTAAGACAAACAATTAGAATTAAAAAGATATTATCAAGAACAGAATTGACTCCCCTCATCTTAGTTGGTTGAGATTCTAAAATCTCCACTTAAAAGTCTTGGGATCGAGAAATGGCACCCTATACCATAACCACAGAATTGGATCATTTCCAAAAAAATACAATGTGCCCGACAAGGTGCATACATGGACAATAATTGGTTTGGGCTCCTCCACTGAAAGGAGCTAGCCGAGTATTTTTGGTGCATGCATCACCACACACATACCAAAAAAAAAAAAAAAAAAAAGAATTCAGCACCCTAAAATCGTGATGGGCCAACACGATTTTGGGGTAAATCGTGTTGGGCCACCACGATTTACTCCAAAATCGTGTGAGCCAAACACGATTTTGGGCTTTACCTATAACGGTTCCAAGCTGGTGTGGGGTAAGTGTAATGGGCCAAAATCGTGTTGGCCCAACACGATTTTGGGATAAATTGTGTTGGGCCACCATTACCTCAAAATCCTATTGGGCCACCACCTCCACCTGTGTACAGTTCCGGGCTGATAATGGGCCAAAATCGTAATGGCCCACCACGATTTACACCAAAATCGTGATGGGCCACCACGATTTTGGGCCTCACATATGGTCCATCTATGAGTGAGGGGGGGGGTATAAAAACAGGCCAAAATCATGTTGGGCCACCACGATTTACACTAAAATCGTGGTGGGCCACCAGGATTTTGGGCTTCACATATGCTGCGACTTTAATAATGCTCCCAAGTGCAGGATGTCGTGAAGTAATAAATTCTTGGTGAGTCCGAGGTCGAACCACAGGGAAGGGGAATAATTAGCAAAAAAGATTGAGAAAAGATTTTAGAAATTTGGTTGCTTAGTTGCAGAGAATTAGTTTGATTGAAAACAATAATTTAAAAGCACTAAGGTTCAGAGGTCCACTCACAACAAGTATTAGTTATTTACTAACTACTCAATTTTATAACTCAACTGAGATTCATACGAAGGATGACCTCAGTCGGATGATGTAACAATTAATTTTATTCAAAACAATTCTAAAAATATGGATTTATAAGATTGATTGATTTAATGCATGAGAAAACTAGTAATTTAATTCGCAGGGAATTCTAAGCATTCACCGTACCCGGAGTTAACGATAAATAAAAGAATTATACAGAATAAATACTTTGCAAAATAATCAAAATCAATCAAAACTATAAAACCTTACATTAAATCCATGAAAGAGTCATTAAACAAATACCAAATAATTGTTGTAGCTTCACTCCTAGCCTTAGCAAAAGGTTTAGCTACTCATGATAATTGAAAACTAAAGAGAGGTAGAAGAAGAAGAACAAGAGAGAGGTGGTTGTAAAAGAGAAGAGGAGAAATAATATATAGAGGTGCAGCCACCTTTTCCTTTCCATGTGCTCTTAGGGTTTCCAAGAGAAAGAGGAGAAAAATTAGGAAACAAATTGGGAATCCCGGTTTTTCCAGCAGGGCTAACTTGTAACCCATTTTTGACCTACTAAACGTTGAAATCACGAAAAATACGTGAAATAGAATATTGTAGGGCTTCAAATCAGCTTTCCAGGGACACCAATTTCGCATCAATTGGACTTTGGAGTCAAAATTTATGACCAAAATACGGTAACTGCTCCAAACTTCCTTTTTAATCTTCTTTCCAACTTTGGGGTTGCCAATTTCTTTGCTAAATTCTTCTAAAATTAATGCACTTCTACCTTGCAAAGCTTCCATATATTTCCAAATAAATAAAGAATGCTTGACCATAGGGAATTGGCTTCCTACAAAAATAAAACACGCATTAATACACCACTTTAAGCATAAGAGCATGTATCAAGAGAATTCATGTATAATGTATAAAATGTGGAATTAAGTGCCAAATAAATGTGATAATGCCTACTAAAAGTATAACATTAATGCAATTTTAAGCTATTATCACAACCCCCAACCAGCATATTGCTAGTCCCTAGCAATTAAAGCGACTGAAATAGTTTTCTTCAAAAGAAAAACTCAAAACATGGCTACCAATTTCATCACCTTAGCAAAAGAATTAGTTAAAAGTTCAGGACACTTGCAACTATTAAAAACATCCCAATGAATTCAAAAACTCATTGCGTGTGAAGAATTTAGCCAACACAAATATAAACTCAATTTCAAGGTAAAACATGACCCAAATCTCTATCTGAAATATGCTTCAACTCAAATCTCACAAGGATTACACTCAACAAAATAATGCACTCTGAATAAGGTAAAATTCTCGAGTATATGTGAGTAGAATAATGTAGAGCAAGAACAAGAATCTCACATATAAAATATTTGAAAAACGCTATCACAAGAAAGAATCATATAGTCTCATGAAAGGAATGCCAAATACTAAGAATGTACACCACACATTGCATTATAGCTCAGTCATGTCAATATCCAAACCATACTATCCTCAAAATCAAATAGGACTTTTAACAGAATGTAATGTTGGGATAAAGAAGGAATTAAAACAAAAAGGTTATGGTGATAATAAAAAGTGTATCCAAGAATAGTAGAAAGAACAAACTCACTTGAAACAATTTTGTATTCAACTTATTCTTCCAAACTTTGGCAATCAAACACTTTTTTTCTTTTTTTTTTTTCACTTCTCAATACTTCACCAACAAAGCTTTCTCTTTCTTTTTCTTTTTTTCTTTCTTTTTTTTTTCTTTTATTTTTTTTTCTTTTATTTTCTTTTTTTTCATCTTTATTTTTTTTAATTTTTTTTTTAATTTTCCCACCCATTCACCTTACTGAACATTGATAATATCCATTCTCAAAACACTTTGGGAAAAAGGTTATGAAAGAAAGGCTAATCAAAAGGCTCAACGGGCTAACTAGTGGTAATGTATCACAAAGAAAAGAAATTAAAGGCTCAAAGAAATCAAAGATGGCCTAAAATCATCTCTCAAAGAGTGGTATAATTTTTCAATATCCATGACTTCAAAAGAAACAAGTGTGGTATAAAAAATATATTCTCAGCATTCAACCAAAAAAAAGAAATAATGAGACTAAACAATGAAATTTGAGCGCTTCCAAAAATCAAGGTAAGATTAAATATAATAACCCTAAAAAAAAATTAATGGCTCAAATACTAGCAAGGGCTAAAAGTCTCCACATTTTTATTCATCAAGATCTCCAAAATCATCTTTACCTTTCAATCAAGAATCGTATTCATGCGGCTAAAATGCAAGTGCAATGTAATCCGAGTATGAAATTCAATGGAAAATTTTAAACAGGAGTAGCATAATGAACTTCAAACTAGATAATTATGCTAAGGCAACAAAAAATTTTAAGCCAAAAATGTGTAAATCACTGAACCATTTTTTTTTTTTTGAAAAATAAGATAAACTAACTAAGACCAAAATAAACTAACACAACACCAAAATTCAAATAAACTAACACAACACCAAAATTCCCTCCCCCCAACCTAAAAGATACATTGTCCTTAATGTAAACAAAGAAAAACAAAGTAGTAGAGATCATGGAGAGTACCTTGAGGTGCGAACCAAAAATAAAACAAACTCTAATACCTGCAAAATGGTTAGACACGAAAAACACAAAAAAAACAGAAGGGAAAAAAATAAATAAATAAATAACTAACTACCAGTTACTAATTAAGGGTTTGGTAAATCCTGGTAGACAGGATCCACCAAATCAATGGACTCATCCTCAGGTGAAAAATTCTCAAGAAATGGTTTAAGACGTTGTCCATTAACTTTAAAAACATTACCATTCTTGAGATTTTCAATCTCAACAGCTCCATGAGGAAAAACAGTTTTAACCACAAATAGTCCTGTCCAACGGGACCTGAGCTTACCTGGAAACAAATGCAATCTAGAATTATACAAAAGAACTTTTTGAGATGGTTCAAAAGATTTTCTCAAAATATTTTTGTCATGAAAAACTTTCATTCGTTTTTTGTAAATTCTAGAATTGTCATAAGCATCTCGCCGAATTTCTTCCAACTCATTTAATTGCAATTTCCTTAAAGAACTAGCCTTGTCTAGACCAAAATTAAATTGCTTGGTGGCCCAATATGATTTATGCTCCAATTCAACAGGTAAGTGACAAGCTTTTCCATAAACAAGTCGATAAGGAGACATACTGATAGGGGTTTTATAAGCAGTACGATATGCCCAAAGTGCATTGGTTAGCTTCAAAGACCAATCTTTGCGAGTCGGGTTAACTGTCTTTTCTAAAATTTGTTTAATCTCCCGATTAGCAAGTTCGGCTTGTCCATTTGTTTGTGGGTGATAAGGAGTTGCAACCTTATGAGTTATACCATATTTCTTCATCAGGGCCTCAAAAGGCCGGTTGCAAAAATGCAATCCTCCATCACTTATAATGGCACGAGGAATTCCAAACCTTGACAAAACATTGTCTTTCAAAAATTTCAAAACAATTTTATGATCATTGGTTTTACAAGAAATAGCCTCAACCCATTTGGAGACATAATCAACAGCTACAAGAATGTAAAGATTTCCAAAAGAAGATGGGAATGGACCCATGAAATCAATGCCCCAACAATCAAATATCTCAACAATTAAAATAGGGTGCAAAGGCATCATATTCCGACGAGTAATTCCTCCTAACTTTTGACAAGGCTCACATGCTTTACAAAAATTATGAGTGTCCTTAAAAAGGGTAGGCCAATAAAATCCACACTGCAAAATTTTTACAGCGGTTTTCCTTGAAGAAAAATGGCCACCACATGCTTCAGAATGGAAAAAGGAGATGACACTAAATATTTCATTATCAGGGACACATCTCCTAATAATTTGATTAGCACAATACTTAAACAAATATGGATCATCATAAAAGAAATTGTGTACCTCAACCAAAAATCTTTTCTTATCCTGTGCATTCCAATGAGATGGAGTTTTTCCTGTGACAAGAAAATTAACAATATCAGCATACCAAGGCAAAGTAGAAATAGCAAAAAGGTGCTCAGCAGGGAAAGAATCCTTGATTGGCATAATATCCACAGAAGAATCAAAAGTAAGTCGAGATAAATGGTCTGCCACCACATTTTCTACTCCCTTTTTATCTTTGATGGTGATATTGAATTGTTGGAGTAAAAGGATCCATCTAATCAATCGCGGCTTAGCATCCTTCTTGGCGAGAAGATATTTCAAAGCTGCATGGTCAGTGAAAACAACAATAGGGGATCCTATAATATATGCATGAAATTTATCTAAAGCAAATACCACTGCAAGCAATTCCTTTTCAGTTGTGGAATAATTCATTTGAGCACTATTTAAAGTTCTACTTGCATAATATATACAGAAGGTTTATTATCCTTACGTTGCCCCAAAATAGCCCCAATTGCATAATCACTAGCATCACACATTATTTCAAAAGGTAGATTCCAATTAGGTGATTGCATAATGGGTGCAGAGGTAAGCATGCCTTTAAGCTTTACAAAAGCTTCTTGACAAGCTTCAGTCCATTCAAAAGGAGTATCTTTAGATAGGAGGTTACACAATGGTCTAGATATTACACTAAAGTTTTTGATAAACCTCCTATAAAATCTAGCATGTCCTAAGAA
Organism: Liquidambar formosana; assembly: GCA_039720395.1. NCBI lineage: Eukaryota > Viridiplantae > Streptophyta > Magnoliopsida > Saxifragales > Altingiaceae > Liquidambar > Liquidambar formosana. The sequence goes on from CM077823.1 coordinate 27,931,663, forward strand.
TGACCTAACATCTTTAATATTTTTAGGTGTGGACAAATTAGAAATTAATTCAATTTTAGCTTTGTCCACCTCTATTCCTTTTGAAGAAACAATGTGACCAAGCACAATCCCTTTTGAAACCATGAAATGGCACTTCTCCCAGTTTAACAAAAGATTCTTCTCTTCACATCTAATCAAGACTGCCTGCAAATTAGATAAACAATCATCAAATGAGTCACCAAAAATAGAAAAATCATCCATAAAAACTTCAAGAAAATTCTCTACCATGTCACTAAAAATACTAAGCATGCATCTTTGAAAAGTGGCAGGAGCATTACATAATCCAAATGGCATCCTTCGAAAGGCAAAAGTACCAAAAGGACATGTAAATGTAGTTTTCTCTTGATCCTCAGGTGCAATTTCAATTTGATAATACCCTGAATATCCATCTAAAAAGCAGTAATAGGAATGACCAGCTACTCTTTCTAAAATTTTATCCAAAAAAGGCAAAGGGAAGTAGTCTTTCCTAGTGACAGAATTAAGCTTCCTATAGTCAATGCACATGCGCCAACCCGTGGTCACACGAGTGGGTATTAATTCATTATTTTCATTTTTTACTACAGTGACACTAGATTTTTTAGGTACAACTTGAGTAGGACTTACCCACTTACTATCAGCTATGGGGTAAATGATCCCCACATCTAACAATTTCAAAACTTCAGTCCTAACTACATCTTTCATTGTAGGGTTCAATCTACGCTGCATCTCCCTAGAGGGTTTAGCATTGTCCTCCAAATAAATTCTATGAGTGCACACAAGAGGGCTAATTCCCTTTCTATCAGCAATGTTCCATCCTATAGCACCTTTATGCTTTTTAAAAATTTTCAGCAACTTACCTTCTTGTAAGGAATCAAGTTTAGAAGATATTACCACAGGAAAAGTCTCCTCGGGTCCTAAAAATGCATACTTGAGTTCCACTGGTAAGGGCTTTAATTCTAGCTTAGGCACTTTCTCATTTGATGGCAATAGTTTAAGCTCACGGGGTGGTAGCTCTTCAAATTTTAGTCTCCACGCATTCAAGTCTAATTCTTGTGTAGAATCCAATAAACAATAAAGATATGCAATTTCAGGATTCTCATTAAACTCTAACTCATAAGAATTAACCAATTAAGCAAGCCTCTAAAGGATCAGAAAAACATGATACATTAAATTGTTCTTGAACAAGTGTATCAATTAAGTCAACTTCATGAAAGTCATCATCATCCCTAGGTTGTTTGCAAGTATTAAAAATATTCAATTCCAGGGTCATATTTCCAAAAGACAATTTAAGTATACAATTCCTACAATTTATTAAAGCATTGGAAGTTGCAAAGAATGGGCGACCCAGAATCACAGGAATTTGAGAACTAGCATTCAAAACAGGGTGTGTGTCCAAAACAATAAAATCAACAGGAAAGTAAAATTTATCAATTTGGACTAACACATCCTCTACTATTCCCCTAAGTATTTTCACAGAACGGTCTACAAGCTGAAGAGTTATTTTTGTAGGTTTTAACTCACCTAGACCCAACTGTTCATATACCGAATAAGGTAAAAGATTCACGCTAGCCCCAAGATCAAGTAAAGCTTGCTCTACTTTAAAATTACCAATAACACATGAAATTGTGGGACTACCTGGATCTTTATACTTAGGAGGAATATTATTTTGAATAATAGCACTCACCTGCTCAGTTAAAAATGCCTTCTTTTGTACGTTAAACTTACGGTTAACCGTACATAAATCTTTCAAAAATTTAGCATAAGAAGGAATTTGTTTTATTGCATCCAACAAAGGAATGTTGACTTTCACTTGTTTAAAGATTTCAAGAATGTCTGCATTCTGATTCACTTTTTGAGGTGGTTGAAATCTTTGAGAAAAAGGAATGGGAATGGGGCATCTCTCAACTACACTTGACTCGGGCTTATTAAGTTCATTACTACTCTTTGTTTTTGAAAATTCTTCTTTTTCTTTGTCCTTGGGTGGTGGAATAGTTTTATCAATAACTTTTCCACTACGAAGAGTAGTAACGGACTTAGCATGCTCAAGTTGTGTATCAGATAAATTAGAATCACTAATACTAAATTGACCTTAGGGGTTAGGTTGTGGTTGAGATGGAAATTTACTTTTTTCTTGATTGCTTAATGAAGTGGTCAACTTAGTAAAAGTGTTTCTAATGTCACCTATGGCTTGAGAAGTCTGATTATTTATGGTGGCTTGACTCTGCATAAACTGTTGCAATGTTTCCTCTAAACCCTTCTTAGGAGGAGGATTATAAGGAACAAAATTAGAATGGCCTTGAGGGGGTAGTGCAACATTATCATTCCTCCAACTGAAATTTGGATGATTCCTCCACCCTGGATTATAAGTTTCAGAATAGGGTGAAGAAAAATGCTTTTTATTTATATTTATAGCATTTGCTTGATCGTGCAACACCTCTTTAAAAGCAGGAATAGTTGGCAATCATTTGTAGAGTGTCCCACGGTCTCACAAATACTACAAACATCATTCAATTTAGGCACAGACATAACTTCATTAACTTTCCTTAATTCCATGGTTTCTAATTTCCTAACCAAAATAGCTACCCTAGCACTTAAGTCATCATCCTCCCTAAGATGGTACTTACCGCCCCCAGATGGGTTGGTAGAAGGCTTGGACCTATCTAAAGTATCAGTTGTATCCCAAGATTGGGCATTCTCAGCTAACAGATCAAAATAGTCAAAAGCCTCATCAGGGTCCTTATTCATAAATTCACCATTGCACATCATCTCTACAAATTGGTGCATTTTAGGAGTTAAACTTTGATAGAAAAAACTAATGATATGCCAAGTTTCATAGCCATGATGTGGGCAAGAATTTAATAAATCCTTAAAACGTTCCCAACATTGGTAAAACGTCTCATTATCTTTTTGTGAAAAATTCATTATTTGCCTTTTGAGAGCATTAGTCCTATGAAGTGGGAACTGCTTTTTCAAAAATTCAGTTTGCATCTCTTGCCATATGCCAATGGATCTAGGTCTTAAAGCATTAAGCCAATTTTTCGCCTTATCCTTGAGAGAAAAGGGAAATAATTTCAATTTAATGGTCTCTTCACTACAAGTTTGGTCATGAAAGGTTACACAAACCTCATCAAATTCCTTAAGGTGCAAATATGGGTTTTCAGATTCTAAACCATGGAATTTAGGTAGCAATGGAATCATGCCAGTCTTAAATTTGAAATTATTAGCATTCAGAGGAAAAATGATACAAGATAGTGCACTACTCCTAGTAGGCTGCAAATAATCTCTAAGAGTCCTTTTATCATCCCTATCAATATTCTCAATTTGTTCCTCATTATCAGACATGGTGTCAAGTGTGTGATTGTATCCAAGAGAATCAATTAAATTACCACACAAATTTTCAGACTCAACTCTAACCAAACGATGAGTATGATCACGATACCAAATTTGCATAAAAAAAAATAAATAAAAAAAATAAAAAGTTGTGGAAAGAGTTTACCGGATTTGCGAAGAGATTCGCAAAATACAACAAACCTCCTCCGAAAACAATGAGCTGCTATTTATCCACGCTAATCCCCGGCAACGGCGCCAAAAACTTGCTGCGACTTTAATAATGCTCCCAAGTGCAGGATGTCGCGAAGTAATAAATTCTCGGTGAGTCCGAGGTCGAACCACAGGGAAGGGGAATAATTAGCAGAAAAGATTGAGAAAAGATTTTAGAAATTTGGTTGCTTAGTTGCAGAGAATTAGTTTGATTGAAAACAATAATTTAAAAGCACTAAGGTTCAGAGGTCCACTCACAACAAGTATTAGTTATTTACTAACTACTCAATTTTATAACTCAACTGAGATTCATACGAAGGATGACCTCAGTCGGATGATGTAACAATTAATTTTATTCAAAACAATTCTAAAAATATGGATTTATAAGATTGATTGATTTAATGCATGAGAAAACTAGTAATTTAATTCGCAGGGACTTCTAAGCATTCACCGTACCCGGAGTTAACGATAAATAAAAGAATTATACATAATAAATACTTTGCAAAATAATCAAAATCAATCAAAACTATAAAACCTTACATTAAATCCATGAAAGAGTCATTAAACAAATACCAAATAATTGTTGTAGCTTCACTCCTAGCCTTAGCAAAAGGTTTAGCTACTCATGATAATTGAAAACTAAAGAGAGGTAGAAGAAGAAGAACAAGAGAGAGGTGGTTGTAAAAGAGAAGAGGAGAAATAATATATAGAGGTGCAGCCACCTTTTCCTTTCCATGTGCTCTTAGGGTTTCCAAGAGAAAGAGGAGAAAAATTAGGAAACAAATTGGGAATCCCGGTTTTTCCAGGGCTAACTTGTAACCCATTTTTGACCTACTCAATGTTGAAATCATGAACACTTCGTGAAATACAATATTGTAGGGCTTCAAATCAGCTTTCCAGGGACACCAATTTCGCATCAATTGGACTTTGGAGTCAAAAGTTATGACCAAAATACGGTAACTGCTCCAAACTTCCTTTTTAATCTTCTTTCCAACTTTGGGGTTGCCAATTTCTTTGCTAAATTCTTCTAAAATTAATGCACTTCAACCTTGCAAAGCTTCCATATATTTCCAAATAAATAAAGAATGCTTGACCATAGGGAATTGGCTTCCTACAAAAATAAAACATGCATTAATACACCACTTTAAGCATAAGGGCATGTATTAAGAGAATTCATGTATAATGTATAAAATGTGGAATTAAGTGCCAAATAAATGTGATAATGCCTACTAAAAGTATAACATTAATGCAATTTTATGCTATTATCAACATACATGCCCTATACGGGCTGAATTGGGCGTATAAAATGGGCCAAAATCGTGTTGGCCCACCACGATTAACCATAGATGTGGAAATAAGTTATATTTTACCATAACTTTTGAATAAACTTGGTTGTTGACCACACAAGTGGAAAAGACCCTTCTTGAATTAATATATTTATGGAATAAACTATTCTGAGGGCGGCTTCACAAGTGTATCCATGAGCTTGCTGCCTATAGTTAAGAGTTATTACACAAATCTTAAGATATGGATGTTATCATCAGGTATAAGATGTTCTCAATTTTGAGGGGTGGATCAAGTGATCCTAAGGTCTCTTGTCAAACAAGAGGTCTTAGTTTAATTCTCACAAATTCTCTTTAAGGTCACCTTCATTGATGTTGCATGTGGGATGAGGGAACTGCAAGTACGTACTTAGGGATTTAGTTGGGTGCAAAGCCATTTAAAATCTCCTGAGTCCTGATATAAAATAATAATAATAATAATAATAATAATAATAAAAGAGAGAAAAAGATAGAAGATGTACTTCAGATGTTTTATGTAAAAAAATTATTATAAAATGTAGTATTATTTGATTGCATGAACTAATAAAATTTGAAGGTTTTTTTAGCTACATTATATATCATGGGGCGCTCATTCTTTCTCTTCTTACCATAAATTATCAAGAGACAAGAATCATGGGGAAAAGCTCCGATCCTCTCGATTAATTAGACCATTTAGTAAAATCCACATTATTCATACTTTGTGGGTGAGTGCTCTCAAATTTAAGTTTATAGAAAATCATTTTTTCCCCCTTTTTCTTGGGTATGAATGGTCACTATTTACTATGAATAAAGCTATCAAGACTTTATCCACTTTTTTCAACTAGAGTTAGTCTAGTTAGTAGGAGGAGAATCCCTCTATTCTATCAACCAGAGTTCGATTCATCTAGGAAGTACTTCAGGAATTAATTTATGAATGCACTAGGACAATGTGAGAGAGTGTGCCCTTAAGATTGCTGAGGAAGGGATAAAAAAATAAAAAACTAAAAATAAAAATGCTATCAAGACTTTTGGCATTCTGGCCATTATTTACTGTGCATTGATTAACTTTAAAAATAAACTTGATGGATACCTATCATAAGAGGTAGTGTAAGATTTGAATTCAAGGACTTCTCGCTTTTTTAATTTGAAAATTTAAGAAACAATCATTCATCTAAGAAAAACATGAATCTTTGTATGGGTGGCCCCAAAGAATTTAGTGAGGAAAAATACTATAAGTTTACAACATAAGTCATTAAATTTTCTTTTTGGCTGAGGCTTTTTGGACTCTTCACTAAAATCATGTAAACGTTCACAAGTCATCGCCTTTGCTCTCCTATTTTTCATCAATCTGCCTACCTTCATGGGCGAAGCCAGGAATTTTCAATTGGGATGGCCCACCCCCTTCCCTCTCTGCTTCACAATAGCCACATAATTCTAATGCTAAAAACCCCTAGAAGATATAAATAAGCCAAAAATCCCATCAAATGGTTAGAATTTTTATATGAACCAAACCTTTTAAGCACATGAAGATGAAATTTGAGATGAATTGATGACTTGATAAACATCAATGGATCAGATCTAAAAAAATTTCTAAATCGTTTTTTTTTAACATTCTACTTAGTAGAGATCAAGGAGATAACTAGGGTTTTGGTAAGTGGAGCGACTAGAGAGTCTCTTGGACAAAGTGAAGGACTAATCCAAGACAACTGGTGGAGACTAACATGTTAAGTAATTGGGATAGAGATGATGTTTTGGGAGAATTAGAAAGAAGTAAAGGAAAAAAAAAAAGAATAGTTAGAGTTAACTTGTAAATTATTTTACATAAATGCCCTCGTTTATGAGTTATCTTTTTTTCCATTTAGCTAAGGTTATTTTGGTAAACCACAAATAGAACTTGATTCTGTGAGGTGCGTTCCATAATTTGAGGTGGCCATCTGTACAATTTCTTAATAAAATCAAATTCTATTAAACCAAGTGTCATATTTTTCTAAGAATTTGCAGTGGTTATGACCCCCCTTGTCTGAGCGGGGCTCCGCCTTGCGGCTATGTTCCTTTATATTTTCTACCTTCTTCCAACCATCCATCAAATTGATACATATTCACTTGTCGTTTTGGATTTTTTTTCTTACCCAAAACTTGATGTTTTTTGGGTGGTTTAGTTGGAGGGTGCCAAGACTTAATATCGAGAAACGATATTTTTGCCCTTCTATATTGGGAAATGATATAGAAGGTGGGAATGATTCTTTCTAGCCTCGAGGTTTGCTAATCGAAGAACAAGGGAAGGAGATTTTTGAGCCGCATCTTCTTGTTCGTTTGAAGCCTCCATGAGGTCGAGTTAGGGTTTTGCAATAACAAGAAGAAGAAAAGAAGAGAAGAAGAAGAAGAAGAAGAAGCAGAAGGTAGGGTAGGAAGAGGAGAGGTGAGTTGTACGGTGAGAAGTGATTTTAGTTGGGTTCAATTTATTATTTTAATAATGCTTATGTCAATTTAAGCTCTAGTTAGTGGAAAGGTCCACTAACTTGGCAGTTGCTCCATTCCTCTATGCTAGGTTCTTTGGGTGGTTATGTTTTTATCTATATATATATCTATCTATATCTATATATTATATTATATTATCTATATCTATGCTACCTATAAAAAATTGAATGTGAGAAAAACTTTTGATTAACTAATATACCTTTATTTTAAATTTTAAATACACAACTAACCTTCTACACCATTTTAATTTTATTGTAATTGAATAGATGACAACTACTACTGTAGTAAAGTTTATACAGGAGACATCTATACTCTTGTAGTTAACTTATACAGGAAACGTTTCTCTTTGTATTTCATTAGAGTTTTATGCAAGGTCATTCTTTAACTTTTTTTTTTATTGTGAATGGATGTTTCTCCATCAAAACTTCAAAGAAAATAACAAGATTTGTTGGTTTTCAATCGTTAGAGGTTGGAATTTGGTAAGCTTGAATTCATTGTTTTTCTCCATAACATGTATGATGATCATTTCATGATTATGATATACTTACGAAATTCATCTATGTTACTTTGATTTGTGCAAATAGATTACTTATTTTATTTTATTTTACTCGAACTCATCAATTACCAAAATATTATACTTTCAACTTATTAAGCAATGACATTTTTGTAAATTGGTGACAATACATATCTTCAATAATAATTAATTTTTTTATTATTTTAATTTTCATTTCAAATTGTTGAAATTTTATGATTAATCAATATAATATTGTGTTACTATATATTATTAGGAATTATTATATTCTAAATTTATTTGTGACTAACTTAAAATTTTTCAAATTAGTTATACTACTCGCTATAGGTTTCATTAGAAGTAAAAATATAACCAAACCGATATTAATATCTAATTCTCTAAAAATTATTCTTTTATTTATATTTCATATTATTGAAAAATAACTACATGCAACTCATGTGTGCTTACAGCTAGTATCTATAAAAGGCTGAATCTTAGAAAAACTTTTGAACGACTAATATATCCTTATTTTTTTTAAAAAAAAATACACATCTACCATTCCTTTAATTGAAATGCATAGTAAACATTCTTATCATTTGGTAACAAATGAAAGTTAGATTTTAACTCAAACTCTTAACAAATTAAAATTAGATTCTTACTCAAATTCTTTTTCCTAGAGCAACTATCAAATTGCATGATAATATATATGAATATAAACTCTTTAAATATTCCGTTTTATGAAGAAAATTTTTTTTGAATGTATATCTAAAAGGTTTTAATCTTTCATTGACAATTTTGATTATTATAAAAAAAAAAAAAATGTACTTTTGAATTTTAAACTTTATCTTTTATGAAAAAATATAAAATCTTTATGTATTTATTATTTTGTATAACTAATATTATTTAAAAATATTTACGTGCAACGCACATGTACTATATCTAGTTTTAAAATAAAAAAAAAAAATAAAATAAAAATAAAAGAAGAATGGAACTGTTTTGATAAAATTTCTTTATGTTAAATTTTTTTTTTAACCTTCGCTGTGTACTTAGTCATATTCAAATACCTGTGATTGAGATTTAGCGTGAAAAATATTTTACATCTCAATGAGGATTTACTCCTTCACAGTGATTTTCTGTTTGGCTAAGTTTGATTTTGAAGCAGGGATACCGTGAAGAATTAGAAAGAGGATGTTATTGCTGGCTAAGTTTGGGGAGATTGGAAGAGGAACGAAGTTGCAGTCAAATTGAAGAAGCTCCTTTAATACCTTTTTATTGTAATCAGGTTTGAGAAACAACAAGTTTCAATGTCAATGCCATTGTTCATTAATTGTAATTTGGTGAATTCAAGAATTCAAAATAGAAAAACATTAATTCTTTTTCACCAACCAAAACTCTAAAGCTGCGTTTGGTTTAAGGGAATGAAATGAAATGGAATGGAAGTGGAAATGGAATGGAATGGAATGAGAATGGGTATTCTATCCCAATGTTTGGTAAGGGGTGGGAATAGAATGAAAAAGTAAAGGTGGGACCCATTTTTAATGATTTTTACTCCTTAAAAGGAGGAAATAACCATTCTTCTTGACTTGGGAAGGAATGGCTATTCCCTCATTGGAGGGAATAGACCCCCACAAGGGAATAGCCATTCCATTCCTTTATGCAACCAAACACTCACTTTTTTTTGGAGAATGGAATCACCGTTCCGTTCCATCCTTTATTCCCACCTAACAAACATAGCTTAAAGAGTTTCAATGGGTGTGGGGGTATGTTCACCATCAAAAATATCAGACCAATGGTTGTTGGCCACGTGTGCAGTAATACATTGGCAGAAATTGTTTTAGTATGACAAATGGCTTGTGGCCATTTGGTAAACCTGAGTTATTTAGTGGATGAAACACTCAAGCTGGACGTTTTTAGGGTAGTTTAGCCTTTTACATCTTAGGGTTGTCTTTGTATAAATATAGCACTTTGCATAATGAATCAATTCAATCACTTTTTGCAAACTTACACTATTCAAATATCTAGAGGCAAGCACACATGAGGGAAAGAAGGTGCAGTTAATCAAGCCAACATGTCGCAATTTCATTGGTTCGAAAGTGGGCAAACAGACAAAAATAACTTTAATTTGTTTCATTCAAAGTAGTTATTTGATCTCCAAAATGACAGGAAAAGATCACCACTTGGCAGGATTCTATTGGGGAATACAAGGACTACAATTATGGGCAGAAAATCACTATAAATACAAGATCAAGGCAATCAGAAGACCTCCTCCTCCAATGTTCAACAAAATCTTCTCCTGTAGCAAGTTGCTTTCAATTTATCCTTTAAGTTTTCATGTAGAGTGATATTTTAACTTTCTTGTAGAATTAATCCTTAGTTGTTTCTTCTCCTTTCATCTCTCTTTCTATTGCTCTGAGTGAGTTTCTTCCCTTCTCCCTCAAGTTTCTCTGAAATTTGTTCGAAGAAGACGTTAACAGTTGGTTGTTCTATTGCTGTACCATCTATGGAGGTAATAAGGATTGGATGTGGTTTATTCGACTTTTAGACACTTCAATTGCATGCATTGTTAGTTTCTTTCATAGTATTAAATATTACAGTTTCTCAGACACTTTATATTGGCGAATTTGTTAAAGTCTTCTTCATTGAGGCAATTTAAGCCTATGCCTGATGTTAATTGGCTTTCGTTGAGCCTTTTCATACTTTGAAAAGTGGAAGTTTAAACTTTTCTGGCACGCCCTCATACAATCACACACATATTCAGTACCTCGAAGGTTAGAGATCAATCTTTGGTCGAACACACATGCCTCCATAAAAGAAGACATCATGTGTCTTCACACAAGTAAGCATGGTGGTTACAAATGAATAGACTGGAAAATCCATCAACAATGGAAGTAACGATCTGAACACAAAATATTCAATGAAAGCCATTTGAGAATCTTGCGAGAGCAATAAAGAGTCAATTAGATGAACAAATTATTGAAACAAGCGCTTCCAAAAACCCTAGAACACGTGAAGAAAGACAAAGAGGGCCATGGGAACAAAATATAGGATGCTAAACGAAGAAGAAATTAGGAATATATAGTTTAGTTATGACAAACGACAAGGTTTATTGATTACCAGTTTACCACCCACTAACAGAAAGAAATCAATATAAGTGGAATGGATCTACCACTTTGATACCATGTTATAGAATAAAGAAGACTAGAATTTTATTGAAAAAAAAAGAACCATGATAGGGTTAATATAGATTACAAGACCTAATAACTTAGGATAGAGAGAATCATGAAATAAAATATTTGGAGAGAATCACTCCACTAATTCGCCAAAATCTAAATCTTGAAACATATTAAACGGTGTATCGCACTACACCACACAACCTTAGACCTCAACAGGCCTCTACTACTAAAGCATTAAGGGTGTTCCTCTTTCTACTATTTTGAAAGATTGGAAAGCAGTGTGCTCTTTTAAACCTCTTTGCATCGACAAGACTTGGGTGTGGTTTCCTTGTCCTTTTGGAAAGATCAAGTTTAATTTTGATGGGTGTGCTTTGGCCTATGGGAAAGCTGGGGTTTTGGCAGTGAGTGGCATCTTTAGGGACCATTTGAGCAACCTTGTCTACAACTTTTCCATGTCTCATATTTTGGGGTTTGCTCTCAAAGCAGAATTTAGAGCTTTCTTAGTCAAGGGCTTAAATATTAGATACAAGAGAAATATTGACGGTATTGATTTTTTATTTTTTATTTTTGAAAAGGTAAATCCTATTAAATGAAAGGAAAAGAGGAAAATCCCCTGTACAAGCAAGGTTTACACAAAAGGAACAAATGATATAAGGCAATTTATAGTCGATTTAGAGAAATAATGAAAATTTTCAGTAAAATGTGAATTTTCGATGAAATTTTGGAAAACAATGAATAATAATTTAATAAAAATTTTAGAATTAAAATATTGCAAATTAGATGTGCATAAAAGAAGTATGTGGTGTGTAAGGTGCAAAAAAATTGCAGTGTTGAGCAAACGAAGAATACCAATTTATGCAAATTTAAAATTTAAAATTTAAAAGTCACGTAACATTAAAATACATATCATTTACCCAATAATAAGTGTCTATATATGATATGTAAATTTATCTTGAATGAATGTTGAAACTATATTTTAAAATATGTGAAATAGTAAACTTAATGGAAAAAAATACTATAATAAAAAAAATGTGTAGGGAACTTTTTGATTCATAGCATCTCATCCAATTTATGAGCTATTATCTTTTGATGAAAAATAATTATAATAACAAATTTTTAGAAAACAAGACCTAGTTTTGAACATCAGAGCACCATCTAAACGTAATACTACAACTCCAACCCCTCATTGAAGAGTTCGTGGTCCAGTTTTAGACCCATACATGTACTATCTAAACGCGGATACTACAACTCTTTCCATTTACTACCTGTGTAGTTTTCTTGTAAGGTTAATTAGAGTGAGTTCAGATGTTTCACTTCATGCTATTTGCTGTAGTATTGTTATTATTGTTCACACCAGAGCACCATCTTTTTAGTTGCTCAATATACTTTTTACTATTTCATAATCTGCCTGTGGAAGGTAAATTGATTAGCATTGTTATCATATATGTTGAGATTTAAAAGCCTCCTTCCTGTACACCTTTTCTTTTCATCTTTAGCTTTTGTGCTTTGATGCAGAATTCTCTTTAACCTGATTCAAACTGTCAACAGTTCCTGGAGACAAGTTCTGTGGATTTAATTTCCAAGGGAAATACTTATATTTCCTCTCGCCAGAATGCCGCAAATAAGTTGCTGAATAAGGTTTTCAAAGTTAGGTTGGGCAGAGGATTTTATGGAGAGTCTGGTAAGAAAATATCACTGTATTTAATTAATTATTCCTTTCTATTCATCCTCCTACTTTGGACTGGTTACTTTGATAATATGGGCTTATATACAGTTTCCTCATCTGTAACTATCTGCCTAATATGGGTTCTGGATGTGCCTTTAAATTAGATTATGTGACATCGAATATAAGAGATGCAACACTTCTTTCTTTCCTTTTTTTTTTTTTTTAAATAACATTCTTATAATCTTAAGTTCTTTTTTCTTTCTTTTGTTTTTTAATCTAAAAAGGTTTTCAATCCTTTGCTATGGTACCTAGGGAGTCAGAGCTTATGGAAATTCTAACTTAAGTGATGAAATTGGGAAGCAACTTAGTGTAAAGAGTGCTGCTGCAACTTGTAGCATATTATTCTCCAAAACAATTCTGACTGGAGAGTCAAGAGATTCTGTTAATTCTATTCTGTGCAACTTGTAGCATATTATTCTGTAATCCTCACCTCTATTTGTTTTGAATCCTACCATCATAATATCTGCTAATTCTATTCTGCGCAACTTGTACCAGTAAAAACACGTATGACAATACAATACAAGCATTACTTCACTGGACAGCCATCGACCACTACACCCTTGGCCGTTGGACAAATTGCCAACTCACAGTGTTCACCATTTGTACCCCACCAAGACAAGCCGCTTTTATTCTCCATGCCCACTGAGAAGTACAATAACACTCCCATGAAAGCCACCCCAGCATCCAGAGCTGCTGATAGAATATAATTATACCGCTGCCACCACTGCTTCCGGTAACGGAAGACAAAAAAATTGAAAATTGTTCCAACTAAAATCCAGGCATTGTAGTTTAATGGTGTTGCTGCCGGCATCACAGCAATTGCTCCCAGTAGTACTGGTAGGTTAATCAGGGGAATCCAAGACTGCTTGGGGAATACCTTATGCAATAGCCAAACTCCAACTGGTCCCAGTGCACCTCCGAGGAAGAACCAATTCATGGCTGGATAATTTCCGAGAGTTCCAAAGATTCTTTTAGGTCCTACCAATCCCCATATAATGGATGCATCAAAGAAGAGCCGATCAACAGGGCATGTCCAGGGACTGTCAGGGGGGAGGAGATCATCCTGGCATATGTTCGTAATTGAAGTTAGCAACCACCATGCCACTGCAAGGTTGATTGTTCCGGCGAGCATTGTTCCCATAAACTGTGACATAGCACATGCAAGTGCAACATAGAAGATATGTCAGAAATTGTACTGAAAAAAAGTGTACACTGATATGCAAGAATATTTTATTTCACATAATTTAGGAAAAGTGAATATTTTATTTCAGCAATATTGCAACCCTAATCTTCTTTTGGCAGTTATGGATTTTTAAATCTATTGGTTGAACCTTGCATTTCTATGAGCATTTAGGGTGCATGTTTTGGAATCCAAAATTCTGATTAAACTCTTAGTGGCCATCAGTAGAATCAGTCTTCATTGAAGATATTTCCCAAAAAAACCCTTCGTTTCTGAATAATGTCAAGAGTACTGCTATGGATCCCTTTAAAGGGACCCATAGCATTTTCCTAGTGTCAAACATATTACATGTTGGCTGCTATTAGCTTTAACTAGGGTTCATTTCTGTTGCTTTTAGGTAGTACGTATCAGATTACTAAGAGAGAGAACAAAAGTATTTACCTGCACTAAGAACATTGATCTTGGAGGAATCTTCATGTAATGCCCTAGCTTGAAATCATTGAGGAAGGAGACAGCCTGAGCCATGCTCATATATCCATAGGTTTTGAAGCATACGTTAGCTATTGGTCTTCCTGGATATATGATACCCACGACATACTCTGTGATTAGGTTGAGACCTGGTGTCTGTATATAGAGCATCAGCTCATTAGTGGGAGGATCGCAGAATTTACATAGATATAGACTGTTAAAATGGTTTCATATATGCCTCTTGAGATTCTTAAATTAGCCATTAGGGAATGCCATCATGATGACCGACTTCAATCATAAAGTCAGAAAATATGATTTAATTGCTCCATTCAAGAGGAAAGATGTAAGTTTCTCGAAATTGCTGATTATCTGCAACTTCGTAAATTATATTCACGAACCTAGTATTTTGAGTTTTTGCAAGGACACCTAACATATCTGTCGTATCATGATTTGTGTAGCCAAGGCCAAATGGTGAAGAAAAAAGAAATGATGAGAAGTAAATGAGTTCACTTTATATCTCATGCTGCAGATTAAAAGAAGAAAAGGAAGGAAAATAGTTCAACTCAATGACCTGGTTTGTTGTGGCTGTAATGATGCTGATTGGAAGAGTAAAGATAAAGGCTATGGCACTGGCAAACAGAAGTCCCCACCATGGCATCTGAACCTGATCATTCAAGAAAATGCATAGTACAAGAGAGACTGCAAGTGTCCCTCCAAGCAAGATGTAAAACCACGAGGAAGGTATGTCCTTGTATTTCCTCATCAATCTCGTATGAATATCTGGCTTTCCATGGTAAGAAGCACGGTATCGCTCATAGATCTCCCTGTTGATTATAGTTGTACATTAATAAACTTCTTGTTGAGTAAAAATCTAATAGTTTCAGGTAGTAACTGTTTCATTGTCATTGTAATAGAAGATGTCGCTCATATATACTTATGTTCTGCTTAAACTATTGCTAGAAATTATGATATAGTGTACTTATTACTATTGAAGCAAGATTAAAAGAATTAAATCTCAGTATCTATTTATTTTTTTAAAACGCTTGGTCTTATCACTTTCTTAACATAAAAGTTACACTAAACGACTTCATATAATTGAGAAAGAAGACGTTGATTTCATATAATTGAGAAAGAAGATGTCAACTTCATGAACTTGAGAAAGAAGACTTCAGATCTAAAAGCATCTAAGAATTGATAAGTAATACATTACCTTCCATAAAAGAGGGCCACATGAGAAAGGGTGGATGCAACAGTGGCAAAACCAAAGCCATAAGTGAGAGCGAAGAACATGCTTAAATGAATCCGGCCTTGCTCCTCATACTTCCCTAAATCTATTTCGAACTTGTCATTCACTATAGCGGATATGTTGTACTTTTGACCTTGATTTGTAAACAAGTGTGAGGAGAAAATGGGAAATTTTTGTGCACCGTACAAGTCGAATCCCCAGTAAGCTATGGGAAGTGCAATGTAGATTACCAAGACATAGCCCACAAAGACGTTGGCAATGGCAAAGAAAGGGTAAATAAGGGGGCTGAACAAGAAGGATGCCACGGCAGACCAGTCGAGTGTTAGAGCTCCAAGTCCAAGGCCCCTCATGCCTGACCCGATTTGCTGGGCTGTGACTGACTTGGAAAATATCCAGCAGATCCATGATATGTTTGTGAGTGTTGAGAAGAGGTACCCTGGGACCGCATACCAAAGAAAACTGCAAAATAGTGCAATTAGGAAGAACTTTGCCCTTGACATGCGTCGCTCATCTTTCTCATGCAAAGCCCTGCAAATTTAAATCAAGCGACTCTTATGGACATTAGCTTATAAACAGTTTATGTAGACGATAGTTGTCATGTGCAGATCCAAGATTGTGGGCAGTTATGACCTAAGAAAAATCATCTGTAATTTAACCATGTTTAAAATGATGATGCTCTAATTCTGGAAAATGGAGAAAGAGGAGAAAATACAAAAGAAAACTCAAAAAGTAACCCAGCTCGCCACCCAGAGGAATCTACCAAGCGGATAAGAGCAATAGAAACAAAAGGAACTCTTTCTTCTTAGAAAGCCAAAGGCTGAATTCTCATTCAAATTCTCTAAAAACTTTCTTTCAAATACAAGACTAAAGCTTAAATAACCTAAGCATGGAACAACCCTCCAGCAATGGGTATAGTACGTCTCAAGGCAAACACAATTTCCAAGCAAGAACGAGCTACATAGCGAAACAAACTTTGAATGAAAATTAATAACACCTAACAAAATTTAAAGAGACTCTTAGGGACTTAAAATATGACTTAAAGGACTAGCAGTCTTGAAATTATAGCAAG
This sequence comes from Liquidambar formosana, assembly GCA_039720395.1. Classification (NCBI taxonomy): domain Eukaryota; kingdom Viridiplantae; phylum Streptophyta; class Magnoliopsida; order Saxifragales; family Altingiaceae; genus Liquidambar; species Liquidambar formosana. The sequence continues at coordinate 27,948,373 of CM077823.1, forward strand.
CAAAATAAATAAATTAAATTGGAACAGAACCCAAAGTAGAAGACACTAGAATTTTGCAGTCCAAGAAAATAGTATCTATTCATCTTTAAATCTGAATGTGCTCGGGATGCTCCAACTAACGAGCCTTACTTGCTTTCGAAGTCCTTCGAGTCTAGTTTCAAACCCAACAAATGGTTCACGGTTTCAAGTCCCGAGGACAAAGTTATGACTGTTTTACTGCGACCCCTATCCAAGCTGACTGTTCTACTTCAGCACTGAGAATTTTACTAGAATTGGCTCTTTGGGCATTTTCTTTGGACTGATCCTTTGGGGAATTTTACTAGAATTGGCTCTTTCCCGTGTCATGCTCATATGGATGAATGACCATAAATACCATATAAAGATACAATTAGAAGCGAATGCATTTGTGTAAAGTGTTAAGGTGAAGATGAGTAAATTGGGTGCAATGGTTTGGTTGTGTTCGATGAAGATCAAAGTATTGTGCCAGTTAGGAATGGTAAGAGTCAAATTGAAAAAGCTATGGGGACATAGTGAGGCTAAAATGATCTCAGGTTAAGGTTGTGAAAGAAGACTTGATGGCTTATGATTACACATAGATGTTAATACAAAATACAATGTTCCCTATGCCGAACATATATAACTGCAAAATTAAGATTTAAGGAGCATAATAAAGTGAAAACAATGTTAAGTAGAAACTGGTAAACCCATGCTAATGGAGATTTTGCAAACAAATGGATGAATAATGCAATAGGGTTACATTTATTTATTTTATTTTTTCGTTAGTTCGTGTAAGACAAATTATATGAGGATTAATGGGTTTTTGGATATAACAGGAAAAGTACCTGTTTGGAAAAGTAATTTTCTTTTGATTGCATTTGAAAGCCTGATTTAATTATCTTGTTACATTTAAAATGACAGAGAGCCAAGAGAGGAAAGATAGGAAACCAGCTTCGTAGCTCTTAAACAAAGAATTTGTTTTGTTATATCCTAGACAATTTTCTCATTCAAGATTTCAGACAAAATTTAGGTGAGCACCTCTCTGTTTTTCATATATGGCAAGTTTGTGGCTTGCTATGAAAGTAAGTCATTTCATTTCACTTCATTTTCATGTGGTTCCCAAGCTGCTCTAAATTTATTTGAATAAATTTAGAGCATATGACTGCTTTCGTATATTGGCCACCAATATGACTTCTACCATTTTGAATTTTAGTTTCATTCATCATATATCAGCAGCATCAACTTGTTCTCATTATCGTCATCATGATTTTATTATTATTATTATTGTTAGGAAAAGGGTAAAATGCAAAAAACGCCCCTCTATTATTACCCATTTTGCAGGATACCCCCCTCTATTAAAAAACTCAACAAAAAACCCCTTATAATGTCTCAGGGGGGTACATCGTTAACAAAAGTTTGAAAAGTTCGTTTTGCCCTTTCTTTTTTTTTTTTCTTTTTTTTGAATAAATAGTTGATTTTAAATTGATAATATTGTTATATTATGAAACGGTGTCGTTTTTATAAGAAATAAAAATAAAATAAAAGTTTCGCTCCTCCATTCCTCTGGCAAACCAGTCCGGGAAACAGGGAAGAGGAGAACCATGGCAGTCTTCTACCCTCCATTGCAGCCCTCTACTCGATCATCGAATTCACTCCAACATACAAGCATGAATCTGTAGTCAAAGCAAAGGGGGGAGAAGAAAGAAAAAGCTATAGGAGAAGAGCAAAATGGAGAAAGATTGGAAAAGAAAAAGGCAAATTCTCCGGTCATCTTCAACGATGACCCAATCTACCAGAATTAACCAATTTCCAGTAACTTCATGTCCAACCACACATATACACCACCATCAATCAACCACTATACACCACCCTCTCTTCGGCAACCAATGATTGAGTCAGATGAGAAGCGACACCATCGGCAAGGTCAATCACCAGCTGACCCCTCTCCCTCGTTCACCTCTCCCTCAAACTGCTTTACCAGGTTAGTCACCGACTCACTTAAGGCTTTACTTTTTTATTTTTCCATTATTTAACCCATTATCTCTCCACGAAAAAGAATATCTGAGCCTCCGGTGAAGCAAACTAATAGATCCGGTGAAGCATACCTCCGACGGACCCTCAAGTGAAGCCTACTGTCAGATTTAAACCTCTGATAATGCAAAACTGCCAAATCCGGTGAAGACCCAAAAAAAAACTTATCCTGGAAGTCAGATTTGCCATTTTTCGTGGGAAGTTTGACAAGGTTCTTGACTCCGGCGGTGTAAGCTTCGTCGGACTGGTTTAGTGTTGTCAGGGTTTAATGATTGTTACAGTGAATTACAATATGGGTTGTAGGTTTTTGATGGGGTTTGTGTGGTGGTTTGATTGGGTATATATATCTTGTGGGTAAGCTCACCGGCACCACCATCTCGCCATGATTTCTCTTGCCGTCGGCGCAAACCATAACCCCTGTGCCGGTGAGGTAGCCATGCCACGACAGGAGAAAGGAAGAGATGGAGTGTGTAAATGAAATCACTAAGGGCAAAAACGTCACTTTAGTATAGATAAGGGTAGTTTTGTCTTTAAAGTAGTAAATAGTGTCACATGCTAAGCACGTGATACTAAACCAGTTAGTTTTCTTAACGGTCAGTTGGACAGGCAGGGGGCAAATTGTCAACCCTTAGTAAATATGAGGGGTTTTTTGTTGAGTTTTTTAACTAGAGGAGGTATCCTGCAAAATGAGTAATAATAAAGGGGGGTTTTTGCATTTTACCCTTAGGAAAAAGGACCCTGTGCTCTCAATGAATGACACTTTTTTGGCAAGTTGTACCACTCAAACAAATGCTTGTGGAGTGCTAGTTGTGAAATAATAAAGGTGCTGCATGTGACCTTTGTGGTTGGTAGTTTAATACTCCAAATAAATCAAAAGACGGCACCCTGGATTTATAATATTTTTTTGTCCACTTTTTTCATAGCTCAGATTCGGTGTTGAATTGTGAGGTGTTTTGGGTCGTCAAATGGATTTTTGGACAGCTAAGATTGAAAATAAAATAACCTCGATGGCAACTTTTTGATATTTCAATCTTTATCGTCCAAAAAACCATCCGACGACCCAAAACACCTCAGCACGGAAGAGTTTTTACAACTCTGCACCAAATTCTTAATCTTTTTTCATATCTAACAAAACAAAACACCCCAAAAATTTAGGCAGCAAGTCGGTTCCATGTATGCATGTCGGCGCCAAGCATTTTTAAACGAACATGCAGACATGCGTGGCTTAAGTGTGATTGGGAGTGGAGTGCCTAAGTTGACCTATAAAAACATTTGGATTATTGGCCGTTTTTATGGAATTAGGCCAATGTCCTCAACGTTTATGAACTTTCGCTATTTAATATTTGGGCAAGGCTATTGCCACCACATAAAATATTCTAAGCCCCTCACTTAGTTTATATTTTTTCTTTTTAAGGTTTTATGAAAATATAAAAGGTTTTTATGAAAACTAATCACATAGCCTAATAGAAAACATCATTCCGGACAACTTTGTAGAAGAAATTTTTTTTCAAAACCTATCATTCTAGTAGGCTTTTTGGCCATTTTTCATTGAAAATGTAATAAATATTATAAATGACCAAAAAGTCTACTTAAATGACAGATTTTGAAAAAACTTTATTTTACAAAGTTGTTCAGAATGATGTTTTTTAGTGGACAACACGGCTAGTTTTCGTAAAAACCTTTCATATTTTTCATCAAACCTTAAAAAGTGTAAACTAATAAGGGCGTAAAGTATTTTATGTGGTGATAATAATCTCCATCTTAATATTTTTATAACTCTTAAAAAATTTATAATATTATCCCAAAAAAATAAATAACAATTTATAATATTCATGCAATTTTGGGAGATTCTTTGGTGCTATTATTTCTCTCAAGAGCCATAATCAGCCTAAGCCAATCCCATGATCCAATAAAAATCCCCCCATCCCCACCCCCCAAAAAGGAAATTTTAAAAAGAGAGATAAAAATTCATCTGCATACTAAAAATTAACGATTTGAGTGAGCCTAGGATGCACCAAATTACGTACCGGAAAAGCGAGACCTGGACGAGGGTGTTGGGCCACCACATATGAGCCGGCTCCACCACGTACTTCCTCAGCAGCCCAGCCCAGCCCAGCCGTATCCCAACACCTGCGCCCATCACACCCATGCTCACGTTAGCAACAACCAATTAACTTCGGGTAAAACACAACACGAAAGCAAACTATTGTTTATTCAGCATTCTGGAGGTAGTTTTACTGCTTTTTGGAAGCAAAAAATTAAAATTAAAAAAAAAAAAAAATTTTGCTTTCAAAAGAAAGAATAGGCGTCCCCAAGATGTCGGTCAGAAATAAATATTTAAGGGTGCAGTGATGCTAAGGTTCTAACATGTCTGATACGTAGTCCTGACAAGGAATTACTCCGTGGGCAATTTGGAATTGCGTTTTTGCTCCTAACAACATAGATAAAACCAAATTTTGCTTTCAGAGAAGCGAGAAAAGTACTACCAAAAAACAAAAAAATTAATCAACATGGACAGCAGTGACATGTTGTTGTTGTTGTTTTTGCTTTTGGTTTTCTTTGAGTGGGGAATAGCCAGGGTACGTGTAACAAAAAGATTGGTTACCAAGTTGGAACTGCTCTCTCTCTCTCTCTATATATATATATACAGAAGTGATCCCATCAGCACGTGTTGATGTAAGTTACATCAACACTATGCATTGGGGGTTGTACTCCTTGCATTGATTCAATGCACCTCACATCTCACTAATGCACAAGGTACAACTCCCAATGCAGGTTTTGATATAAGTTATATCAGCACGTGCTTACCAGATCATCATCCTCTATATATATATATATATATATATATCTATATATATATATATGTGTGTGTGTGTGTGTGTGTGTGTGTGTTGAGAGCACAAACAGTAGAACCAATCTTTTGTTTCCAAAAAGCAAAGAAAACACTTCCAAAATTCCACTCAAAACAAATACTCTCTCCGTCCCATAAAAAAAATCCATGTTTGCCAAAATACGGAATTTAAGAAAAAAAACTATCATTATTTTGACTTATCATTTATTAGACTTTATTTTTTCCAAAATTCCATTTCCTTTTTTGTATTAGGGTTTTGTATTAAAAGTAATTATTAAAATAACAAAGAGGAAATTTAAAAAATTTATTATTTGACTTTTCAAAATAGACAAATATTTTGAGACAAAAAAATACAAAAAAAACAAAAATAGATATTTTCCATTTTTGTGGGACGGATGGAGTATCAAAAAAACAAACAAACAATTACCTGAGTAGTGACAATAAGTATCCAACTAGCCAAAAACGATATTTTCCGGCGATAGATAGCCTTGATAATGGTAACAATACCAACAGCATAAGCCGAACCGTCTCCAAAAGCACTTCCAGCGTTAGCAAAGATAGAAATGAGGACATGCTCCTTGATGTTAAACGGACCCGGGTTGACGGAAAACAACCGTGACCCAAACCCAGGAATTCGGAACTGAGCTGTCGGGAGGACGGCGGCCATGAGTCGTCCGATAGGGAGGGTGGCCACCTGGACGGTGATCTGGGTTATGATGAGTGCCTCCGTACGGTAGGCGAAGAATTGGTTGAGGAAGGAGAGGAGAGCACATGATAGTAGACCCAAGAACCACATTCGGAAGGTCCATACGGGCAGGGTCGGGTCGTCGGTGTTGGTTACGGTTAGGCGGACTTGTTCGATCGGAGAGATATCGTCGTCATCGGTGGTGGTGGTGATGCCCTTTTCTGATTCTGAGAGTTTGGTGGTGGTGGGATTTGGTGTTTCTATTTCTAGAGATCCCATGGGGAGAGAGAGGTAGGAGGGTGAGGGTGGTGGGCGTGGTGGTTGGAGGGATGGTTTTAGGAGGAGGCCCTTGCCCTTTTATTAGACTGATATTAGATTGATGATTTTGTGGTTTGACTTTTTGTGCACCAAAGGTGAGAGAGTGGAGAGTGAACGATACAGGATATTAATGATCCTAGTTAGGACTTGGGAGTAATAAACTATTTTCATTCACGTCATCCTCTTTACGGTGACCACTAGTCATTATAAGATTCTCATTGTACTTTTATTCTTTTTTTGTGATGCTCGTGTTGTGCAGACTTTCTCATGGTATGTTATGTATATTCTTTGTTTGTATTAGTCAGATTTTTTATTTTTATTTTTAGAAGTTACTGTATTTTAAAACTCAAATAACTCCGATAAGATATGGCGAAAAAAAAAAAAAAAAAAAAATATTGACGTTGTATGACAAATTAATGAAATTAGAGCAAAATAGGATTATTAGAGTACAATCCCATTATGTTTAATTTCTATTAACTCGTAATATACCACTTTAGTCGTATCACAGTTACACTAAAAATTTACTAGTTTGTTAGGAAATTGTGTAATTTTAGAAGGAAAACTTATACTCCATGTAATTGTGATAATATCACGAACCAATAAAAGTAGAATAAAGTACTAGGATTGTCATGGTATTTTTGGCCTCACAACCCTACTTTATTTCATTTCTATTAACTCGTAATACTATGTGACTGAAGACTTACTTTAATTTTAGTTGTATCCTTTTGAAGACTTATTCTAATTTTAGTCAAATCGTCCTAGTATTAATCATGGAGAATGCATCTTTGGGTTGGAAATGAAAATAATAACCTCAGTCTTCAATCTTTACAATATTTTGGTCTTAGGTGGCGGAATGCAATGTTTCAAAATGGACTTCTTCAAGTTTGGCAAATAGATTATACTAAAGTGCAAGTAGAAGGTGATTCTTAGGTTGTTATCAATATTTATCAGAAAGAATACCAACCCCTTTGAGAATGTTGAAATGCATCCGCAATATTGATTATTTGGTGATCCAAATTCAAAGCCATTAAAATTATAGAAGCATGTTTTCAGACATGCTAATAAGACAGTAGATATTTTGGCAAATATAGGTCACAATTTGATTGATCCTTGCACTTATGGGATAATTATTATTCTTTTTCCCTTTAGAAAGTTTGTAAAGAATAGTAGCTTTATCTGATGTACCTATCCATGATGTCAGCTGGATTAATTCCAAATTTCCAATGCTTATCATGTATATATATATGGTCATGGTCATTCTCCTTGTAGCTTTTCACAACACAAAATTCAATGTTTGGAGGAGCAACCAAAATATGATCAGATTTTTTGCATCCTCCAAAATTTTTACCCAAAATAATTGAAAATAGCACACAAGCGCCTGCTAAAGCTAGTTTCACATTCTCCTTTCATTAATAACATTGGCTTATATTACTTTAATGAACTTTTAATAAAAGGTATCATCAAATCCCGATTTAATAGCTGTTGAATCATCCAGAAGTCCCCAACATTGATGGGGAGAGGGCTGCAATAGTCTCCATGAGGAAAAGGAGAGCCACAAGACAATGGAGACAAGTCATTGTCCCTGATGGATCGAGACATGGCGCTATCTACAATTCGAATATTAATGATCTTAATACGTGTATAACACGCATCAATCACTAGTGTGATGATCAAATCTCGTGAGTCGTGACTATGTGAACATTTCTTGAATGATTTGATAATTTTTATTATTTTTTTGGTTAATTAACATTATCTTTCTAAATTTTATTTTTATTCTTTTTTGGGGGAAATTATATTTCAAGTTAATGACCAGAATGTCTTGGGGACATCCCAGCCCTACGTTATGGGATGGAGTAGGGTTGAACAATAACTAAGGACAATTATTGAGGTTTTGTCATTAAAAGTAGTACCACGTGATGATAAGGACAAATATTCGGATATGCATATATGTATTTTTACAACTTGTATTAGAGCCATATATTATTTGCATAATTTACCATCCATCGCTTTATTATTTAATTACAAGGAAAACAAGGAGGGTGATATTTTTCTTTTCCCAAACAAAAATCAATGGGAAAATTTTAGATTGGTCTTGCTTTAAGGAAATAATTATTTTCTACTGATTTCCTAATAAATAATTACTAACTTAACGATTAATGATCATTGACTGTAATTATTTTCCCTAACCCGACCAATCTAAAGTTCCCAAAAATTGAGCCATACATATGGTTGGTCCCACAGATGAGAAGATCTTTTGTCCTTTTTTTGTCACCTCATTGGTCTAGTCTGTCAATTTAAATAAAATAAAAATAATAAAAAATTGCATGACAAGAGATTCGTTGTGTGTACACAAAGGCTAAGATGTGGGGAATGATTCATTCTGAGGGCGGCTTCACAAGTGTATCCATCGGCTTGCTGCCTATAGTTAAGAGTCACTACATAAATCTTAAGATATGCATGTTATCATTAGATATAAGATGTACTCAATTTTGAGGGGTTGATCAAATGGTCTTAAGGTATTTTATTAAATAAGAGGTCTTGATTCAATTCTCACAAATTCTCTTTAAGATCACCTTCATGGATGTTGCATGTGGGATAAGGGAACTGCAAATACCAGGATTTAGTTGGGTATAAAGCCATCTGGAACCTCCTAAGTGCTGATATAAAATAATAATAATAATACTAAGAAAAGAGAGAAAAAAGATAAAAGATGTACTTCAGATGTTTTATGTAAAAAATTTATTATAAAATGTTGTATTATTTGATTGCATGAACTAATAAAAGTTTAAAGGTTTTTTTAACTGCATTATATAGCATGGGGTGCTCATTCTTTCTCTTCTTAACATAAATTATCAAGAGAGAATCATGGGGAAATGCTCCTCTCGATTAATTGGACCATCCAATAAAATCTACATTATTCATACTTTGTGGGTGAGTGCTTTCAAGTTTAAGTTTATAGAAAATCTTTTTTTTTTTTTTCTTTTTCCGGGGTATAAATTGCCACTATTTACTATGAATAAAGCTATCAAAACTTTTGGCATCGCTGGGCATTATTTACTGTGCATTGATTAACTATAAAAATAAACTTGATGGATACCTATCATAAGAGGTAGTGTGAGATTTGAATTCAAAGACTTCCTGCTTTTTTGAGTTGTAAATTTATGAAACACTCATTCATCGAAGAAAAATATGAATCTTTATGTGGAAAAATACTAAAGTCTGCAACATAGTCATTTTTGTTATTAAAAATTTTATACGCTCATTGTACTATAAGTCTACGACACATATGCATCAAGTCAATATTTAAAGATTTAAAATTGTAATTTAATTTGTTGAAGTTATCATGCTTACATGAATGATTTCTCTTAGATTTTCCTCATTTAGATAAAAAAGCTTATTTCCCATCGCTGCTTGTAGATCATTACCTTTACCATTGATGATGGCTTGATTGGTTTCAGCACCCATGGACGGGACTAATTTAAATTAATCAAATTACAAGTCAAGTCGTCGTGCCATATGGAAACCCACAAATGTCATGGTTTTCTAGTAAGAACATGCTAGGTCAGTGGGTCTCGAATTTGGGATTTTCCATGAAGGGTGGGGACCTATAATTCGAGATTCTCGAACAGACACGAGAGCTAGTCTATTCGAGTTAGGCCCTTTAACATTGCCCTCTATAGTCAAGCAACTACAGTGAGTCTTCTATTTTTTAGGCAATAGATATGGCTTAAACAGAGCATTCTTCAATATGTAGAGGCTCTTATGGTCACATCTAAGGGTAAATTGCCACCATTGATCATCCCCCTCTATCCTTTTACTTGGCCAAAAATAAAAAAAAAATAAAAAAACTAGAGTGAGTCTTATTGGACTAGTCATTTTTTTATTTTCCTTTTTTGGCTAAGGCTTCTTGGATGTTTCACTAAAATCATGTAAATGTTCACAAGTCACCGCCCTCACTCTCCTCCTATTTTTCATCTATCTGCCTACCTTCATGGACGGAATCATGAATTTTCAATTGGGATGGCCTGCCCACTTCCCACTCTGCTTTACAATAGTCATATAATTCTAATTCTAAAAACCCCTAGAAATAGAAATAAGCCAAAAATCGCATCAAATGGTTGGAATTTTCATATGAACCGAACCTTTTAAGCACATGAAGATGACATTTGAGATGAATTGATGACTTGATAAATATCAATGGGTCAGATCAAAAAAAATTTTCTAAGTTGTTTTTTCTTAACATTCTGCTTAGTAGAGAGGAGATAATGAGGGTTTTGGTAAGTGGAGAGACAAGAGAGTCTCTTGGATAGAGTGAGAGACTGATTCAAGACAATTGGGTGGAGACTAACATGTAAAGTAATTGGGATAGAGATGATGTTTTGGAAGAAAAAAACAAAAAAAAAAAGGAGAGAAGCGCTAGAGTTAACTAGTAAATTATTTTACGTAAATGCCCTCATTTAAAGCTATCTTTTTTTCCATTTAGCTAAGTTTATTTCGGTAAACCACTAATAGAACTTGATTCTGTGAGGTGCATTCCATAATTTGAGGCGATCATCTATACAATTTCTAAATAAAATCAAATTCTATCAAACCAAGTGTCATATTTTTCTAAGAATTTGCAGGGGCTATGGCCCCCTTGTCTGAACGTGGCTCTGCCTTGCGGCTATCTTCTTTTATATCTTCTACCTTCTTCCAACCATTTGTCAAATTGATAGATATTCTCTTATCGTTTTGTTTTTTTTTCCCCCTCAAAACTTGATAGTTTTTGGGTGGTTTAGTTAGAGGATGCTAAGACTTAATATCGAGAAATTATATTTTTGCCCTTCTGGTCCTACCATGTTTGCCACTTGAAATTGGAGTGCTTTGTTTCACAAATTACATGAATTGCACAAATCATCTTTATTTTTTAAATAATAATAATAAAATAAAAAGAATTTTAAAATTTTAAATTTATTTTAAGATTGTCATTGACAAACTGGATAGATAGAGTCAACACTGAGCTTGTGTGGTCTACAACGGCACGAGGTTTCTTTGTCATAGAATAAACCAAATCCAACTTAAAAATTCTTTGAAAAGACCCTGATTAGAAATTATGCGTGTCATCATAGAATTTTTGTACATTCTTAGGTTTCTTGTTTCGAGAGTTGCAATTAAAGTTCTCAAAAAAAAAATATATATATATATATATATAAATATAAAAATAAAAAATAAAAAAATGCTTCCTTTATTGTATATAAATCATTAAAACTTTACTTTGCGGGTTATGTTTATTTTAATCATGATGGCATCTTCATCAAACCAGTTTTACAAAGTGAATCATACAAAATCATAAAAAAATTTTACTTCATTATAAAATTTACTACTTCGTAAAATAGTAAAATTTCAATTTCAATTTTTTTTATAATTTCCTAAACAATATGGATATTTTTTCGAAGATGTTGACGAGTAGGTTTTAAAAATATAATTTTTTTAAAAAACGGATGTATATATTGTAAGTTATAATTTTTAAAAAATTAGAATACTAAAAAACTAAATTAGTTACATAGGGTGCCCTTAATAACAAACAAGGGAGTGCCTTTAGTAATAATAAGGGCCGGGTAAACTAGGGATTTTTAAAAAAAATGTATGACTAATTGATCAATAAGTTTCAGCATCATTGACTAATTGAGTTTAAAAACACTCTTATTTGATTAATTGCCAATATTTTACCAAAAAATGGACTAATCGCCAATTTCCCCTCTTTTTTCCCTTACCCTCTATTTGGTTCATGGATTCTACCAAGGAAGAAAAAAAGAAAGGAAAAAAAATAAGAACGAAAGAAAATGAAAGGAAAAGATAACATCATATCAAGTCAAAATTATTCAAATGTTTATTCTTCTTCCAATTTTCTATTGCAACCAAATAAAGAAAAGTACAATTTCTTAAATTTTATTTTCTTTTTTTGATAAAATCCGCAAACCAAATAGAACCTTAAAATTCTTTTTTAATTAGTTTTATGTAACTATAAACTATGGCCCTTTGTCTCTACTTATCCGCCAATCATGTTAGGTTTACTGATTAGTCATTGAGTTGACTTGAAGCTCATTTGGTAATCCCGTACCGGTCAACATTAAGCGATAAGCATAAGCTATATTTTTAATTGGTTTTGTGACCACGAAGCATAAGCACGAGTTTGTAACCATAGTCATCAATTGGCTTGCGGGTTTGTGGGAAGTTGAATTCCATTTGTGAGTCTTCTACTGCATTTCACTAGCCAAAAGCACTGCTTCTGGCTAGTGAAAAGAAAGAGACTTTTTTTATTTTTTTATTTTTTTAAAAAAATGAGAGTGACTATGCGATACTTCACCCATGGGCCATGGCCCTTCTGGCTCACATCGGTACGGTTTGGATCTTAGAAAGTTAAAGGAAAAAAAAAAATGGAAAAATACTTGAAAATACTCATGAATGATTTTCTTTCTTAAGCAATTTTAATCATTTGCTTCTCCTTTGCCATAAACCTTATGAGATTCATGCCAATAAGAGAATAAGGGATCTCACCGCTGAAGTTTTGTGTGTGAAATCCGTACTTGATTTCCTGAGCTTAGAGTATAGGGATCCTTTTATACTCTGTCTTTTCTCCTTGTCACTAGCGCAGGAAAGGAATGGCCGTATCTAGTGCAAATCTTGGTGCATCCCACAAGTGTTGGAAGTATAGGCTAACTTCAATTCAAAATGACTCTTGCCTCCATATAAATAATTTTAATTCCAAGGGAAATTAAGTATCCAAAATTAGTAGGTCCAGTAGTTACCACTTTCAAGTTCTTTTGGTAAAGCTAAAAACAACTAAAATTAGTGATAGAATTAGTATCCTTGACTATCTTAAACAATTACAATCATTCGTAGGTGATACGGACGTGTCACCCACAAATAACAATGATTCGTACAAGATATCTAAAATATTCGACCCCTCATAAAGCCTGAGGCTGGAAATCTAAGCTAATAGATTAAAATGTCTATCCCTCACAATGTGGGCTAGATGTTAGTAGCTGCCATTTTTTTGGCCCACAGTGTACTTTGGAGTTTCAATTTTATTTTAGAGAGCTTCTATTGGCACCCCAAGACTTGCTTTTCATCCCCCACTTATTTTACATTTTAACGTTTTACAAACGATATAAAAGATTTTCATAAAAACCGATCGCTTAGTTTATTAGAAAACGTCATTTTGAACAACTTTTTAGCAAAAAGTTTTTTCAAAATCTATCGTTTAAGTAGACGTTTTTGCCATTTATAGTCTTCTTGTCATAAATGACTATAATGTCCACTTAAACGATAAATTTTCGAAAAAATTTCTTTCAAAAAGTTGTTCGAAATGATGTTTTCTAATAGACAGCGCGATTAGTTTTTATGAAAATCTTATATATTTTTCATAAAATCTTAAAGTATATAATAAGTGGGGGATGAAAAGCAAGTCTTTGGGTGCCAATAGAGGCCTCCTTTATTTTATTTTTATATTCTTTGGTTTAATTGTAACTACAATATCTACCTTCTGCCATCTGCTAGGCCACCAGGAACAAAAACATGGCCCGCCCAAGTTTCACTTCATTTTTTAGCCCAACTAAAATTTGCTGGCCAGGCTCTGGGCTGGGACTATGCCTTTTGATGTTCTTCCTGCAATCCTGCTCCAACCTGGCCAATAGTGTTGTTAAATTTTTGTAACATTTTTTTTTTTCCTTTTGGGTGGGGGGTTGCGAACTGTAATGTTATTGACATTATTATTATCGAAATATATCTTATAAAATTGTTGCTTTATTTGGGATAAGGATGATATTATTAGTGCCCCACTTGCGTGAAGTTTTCATATTTTACTTTTTGTGTATTTGTAAATTTTACAAGCACTTCGAATGTGGAGTGCCTGAAGTTAAAAGTAAAACGCAAATAACATGACAATATTGAAGATTCTCATGGTAATGCAACATGGGCCACATGGCCCAAACCCCCATATTAGCTTCAATATTGTAACCATGGTGAGCATACTCCAAGGGGGGGTCTTTCAAATATTTTCAGTAAAGTTGTGCTTTGATGACCTATGTGGTAACTTGAAGAGCCACTTTCTGAGGTACACTCCAATGGACTCTGCAAACTTTATATTTTTATTATTTGTTTGTTTGTTACTGTTTTGGCTAAATTGAACAAATTTTGGCTTTCTTTGACCTATCATGTTAAATTTATAATCATGTACACAGCACGGGATTTAAAGGCAAAGCGATTGCATTTATTAAAAGGATTATTTTATAATAAATGCAACCGCTCTGCCTATAAAATTATTAAAGATTTTAAACGCTTTCTTCAATATATATATATATATATATATATATAGATATATAACAAATGCAACTGCTTTACCTATAAATTTCTTGTAAAAATTTGCAAGCCCTTCGCCCAATTTTTCATCCAAAGTCTTACCCACCCCTTTTAAGTATTTTTAACTGAAATATAAAATGGCCATGATTGAACAATAGTGAGCTAACTTATCCAACGGCCCATACTTCTAGGTTCTAGCTAAAGCCGAACCGCTCTATTTTGGGCTGGGCCTGATTTATGGGCAGCTCAATATGTGATGGGAATGGCTATTGCAACCCCTGTTTTTATCACCCCACCTCCATCTTTTAGGTTTTTAAGGTTTTATGCAACATATAAAATGTTTTTACGAAAATCGGCTATGTTGTCCACTAAAAAATATCATTTTGAATAACTTTGTAGAAGAAATTTTTTCTCAAATCTATCATTTAAGTAAACTTTTTAGCCATTTATAGACTTTATTTCATTTTTTGTCAAAAAATTTACTTAAATGATAGATTTTAGAAAAACTTTTTCCAGCAAAGTTGTTCAAAATAATGTTTTCTAGTGGACAAAACGGCCAGTTTTTTGTAAAAACCTTCTATATTTTTCATGAAATCTTAAAAACCAAAACAAAAGGGGAGGTTTGATAAAAAGTGGGGTTGCAATAGCGTGCCGTTCCTTATGTGATGAGGGGGAGCTATTGCAACCCCTCAACTTTATTTGTAAATCCTACTTCTTTTCACTTTTCAAGATTTTATGAAAAATTTAAAAGGTTTTTATGTAAACTAATCACATTGTCCATTAGAAAACATCATTTTGAACAATTTTGAAGAATAAAATTTTTCCAAAATCTATTATTTAAGATGGTCAAAAAGCTTATATAAACGACAGATTTTGGAAAAAAATTATTCTACGAAGTTGTTCAAAATAATATTTTCTAATGGACAACTTGATCGGTTTTCATAAAAACCTAATATATTTTTCATATAATCTTGAAAAATGAAAGAAAATAAGGTTTACAAATAAAGTTGAGGGGTTACAATAGTCACCCTCATATGTGATACGTACTTAATCTATCTCTAGGAGGGCTAACTAACGATCCCAAATTTTGATGGTTTAGACGGTTGTTTCAAATGAGTTGGCGAACACCAGACTGTCATGGGCTTGCAAAGTTCTTTATTATTTCAAACATCTCCTTATGCCTAACGGGAAAAGGCATACTATTTGGGCATTGCTAGTCTTTAGCCATTTAAACTGTCACACTAACAAGATAATAGATGGGTCCAATCTAAACTGTTTGGAAGCAAGTCAAAAAGAGAATGTATATATAGCATTTAGTTCATTTGTGTGTTTGTGTTGCTTATGTGTGATTACCAAAAAATTAAAAAAAAGAAAAGGAAGTTCTTTTGTTCTTACACTGTCGAGAGTGACATCTCATCCAAATTCCTGCTGGAGTAATCTTATGAAGTCCTGAAAAATTCTTTGATAAATTCATTTTAGTGATGATTCCTACAAGAACCATCTAGGCACCGTACCCACTTTTGTAGAATGAAATGGCTTACCTTGTTCTACCTTTGTGGAAGCTTTGTTCCCAATACACATACACATATTAACATACCTTTAGTACTTATTCCGTGCTGTTAATAGACCCATAAGTGCATGGTAAATCTTTTTTTTTTTTTTTCTAAACAGAGGCTAAAATTTTGTTAACTAGCTAGTTAACATAACATATTAGATAAGTCTTTCCTTACCCTAGGAGGGGTAGAGGGGTGTATCCTATCCATATACAAAAAACTGGGAAGAGAATTTACAAAAAGATTAACAAAATTATTCTCCCCAACATAGTTTGCAAAACAATCAACCACTGTATTAGCTTCCCTATAACAAAATGTGAGGATAACATGCTTAATCTGCACTAGCAAAGTTAGAATAAAAGTGCATGGTAAATCAATCTGGCTATATGCCCGTATAAGAGTAGAGCTTGCTAATTTGGAAACCATCCAAACTTTGTATTCAATCCCAATGTAATTGGGTCCAGATTTGGCTTCAAGGTCAAACCTGAGCACGGATTGAGTGCTAAGCTGATGGGAGTCATTGGATGGGTTTTTAGATAGCGAAGACTAAAAAATCAAAAAGTTGTCATTGAGGTAATCTTGACAGTCCAAAAATCCATCCAATGACTCCCATTAGTTCAGCACAGTACTAAGTTTTTACAACCTAACATTGAATCCATGCTCGACCTTGGACACAATTAAACCCCACATATTATTTAGCCATATTTAACAGTCTTTTTCAAAAAATAAAAATAATATATATATACACTAATACACACACACACATTGTCCTTTTAATGTTAGCCATTGCCTGGTGCACCTTATGCAACTTTGTATTAAATGCACACGATCCAAAACTCTACCTATGATTTGTATTTTATGAAATCAACCATTAACATAAATCTGCTTCATATGTATAGTTATACATACAAAAAATCAAGTTGATTCGAAATTAAGAGTCACTTCATCCATAAATTTTCATGAGCGATTATTATTTATTAAAAAAATGTAAATTTTGAATCGAATAACAATTACTCTAAAATTAACCTGATTTCTGGTCGCATCACATATATGGATGTATATAAACATGTTTCTTTGAATTATTTATTTTTTTCCCAAAAACCAACTCTCTTTTTTAAATTGGTGATAAATTTTTAACCCCTAACCCTTTACAAGGGAGGAAAGGTATTTGCCTAAACCACTGAGTAAGATGAAACCCAAAACGAAGCCATTTGTTTATATGATTACATTGGTACAGTACAAGATAGGTCCTCCACATAATCTTAAGTATGCAAAGTCAAGTATTAGAGAGATTGTCTATCATATATAGAGCCTAATTATTATAATAATTTATCATTATTTTCTACAATGACACATTATCAGATACACAATACATATATAAATAGGTATCGTATTTTTTATTAAAAAAAATTAATTTAATTTTTTCTATTTGAACTTTTATTTATTTTTTTCTGTGTGAACATGTGCCCACATCCTATGCATCTTGCACGTAATTTCCTTAAATATATTATTGACATCATAAGTGGCAATGAATATACCTAGGTAGCAACAACAGCATGGCATTATCTCTTCTCCCTATGACCCTATGTCCCTCCCCTAGAAACAGAAAATAAAATTTAAAAAATAGTAATAATAAAAACCCGCATGACGCATGGGGTAGGTCACGGATGAGTAAGGGGCAGTCCTGAGGTATTGCTGCATTGCAGTCAGCGTGGTTGGGTGGCAACCAACATTGAAGGCGAAATGAGTGCCATTCAAGATTCAAGTATTAATTAAGTGAGATGTATGATTATCATGTGGTAATTAATAAAAGTATCTCTCCTGACAAAATAACACATGATTCGGCATTGACATTGACATCGAGGGGTGATGACAACATGAATTCTGTGTATGGTAGTTTACCCTTATCACCACTTACACAGAAAAAAAAGAAAAAAAAAAAGAAGTGGGAATTCTAGATTGAACGGGTTACAAGAAAATAATTATACTTACGTGCTAAATGTTATTAACTTCCTAATAAATGGTTACTAACTTACAGGTCTGGTTCTGAGTGTTTTGGGGTCTTAGGCGAACTCTTAAAATAGGGCCTTCTAGACCCAAATTTTTTTTTTCCTAATACCAACATAAAGTTTTTTTACACATCCCATTGATTTTAATTTATTAAGGTTCTAGAAAGATATAAAAAGCTTTTAAGAAAAACTAATTGCGATATCTACTAGAAAAATATCATTTTGAACAATTTTGTAATAGAAAATTTTTTCAAAATCTTTTGTTTAACCAAAAATTAAACAGAGAAAGTAAATGATCAAAAAAATCTAGTTAAACTATAATTTTAGAAAAAATTTCTTCTACAAAATTGTTCGAAGATGATGTTTTCTAGAAGATCACGTAACAAATTTTTATTAAAACCTTTTATATTTTCGTAAAACCTTGATAAATAAAAAGTAGTAGGGGTATGTAAATAAAATTAAGGGGTTGTAATAATTATTCTTTTTGCACAAAAATATAAAAAAAAAAAAAAATATAAAGCATACTACAAGGATTAATCCCAAGATAGGACCCTTAGTTTTGAACCAATATATGGGACCTAAGCGACCGCCTTACTTGCCTTGCCTCAAAATTGGCCTTGCTAACTTAACTAACATTCTAACAATGATTATTATAGCGATCTAAAATTCCCCCAATAAACAACCCATGATTCAGCGTTAACATCAAGTGGTGATGATGTACAAGGTTGTTACTCTGTCAACGGATAAAAAACAAAAAACACTTGAAAACCCAAGAAAAAAAATAAATAAGAGGTTGTTAAAAAAAAATAAATAAAATGAAGAGGTTGTTATCAAGGGGTGATGATAACATGAGTTTTGTGCAAGGTTGTTACCTGAAAGAAAAAAAGAAGAAAAAAGGCGCCCCCCCGGGGGGGTGTTGGAGGTGGGTAGGTAGGTAGGTTTGTGCTTGGCTGCCAAATGGCATGGTGGGTATACGGAGAAGAAGCCTTTTTATTATTTGCGACTACAATATAATACACCCGTCAATGTTAAGACATATTGTCATAGATAACCACCCATCACGTGATGGCATGTAAAGTTTTGTGTTTGTTTTAAAATGACAAACGTATACCCCATCACGTGGAATAAATTTCGTGGGTGTCTTATCATCAGCCATTGATCCATCTCTTTTAAGCGGGAAGAAACCCATTGTGCAAGGTTCTCTTGGTTTTTTATTAAAAAAAAACAACCATCTTCAATGAATAAAGAAACGAGCTGGGAGGTGGCATGATTCTTCATACCCTCCTATCTGAAGACTTCGTCTTCTGCCTCCTTTGATTCTAGGAGATGGGCAGCCATTTTTTGCTTTAATTAGCTTGCCCTTAAAAAATTGTTGTTGACCATTTTTTTTTTGGCATGGACCCCTGTCCAATCTGATAATTTGGGCAAGCACTATTATGGGGATACAAGATCTCACAGCCAGAGCAGTGGACCAGATTGTGAATTCAATTTCCTCTTTTCACCGACTTCCTCGACAGCAAGAGCAGTGGACTCAAATCGATGCTCAGAGCCCAAAACAAATGGATGAGGAAAATACAGACCAACTTTCTTGGAGAAGGTTGAAGAGAGAGAGAGAGAGAGAGAGAGAGAGAGATATGAAAGGTTCGAAGAAGGGTTGAAATGCAAAATATACTCTATTTTCAGAGACAAAGATGATAAATTATAAAATAAAAGGAAAAACAGAAGGAGATATTTGAAATAAAAGACCCTATAATTGTTGCCAAATAGAGAACAAGTGTTATATTTATGGAAATATTGTATATTAAAATACTCAACGTCTCTCTT
Source organism: Liquidambar formosana (assembly GCA_039720395.1). Classification (NCBI taxonomy): domain Eukaryota; kingdom Viridiplantae; phylum Streptophyta; class Magnoliopsida; order Saxifragales; family Altingiaceae; genus Liquidambar; species Liquidambar formosana. Next base: position 27,967,981 of record CM077823.1, read on the forward strand.
ATTTGGGCAATTGTTTTTGTTTTTGTTAAATTAAGTTTTTCTAATAAGTTGTCATTTTCCCCCTCCTTAATTAAAGCATTATCTAACGATTCAAAATAAATACTACTTTTTAATTAATATTTTATCAGATCTTTTTTTGGCAAAAAGAAGCGCAGGTCTTCCGCTAATATAATATTCAAGTACCACATAAATTTGAGAATGGATAGTTTTCGGTTTCCTATGACCTCAACCCAACCAAACGTCGTGTCAAGACTTTTCAACCCAAAATCAAGTTCAACCAAGCCTATTGCTTAGTCCTTCTTTCGGGTTTAAAAAAAAAAACAAAGGTAAACTATTGCCTAAGAAGTACGAACATTTCTTTAAAAATGCGGTATTTGTGTAGAATACATATCGGAAATGATACTCTTTCAACGTAGTTTTGATACGACACTTCTCTTATTTCATTTTTTTTGTTTTTTTAATCTTTTTTTCTTTTTCTTTTAGTCCTATTTTACCAATGAATAATTCCTACTGGGTATCCAAAAACAAAACAAAAAAAATGTATTTTAAATGATAGGTGTGAAACTATATAATGTTATCTCGGTATATACATAAAATATGTATTTTATTAGTAATATATTTTTGCCATGTCGTGTCTTAAGTTTTAAAATTTTACTACATCGATGTATCCGTATCGTATCGTAATCGTTTTATATAACCGTGCTTCTTAACTATCTACATGTACACCATCCAAAACAATGAATTTTTTGAGTTGCATCGAATAAAGAACTTTCATAGAAGTTGAAATATGAAGAAACAGATATGCTTGAATACTTTATTCCATGGGTAAAGAATCTGATCAATAGAGGAAGCGTCTTAAAAATCAATTACTAAGCTTCTTGCATGGTTGAACCCAGGAAGACAGGAACCACTCGAGGATTCTGACTGTACTTGAAACACTCCATGTTCTGAGGAAAACATGGCATCGTACTAGGAAACCTTATCCGAAACAAGCACCCACCCAAAGGAGCCCTCCTTTTTTTTTTTGGCGACGCTTGGTCTCACCCAGTCCTCCTTTTCATCGTCTGGAGGATAAGAGAAAGCTTGGAAGCACAGGTCATAAATTCTTCTCTCTTCTGGTCAATTCCTGTTTTCACTCTTTCACCTTACAAAATTAAAATCTTCACACCCTTCTGTTTTTGTTTTTATTTTTAAAAAAAATTCTGCATGAATACACCCATATGTAGTCTGAAGGTCAAAATTCCCAAAATGGCATACCGTAATATAATAATAATTGATTGTGACACATGCAATTAAATAGTTGAATAAAAATTATCTATTAATTTTAGATTATGAGTTATATTTTATTAGCCCATACTATATATATATAATTTAGAAACAATTTTAAAAACCTGTTAATAGCAGAAGGTGGGAATTCGGGAAGCTTCAAAGAAACTGCAATCTGTTGAACACGTCTTCTTGTGTTTCCTCTATCTGGGTTTCATCTTACTCTGTCTTTTTTCTTGAGTTTTCCGACATTTTTTTTCTCTACTTCTCAATTGATTAGTTATCTTATATTAGTTAATTAATTTTTTTTAATTTTCTATCCTGTGGCCGTTGATGAACAACCTTAAAAGAAGACCAAAGATACTCTTTTGGGATATCTCTGTGGCTTTGCAATGGTGATCTGTGATTGTTTTGGCTGGTTCTGAGGTTGGTCCTCCTTTTTAGGCAATTTCTCGCTGGTTTTCTTGGCTTTCAATGAGGTAGAGCTTTTCCTTTGGTCTTCCTTGTTTTCATGTGTTTTTTGGTTGATGCTGTGTTTGATTTGGAAAACATGGTGTGATGGGATTTTTGGGTGTTGGGTTGATTAGATGCTGAAAGGTTGAATTTTGTTCTGTCTGTATTTTTTTTTTTTTTCCTCCCAGGATATGATGATTGGTGAGATTGAAATCTCGTTGATTTCTAGGTGGGTATTGTTGGGTTTATTGCAGTATTGACGTATAATTCCGATTTGGGTCTCTTTGGAGCTATTGGATTGATTCTTTTCTATTGTGAGGCAGTTCAGTATAATTGCGTATCACCATCTTCATATTTTCCATTGAATTATATCTGAAAGGGTTTGATAACAGTGTGTTTTTGGCATTGAAATTTTGCAATCTATCGAAATTTGCAATTGGGTGCAAAGTTGGATAAGGATTTACAGGTTTTGGATCTTCTCAATATTGTGTATTGTTGTTTACTAGATTGATTGGTCTAAGATAGCTGAGGAAATATTATGGAGCTGGCTCAGGAAGAACCGGTTGCCAATGGGGAAGCAGAGGAAATGGACAGAGAACCCTCTGCAGACACTCCTACTATTGAGACTCTTCAACACCGCACTCATTGCCCTGGTGGGGTGAGAAAGAAAGCCTACATATTTGATGGTTTGGGGAATTTTTATAACAAAGAATGGGATCTTGCAGAAGGTAGTGGCAATGAATTTTGTTGGTACCATGTGGAACTTCCAAAAGGAAATCAGAAACTTTCACAATCTGCACAATACCTCATTGAGGTTCTTTGCCCGCCTTTGAAACTTCAAGACATTCTTTCACTCGTTAGCAATGGACCCTTTTGTGGGCATGTCGATGGGGCGCTTGTCTTTCGAGTTAATTCACCAGGCCCTGCCTCTAGCAATTTTACCTTCAGAATTGCTGCTAGAGTTACTGAGAATTCAGTGATTACTGTGTCTTTAGGCCGTGTTCCCAGACTGGGATTCTCACCAATGGGTCAGTCACTTCTTTCAGAGATTCCTAGTGTGGAGGGTCCCTCTTATGTTAGAGGTGAGCAGAAGGAAAGGGATGGGATTGTAATTAGGGAGCATGTTCTTGAATTTTTATTGACAATGAATCATTCTGAGGAAGCTGATAATCCTGTGCCAAAATCTATCTCAAATCTTGTTGTGCACATTATTGACACACACGTGGATCACCTCCAAGATGTTGTGACTAAACTTGAGATGGAGTTGGATTCAGTGGAGATTGAAATAGATAAAGGTAGATTACATTTAATAGAAAGTTTGAACTTTCCTTCATTATTTATTTCCTTTCCTTTTTTTTCTTCTTCTCTTTTCTTTTTTAATAAAAAATTCCATGCTATTTATTCTAATTAAGTAATTCAAATAATTTTGTGGAGAAACTATGTCTGAGTTTTGTTTCCTATATCAGTTGTCAAGATGGAAAAATTTGAATTTTAGGGTTCATATGTTTCTTTTGTCATGTTCTTGTTGTTTTGGTGGTCAGCCATTTTGAGGTGATACTTGGCTGTGGTTTAGTTGTAACTTTTGAGGAATATCTAAATATGATGGCATGCACTATATGTTCCTTGGCTTATTATATGCATGCATTTCTGCTTGGGAATTTATATTTAAAACCTTAACATGCATGGTTTCAAACAAATCATGAGGATAATTATATTATCTCATATTCTGTTTGGCTCAATCCCTCTGATTAGTATTGATATAATTTTAAGGCAATTCCTTGTGCAAGGTGGAAATATGAAAAACTCAGACCTGGATAGGTAGCTATAATCTTTACTTTGGTTTTAATCCCTTATATCAACTCAACATTGTCCTCTTCCACTTGGTAAATGCTTCAGTGTTGAACAAGTTTTCTTGCTAGAAAGCCTCCAGTTACCTTGATTAATCTATCCTTTCATTTCTTTGAAAGGGCTAAAACCAGTTGCTGTACTTCATTGCAGCATGCTTAGTATATAAAAGGATCAAGAGTAAATCTAATGAATTATTGCTCATTTAAGGTATCACGGAGCAGCCATTTGGTAAATTGTTCTTTTCAACATCATAGATGGATGGAATCCATGCTTGCTTTCCGATCAGTTCAATTCATTACATTTACCAGTCTCCATTTACCCTGGAATAATGTGAACATGTGTTAGGCATCATGTTGCCCTGTTCCAAGTTCCAAGCACAAGGGCATAAGAAGCCACTGTCTACTTCAAGAAGAGTCTACCTATATAGCAAAATTCTATGTTGTAGGGATGCTTCTAAAAAGGTGAAGTACCTGTATTGAACACAGGTTGAACTGAGACAGTTAATTGGTTCTTGTAGAGAACTAAGTTACCAATTTTTTTTTCCTTATTCACACATCATTTATCAGAATCTTACCCTTAGCCTAGCCCCAAGTCACTGCCTAACCTAATGAGCCTTTTATTGATCAATTCTTATTTAAAATGGCCCTGATTTGAATTTAAGATTGTTATGAGATTGCTTTCTTGATATGATGTATTTCATGCACACTTGTGCTACACTCTTATACTCGCTAGCAATAGGAAACTGGAACTCAAAATCTTGCTTTTGTATGAACCAAATCATTAGGATTGCATCAGAGAACCTGTTTTGTGGAAGGTTAAGTGTTTAGCAAGCCAATCCTGTGAAAAAATTATCCTTTAGGAATGAGGGTTCTTTGCTGCTAAAATAGAGAAAAATGTACTGAATCTTATACTCATTGACTGCTTTGTGGAAGTAAAAAGAAAAAGGACTGATGACACATATACGAGAGTTGAAAGATGCTTGTTTTTGATATAAGCTTTTGAAACCTTCTGCTGTAAACCATGGAACAATTCTCATTTACACAATTTCTAAAATGGACTATGGGTTAAAATCATTGTTTATGTTTTTGAAAATTTTAAATGGGTGAAGTATTGCTAATATTTGCTTCCATTTTAACAAATGCGTTGGAAAAGTTGTTCATATGAGAGATTTTAAGGTTACATTGTATCACAAATGGTGAGGAGCAGCATTAAATCAGTTAGTGATACCTTGTTTCTTTTGTTATTTTGGGCCAGCCCTGAAAGTTCTTGAAGAAGCTCCTTTAATGCTAAACTGGGATGTTGAAAGAGTTGAGGATTTAGCATTTGCATTGGAAGAGGCATTTTTGTTTTTGTTTCGAAAAGAAGGATGACTTTCTTTATTTGAAAGATTGTGGTAGGGCTGTGGTCAATTCCTATAGGGCTTTTGTATGACTTTCTTCTCCCAAAAGTGAACGTCTTCTAGCATGGATTGTGATCTTTCAATGAAACAACATCGGGAAGGATGAATAGGTAAAAGCTCTTGGGTTCTGGGTAGATTAAACCCTATATATTGTTAGTTGGGGTATTAAGAGTTCAGGTTGATTACTTTGGGCACCTTCAGGAAGACTACTTTGGAAAGGACCTTGAGGGTTATGTTGCATAATTTGGAGCATAACATGAACATGTGTTGATCAGTGTTATCATAGAATGCTAGCAATATGCCAATATGTGATTCAGACTACACTGATCCAAACATGATACTTCTTAATTGCAAAACGTTAATCTAAAATTTGTAGGTTTAGAAAATTTATTCTTATTTTTTCCTAGTGAGTCAAATTGGTAAGAACATTGAATCGAAATTTCTTGGCAGTGAGAGCTTCCCCCCCCCCCCCCCCCCCCCTCTCTTCTCTTTGTGTAAAATGGTGTTAAGAGCTTTAAGAAAGGGTACATGCCATCATATCACAAAAAGAGCCCAAGAACTATGAAAAGCATGATCCTGCACTCTAATGCAACTAATAAGTAATAACTATCTATAAAGTTCCCTTATGCATAAACTTGTACATTTTGAAGAAAACATTTCTTGTTCTCACCTCAACAAAGTCTTAACTCTGTCTACTTGGGTTCAGGTATCCTGATATATCTTTGTCATTCAGCTCTCTCTAGGACCATATATTTGGTTGAATTTTAGGGCGTCATGTTTTTCCTGACTGCCTTGATTCTCATTCTCTTTATCCTTCTTGCCCTTGTAGTGCTTTAAACTTGAATGAGATATCACTCCTTATTGCTGCAATCATGGTCTTCTTTGTATATGATCAAACTATCCTGGACAACTTTCTCTCCTCTTGCCCTCATTTAGGCTATTTAGAGGTTCTCATGAATTCATTCACTTATTCAATCTTTCTTCGTATCGCTAAAGAAATTGGTTCTCACATTTATAATTAGCTTAATAGTTCACATAGAGTGAACGAAATAAGCCTGCCTTTTCATATGACATGTTTATTCCATTACAGTGGACCTAACTATCCATCTAACAGGCAACATTGGTGTTGAACATGCTGGATTGTGATGTTTCTTATTCTACAAAGGTTTTGTAATATCATGGCTTCCAGCCATAATTCTATATGCTATCCTTTTTAAGTGAGCCTATATAAACCCTTTATAAATGTGTTCACTATTTTAGATAATATATATGCTGCTGTGAGAAACCTGGGTGAGTCCAAGTCACATCAATTTCTTTTCTTTCCTTCCTTTATTTGATTTGATTTTTATTTATTTTTATTGGGACAAAATCATGTGATTTTTATTGTAAACATAATTGTTTATCTTTTGAGATCAATATTCTTCAAAGAATCTGAGAAGGAATCTTATTGAAATTCCTTAGTTTCTTTTCTGCACCATCAGCTCCCCAGCTCGTATTGTATTACTCCATAAAATCTGCACTAGTTCAAAGTTAGTTGAAGCTAACATTGCAGCATTAATTATCTGATACACTAAGAATCATGGACGTGGACACATGAACTGTTATGACACGACCCTGACGCGTTGACATTTAGGATATGACATGGCATTAATAAACCATATATATATTATACATATAAATTATGATTATATCGTGTAGCATCACATATATCATTCAAAATGCAAATATTTTCTTTTCCTTCTTCTTTCCTCTTTTCCTTTTTCTTTTACTACACTCTCCCCAATAATGGACATGCACAGCAGTAAAATTTGTGGGATTTGAAGATGAACACTCAAGCTGAGAGTCGTTGTACAAAATTGGTTAAACTACAAAGGAACAAAGTAGTAAATTAAAGAAAAAGAAAGATGACTTTTCAGTGCTTTAGTGATTAAAGATGACTTTTTGGTGCTTAAGTGATTATCTACCCCAGGTTTTGAAGACAATTCTTAATACATATTGTTCTCTGTATGGATTTTATTGTTTTGTCTGGTTGAACTTGAGACATGATTTTGCAGGTGGTTTTGCTTTGAAGAAACAAATGCTAGATGATAGAAGATTTCCGAAAATGCATCTTAATTTGCAGCGCCTTCTGCAGGTAGTTTCTCAGCTCCATCCATTTTCCTGATGACCAGAGTGGGAAAGAGATGACATGAATTTTAAAAAATCGTATGGAAATTTGAAGTTACTTGGTAATAGATTAATTTTGGTTCAAGTGAAAATCTTACAGAGTGAAGTCCATGAAAGAGAGCTGTAGGTCCCTGAAATAAAACAAAAGGAAGCATGAACCTTGAACTGAGAAGGAAACCAGGGACATTCTTAAACGTATGTAGTCCAACTCTCTCAGGGATCATGGGCTTCTTGTAGTAGGTCTGACCTTTTGTGATAAAAAAACTTCAGGTTTTTCCAGGGATTGTTAGAGTTTTGGCACTAAAAGTCAACCAATTAGATTTGACCATCTTTTCTATGGAGTGTTTGTCTCAATGCCCAATTTATTTGAATTGTGGTTGAATAAATATCCACAACCGACTTGTATACGTATAAAATCAAAACTATGTGGGTTAGACGTTGTTATGGTTTTATATACATTCTTTTACTGCAACTCAGGTGATTGCACATGGAGAGCAAGTATTTCCTCGAGTTAAAGAAAGATGTTTGTCAAAACGCTGGTTTGCCAATGAAGACATCAGCTCCCTTGAGGAATTAATTGGACGGCTAAGGAGGCTAAAAGAGAATGTAGGGTTTATAGCCAATCGTATAACAGCAATCCAAGCTGGTCTTGATAGCTGGCAGGCGGAGCAAATAAACAGGAAGCTGTACTATCTGTCGTTCCTTTCGATAATTTTCCTTCCTTTATCCGTCATTACTGGAGGTAACAGTTCTTTTTATTTTTGCATACTTTTTTTCAAAAGCAGTTCATTCCGACTCTTATATAATAAATTGGGTTCGAATGTGAAGCAATTAACAGCATCTGCTTTATTGGGTACTCTTACCAGTGTTTGGGATGAATGTTGGAGGAGTTCCATGGACAGCACAAAGAGACCCAGCACTTAAAGATGGGTTCCGCAACGTCATGCTAGTTTGTGTGGCAATGCTATTGCTTGTACTGCTCTGCTTCATTTTCCCAACTCTTTATACCCGTTTAGCTGCTTGGCAGAGAAGGAGGGCTTTGAAGAGAAGCTGGTCTCTCAACAGGAAGTCATTTCTCAAGAGAACCTTAGGAGGTGAAGTACGAGGAAGAGGGGGTTATCTTCGGATTTGAGGGAAAGACAAAAGGCTATACTATCTTCATGGTATTTGTCCTGTTCACCTTTCGTCATTTTATTTTTCCCATTTTGCGGAATATGTCTTTGTCCTAAATCATTCTTCAATTCTTGTTATTTTTTATTTTGTTTCTTTCTTTCAGGAATATTGTCGTTCCATTTCCCTTTAAACGATTTGGTTTAAGCTGGTTCTTGATAGACCTATATACCCAAACGAACTGTGCTGGAACTCAATCTTTTAGTTTTTTATTAACCCTGCTATTGTAAAGGGAATTCTTATGAAGGCCTATTCCCATTTAGTCCAGCGTGAAGGTGAAAGTTTCTTACTAGAGGTGACCCTATTCTTTCCCTGATTCTGTTTCTTTTCAGTCAATACTGCCTTGCATTCTTGAAAGGCTCTTTAACACATTGTATAGAGATATTTTATTTTATTTTTCCATAAACATACACAAAGAAATGTGTTTTGATTTCATGTTAGCGGTAAATGCTGCTTCTTCAGCTCTGGCATTTTAAATGCCACTCTTTTGAACAGTAATTAATTTTGAGCCTTCTGTTCCTATTTTTGTAACATCTTCTGAAAATTTACTCAACTGGCTTTATCTAGGATTCCTATTGTTTTTTTTTTTCTTTTTTTTAAAACAAAATTTCACTATGATTAGGGAAGCATCAAAAACAGCCTAGGAGTGGTTGTATATGATTAGATGGTCCTGGAGGTTGAAGTACTCTGTCCTGTAATATTATTCATTACCATTGCCCAAGCATTATTTTAAGTTATTGTTGTTGTTGTTGTTGTTGTTGTTGTTGTTGTTGTTGGGCCTATTTCATTTGTGAGCCCATTGTTGTTGTCCACATGACAAGCCCGTTGTTGTCTTGTTAGGCCTGCACGTGAGGAAGAGTGTTGGGAAGTCTCACATCCCACATCGTTTAAATATAAAAGGTTGATATGGCTTAAAATACCTGTTTGGACCCTCCACCTAATAACTTAGGGGGAACGGCTATTGCAACCCCCCATTCCTATAAGCCCACCCCATATCCTTTAGGTTTTTAAGGTTTTATACAAAATATAAAAAGTTTTTATGAAAACCGGCTGTGATGTCCATTAGAAAACATCATTTTGAACAACTTTGCAGAAGAAAGTTTTTCCAAAATCTATCGTTTAAATATACTTTTTAACCATTTATAGCCTTTATTTCATTTTTTGCCAAAAAGTCTACCTAAACGATAAATTTTGGAAAAACTTTCTTCTGCAAAGTTGTTCAAAATGATGTTTTCTAATGGATATAACGGCCGGTTTTCATAAAAACTTTTTATATTTTGCATAAAACCTTAAAAACCTAAAAGATGGGGGGTGGACTTATAGGAATGGGGGGTTGCAATAGCCGTTCCCTAACTTAGGCTTTTAAGTTGGAAACTTAGCATGGTATCAAAGCATGTCGTTCTTGGGCCCATTCTGCTCGTGAGCCTATATTTGTTGTTTACGTGACAAGCCATTTGAATCTTGTTAGGCTGCACGTGATGGGGAGTGTTAGAAAGTCCCTCATCCCACATCAATTAAATATCGAGTTAAACATGTCTTCATTTACCTGTTTTGAGCTCTCTACCTATAAGCTTAGGCTTTTTAGTTGGAAACTTCGAGAATATGGAACTCGGGGATTGCTTAGTCCCGTGAATAATTCAGAAATTAAAGATTAATCAGGAAAGTGCCATGAGAAGGTTGGAAAGTCAGTGGTAACAACAAAATTAGGCGACAATGTTGCTGCCCAAACTGATTTCGAGTTTTCAACTAATTTGAATTGCCTTAATCATCTTTTACCTGCTGTACTAGAATTTGATAACTCCAAGCTGGAAGCCTAGGATTACTTAAACCAGATTGCTTTTGAACCCACTTGACCTGAAAAAGAGACAGACCCCATTGCATTATATAGAGCTTTTACTAGTTTTTTGGCATTACTCTATTACTGTATAGCTGTAAGGTTATTAGCAAAGATGCCGTGTCATGTTAAATATTCTGAGTTTTTCTATTTTGCAAACTCTGGATTTGAGTCAAATTTTTATGTCATTTAAACTATGGTTTCACCATCACAAGCGGATGCTGCATTGTTTGTTACTATTTAAATATATAGTTGCATGGAGTCCTTGTCTTGACTGTGACCCCATTACATAAAGGAAAAGCTCCCCAATGAAAGTAAATTCTTTTACTAACCAAGAGCTTGGTTTCTCTAAATCTTTCCAATTTATTAATCTTGGTTGAATTCTGTATTTACCCTTCAGAATTTGGGATTTTTGCCTTCCTTGTGTGGTACTTCAAGAGTTCAAGATGTTGTTCTTGTGGAATGTTTGCTGATTCTGTAAAAAGAGTGAAACTGAAATGAAACAAACAGGCAGTTTAATGAATCATATTGAGATGCATCTCTTAAATTAAAATCAGGCAAACTTTGTGTAATTGTAATCTGTGAAATCTGATGGGGCATGGTTCTGTTCCTTGTTTCTTATGTTGAAATGCATTGTTGTATAAATATATTTTTGCATATTGATTGGGAAGAAAGGAGAACTGTTTGCACCATCTGCAGCAACATAAGATTGGCAATTTAGGGAAGGGGAAGGTCTAAACCCCACCCCCACCCGCACCCGGTCACCCCTAACTTCAACTCGCAGGGTTGTGTAGCAAAATGGCTCGTCTGGGCTCTCCTCGAGGACCCAAAAAAGAAAAAAAAAAAAAAAGAAGGGCTTTGTTATTTTTCGGATATCATTCACTTGCACTCCTGTTCCATTGGTTCCATTGGTTCAGGTGTTTGTGAAAACACTTACCTCCATCCCATGAAGCCTTCACTTCGTTTAGTAGTTATTGATTAATATGATACATACGGAGATGTTGGATCCTAATTCTTTTTCTTTACACCAAACATGGCGCAATTACATCGAAACTCACAATGGTAAAAGGTTGCACTTCATCTAAATCAAGACCCCATATTGAAATCCACGACCATCCTCCTTCATGCCTACTCAAAACAGAAATCTAATTGAACTTGCCTCCTCTCTTTGGGTGGAAAACAAGAAGCGATACGAGAACATGGTAGTAATGTTCATAACCTCAGCTGGAACTGTCAATTTAGATGGATTGAGCTAGGCTATGATCTGCTTGAAGAGTGTAACACTCAACTCAACCGAGCTCAACCCAATCTCAATCGCCATTCGTCTTAAATTCAGCTATATCTATGGGATGAGCTGGCACGTCCCCTACTAGAATGAATTTGTCAAAATGTTCATTTCCTTCTTATAAAAGGGAATTTGAAACTCGGGACCTAGTTAGAAGTTTTTGTAGTAAATCATGTCAGTATTTATACAGACTTCATTTTTTTTCTTAATGATCAAGAGGATATATTAGACTTTCAGCCTTTTGTATAGGTATTAATATTAATAAAAACGAATAAACTTAAATGAATCCTTACTAAACTTTCATATAAGTTTCACGATCGACTTTGTTTATTTATTATAATTAAATCATTCCAAAAAGGAATTAAGGAAAAAAAAAAAAAAAAAAAAAAAAGGAAGAGATGAGTAACAATACCGGACAAAATTATGGGGGCCAAAAAAAAAAATATTGACTTGTGCAGGGATGAACAAACTTGAACCCTCCTAGCTTCCTTTCTCACCCCCTCAATCATGGAATTCCACTCCCATGAAACCTTTCATCTTGGAATTCCAAAAGTTCTTTCTCTCGTGATCTGCATTTCTTTCTTCCCATCTATCCCTTTTGTGACCTCAATAACCTTCAAATCCATTCTTCAAGTTCCCCAATTTCAACCCAAATATGCATGACCTAATCTACAAAGGCGACGTGGAGATTTTGGTAAGATAAGACAATCTGCCTTATTTCTTGTTCTCATTCAATGGGAATAAATACATACATTTACATGAATAAAAAAAAAAGAGAAATGACTGAATGAGGATGGCTAATATGGGAGCGTGAGAAAGTGGATGAATAAAAGAAGAGTAATGATGGGAATGTGATGAATATGCTGGGGATCAGAAATAGAATGAGAGTGATGGGTGAATAAAATAAGACTGTAAGAGTAGTGATGGGATCAGAAATAAAATAAGAGAGTGGGAGTGATGGAGGTCGGTGAATACAATAAGAGAGTAATGGGTGAATAAAATAAGGTCGGTGAATACAATAAGGTCGGTGAATACAACAAGAGAGAATTTAATTTTTTTTTATGTCGATAAATAAAAGCACATTGATTTAGTTTAGTAACAAACTTGCACCCTCTTTCCTTTCTCACCCCCACCCCCACCCCCACCCCCACCCCCAACCAAAGAAAAAAAAAGGAAACTTGCACCCTCCTGGCTTCCTAGCTTTCTCACCCCCTCAATCATGGAATTCCACTCCCATGAATCCTTTCATCTTGGAATTCCAAAAGCTCTTTCTCTCGTAATCTGCATTTCTTTATTCCCATCTATCCCTTTTGCGACCCCAATAACCTTCAAATTCCCCAATTTCAACCCAAATATGCATGACATAATCTACGAAGGTGATGCAGAATCATCATCATCAAACCAAGTCATCCAACTCACCGCCACAACCCAAGACAAGACTCCTCCTGCGACCACTGGTCGAGCCACCTATAAAGAACCAATGCACCTTTGGGACAAGTCGTCGGGAAGTCTCACCGACTTCACCACCCGTTTTTCCTTCGTGGTCGACTCCAAAAATAGTACACTTCAAAGTGACGGGTTCGCGTTCTTCCTCACTCCCAATGGCTCCCGCCTCCCACCTGATTCAGATGGTGGCAATATGGGTTTTGTGACTTACAATCAGTCTTTCAACTCCACGGTAGCTTCGTTTGTTGGCGTTGAATTTGATACTTTTTATAATGATGTATTTATGGACCCGCGGTATGATCATGTAGGTGTCGATGTCAACGGTCTTGTTTCTGTTACCACTGCGAGATGGTGGAGTGAGGTAAGAAATGGGGGAAGAGCTGAAGCTTGGATTAGTTATAACTCTACATCAAAAATCTAAGCGTTCTCGTGGCTAGTGGTGGAAATTTCACTAGCCTTTATTGCTTTATCGACTTGCGGAATTACTTACCGGAATGGGTTACTTTCGGTTTCACGGGCTCCAGCGGACTTTACTTCGAGACTCATACAATTTCCTCGTGGGATTTTAACTCTGATTTACAAATGACTGCAATTGTACCCAATCCGGCAAGTAACCCAGGAAGACAAAAGGGAAGAAGCCTATGGGTTGCGCTGGGTGTGGCTGGTGGATGTGTTTTGGCTGGTTTGGTTTTGTTTGGTTGCTGGATGAAGAGGAAAAGAAGAGAAGTTGGAGAATTTGAGGAGCAGAACAGAGAGAGAGCAGAGGAAGAATTTGAGAAGGTGACAGGGCTTAGGATGTTCCAATTCGCTGAATTGGTTGCGGCCACTAATGAATTTGCAGACGAAGGGATGCTTGGAAGGGGAGGGTCTGGAAGTGTTTATAAAGGCTCCTTGGGTGATACTACTGTTGCTGTTAAGAGGATAAATCCAGAGTCACAACAAGGGTTGAAGGAGTATAAATCAGAGCTGAATAGCATTGGCCGATTGTCGCACAAGAATTTAGTGCGACTCATCGGTTGGTGTTGGGAGAACAAAAACCTCCTCATTGTGTACGAGTTTTTGCCAAATAAGAGCCTTGATTTCCATCTTTTCCAAAGAGAATGCGAATTGACATGGGAGAGGAGGTACAAAATAGCTCTAGACTTGGCCTCGGCATTGCTTTATTTGCAAGAAAATTGTGAACAATGCGTGTTGCATCGGGATATCAAATCGGCCAATGTTTTGTTAGATTCGGAATTCAATGCCAAGCTTGGGGATTTTGGGCTAGCTAGGCTCGTGGACCATGGAGAAGGGTCTCAAACGACACGTCTAATGGGGACATGGGGTTACATGGCTCCTGAGTATTTTGATTCTGGCGAGGCCACTAAAGAATCAGACATTTATAGTTTTGGGATTGTTGCTCTAGAAATAGCCTTGTGGACGACGCGCAATTGAGAAAGTCGAAGAAAATGGCCAAAGATTTGAAAGAAAATTGGTAGAGCACATTTGGGAGCAATATGGGAGAGGAAATATTTTCGTAGGAGCTGACACAAGATTATGTGGAAATTATGATAAGGAACAGATGAGCCGATTGCTTGTTGTTGGGCTTTCTTGCGCTCATCCAAATTATAGTAAACGCCCTTCAATACGGCATGCCATAGATATGCTTAATTCAAAAGATCCAGTCCCCGAGCTACCATTAGAGATGCCAACGCCTATACATGTTGCCCCAGTTTCTCTGTAGTCTATACTATACTGGTAATGAATCTGAGAGAGGTTAACTAAATCTAGTTTTAGAGCACTGGTTATATAGGTTTTGATTTTGCAAAGCTTATCACAAATTTTTTGGTCTTTTTTTTTGGTTTTTTTTTTTTGTTTCGCTGGCTTAAATATTTCATGTTTCATGTACTTGTTAATGCTTTGTTTGGAAAGAAAGAAAGAAAGAAAAGCTAGTTGGACTCTCACCTCTCCAAATTCAAAATTACACAGAATTTGCTTGGTTGATTGGAAATGTGGAAATCATCCAAATCCATAGTTCGGAAGAAAAGCTATATCAATTCATTTTATTTATATTCATTTTTTTTAATTGCCACGTTAGTGCCACATAGGTAGGGTGGAGGAATTAAGGCAAAAGATTGGTGCATATATTACTTTCCTTTGATTTTTGGATTAAATAAATAATTAAAATTGAAACATCCTACGTCAGATGGGGCATTTTTGTCCACTTATAAATACATGGAGATGAAATTTGGTGGAAGTTGTGCAATTGACTTTTTTTGTGAATCTCATAATATTATTCCTAAGAAAAAGGAAAAAAAAAAAATCCCTCAATTTTATAAGACACTAGCTTTAGAACCCATGCGATGCACGGATTAATTTATAAAAAATAATATGATTAGCAAATTAGAATTTTAACAGAATATTTATTCTCTAAAATAGTAAAATGTATTTGTTAATATAATATGTCAATTAAATTTAAAAGATATAGACAAAAATAAATAAAATAGTTTAATCAAAATAATCTTTGGTGTGATGTTAACGTAATGTATCACACAAAATTTAATTATACTCTTAAAAAAGATAAATTATTTTGAAAAACAATTAATTTAATGGTGGAAACTTGTAAAAAATAAAGGAACTGACATGTTACGATAGTTGGTGGAAAAATATTAAGATTCTCTAAAACCTAACTCATTCCACAATCATAGTTTTAACATGTTAGTTTATATCAAAGCAAGTATAACCGTTAAAGGTGTCTCAAAATCCAATGGTAGAGATTGTAAAATGCATGACAATAATGAATCTTGACATTCCATGAGGTTTCGAAGTGAGTTGTACAAAAAGTGAAAAACAATTGGGAAAAATATCAAAAATGTGTTTGAGATTAGAGCATAAAAAATGAGAGAAAAGTCTAAATTGAGAAAGAGAATAGGAAAAAAAAGCAGGAGGAGAAGAAAATAAGAGAAAGTATAAATCTTTTCAACTTTATGTAATTAACCATATGGAAGAATTTTGATTAAAATAGATTTTTTTATTTTTATTTTATTCGTGTCGGAAGTAAATCGGGATAATCTGAAGATTTCGGCGGATTGTGTTTTTTTTTTTTTAATCCTCCTTTCCTCTATTTATCTCTCTTTTTAATTACCTTTTCCTTTATTTGTCTCTCTTTTTAATTATGACTATTTATAATTTTATATGTTCAATTTTTAAAAGGAGAAATGAATAGGCATAAAGAAAACGGAGAAATATAGTACAGTCTATTAAATTTAGGTTGAACATTGTATAGTGTAGGTTTTATAATCCTCCCAGAGAAAAATAAAGAGATATACAATGAATACCAAATGTCAACTTACCTCTATCATGTGAGAAAGAACAAGTAATACCAAAAAAAAAGAAAAAAAAAAAAAGATGAGGAATTTACCTTTTGGTGACCACTTGCCAACTTGATACCAAACAAAGAAAGTTAGTAGTCCTTTTGATGTACTTATCAAGTTAATTTGTGATAAGTTGACAAATAATATCCCTTTTTTGGTATTAAATTGGAAAACCATTACTAAAATGTAATTTCGCCAAAAAAGGTTTCCTCCACCTCCCTGTTTCAGCACATGAAAAAAAAAAAAGCAAAGAAAGAAAGAAAGAAGTAAAAAATTCTTATGTGGACATGTGGCACACAACAGGGTGCCCATCCTCCGTTTTATATATAGATTATAGATAATAGATAATAGAAGTGGGCGTGTCCACAAGGAAATGGGCGGATGTTTGGTTATTGGATGAAGAGCAAATGAAGAAAAGTAAAAAGAATTTGAGGAGCAGAACAGCGACAGAGGAAGAATTTGAGAAGGTGAGAGGACTTGGGGTGCTTGGAAAGGGAGGGCACAGAAGCGCCTATAAAGGTTTCATCGGTGATATTTAGGTTGCTGTCAGAAGGATAAATCCAGAGTTTAACGAGGGATGAACGAGAATGAATCAGAAATGAAAGCCATTAGCCGATTGAGCCACAAGAATTTGGTGCAACTCATCAGTTGGTGCTATGAAGAAGGAAACCTGCTCATTGTGTACGAGTTATATATATTATTATTATTTTTTATATGAAGAAGTTTCAAATGCTTTGCGCAGGCTCAACTAATCATTTTACATGCACCAGACAATTATAAAACAAAATCAATGAAAGTGACCTTGAGACCCAAGGTCTACTCCTCAAAATTAAAGATGCATTTATACCATAATTGGACAAAAGAGTGGGAGTGGCATTTCATAAATCCTTTGAAAGCTGATCTTATAAATCCTACCCAAATAAGGTCCGCAACATACTCACTTCCAGAAAATGGACTTCATTTTGTTTTTTATTTGGGTAAAATACATTTACACCCCCTCTGTTTACTGACTATTACACTGACACCCCCTATACTTTCTGAAATTACACTGTCCTCCCCTGTCAGAACGGCTAAAGTTGACGGATTAACGGAAACATGAAATGACAATTTTACCCTTTAGTAAAACACAGCGTTTTGCACATTTTTTCGTACGGTGGACAAATCCTACCATTTTTTTCCAATAAAAAAACCCCAAAGGACAGATTGAAAGAAATTTAAAAAAAAAAAAATGCACGAAGAAGATGAAGAAGAAGCAGCAGCAGCAGCACCCATGGCTGCCGCCGGCGATGTCCCACCGGAAACCCCCATCCCCAGCCACCCTCGAACACCAAACCCCACAGCGTTTTGCACATTTTTTCGTACGGTGGACAAACCCTACCATTTTTTTCCAATAAAAAAACCCCAAAGAGCAGATTGAAAGAAAAAAAAAAAAAAAATGCACGAAGAAGAAGAAGAAGCAGCAGCATTCATGGCTGCCGCCGGCGATGTCCCACCGGAAACCCCCATCCCCAGCCACCCTCGAACACCAAACCCACCCACGACGTCCCACCGGAAACCCCCATCCCCACCCACGCTCGAACACCAAACCCACCCACGACGTCCCACCGGAAACCCCCATCCCCACCCACGCTCGAACACCAAACCCCACCCTCGAACACCAAACCCCTCCCTCCATCAAGCTCTCCCGCCGACGCTCTTCATCTTCTTTTCTTGTTTTTCTTTTTTTTTTTTTGCCTATGCCGGAAACCTCTTCGTCAAAATTTATGCTGATTCCGACCGGTGGTCCGTCGAATTAAGGGGTTGAGAAGGATGTCGATGCGGCAGCAGAGCCAATGTCGAATGACATGAAGGGGATGCTTGGGTTCGCCGGGCGTGGCGGCTGGAATGGGGCGATGGGGAGGCGGCGCTGTTGCGTGGAGGTTGCGGGGTTTCCGTTGGAGGGGAAAACCACCGATGGGGTTTCCGCCGTCGATCTCCACCGGAGATGCACAGCCACCATAGATCTGCGTCGGAGAGAGAATGACAGAGAGATTGATGGCTTGCACGCCTCTCGAGGTATCGCCGGAGAAGAAGAAGAAGGTCTCCTCCACCAACTCTACCTCTCTGTCTCTTCCTCCAACATCGCTTCTCAGCTCCCTCTCCTCCAACACCTGTATCTCCCTCCAAACCCTAGCTTTTTCGATTCATTACACACACGGAGAACGAAGATGTGGTGAAGGAGGGAACAAATAAGAAAAAAAAAAAAAAAACGAAGGACGGAGAACGAAGAACGAAGAAGAAGCAGTAGTAGCACCGTTTCCACCCATCGAAATTCGACGATGTGGTGAAGGAGGGAACAAAAAAAAAAGAAAAAAAAGAAAAAAACGAAGCACGAAGACGAAGCAGCAGCAGCAGCGTTTTGGCAAGTCCAAACGATGCGTTTTGGCTGCACTAAGGTCAAAATGGGTATTTTGAGCCCATATTTTCATGACGTCAGCAATCAATGCTAACGGCGCTCAACGGCGGGTTGACGGATGGGTCTAAGTGTAGATTATTTTCCAAAATAGGGGAGGGCAGTGTAATTTCAGAAAATATAGGGGGTATCAGTGTAATAGTCAGTAAACACAAGGGATGTAAATGTATTTTACCCTTATTATTTTTGGGTAAGTGAAAATGGACTTCTTTTATCGTTGTCACGTGACTCTCTAAAGGACGCCGTGTTCACCATCAAATTCAAGCATATTCTATTTTTCCACGGGAATTGACACTTTGATGAGTACTGTTCAAACTAATACTCAAAAATTAAAATTAACAGTTAATTTGTATTAGAATGACAGTCGTTTGTAGCAAGTTGACAGTTAAGAACCCTTGTTGGGTATTAACTTGGAAAAAAAACTCACCGAAGTGTAATTTTGCCTTTTCCCGCGGTCATCTGACTGCCATATTTATACCTCTAGAACTTTCCACCTGTCAGAAACACTCATCTCCTGCTGTCACTAGAATCATCTCGTTTCCTCACTCCTCCGTATAAACTTTCGCAAAACCCCCTAAAACCCCCAATCAACACCACAAGGGACAACTCTGTTTGTTGCTGTGATCAAATCGTTTCAGTCATGGCCACCGCCGTTTTGCTCCGCTCGCTACGACGTCGTGATCTCCCTTCTGCTACTCTCTCCGCCTACAGATCCGTACGTCCCATCTCGTACTCCTTACAACTTTTTCTCATCATTTTGTCAGCATTTTTTAAAAATATTTATTCTCTTGGATTCCTTCTTTTTTTTTTTTTTTTTCCCTGATTTTTCTGATATATACATATGCATATGGGTATGTGGATTTAATTGAATTGGGTGGACTTTTTAGAGAATGAAACATATGCCCTGTTTGATTGCTGGGAGAGCAAAAGAAGAGAGTTTTGACATTTTGGATGAATTTTGAATTGTTGATTATTTGGGAGTGGAGCATGATAAGACTATTTGGTTTATTTGAAGCCAATTTTCCATTTTCGGAGACCAAATATCATAGAGAATAAAATTCTCGTTTTTATTCTTTCATTTTCCTCTGTTTTCCCTGCAAGCAAACAGATGGTTTGGGTTTTTGGGTATCTGTGATTTTTTATTATTGTCATGATTTGGGTTCTTTGGGTTTCGTAGGTTTTGGTAGTTGGTTATGTCGTTATTACAGCAACCTCTACTTGCTTTCCGGTATAATGGAAGTTTCTTGGAGTTTTTTCGTCTTATTTTGCTTATCTATGTTTAACACTTAACGTTTTGGTATTGTGATGAACTAAGCTTAAATACTTTAGGGTCTGTTTGGACAAGAACTTGAATGGCTCCATTAGTTTTCGCTTAGCTTTTAATGTTACAAACCCATTATCTAAAATGGAGCCATTGAAGAAATTTCGAGCGATCACCACAACGGACAGTTGAAGATCAATTTAGGATTTTTTTTTTTTTTTTTAAATTCACCATTATTTGTTGGGGAAGATCCCATTTTCTATAATGGCCTTATTCATCATGATGAGCTTGTATATAAAATCATATCTAAAACACAATGGAATCTTTCAATTTCCAAGGGGCATACAAACATGTGCTTAATGTTTAGGGTATTTGCATCATAGAAAAAAAAAGTTGAGGGTGTTGGAACTATTTCTTGATCTTTTGTGCTTCTGCATGTTTTATGGTTTACTGCTTTTCGGTATGTATGCAAGCTGCAATTACTAGTTGATGATGAAATTATCTTACTAGATATTGAATTTTCTAGGATCTGTGCGGTTTGTTGTTTTGTGTTGTATGATAAGAAATCTTGGTTTCTGTTTTGCACTGATCCTTTGTTTGGTTGCTTAGAAAACTTAGGAAAAGATCGGAGGAAATTTACTTATTTTTATGTTTTATGTTGCATAGGCCCAGTGTGATTATAGGTAATTGTTTTCATGAGTTCTAGGCAATGAATATTCTTTAAGCTTCAGAATTGTAATCATCTTTCTTTTCCTGCTTATTCTTAGCAACCCAACTGAGTGTGTAACAGTTCTTCCTGCATGGAAAGGAGCGAATATATCTACTAGAATGAGCTTCTCCTTCTCATGATTTAAGTTCTATAGAAGATGATTTCAATAGAATTATGTTAAGTGCTTTTGTGAATAAGATTCTCAACGATACAAACAGTAATTTTTGCTCAAGGGGTAGCATAGTCTAATTTGTCATCTTGCTTTATCTAACAACTTCTTGCTTGTATAAGCATTGGTATATGTTGGTTTTTCCTCCTTACGGGATCTTCTGCATTTGAGCCATCTATAATATTGGTTCCATGTGGTGTTTGGGTTTATGATAATAATTATTCTAAATTTGTGATTTCTACATAATCACAGAAGTTGAGAGTGCTACATGTTTTGATTTCATATCATGCTTCATTAGTTCCCTTTTGTGAGATTTGATGAAGTTTTTAGTGTCTTGCTTGGTAGCTTACCTTGGTGATGATGTCTCTTCTTGGTCCTTTTGTTTTTGTTTGTTTTTGTTTTTGGGGACATTAATCCCCGTAATGTAATAGTTACTGTGTTTTTTTAATGTTTGTTTTGTATCCTAAGGAAAGTGATTCATGAAATATTATTTATTTGTAATATTATTCTGGGCATGGAGATATTCTAGTGCTGTTTAACAGTTATTGGAAGTTGTGAATGAGGTTTTGTCTTTCTTGATAGAACGTAGGTTGACAAATGAATTCTGTCTTATTAATTTATTGTCATGCTTGTGCAGTTGACTTGCAATTCCAAGTCATCATGGGTTTCCTCTCCTTTCAGTCAGAATTGGGGAAGATTGTCCAGATCATTCAGGTTCTTTGGGTTTGCTTTTGCCTCATTAACGTACTTTTCTAGGATTTGTTTTTATTTATATATTTAAACCTTTTGTTTTATCTGTTCCTCTTCTTTCAATGCAGTGCAAAACCTGCTGGAAATGATATTATTGGTATTGACTTGGGTACCACGAACTCTTGTGTTGCAGTCATGGAGGGAAAGGTAAGATCTTTTGGCATTTGGAATCATTTACCCCTCATTTGTAGAAAAAAATTACTCTTCTGTTGAGATTCTAATTAATTTATGATATCGTCTGTAGAATGCCAAAGTTATTGAGAATTCTGAAGGATCTCGGACCACACCATCAGTGGTTGCCTTCACCCCGAAAGGAGAAATACTTGTGGGTACTCCAGCAAAACGTCAAGCTGTGACCAACCCAACAAACACAGTCTTTGGGACTAAGCGTCTAATTGGCAGAAAATTTGATGATTCGCAAACTCAAAAGGAAATGAAGATGGTTCCATACAAGATTGTCAAAGCTCCCAATGGAGATGCATGGGTCGAAGTCAATGGAAAGCAATATTCTCCTAGCCAAATTGGGGCCTTCATTCTAACAAAGATGAAAGAAACTGCAGATTCTTATCTTGGAAAGACAATTACCAGAGCAGTTATCACCGTGCCAGCTTATTTTAATGATGCTCAGAGACAAGCAACAAAAGATGCTGGGCGTATCGCTGGCCTTGATGTAGAAAGAATCATTAATGAGCCCACTGCTGCTGCACTTTCTTATGGTATGAATAATAAAGAGGGTCTGATTGCAGTTTTTGATCTTGGAGGTGGAACATTTGATATTTCTATTTTAGAGATTTCTAATGGTGTGTTTGAGGTAAGCATTTCTTTTGCTATTCAAAAAAGTGTTGTTTCTTCTTTATTTGGGTAAAGTCCTATATTTATCATCTCTCATTTAGGTGAAAGCAACAAATGGTGATACATTCTTGGGAGGAGAGGATTTTGACAATGTCTTGTTGGAGTACTTAGTAAGTGAGTTCAAGAGAACTGAGGGGATTGATCTTTCAAAGGATAGGCTTGCCTTGCAGAGGCTTCGGGAAGCAGCAGAGAAGGCTAAGATCGAACTCTCATCAACAACTCAGACTGAAATCAACCTTCCATTTATTACAGCTGATGCATCAGGTGCAAAACATTTGAATATCACTCTTACCAGATCAAAGTTTGAGAGCTTGGTGAGCCACTTGATTGATAGAACTAGGGAACCATGTAAGAGCTCTTTGAAGGATGCTGGCATATCGACTAAGGATGTGGATGAGGTTCTTCTTGTTGGAGGGATGACTCGTGTTCCCAAAATACAAGAAGTTGTTTCAGAGATCTTTGGAAAGAGCCCAAGCAAAGGGGTAAATCCTGATGAGGCAGTTGCTTTGGGAGCTGCGATTCAGGGTGGTATTCTACGTGGAGATGTTAAAGAGTTGCTTCTCTTGGATGTGACTCCTCTATCACTTGGTATTGAGACATTGGGTGGTATCTTCACCAGGCTGATCAATAGGAATACAACAATTCCCACAAAGAAGAGTCAGGTTAGTCCTTAGAAAAAATAATTTAAACACTAGAATAGCTAATTTTGCATTATAATAGTGGTATATATAATGATAACCCTATAAATATTTATCATGATAATCCCTTTTTTGGGGCGCCTAAGATAATGATACAACATTAAGCTTTTGATGCTACTAATGGGGATAATGGGACTCATTCTTTCAACATTCCTTGACCAGACTACCTTGGGAATATGGGTTTGAGGTTTGGTTGGCCAGGGTTGCAAACAAGCTTTCAAACTTTTATAGGGTTGGACTTTGGTGGGCCTTGAACCTAATGTACTGGTGGAGATATTTATACAGTGGATCCTCTGATGGGCACTTTTGTGTTTTCAGGTCTTCTCTACAGCAGCTGACAATCAAACTCAGGTTGGTATCAAGGTACTGCAAGGTGAGCGTGAAATGGCATCTGACAACAAACTCCTAGGTGAGTTTGAGCTTGTGGGTATTCCACCAGCCCCCAGAGGCATGCCTCAGATTGAAGTCACATTTGACATTGATGCCAATGGGATTGTCACTGTTTCTGCCAAGGACAAGGCCACTGGGAAAGAACAACAGATTACCATCCGCTCATCTGGAGGGCTTTCGGAAGATGAGATTCAAAAGATGGTTAAGGAAGCTGAGTTGCATGCTCAAAGGGATCAAGAAAGAAAAGCTCTAATTGATATCAGAAACACTGCAGACAGCAGTATCTACAGTATAGAGAAGAGCCTGAATGAGTATAGGGACAAGATCCCAGCTGAGGTTGCAAGTGAGATTGAATCTGCGGTTGAAGATTTGAGGAAGGCAACGGCAGGGGATAATGTTGAAGAAATTAAGTCGAAGCTTGATGCTGCAAACAAAGCTGTCTCGAAGATTGGACAGCACATGACAGGCGGTTCTGGTGGTAGTTCCTCTGGAGGATCTCAGGGTGGTGGTGACCAGGCTCCAGAGGCTGAATATGAAGAGGTTAAGAAGTAGGTGTAGAGGCAGTTATGGCAATGGCCGTTTATCTTGAGCGGGTTCAAATGTGATTCAAAGTTATATATCCCTTTCTCATTTGCTCTTAGGATAGATGGCCTCTAGCAGTTTTGAATGTAAATGGATGTTGAATGTATTAGGAAGTCAATAGTTTCTCTGAGTGTTGCCTTTGCAATCTAAAGCCCTTTTCAATAGATTGATAGTGAAAATTTTTCTGAGGTTTTTGTTGTGTAGCCAAAGTTGCTTTGTTGTGACTTGTGAGATGGTATACAGCTTGGTGATAGTATGTTTCTGAAAACATTTAGAGTGCTGGTTGGGCTAGAGTCATGTGGAGGCCACAACTTCCAGGATTTCAATTAGTTGGAGTTTATGGGATTTCCAACTGAAGAGCCTATCAATTAGTGGGAGTTTCTCGGATTTCTGATTGAAGTGCCAATTGTGCATATGCCTGAATGATAGACCTTTTGAGCTAGTGTGCATATTCTCAAATGGCATAGTATTAAATATATGAATCCCTCGTAACAGTATTATTCCTTCCCACGCAGCTTCTTGGCCTCCTCCCCAAGTGTCCTAGCTCTGCTCATTCTTCTTTTGTTCTGTTGTATAGTGAGGCCAAACATTTTGCTTCGCAGTTACCCATTTGCAGATTAGTGCATAATGCAGTGCGTACGTGATTGCGTGCCTGTGCCCTTGTGACGATTCCTCTTTGGAATATAACTGGGTGGGAGTTGCATCATTTAGTTATTCCATAACATTTGAAGGGAGCCCACTTAGTGTTGATGGATGTGTGTGTTACTTCTTGTGCATTTGTTAGAAATTAAGACATATAAAGGCAAAGATATTCAAAATGGGCCCCATTTCTATTTTTGTTTTTAAAGACCTCGCATCAGCTGATGTTTCTGAAAGAGAAGAAGAATTGGTAAGAGAGTTGCGTATGATAAGATTGGGAAGGAGGAAATGGCTGAGGGTGGATTGCTGTTGGAAGCTGAAAAGGATGATGATTCAAATAATTGCACACCATCTCTGAGAAATGCTGTTTGTAGGCTTATTTGTGGTGTTTCTTCATTGAAGAGGTATGTGTAGTTGCCTTGGTTTTGAATTATGTATATTATGTAATAGCATTTATCTAGGTTCCTTTTATTGCTGCTTAACAGTGGGGCCACTGTTTTATTGCTGGATTTCTTTTAAGCTATGACACTGAATATTTACTTGTATATCATTGATCATCAGTTAGAGGAATGGAACTAGGATGAAGCATAATGCAATTCTGAGTGTTCTTAGAATTAAGAATCCATGGGACTAGTGATAGTTTCATAGGCCTAGGGTGGAATTTACTTATTGGAGCTTTTGGACTTGACACCATGCATGTTATTTTGACTTTATTGGCATGGAAAATTAACTTTGGGTATCTGCTTTCTCTAATCCTCATTCTTTTGTGGTACGTGAGATTTAGATGTCTTTTTCTCAAATAAAAAGAAAAGAAAGGAAATAATTAGAACGAGTAGCTGGTTATGAGTTATGATGAAATCTTAGGAACCATCCTGAAAATTCAATGCAAATATCAACACTCAAGGAACAATTAATTAATAGAAAAAAATGAGAGTATATCTCCAGATAACTTCAATAGATGAGAGGTGAAAGTGAAGTATTTGTCCTCTTGTAAGGCAAGGTGCAAGCCTTGAAGCATAAGGCTGTGTATCATAATATATTGAATTTTTACAAAACCAATCTACAAAATATTAACAAATATAGAAAAAATGAATTAAAATAAAAATAACAGCAATTGCCATTATGGACTAACTCTAATGTTTAAATACTTCTTGTAAATATAAGTACTTTGAACAAGCCATTAGAACAAACTACTCTACAATAAATATCCTACAGATTGTTTAGTTTACTTCTTATCTGTAAATGCATCCAATTACACAGAACTATAAAGTTCTTACATTAGTCAAAGTTTATATAATTATATCGTTCTGGAATCTGATTTCTAGGGTTATCAGGTCTGCTACTCAGACACATAACTTCATAAAATTACTTAGGCTTGGCTTTTTGTAGTTACCGAGTGGTATATATTGGTATATGTTCTGCATGTGGAATCAGAACAACTGGAGACCTGTTATTCTATGTTAGTTGAACATGTTTCAATACCCATTGCTTAAAATGAAGCATATTTCTCATACAATATATTCTGTTATTTGAGTATAATTAGTTGGCAACTTCAGTTAGCTAAGTTGTGGCCACTGTGTGATCTAGTATTGCCTTTGCAGTGTGCAAGACGAGGGTTTGCATTGGGTTTGACTAAGTAGTTGGTCCAGTTCCTAGCATCCTATACTCATTGTTGAAAATTATACCTAATTTGTTGGGGGTCACTTTTTCATTGAATGTTCGGTTACAAAAAACTTATGCTTTGAGGTATAATCTGATCCTGTTGCAATTCTCTCCATGTGAAATTCTGTAGGTTGCTTTTTATGGCTTTGCAGGGAGCAAGGGATTGTCTTTTGGGATGCTTATTTGCTTATGGTGCTCTTGCCCCATCAGGAAGATTAACTGAAATGTGGATTTCTAATAAAAACACTCCATACAACAGGGAATTAACCAGTCTTCTTATCACCATTGCAGCCAAAAAGCAATACTTACAAGAGTCAGCTGTCAGTTATTTTGGATGTGGTTGACAAGGTACTTTATCCCAGTTAGTTTTTTCGAAAGAATTAATTAGTAACATCCATGAAAATCTATGCATTTTTAATTTGTTTTGGTTACTGGAATATGAAGGAAAATTGCAGTTACGTTCTCATACTTGATAATTATGTTCCACGCCATTTATGACTGTTACGTATTTACTATATAGCCCTAGTTATAGAGAAACTAATGTTTATTATTCAACAAATAAACACCTTTTCCCAAGTCATTTGTTTGGGTTTTGGCTATAATGTATTTTAAGTATGTTCATAATGGGGTCATACAGTTATGCAACTAATCTTTTACACTGGTTATAAATTATATATGCCCATGTAATCCCTTCTATAGGATGTGGTATTGAGTGGTTATCTTGTTCTTTTTTATTTTAGACACAAAACAGTAGAGTTTCACAAAGGATTTATGAGTTTTACTATTTCCTATCTTGGCTTATCTTCAATATTCTTTCTTTCCTTTCTTTTTGTTTTTCCCTTCACTGATTATTATTGAAATCTGACATCTTAAGTTGATCGTAGTCACTCTAAGCCTAGAGTTACCAGTCTTGTCTTGTAGGGTTATATTTTGTGCAATTGTCTAATTATGATTGGTTAGTGATTTTTTATTGTCACCAATTTCATCACTTCAAACAAATTATATCGTTAGAAGGACAATTTGCGTTAACAAAATGGTCAAAAGCGTATAGTGAGGAAGGGCAGGGAGTAGTGTATGGGCAATAGATTTGGTGAAGATATTGATTCTTGAGGTGTGACAGTGAGAGTTATGAATGTCTCAGCTCTCAAGTGCAGTTTGTGTCGAGGGTGACAAAATTAAGCTAGTTGAGGAAAGGTTGTTTTCTGTTTGACTTAGGCAAACCTGTAGGTGGAAGGGGTTCTGCACCCCTCTATACCCCCAAAAAAATAAAAATAAAATAAAAAATTCCCGTAGGTGGAAGGAAACTCTTTTAATTATTTATTATTAGGTTGTCACAGTTTTGGCTGGTCCTTGGAAGATGACTGCTATTTTGAAGCATTGTCGTTTGGTTTGTTGTCTCATTATTGCATTTTTATTTCATCAATTGGTATGATTTTGCTGTAGGCAGATAACCTGCTTGCAGACCGCCAACAGCGGTGGAGCGTGGCATTTTATCCAAAATTTGGTTGATTATTAGAATTTTATCGTAATTCAAAATACCAAAAAAAAAAATCGATCGACTTTTAACTTTTTGCAATTTTTTTCGACCTCACAACAGTAGGACAAAGAAAATTTTCAAACTAATAACAAATATATATTTCAAACTAATAACAAATTTCAAAGTAACAACAAATCATTGGTCTTTGTTTATCATGACCCAACCATCTCAATGGATGTTCTCCTGTCTCATCCTCAGTTAATTTTAGCTCGTCAAGAATGCTTTATAATTTTGTCGTTAATATCAAATAAATATTTTAATTAAACAACCCCTGGTTTTGATCATGTCAGTCATATTGCTACACGGACAAAGCCACACAGGTGTGGGACATGGTCACGGCACCATTCAGATATGCCTACACGGGAAATCCAGCAAAAACAGGACGTCATCATGGTGAGGACAGGGCAATATCTTAACTTGTATTTATGTATCTAGTTATATTGAATTCTACATGACAAATATATTCATTATCTATTTTTCCATATTTGATTATCTATATTTCATTAAGCACTCTTGCCTCCTGGAATTAGCACACAATGATTGCTTCCAATGCTCAGAATTCTACTTCTTGGATTCTACTTCTCCAATGTCTGATCTGCAGGGGTGTTTTTTTTAATCTTTTCCAGGATATTTTGCTGGGGCTATTTTTAAACTAAAAAATTTCAGCTAAAATCTGAATTTTTGAAATAAATATGTAGAGGCTGTGGATTGGGCATACTCTGTTAGGCTTCCTTTAGGAGAAATGTGGCAGTGCATAATTGGAGTTGTGGTGGATTGAAGCACTTGGTCTGGTGATAAAAACTTGTCTGGAGATAAAAATATGGGAATGAAGTTGCTGCTTTCTTCTAACCCTTTACTACCAACAAATGAGTATCCATGTTTGTCTATGACTCTATGAGCTTAAGTCCGAGGTCACTCACTCAAAAAGTGAGGAGATTGCTACTGGGTGATCATGCCATCAGCGGATTAAATTATCATTTATTATAAATCTTTTGAGCATTTTGTTTGATTGCTAATGCCAGCACTACAAACAACAGGTTATCCAAATACCAACCAGGCCGGGTTTTCAACTTCTCAAACAGCTCCAACAGGTATCTTTCTGGCAGTACTCTTATGGGCATAGTCTTTGGCGGTTGTTCTATGTCCAGTTCATGTCAAACTTTTGTGTGTAAGAATATTACCCCTCGGTGAAATTCTTTGAAGTTTTGTCAGCTGTTATTTTCACATCTTTGCTATGTTAAAGGAAGAGTTTTGAGCTCATAATTTTTTTAAAGGGTACAGCCATTTGGCATTTTAATTTCTTGAGCATGAATTTGTAAATTTTAACCATTTTTCTAGTTGTTTTCCTCTTCACAACACTCAAAAGCACTGCACATTTTCCCCATCCTTGATTGGTATACTTGCGCCAGTCTCTGATCTCAAAAAAATACCTGCACTATTTGCAAAATGGTCAAACATTGGATAACTAAAATTTTAGACTGATTTCTTGTACACTTGACTTAAACCGATGACATTTTCACTATGCTTGTGACTACAGAATTAGGTTTCTCAAAGTGAAAGTTCAGGCTCTTGAGAAGTTTTGAACCCCTGATATGATTTTTACATTGCTTGAAAGATTAGCGATTTATGTGATTTTGCAATCATGCTTAGTTAAAGGCTTGGTTTTGATCATGCCAACCACTTGGATTCTGATCAAGTACCCTAGGACCCCGAGAAAACTTTTCGGAATGTTTTTAATTTTTTCACCAAATGAGGGTATCCCAAATCATTAATCCTAGACCAATCCCCATGATACACAAACCATCTGCACATTTATGAGCTCTCCCAAATTAGCACATTTATAGCACCGTTTTTACTAAACTAGCCGTATTAGTTTCTGGGCCCCCATCGACATATTGAAACACCAATATCGGCTTAAACCTTTGCAAAATAATTTTTTTTTTTTTTTAAAAAAAAAAAATTCAAGTTTCGGCTTAAACAAAGTTTAAGAAGCAAGGTTGATCAACATGGTATTAGGGAAAAAGAAAAAGAAAAAGAAAAAGAAAAAGAAAAAGAGGGGGGGGCGCTCAAAATTTGAAAGGCGACTATACCTAAAAGCAATTAATTAGTTAGTTACGTGGGTTTTTTCATTTGTATGTTGTGTCATTGTGTATGTTTAGAAAAAAAAAAAACAAAACTTCAGGTTAACCGCGGAGTCTGAGAAAATGGGAGTATTCACTTCTGCCGTTGTGCGTTTCGAATGATGGAAAGAAGAAAAAAATGAGGAAGCGATGGTCGACGAGGGAAGAGCATGACATGTACACAACGCGAAAAGGCCAAAGGCGGAGGCTCGATCACCGGTTGTTGACGACGGAGGAGGAAAAGAAGAGCTGAATCGCAGTTTGCCGGCGATCGGGTTCAGATCTGGTTCTGCATCCAACACTGCCATCAATCTAGTCGGTGATGGCACGAGTTTAATGAATTTTGGGAAAGATTTGGATTTTTTTTTTGGGTTCAGGGGTGTGTGGGTTTGATTTGAAGGGACTATCAGTTTAGGTAATTCCGCCCCACCCTCCCCCTTCTTTTTTTTGGACTGTCGAAGAGGGAAAGGGTGGGGGTTGCAGGCCGACGGTTTCCACTTGCTAAACTTGATGACCGAGAAGAGAATGAGTGCTTCCTGCAAATTGTGTTGCTGCCCCCACTTGGGTTTGACTCTTGGTGCAAGGGCAAAATAGTCCATTTGGTAGGTTAAATGTTAAATTACTGTGATAGGAGCTAAGAAGCATGGACACGGCTAAAATGATGCCATAGTTGTGTCCGATACGTATTAGACACAGATACGCCTTTGAAAAATAAAATAAAAAAATTGGACACAGTTGGGACACGGCTTCGACACCTGCTGAGATACGATTTAGACATTTTGTAGACACGGTATAGGAAGTTAACAATAAGGCTTTCATCGTCAACAGAAGTGGACATCCGTAGTATGCCAGAAAAATCAACCAAAAAAATGAAAGAAGAAAAAGAAAGAAACTATTGCGTCACAGTTGCTGGAGGTGGACGAAACATCTCTGCAAATCATCGGCGCACATTGTAAGTCTCCTTGCTCTCTTCATCGCTCTCTTCTCTCCCAGCTTTTCTCAGTGCTTGGACGCATCGAGAAGAATGTGAGGTGTGATGCCCTTTTTGTCATGCCTCCCCACTGTCTCACAACTGTAAAGTGCATTTTTAAATCATAACCAGTTTTATGGTTTCCCTAAATTCTAACCATAGTTAGTCTGAAAAAATTAAAAGTGTTCTGCCTTTATAGAACAATAATTTTTTATATGGGGCATACGCCCCTTACGATGAAATGCAAAAAACAATTACCCCATACATATATATATACATTTACAATTCTATACATATATAATTATAAATATATATTTATTATTTAGATATATATAATATATATTTATTTATATATTGTTGTATCCCTATCGTGTCATATCTTGAGTTTTTCAGAAATTGTCGTGTCGAGGTGTTTGTGTCGTGTCGTAACCATATCCCATGTCCGTGTCCGTGCATCTTAGGGTAGGAGTGTACTCAGTTGTGGCAATATCCCCATCCTACTTTAATAGGTGACCTTTAGAATAGGTGACCTTTAGCATTTCTTATGATTAAATTAGTAAGTAGACACTCAATGCGAGTACATCAAACAAAAAACTTAACTCAGATGTGGTATAATCTCTCCATATATATGCGGTACAACCCCTGATACATGATAAAGGTGAACTTGTAATTGTATGATTAGGTGTATGATTACAGGTTTAATTTCCTATTAGGACAACTTAAGATTTAAGTGGGTGCCGTTATGATAAGTTATTGCGTTAATCTCTTCGGAAGTTTAGGTTCTATAGGTGGATCCAAAGGGTCCTGCTGTGGGATGGTTCAACCGTTATACTGTAAATAAAAAAAATTTAAAATTTTTTTAAAAAAAAAATGCATAGCTTCACACAACTTTAGATTACGTCAGCTTTATAACGAAAGGATTGTGTATTTATGCATTATGCGTTATAGTTGAGGGGGCAAAGTGTGAAGGTTTTACAGATCAGGAGTGCAAATTGTGATGGGTATTTTCGACTTTTCACTAATTTCATTGTTTTAAAATAAATAAATAGCTTTTAGAGATTATGGGATAGGCCCTCCACAGTTTAGGCGCAAAATGTAATTTTCCTTTAACAGAACTCTCATTTTTATCTTCTTCTTCTTCTTCTTCTTCTTCCTTGAGTTTTTTTTTTTTTTTGTATTTTTTATTTTATGTTGGAGTCAACTCTTCTTCATGCTGGAGTCAACTCGCATTACGTGAGTTATGTCCCAACATCATCGTGTTAACGCCAGAAGACGAGATTAGAACTTGTCATGAATGGTCAATTTAGTAAGATCAAATATGTCAAAAATTTTCGACACTCCTTTGAAGTTGTCTATGCAATGTTTGATATATATCAATAATCTGACCAATACCTGCTTAACTCATATCTGACATATAGCTGAGAGGTATAGGTAATTTTTTTCATTTTTATTTTTATTTTTATTTTTTTCTACATAGTCATGACATGACACGGCCACTCTTCAAAAATGGTTGGGACGTAGCACCAAAATATTTTTTTTCTTTTAATTTAGAAAGTGGAAATATATATATATATATATATATATATATTTTTGCTGAGCATAGAAAATGGAAGTATCTTGAAGTTGAATGCCATTATAATGACCTAATGGGATTTTGGATGTCTTGCTCGGTTCTCCCTTATATTTATTTATTTTTATAATTGTTTTAAATCCTCATATATTTTAACCTTTTTTTTTTTTTTTTTTGGTGGTTTAGTTTGAAGGTTGCAAAACTTGAAACAGAGACATTTGAGAAATGTTCTAACATCTCAACCAACATAACTAAGAGAAGAGCAGTATAATAAAATCATCAAACTCTCTCTCTATAATTTTATCTATCTATTGTCTAAACTCATTAAAGCATTAACTATATTTTTTAGGATTTGTCTAAGTTAAGAGTAATGTTATATGCACAATGTCGCATGAGTGAGTGTCAATAGTTAGTACAAAATATCATTTTCCTCAAAAGAAAAAATAAATAAATAAATAAAAATATGATGATGATATTTTATTTATTTATTTTTGGCCAATTGATAGAATTTTACCCTTAACCCTAATCTTTCAATATCAAATAATGAGTATCAATGTTTTTTTATAAATTTAAACCTAAGATCACTTACTCAACAAATGAGAAAAATGCCACTAAAATACCTTTGAGGTGATATTAAGATTTGCATATTTTTAACGGTTCATTCCCCAAGAGGCTGTCCTAATTTGCACCGATCTTGCATGATCTTGCTTCATCCACCAAAAGATGCCCCTCACATTATTTCAATAGACGCAACAAACACCAATTCTCTTTGGCAATTGGCCGCAAGCGTGACTGGCAGGAAGATCATTTATGCCTTCCACAAGCAAGGGTTCAACGTGTGTTGATAAAAAGTTGACCCTTGATGAGGTAACAGAGGTTCAATCACACAAGCACTGCAGATCATTCCTATTCCTCCGCTTTTATCTTTTTCCTGCTCCTTTATCTATATATATCTTGAAGCAAACTGGACATTATAGGAGAGTTGCCCATATGATTGGGCCCACCCAAATTTGAACATTAGTGGCATAAACTTGGCTCCACATGGCTTAGCTGGGGGGTGTGCTACCATGCGTGGGGTGGACTAAAGTCGCACATTTGTTTTGATGATCTGATATCAAACCCTCACCAGTCACCAACCAAAAGCATGACCAAACTTTAAGAAAACTAACGCTCCACATGGATTAGATAAGGTCGAACACTGGTCTTAATGATTTGGTCTCAAAACCCTCACCAACCAGAACAGGACTAAAATTGGCACCAACGAAGTAGAGAACACCAACTGGCTTACGCTAAATAATGCTCGAACCAAACGTGCTCTCTTTCTTTTTCAATTTTCTTTTCTATTATTCTTTTTCTTCTCTTTCTGTCCCTCTCCATCTCCCTCTCCCTCCAAATTAAAACCCAATTGCTACTCTTTCCATCTCTCTCTCTCTCTCTCCAAATTAAAACCCAATTAAAATTTGGATGACTTTTTTGTCGCTCTTTTTGTTCTTTCAAGTGTTAACATTCATGAGACTAGGAGGTCTCTAGCAAAAGAGAGTAGAGAGAGAGAAGGGCAAAAAGGACAAGTGAAAGGAAGCAGATTATGCTCTGAAAGCAACATTTGATGTACACTTCACACAAATACATGTCTCCTGAGACTATTTGGTCCCTCGAGAAATCCAATGGCTCCTTCCCCCATCAAAATGACACAGAATCGCAATTCCCTGACCAACAATGAATTTTGGGATCAAATTTCTGGGTCTTCATGGCTGAATTATTAAATCGTATCCGTCTTGGGCATACTCTGCTCGAGGGCTGTAGGCAACTTATCTGTCTAACCCATTTTCTTACATGAAAAGCAAATGGTAATGGGGAACATACGAGCTTAACCGCAGTTTGGGTGACCAAGGTGCGTGAAATTTCCCCAAAATATTTTGATTCCCACGTCGTACGATTCAAAGAAAAAGAACAAGAGAATGAGACACAATGTCGTCTGTCTCTCTTCTTTGTTAGTGACCTCACAAGTCTCATAGATGTTATCGAATTGAAAGAACAAGTAGGAGGCACTAGGACATGTTTATTCTCTCCGAACCAACCAAGCCTGGTCAGGCCCCAGCCCTCACTAGCTTGATTTTTTCTTTTTCTTTTTTAACTTTCTCCCTTTTGACAGCTGGTGTCTAGATTTATCCAATGCTTGTCCTGAGCCAATACTGTACACCAAGGGTAGAATAATATTAGAATGAAGCTTTGAAGCTTTGATATTGGAAATGCAGGATCTATATAATTGAGCGTGTCACTGCCTTCCAATACTACCAATACTGCTCTTTCCTCCATTCATTTCCTCTGAAATTTCAAGTTTCTCCGCTTCTCTGAGCCTGCTCAATTCATTTCCTCAGAAGTTTCAAGGTTCTCTGCTGCTCTGCTAACTCAAGTTGTCGGACACAAAAGATGACCAGGGGAAAAAAGAAAAATGAAATGCAAAAAAGAAAATTATCTCTGACGAGGAAAATCATTATATTAATGTTGTAATGTGTACAAAAGTATCTCA
Source organism: Liquidambar formosana (assembly GCA_039720395.1). Taxonomy (NCBI): domain Eukaryota; kingdom Viridiplantae; phylum Streptophyta; class Magnoliopsida; order Saxifragales; family Altingiaceae; genus Liquidambar; species Liquidambar formosana. Next base: position 28,003,092 of record CM077823.1, read on the forward strand.
ACCTCTATTTTTCTCCCTATTCCTTCTAATTGGGGTCCATAACTAAAGCAACTTACACAATCACTATCTCTTTCACTGCCTTCTAAGTCCTAATTCCTAACCAACAACTTTCCCACCTTTTTTTTAGCCCTTTTTTCCCAAATTAAATTTTGGTCCTCCTCTTTACATTATGTCACACCTCCAGGCTCGAGCCAAGGTAAGGTGACCATCTCCCCATTTTCAAATTTCCTCCAAACTGCAACCAACACAAGCCAACTTCAGAAACCTCTCTTTGTACATAAAAATTCACGAATTCAAGCCAATGCCAATGCCATGCCAATGCCAATGCCATCAAAAAATGGGAAGATGCCAATACCAATGCCATCAAAAAATGGGAAGATGAATTTACATAAAAGCAAAAGCAGTAGCAATTGATACCTCTCATCCATATTCACCCAACCTCAAGGTCCCTCTCTCTTGGAAAGCATTCAAAGATTTCCCCATTCATCACTCCTCTCAAGTCTTTGAAAACTCCTTTGATCCATGATCCCGTGAATGCACATTATCTGCATCAGAATCACTCCCTGAAGAACTGCCCGAATCCGAATCTGCAAGAACCTCACAATATAAGCATTTCTTGCCAACAAATTTATCAAGCACCACCCCCCAAAGAAAAATGTTGAGAGCAATAGAAACACAGTTCATATACCACTTGATGATGAGGAATCACTGCCTGAGCTGCTGGAGCTACTAGAACTGCTAGTAGCATGACCATCATCCTTCTCAATCTCCACCGGTGGGAAACTACTCATTGGGATTTCATCACCAATGTCAACATCTTCATCCCCAGCTTCCCCTTTCTTTGGTTTCTTCGCACTGGCAACGGCATTGGGTTCTGCACTTCCATGAACCTGCTTACCACATAACCATCATCAGCAATACAGCGACTGCAATAAATTGAACAAATGAAACAATGTGAAACAACAATGACTGCAATTTTACCATGTCACCGCCGTCATTTGTACTCGTATTGCTTCCCATGAGCGCTTGCCTCTTAATCTTACTCACCATCTTCTTCCAATTCGTCACAAACCGATCAAGCTCCCAAAGGGTCTCCGTGTCCACCGCCTCAATGTCAAGCTCAATCTCATCCCCATCTTCCGTCAGATTCCCATTCCTCTTCCTAATGATCTGCACCACTTGCGTCATCTTCTCCTCCGGCAAACTCTGCAACCCAAGACCAAGCCTTTGCTTCTCCTCAATGCTCATCTCTCTTTTGTTCGGATCCTTCGCCTTTGGCTTGGGCTGCTTCGTCCTCATCACGGGTTTCACGGGAGAAACCCGTTTAGGAGATGGCGTCGGCACAGGGGATTGCACCGACGGTGGATTCGGTGGGGGGTTTGAAGCACTAGCAGGGACTTGCACTCTTTCGGGTTTTCTAACAACCTCCCTTACTACAGGCTTCTTTGCCCTCTCCGGCGTCGAAATGTTACTCCAAGAACTCCCTTGCAATTCTTCAACAAGAAGACTTTTTTGCTGCGGTGGTTGCTCATCTTCCAACTTCTTCGACACCGATTGAAACATTTCCTCAAACCTCGCAAGCAATTGCTCCGCCACCGCATAAACATCGTGTCCCTTCGGATTATACAACAGCGCATTGTTGAATGTCAATCGAACATCGGCCGCGAAATCCATGGGTGACTCGTACAAATTCTTCCCAAACTTCGATTTCACCGTCCCTAGATCCATCGGATGCTTCACTATCTGGTAATAATCGTGAAGCCCCATACCCACAACGTCGACAGGTGAATTGAAGATCCATCCGTGCTTATGCTTCATCAGCTTCGTCAACAACTGTCCACACATCCTCATCAGAGCCCCATTCTCCGACGCCGATCGCTTCAAATCTCTACCCGACCCGACCGGCAAGGAGCGCTTGGTTCCTGCGATTTTCTTGTTATTGGAATGCTTCTTCTCGTTTCTCGATGCGAAATTTTTCGATGATTGGTTGAAATTGGGGGTTTTGAGCTCGAGTTCGCCGGACTCGATACGATTGGTCAAGCTACGGATCTGGTCCAGCTCGGCCACCAAGCGTTTCTTCAGCTCGTTGAGCTCCTTCCTCGTGTACGACGCGATATTGAAGGTGACGTATCCACCTTGATTGAATTGATGAGGGTTGGATGAATCGAACGATCTCCGATTGAAGGACGACGCATCATCAGACACGGTTTGGTTAACGGCCGGCAACTCATCAACAAGCCGGCCGTTCGTTTGAGCATGAATTCGCCTCTTGTGGTTAGAATTAGGATTAGGGTTAGGGTTAGGGTTAGGGTTTGAAATCAGGTGAGGATTAGAGAAAGGGGTTTTCCCCATGAATGATTCATTCCGGCTGGCTAAGACGGCGGACGCCATGGATGTACGGAGCTGGACCACGTGGCTGTGGGTAAGATCCCGGCGAATCTCCGGCGAGAGTATACGAATTCAGGTGTTGTGAGAACCATGTATCGATTGAGAGGTGGCCGCCACGCGCCCCCGCCGGTGTGACAAAATCGGCGCCGGAAGCTGACGCACAAACAGAAGAACAGATCGTGGAGGTTAGGGTTTGGGATTGTTACCCTTTGTCAGTGCGAGGAACAAGAGAGGGGAGGCATCGGTTCTTAAAGAGGATGAGATCTGACCGGGGAGAGTTCGGGCAGATGATCGGCCGTTGATTTAGCTTGGACTGACGATCGGACGGTCGATTGGGTTCTTTCTTGTTGCCCGTGGGACTGACCCTGTGAGTTGTCATGGGCGGTGGAGATATGAGGGATATGATACGTGGCGGTTCATTGACCGTTGGATGGGACGATGGCTTCCGGGAACGGGCGTGGTGATTTGGGAGGTGTGTTTTGAGTTTGGAGTGAATTTGGGTTGAATTTGTCGTGCATTTAGGGTTTTGAAGGTGGGGACTACTGGTGCTGACGTGGAGTGGAAAGACGATTGGGCATTGGGCAAGACCGACGTGAATGAGAAGCTACGCGCATTGGGCCGGTTAAAGTTAAGACGCGTGGGAAACACCCCCCTTCGTTTAAAGGGTAATTTAGTAAATTGCACGTGAGATATTAATATTGTTTTAAGACCTGTTGTGCATGCCGATTTACAAAATTACCCCCCTCAAATATCCACCTCGCTGGGCCACCTTTGTTGCCAGGTCACCCTTACGCAAACACCCATTGGATACTGTTTCTGGTTTCTTGGGCCCACAGTGAGAGGATGGATTCGGTGTTGATTCCTGCACCGAATTCAACAAATTCAGTACCGTTATATGAGATTTTTGGAAGGTTCGGATTAAAGATAAAAAATTATTATTGAAATAATTAAAATAATTTTAATAAATAATATTTTAATTTTTAAATCTAAATTATCAAAAATTTCATTCAAGGATTTGAATTAATATTCATCTCAAAGAACTCAGCACCAAATCCATACCCCCATACTCCGATAGAGGGAAAGGGGAAATTGACAGTGACTTGTCATGGGCTTAATAACTTTGTCCTAATCCTTAAACTCTTCCCTATTACTTTTACTGGTTGGCACTTTACCATAAAGTCTCGTATGTAAAAGTGATGCTACCTCCACTTTGAGCCAAGAGCTGATACTTAATGTTCAATAATAATATTGTCATCACTAGGATAATAGGCATGTACTCTATTATATAATTAATAGAGAAAAACACAATTAATTACTCTTGGATATTTTCTACTTTCGTTTTTTTAAAAAAAAATAATTGTTTGGATATTTAAAGAAAAATAATAAATAAATTATCAGTTTTGTTCATGGACATAATATGTCTCTTCTATAGGTTATGCACACGTAAATGTGCACGTGTTAACCACAAAATAAGATATGTTCGCTCATATTTATCATTCTATTGAGCCTAAGAGTCATTGAAATAATGAAATATGTTCGCCCATAAGGAAATGGACAAAGAGTTTTCTTAGTCACTCTTTTTTTTTTGATAAGCAAAACTTTATATTAAGAAGGAACAAAAGGACCATTGTTTCCATCCCCTTCAACCCTGTCCGCAAACAAAATAGTAGCAGGCAACGAGGTGATTGGGATGGAACCAAAAGAATTACAAAAGGCTGCCCAATGGGCAAGCAAATGGGCTGCATTATTTGCCGGCCTGGGAACACGTCTGACAACCCAAAAAGGAATACAATTTAAGAGATTCCTAGCTTCAAGAACTAGAGATAAAACTGCCCAAGGAGGGTGGAGGCTCCAATCAGACAAAGGATCCAAAACACCAGCAGCATCACCTTCAAGCATAATCCTCGAGCGGCCCAATTTCAAAACCTCACTCAAACCAAAACACACAGCTTTAGCTTCAGCAACCAAGGGGTTAAAAGAGTCAACCTAAGCTGTCCATGCAAAAAGAAAAGTTCCACAATCATTCCTTATAATAGCACTCAATACTGAAAAGGTAGGACGAACAGCCACATCAAGATTAAGCTTCTGCCATGGAGGAGGTGAGGAGGACCAGGAAAGGGAGGGAAGTAAATGAAAGTTGTGCAGCCTCGGATAAGTCTTAAAATGCTCCAAAGAAATCTTTTTAACAAGAGTGGTAAGAGATAAAGGATCCACTTCTGAACCTTCAAAAACCAACTTGTTCCTGGCAAACCATAATTGATCCATCAAAACCACTGTAAAAATCAAGAATTTAGCAGTGTCTGAAGCATTGAGATTCAGGTTAAGACCAGCTAGAGCTAAGCCAAAGAATCTCAACCAACTGGTATTCCATGAACAAGTGTTTAGCTGTCTCAAGGTGAGATTTACAAAAAGGGCAGAAGACCTCAGGGATGGGAAACCACTGATTAAAAACAACACGAAGAGGAAGGATATTCCATAACACTTTCCAGAGAAGCACTTTGAAACTTTCATGTATGCTGGCTTGCCAAAGAGATTTCCAAGCAGCAGAAGGGCAAGGACTAGCCAAAGAGAGATGATTCCTGATAATCAATGAGTAAGCAGTCTTAACAGAGAATTCACCATAAGCATTTGGAGTCCAAATAACACGATCAGAACTGATGGAGGAAGAGAAGTGAATCTTAAGGATATTGAACACATCATGAGGTTCAAAAGGAGCCTAACTTTAGTAGCATCCCACTAGTGAGTCTCTAGTAAAAATAAATCTGACGCCAGATTAACCCCCAAACGTCTAACACCCCTCGGATAAAGACGACAACTCATCACTAAGATCAAGCATCTAACTAATTTGATTTTTCACAAATCAAAAAATAATGAAATATATTTGCCCATAAGAAGAAAATTCACACAAGAGCTTCTCTCTTTCTTCCTTTTTTTTTTTTTTTTTTTTTTAAAAAAATTTTTTTGGGGTAAGATCATACAAGAGCTTCTCACCTCTTCAAATACTTCCATTAATAAAAATTTGGATTAGCCAGCTAGCAAAAAGGCACTAAAAGACGAGACTAATTCTTAAGCCTTAAGGCTTGCATTGTCATGAAAATCATGATTTTTATTTCATTAACTGACGGGCAAATTCTAGAGAAATTGATTTTTTTTTTTTTTTTTTTTGGGGTTAAATGGCTAATTGTAAGCGAACTATAGAAAATAAACCAATAGGTAAAATGCAGAAAACCCCTCTCTATTATTAGCCATTTTGCAAGATACCCCCTTCTAAAAAAAAGCCCACCAAAAAACCCCTCATATTATCTAGGGTTGACAGTTTACCCCCTACCATCCATCTGCCGTCAAGGAAAGTTATGAAATACCGTCACGTGACACGCAAATAATGTTATTTGTTGATTTTAAGACAAAAATGCCCTTTTCTCTAATGAAATGACATCACGTGACCATCATGTGATTCTCTCTTTCTTCTTCATTGGCAAACCACACCGACCATGGCTGCCACACCGGCGTACCAAATCGACGACGATAATCCAAGAAACAAAACAAAAAAAGGGAAAGAAAGAAAGAAAAAGATAGAGGAAAAAGGGAAGGTAGAGGAAAAGATAGTGAAAGAGAAGAGAGAAAAAAAAGATCTTCTCCATCCCGACGACATCATCGCCGATGGAGCCTACCGGTAAAGAATAACGGCAAGACAGTAATGGCACAACAATGGAGGAGGTGATGATGACGGTGCAATAGTGGAGGAGGTGACGGTGACGACGCGACAATAGAGGTCTTCACCACAGTGGTTATCTTGGAGATCTGAACCGACGATGGCTATTTTGAAGCCAATCCTTCATCTCGCCATCCATAGTGGTGCCGGTGAAGTGAAGTGAAGATGATGGTGCTGGTGAAGACCACTAACAGTGGGTTTTTTGCAATATGGAGGTGTCAGTGAAGTGAAGATAATAGTGCTGGTGCCGCTACATCTCTAGTGCACAACTATCGTCGCTATTGCCTCTTTCACAGGATGTTGCCGCTGCACTTCCATTATTACCGCTACACCTCCAGTAGGCCACTATTGCCACTATTGGTGGTGTATATGTGTGTGCCGATGAAAATGTCTGAAAAGTTCGCCAGAGGAATGGAAAGCATTTTTTTTAATTTTATTTTTGTTTCTTATGCAGCACCGTTTCATGTATAAAACAAAATTAATTTTTATAACCTTTTAAAAATCACGAATATTAATATTTTAATATTTTTCTTTACAGGAGTATAATAGACTTTTAACATCGCCGTTAACGGCGTAACCCCCTAGCACAATATGGGGGGGTTTTTTGGTCGGTTGTTTTTTAGAGGAGGGTATCCTACAAAATGACTAATAATAGGAGGCTTTTTTGCATTTTACCCTAAACCAATTTAAAGTTTTCCATTTTCAGGACAGTCAATTTTTTTGAATTATTGAACCTTTTCCTTTTCTTTTTTTGTCTTTTGTTTTTTCTTTTGAATTTTCTTTAAGATTCCAAACTTATAAGACCATTTGAAAGGACTAGGCTTGTCCGAGTATATAACTAAACTATGTGGGCGTTTAGCGCACTGTTTGGGTAGTTTTTTAACATGACGTTTGCGAAAAGTCAAAAAAGTGTAAGAGATAAAACTAAAAAATATAAATGTTTATCCAATTTTTATACAAAATGACTTGTAAAATATTTGTTTACCAAACATTCAATTTCTTCCAAATGCCTTTTTAAAAATTGCATTTTGAAAATATATTTTTCCAAAAGGCTTTTTTATTTTGAAACAGTATGCCAAATGCACACTATATATATGTATTGATGTAGCTGACCAGTTGCTGAATTTTGAAACCATTGTTAAGTTTAATAGAGTTTATTAAAATTATCTCCTTTTTTCCTTCTATGATCCATCCAATTTGGTTGCCTTATATGCGTTTTAAAGTTCACTTGTTCCTTCCTTTATAAATTCAATGATCTAATAACCGACAATAATCCTTGATTAGTTCGATTACAAATGAATGGAAATTATTGATTAGGCTGATCCGAATTTGCTTAAACAGAGGAGACAATGCCGGCCGGAGGAAGGGGTGATGCTTGGCTGAAGTTCTCAAAGCATGATTCCGTCTCTCTTTTTTCCTTTTCTTTTCTTTTTTTCTTTTTTTTTTTTCAAAAAAAAAAAACCTTTCCTTATTGATTAAGGGTATTACAGGTTTTATTCTTGTTGAGGTTTGAACCCAAACTAATTTTCTAACGACCTATGTGAGAGGTCATACACCCATAGAAGAGCTGCAACGAGTCGAAACAATGATAGAATAATAAATATGTGAAGATTTCATTTTTCTTTCTCTTTCATTTCTTTTTATAAATAAAATAGAAAATTAAAAAAAAAAAATTTCTTTTTTTGACCGAGATAATTTTCACTTTTTTATTTTTTTTTTGCTACTTATAAAATTTTCATGTTTTGAAAATTGTTGGATGACCATTAGTTCAAGTATTTGTTCTCTCAATATTGGATGTAGGGATTTACTTGTAGTTTACGCATTAGGACTTAGGAGATTAGTCTAGACCCGATGACTCGAGATACCCGTCATTTGACAAAATAAATAAATAAATAAGTATTTAGCATGCTTTTGGAAGCAGTCTGTTTTGTAGTGGTGTTCGTGGTTCGGTTTTGGTTCGCTTTTAAGGTAGATGTCAAACCAAAACATAATACTTCGGTTTTGTTCTAACCAAACCATACTATAAAAAAAACAAACCAAACAAAAAAAATTCGGTTTGGTTCGATTCAGTTTCGGTTTTAACCTATCAAGTAGCAACAAATCATCATGGATAATTGTTTACCCCTAACAAAATAGAGAAAATGACAATCCAAACTCCAAATAAAAACAGTTTTAATAAAAGCATTACATTAATAACTCAAAAAAAAAAAAAAATTAAACATTGTATCAAACTGGAAAGAGAGAACAAGAGACGGGGAGCAGAGAGCAAGAGCATAAGAGAGTAAAGTAGTAAACTTTAGTTTGACTATTAACTCAGAACTACCTATTTTACCCATGTTTAAATAAGAAATTTATAAACTAAACTTTAATATAAACTATATATATATAGGATTATGTGCGGGATATCCTGAAATATTCCGTTCGATCACTGTCGTCTGTGACGGCCGTGATCAAATGGGATATCCCCCACATGATTAAGGTTTTATATATTATATTTTTTGGTTTTTTGGTTTGATTTGATATTTTAAAAATGAAAATCAAAACCAAACCAATTTAATTCGATTTTTTAAAATTGAAACCAAAACCAAACCTAAAGAAAAAAAAAAAAACACACAAACGATTTGATTGTCGGTTTTAATCTAAACCATGAACACCCTATTGTTTTGATGTTCTTCAAATGCTTGTCCTTTGTTAGAGAGGGTCTGTGACGCTATTCTTGCCTGTGGTTTTATATATCATCTGCGTTGACTGGTTGTTGGTATTTGCTACTTTGTTGCTTTGCAGGACCTATGTTGGGTGTTTCGCATTTCAACGTCATGGGGATCTTCTGGAACCAAGGGGCAACTTTGTCCTTTTATTATTTTCATTCAATCAATTTTTTTTTTATTTTTTAATTTAAGTATTTGAATATTTCGATGTCAAATATTAAATGACAATTTTATCTTTTCATCACTCCCTTTGGACAAATTATTCCTAATTAGCCCTAATAGTTTTTTATTTATTTATTTTTTTAATTAACAATTAGGGGTTTTTCAGGTTTTATTACCGTTAAGGTTTTAATCCAAAATAATTCCCTAATAATCCATATCAGATGATGTCCAATATCCACACAAGCAACGATAGCGTTGAAGAGTCAAAATGATGATCTCTTGGAAGCTCAATCAAAGGCTTAATCGCTTGACCAACCTCATAAGAACAATTAGTTGTAATTGTAATATAGGAAAAACTATAAAAATCCTCTCCAATATTAAAAAATTACTAGACATGATATTCATCATCTAATTTATAAGTTCCGCTAGAGATAGATGATAAAAATCATATCCAGTTAATATATATATATATATATATATATATATAGATATAGAGGGGAGGGATCTGTTTACACTCAGTGTAAAGTTTTTTACTCTTATACCCCTCAATTACTTTTTGTAAAATTAATATTTTTCAAAACCAACCATTGGATTAGATATTGCTCTCATGAGGATCATGCACACCAAATTTCATATTGATTGGAAATTAAAAACTATTCTATTAGTAAAGCGACCTAAATTAGTTTTATTTATAAAAAGAAAAGTAATTTTATAGATGAGATGCTTACGAGTATCCAATCAATGTGAAATTTGGCATGCATGATCTCCATAAGAGCAATATCCAATCCAACTGTTGGTTTTGAAAAATATCAATTTTACAAAAAGTTATTGAGGGGTATAAGAGTAAAAAGTTTTACACCAGGTGTAAACGGATCCCTCCCCATATGTATATATTAGGGTGAGGAATGTGCTACGCACATGTTAAATGTTATTTGCCAATTGGTCATATTATATTTAGGCTTTCAAAGGTAATGCTATATGTTGCATTATTGCTCGTCAACTTGCTACAAACAGACTATCAACATGATACAAATTTATTACCAACTTGGTGTCACTCAATACCTATAATACCCTCAAAAAAAAAAAACCACATATGTGAGAAAAAAGGGCAAATCCATCATTATATTATAGATGAACAGTGTAACTATAGTAACATTATTACTTGTCAACTTGATAGAAATTGACTACCAACATTATACAAATTGACTACCAACTTGGTATAACTGCAATATCTATAATACCCTTTAAAAAAAAAAGCACATATGTAAGGGAAAAAAAGAAAATCCATCATTTTACTGTAGATGAACAGTGCATCTATAGTAAACAGCCTCATTCTCTTTATTGTAATGTTAGATATATTGAAAATGATTTATGCCCTAAAAAGATTAGAAAGGGTAATGAGCCATTTTTGTTCCTATAATGTGTGGGAGCAAAGTTACATAACTTTATGTTATTTTAAATGTAATACCAACATTTTCCTCCCTTGTAAAAGATTCAAGTGGGAAAAAGAGGAGAATCATTCCTCCTCTTCACGGGGTTGCCCCCTTGCCGATGATTAATAACCGACCACCACCACCACCACCACTATGGATCTAAAAGAATGAAAAGAACAATAGCCTCGCAACCACCGACGAGTCAACAACCATCCTCTAGAGAGAAAACCCCTCTTCTCTCTCCCCCCATATATTTATATATGGTCCCCATGATGAAGCAAGGAGCAAACGTAAGGAATTTAATTGAACATTCAATGCATACTCCCCCTTCTTTTTCTTTTTCTCTTTTTGTGAAACTTGACTATTGGGATACTCATTATGTCCTGTTTCTCTCTTTTAATTTGAGAGAGATAATCTGGACAGAATGGAGATAAGACGGTATCATTCAATAATGAGTTGAGTCCCACAATGTAAAAGACGAAAACAAAACTAATTCCCAAGGTTGGCCGATAAAAGGATCTTTAATCACCATAAGTATGATTGCTTGTTAGGGTGTGGTTCAAAAGATTTCTCAAACTAAGCTGATTTTTTTTACCATTAGAACATTTACAAAAAAAAAAAAAAAAAAAAAGCTTGTTGCAATAGAGCATGTGTTATTATTGTTTTTATGAACCAGTAGGATAAAACCAATAAAAAAGGGGGGAGAAAAAGAGAAAAGTCACGGTGCAGATGAAATCTACCTAGGTTTAAGCAGCAAAAAAAATCAACCTAGGCTTGTGATCGAGCGAGCATCATTTTTTTTGATGGACTTGTAATTAGTAATGCTAGGTCTCCTTGTACAAAGCCTTGTGAAAATATTAAAAATCCATGTGTGTTGGTGGCATGATTATATTAAAATAAAAAGGTAACTCTTTTTTATCTTAATAAAGCAAGTGCCATGTTATCCGATAAACAGAATCGGTATTAACAACTGGTTGATATAGCATTGCTCATTCTTAACCTATGGTAATTTTGTAATTTTATTTTCATTTTTAATTTTATTTTTTTTAAAATAAGCACTTCTGTAAATGGTTGTGCTACAAAATTTTCATATATTTGACCTTTCTGCAAGTTATTTTTACATACAGCCTTGGCTGGTCCAAAAAGTTTGTTTATTTGGCAGCAGTTGAACTCCCTTATCTAAAAGCAACAATTGGGGGCATTAAGCAACATCTAAAAAATCTACATGCTAAGAAGTTTTTCTTTTGTACACCTAACATGGGTACCACACTTTCTGGTGAGCATTCTTTACTTCTTTTTTTTCCCTGTTGTGAACAGAATTCCATGGTTTTTGGACAATAAAATATACCATGAAAAATACATAAGAAAATATATTTCTTTGTTTGTTTCACAAAATCCTCTCTAGTGTAGTATGACAAGCACGATCACATAAAAGAATAAAACATAAAAAACATACAAGAATTATATGATTTGGAAAGATGCTTACATCCACGGTTAAGAGAGATCAAATCTAGTATATGCTGAAACGGATTCGGTATACAACTCTCAATTTTGCTCTCTCACGACTAAACTTTCATAGAGTAAGAATATAATTCGAAATACTATTTGAAAAAAAAAAATGTATATATATACCCTCATGGAATCGGGAAGAGATTCTTATCATTTAATGGATAGTCCAATAAAATCTAAACTGTTTATCGAACATGGGACCTAATGAGACTTGCATGGTATGAATGATTTAGATTTTACTAGGTTGACCATTGCAATGGGGACAATCTTTTTTCCTTGGAATCTAATAATAAAAAAATACAAAACATCTCACAACATTTAGGTTATGTTATTTTTTTCCCTTTTTCGTTATCATTTCTTGCTATAATTTGACATGAATGAGATTAGCCACAACATGAAGATGTTGCTTTGCTAGCATTGAAAGATTGTTAGAAGTGACCTTAGGATATCAAATCCTAGTTCAAACCAACTAAAGTAGACTGTAGATTAAATTTAAAGGGAATTTCATCATCATTCCAAAATATAAGACTAATTTAGCAATTAGTCAAATAACTGTTTTTTAAACTCAAACAATCCATTTCCTCTAATATGACAAAACTACCCTCATCCTTATCCCTATCTTTCTTCTTCATATCTAACCAAACAGCAAAGTGCAACTGACGATTCCATCTCATAATTCACGCTGTCCATCTTCACGGGTGCTTTAATCTTCAACCCAGTCATCCCGTCCGAGTTTCCCGACTCAGTCGGGATTCGTAAGAGTGACTCGGCCTCCTCGTGTGACAACTCGGAAACATCATTACCACCGAAAAAGGTCATCAAATGCGTCATACCCTCAAAACAGCCCGTTGTCGCCTCTACCATTAAATCTTAGATTACCACCTAAACCCAAAACTCCCTGCTACCATCATTTATACCATTACCAACATCTCATTGATCCTTCAAAACAAGATCTGACCCAAATGACGACACCTCCATCAACCACAACCTCCGGTGACCTCCTTTTTTTTCGGGGAGTAAGAGAGGGAGAATAGATTATCAAACCCCATAAAAAATTCACGTTCGCCTTCACAGGCTAACTTCGCCAGCCACAGAAACCTATCCACCCATCACCACCAGATCTGCAAAAAAGGGGGGGGGGGGGGGGGGAGTTAATTTTGCAGAGAGAAAAAAAGAATCCATGGTTGGTTGATTGGTTTGACTGTGAAGGAGATGGTTGTGGAGGCTTGTGGCAGCAGATCTGGCAGCGACCTTTGCCGGAGAAAGGGCTTTGTCAGCAACGACCTTCATTGCAGAAGAGTGACTCCCCCTTGGTGGGTAAGGTATGGGTTTGCGGGGAAATTGAGAAGGGTATACAGAGGGTCTACAGGAAAGGTGATGTAAGAGGGAGCAAAGGTGAGGGGCTTCACGGCAATTGGTGAAAGGATAGACAGAGAGATGAGGGAGGGGTATTAACGGTAGTTTGTTTGACAAAAAAAATTGGAAGAGTGCAGGAGTGCCAAGGAGGAGTGCGAATAGCGCTGGTTATATATATATATATATATATATATATATATAAACCCACTCCTTGATTTCCTCTATAATATCTTCAGTTTCAATTTCTTTTTTCCTGGTAAATCAAATCTGAAAGAGAGAGGATGGGTTGTTTCAAATGAAAAGAAAAATAAAAAGACACGAAGAGGACAAAGACGGAGGAGTTACCAGAGAAACCAAATGAGAAAAGGAAAAATATAAAAAAAACAAAAAAGTGAAAAAGAAGTTGAGCACAAACCAGCACTCCTATGTTTCCCACTACCTTAGATATATAAGGTTGGTGATATTGACGCATCGAAATCCTTTGTTTCCACATCTGCTACAATTCTAAAGCATCAAAGGCGTTCGGATTCAGTACTGAGGTGCTGATTCTCGGCACCATGCCAAGCTGTCTTCCGATTGCGCCACGTGGAGGAGCAGGTCATCCAACGGTCGAAGAGAACCCACTTGATAAAACGACCTTCCTGCGCTCTTTTTGATACCAAAAGCAAACGTTAACGGCGTTTGGGCATTCTCCGCTCAAACCCCATTCTCTCTCCCTCTGTCACGGACCGATCAACTATGAATGCAATCGGAGAAGGCCACCCCATCAAGTTCATCTTCACCGTCAAGAAGGTATCGTAGACCGTAGAAGCCTTCACCCCACCCCTTAACAGTGAATACCATTATAGAAGACGACGGCGACCCCATCGAGTGATTTCCTCCTCCCTTTCTTCTTCTTTAATCCCCTCTTCTCCTCATATATACAAATATATATTATACACTTATATCTTCCATTCTGGTGGTTTTGCATTCATTTCTCCCATCTCTACAACGAAATTGTAGAGATGTATCCTTATTTATCCTTTTTCCCAAATTTTTTACGAATAATGGAGTTCTTGATTTAGGTGTATTTTTTCCCTGTATTTTTCCTTGCGCTTCTCGTACTACTGAAACTTCTTTTTCGCCTTTTCTTTTTTTACAACAAAAAAAAAGACACATACAATGGCAGGCAACACAACCATCCAAGCAAACTCAAAAAGACATATACAATGGCGGACATCACACCCATCCAAGAAAACTCCAAGCCCAAAGGCTACAAAGATGATCCCAAAAAATATATCCCACTAGATCACAGTTCTACCCATTAAAAATGATCCTTTTCAGTTTTCAGGAAGATGCTAAAATAGGATCGACCCACTCACACCCAAAAACCCAAAACCCAATCACAGATCAATCTATAATCATGCGAGGAAAGGAGCAACTCTATCTATCAATGCCAAATTCGACCATAAAATCAACGACAATGAACATGATAGGATCACCTTCTCACAATCACATTCACAGTTGATGGGTGCGCGAGATAAGGAGAGAGAAGGGGGGGTTAAGCGGAGAATGCCCAAACGCCGTTAATGTTTGTTTCTGATCAAAACGAGCGCCAGGAAGGTCGTTTTATTAAGTGGGTTCTCTTCAACCGTTGGATGACCCACTCCTCCACGTGGCGTAATTTGAAGACAGCTCGGCATGGTGCCGAGAATTAACACCTCAGCACTGAATCCGAACGCGCATCAAAGGAACCAAATTACCCAAAGTGGGCCCACCATCCACTTTCTCCCTCTTCTTCCTTTCCCTTGACTGACGAACACTTCTTAGTTCTTGTTTTAATAATGCATTTGCCTTATTAGGAGTAATTCCCAAGGATTCTTTGACTATCAACTTGTTTTTGTTTGTAATAATTTATAGTAAAGTTAGTAGTCAGTTTGTTATAAGTCAATAGTCAGAAAAATTACTGCGAAAGAGTGGAATGCATCGGTAATTTCCCTTTTTTTTCTCTCCTTCTTCTGATGATACAACCCTCTCACCGCAGCACTCTCTTCATCTTCTCCCTTTTCCTTGACCCACGAACAACACCTCTCGCTTTTTTTTTTCCCCCTTTCTGATACAACCCTCTCACCATTGCACATCGTCGGGCTAAAGAGCTTCGCCATCACCACCGTAAAGCTTAGATCTGATGCCATCTGAGGTCGCCATCAGATGCTGTTGTGAGGATCGTTTGGGGCAATGGTCCGTCAGAAATTGCTGTGAAGAGAGCTGGAGAGAGGGTCGATTCCACCGCCGTCGTGGTCCAAGTGGTTTGGGCTTCGGATCCTCCTTCATACTGGACTCGCTGGAACTTCGTCTCTGAGCCATCTTTTTTTCTTTTTTTTTTTGGTGGGGGTTTTGGGATAGTGTTCCAATTGTTGGGATGCTTTGCTTGTGTTTGGATCGTTGCGACGGTGAAAATGGGGTTCGCTGGAAAGAATGGAGGTGGTCGGAGATGGATGGGATACTCCCTTCTCTCTCTCTATTTTCCCCTCTCTCTTACTTTTTGTGGCTCCCAACTGGTTCTAGATAATACTTGGCTCCTCATGAAAGAGGCCTCCCTTCTGCATATATTATACCACGTATCTAATGAAATAAATGAGAACTAATTATAAATATGTATTTTACGTTATATTATTATACACATGCGTCTATATCGTTAATTATGACACGTGGCAGTAAAAAGAAGGAGGAGTTTCTCTTACACTGTGAGAAGCCAAGTATTGTTCATTATTGATTTTTTGATTAACGAGGGTAATTCAATCTTTCAATATTTTGAAATTGTAGCTGTTGTGAAAATAATGTTTTTTTTTTATGTAGTAACTAGTATGAACCCGCGCGATGCTCGGAAATCACAAATGAATATGAAGACAACAAATAGTTTAGTGATCCAAACCTTAAGCCAACATGTTTTTATGTATAGTTTAACTCTTTGCATCCCTATTTATAAAGCAGTGTGTCCATCTTCTCATTAGTTGTCTTGGACAGTTAGGAGTTGTTGCTTATACCTAATTTCTTTATAGCTCCCCAAAAAAAGAAAAAAGGAAAAAAAAAATAGGACAACCTGATTAATTGAAGACAAAATCTAAAAGAGTAAAAATCGAATCAGGAAATTACTGGAAAAACTATTTAATTTTGATTGAATATGTTGTCAAATTCGCTTGAAAATTTACCAAATAAAACAATTACTTATCTATAGCAAACCAAGCACTCAAGATTTTCCTTTACAGGATCCCATGATTACTCATTACTTATCTAATAACTAACTGGTTATTTAAAAAATTAGGAATAGAAAACCCATACTAGAGGGAGAAGGAAGGTGTAGGGGGAAGTGGAAGAGAACCAAAAAAAGAAAAGAAAAAAAGGAGGAGGTGCTGACGTTGTGTGTGGAGGGGTGGGGGAGAAAAGAAAGAAAAAAAAATAGAGAGGAAAGAATAAGGAAAAAGTAGAGGAAGTGGGAAGGTCGTACAGTTGGGAAAGAGAAGAAAAAGTTAGAGGAAGTGGCTGACATCATTTGTGGGGCCAAAGATGAGGAGAGGAATGAGTTTTGAAGGGAAGGTTTATTAGAAAGACACGTCGGCAAAAGATGAGGTCAGCAAAAAACTCTTAATTATAATATAAATATAGATATCGCCACCCTAGTTTAATTGGTGTAATATCGCCACCCTAGATTAATTGGGTGTAGCGGATTGGGGGAAGGAGTGTCATTACCGTTTGAACTGAGACAAAAATGGAGGGGAGGCTATTTCATTAAGTAGATGGGAAAGGGTAAATAGAGATACAGAGGGGCAAAATAGTCCATTAACCATTTAATAAAATAAACTGCTGCGGCAAAAGCGTTTTGCGCTGTGCCAATAGCGCCACCCTTATTTATTTATTTTGCTATATAAACACATAATTAAGGTGCTTAGCATGAAAGAGCAAAAATGGTTTTTTTTTTTTTGGCTATATAACACAGACACAATCAAAGTGCTTACAATGAAAGAGCAAAATTTGTGTTTTGTTTACACAAAAATGTAAAATTTTATAGTTTTACAAAGTAGTAAAATTTTACAATGTTATGAAATGGATTATGCCAAGCTATAAAGTAGTAAAATTTTAATACTTTTATAAATTAGTAAAATTTTGTAGTTTCAATTTTTAAATATTTACCTAATCAATATGGATTTCGTTTTGAAGATATGAGTAAGTTCCAAAAAAAAAAAATATATATATATATATATATATATTTTCAAAAAACGGATATGTATATTGCAAGTTATAAGTTTTTAAAAATTGGAACACTAAAAAATTAAGTCAGTTACATAGGGTGCTCTTAATAACAAAAAAGTGAGTGCCCATAGTAATAATAAAGGTAAACCAGGGATTTAAAAAAAACAAACAAGTGACTAATTGCTAAATAAGTTTCACTTCATTAACTAATTGATTTTAAAAAAAACTGTTACTTAACTAATTGCTAAGATTTTACTTAGTTATGAACTAATCGCCAATTTCCCCTAAATTTAATTAGAAGTGGAGTTGTAATGTTTGGGACTATAGGCATTAAGTTAGGAACAAAAAGATTCTAAATTCGATTTCACAAACTGTTGGGGTTAGCCACTAACTGGGTATATCATTCGTGTCAACTAATACAGAGTGAACGATAACTTCATCGGAGTGAACGATAACTTCATCTATGTCATGAGATTAATCAATCCAAAGGATTATCTTGCTTACTCCACCCCCAAGGGGAGAGATAGAGTGTGTGGATTAGGTATGATGTTAATGGGTAAAAGAATAAAATAAAGTGAAAAAAAAGAAGAAGAAGAAGAAGAAGAAGAAGAAGAAGAAAGAAAGAATAGTACAACTCAAAATAGCAATGAATTTAAATAATCATAATCTCTTATTTTTTAAGGAAAATACTTGGCTCCATTCTTGGGGGGAGGAGTTCCTCCCACTCATATTACGCCACTTATCTAAATAAATAAGAAGAATTAATTGTGTGCATGTATGCCCATATTTATATAATTGTGAACACATTTTCATAAGTTCATCTGTCCATATTTGTATGTTACATGTTTATGTTAATATGAATGTATGTCCAGTTGTCCACTTTCCACATATCTATATCCGCGTAGTTGTTTGTTTGTATTTTTAAATTCATATTTTTCTAAAATATTTATGATACATGGCAGAGAATGACGACGAAACCTTTTGGGCAAACCCCAATTGCATATAAGACTTTACAATTCATATGAGTTAGGTAAGTAAAAAATCCATGAGAATCATGAAATCTTATGAAAGTAGCTTAGGGGGTTTAATAAGAGTTGAACTTAGAACCTCTACTTCTTGAGGGCATAGTCTCTTACCAACTAAACTACCCCTTAAGGTAAATTTAATAACCATTTGTTGAAATTCTACTTCCTTGTTAAATATTTAAATTCAATTCATAATGATTATAATTTGAATAAAGTCATAGTACCCCTTACATTGGTCCAGTATATTTCATTTCATACTAATGCACCAAGTATGACTTTCAATGCAGGTGTTGATATATCTATTTTATAATTAGGAGTGTCTTTGCTGAGCTCATCAATAGACGATGTGGCAAACTCATAACAGTTCCCTCCAAAATCCCCTCCTCTCATTCACTTTGGACCCACACGATGATGTTAGTAGATTATTTTATTTTTTTTCCTTCTTTTCCCGTACGCCTCTTCTCTCCTCTCTCTATCTCTCTCTCATCAGATACGTACGCTCCTTCCCTCATACTCCTCGGTCTCCCTCTCTCCCCCTCATACCCATATGAAACCCACTCAAATTTTAAAATCCACTGCCCTATCCCCCTCACACCTAAATTTCAAAACCGTCACCATCGCACCACTGTCAAGTATAAAAAATAAAATAATAAAATAAAATAAAATAAACCTCAAATCAAAAATCAATATCAAAATAGGAGGGAGGGGGTGAGAGCAGATCAGAGTGGGAGGGTGTGGTGAAGCTGTGAAGCCAGGAATGAAGATGAACGGAAAAAAAAAAAAAAGGATAATTTTGGTCGTCCTCTTCGACGAGGCTTGATGTTGACATAGGAGAATTAAACTACATTCGAGTTAGAGAGAGAAGGAGAGGGACGAGAAACAGGAGAGAGAAAATAGAGCATGTTCTGGTCGTCCTCTCTGGTGAGGCTTAATGCTGACGGTTAATCCCTTGGCAAAAAACTGCACCTACACTGGATCTACAGTAGTAGAGAGAAGACCAAGAGAGAAAGAGAGAGAGAGAAAGAAAAAGAGGGATAATTTTTTATGGTGTTGTCTTCTGAAAATTGTTAGTCGTCGTCGGAGTCTATGCCTCAAGGCATCAAAAAGTTCATCGATGTTTCAGATGGGTAGAAGGATCGTCCTTTTCCATCTTTTCATTTGTGGCATAAATGATATAAAAGGAAAAAACAAAAAGAGATGACAGATGGTGATTAAAATGTATAAAATAATATTCAAATATGCTTAAAGTATTAAAATATTAAAATATATGAAATAAGAATAAAATATTAAGGTTTGCTAACTCCCTTGGAGTTCTTACATTTAGAGGAGGTAGCAAATTGCCACTTAAGGTAGCAAACTTGGATTTGCTACCTCAAATTTGCTTATTCCCTTTGAGATGCTCTTAGTTCATTATAGAAACAATTATTGTGTTTTGATAGGTTTTTGAAAGTGTATTTGACAAAAGGTCAGTCAATGATTAAATAAGTTGTTACGTTTTCACTAAGCATTTAAGTTGACGATATTTATTTGTGATTCCCACACATCACACGGGTCTTTGCTGGTTAGGAAATTATATTCATATTTTTGAACACATGAGTTGCCCTCATTTCTTTTTTGCCAACAGGGTATAACTTTTACCTTGTATCAACTAACGCTCAGATTAAACGTAAGTAGTGGTGGTCCCTAATAGGGAGTAAGAAGTTAAACTTGCAACATTGTCCCAAAATTTGCGATTCCTGCGCATCTCGCAGGTTCCTTCTAGTATATATATATATATATATATATATAGTTTTGATGAGGTCAATACATGTTGATGTAAGTTATATTAGCATCATATATTGCGGATTGTACCTCATGCATGGGCCCAATGTACCTCGTAACTTACTAATGCATAAGGTAGAACCTCCAATGCAAATGTTGATATAAGTTATTAGCATGTGCTCACCTGATCATCATCATATATATATTTATTTATAAAATTTGTGTTTTCTGATCGTGCAAACGATGCACATCAAATATAAAATTGAACAAGTCACTAGTGCTAGCCTAAAGGTGAGGGATGGTGAGTAAAGAGTAGGGGTATGGTAGGTTTGGGATTCGAACCCTTCTCATTAAAAAAAAAAAAAAAAAGATCGAACAAATATGGGAAACCATTTGATTCATGAATAATAAAAATTAAATTAAAAGAAAGACCACCAATCAAATCGTAAGTGGGGTTTTCCTCGGCATTAGGCCTTTAGAGCATCTCCAACCCATGTAAGCCATTTTGGTGAGCTAAAAGCTATTTTTAGCTCACCAAGTGCAAAAATAGCTCTCTTGATTTGAAATAGCTCACTACATAAAAGTGGCTGCTCCAATGCAACATGAGCTATTTTTTAGCTCAGCTGATTTTCCCTCTTTACAACCATATCAACTACCATTTTACACTTCCAACCTCCAACCCCTCACTTCCATCTATCATTCATTCATTTTTTTTTTTTCCTTTTTTCTTTTATAAACCAAACGGGCCACTTGGGTTGTTTAATTTATTTTAAAAGGGAACAGCTATTGCAACCCCCCATTCTTATCACCCCACTCCCTATTTTTTAGGTTTTTAAGCTTTTATGCAAAATATAAAAGGTTTTTATGAAAACCGGCCATGATATCCACTAGAAAACATCATTTTGAACAACTTTGTAGAAGAAAGTTTTTTCTAAATCTATACTTTAAATATACTTTTAAAAAACCAAAAAGAAAGGGGTGGGGTTATAAGAAGGGGGGGTTGCAATAGCCGTTCCCATTTTAAAAACCAAACATTAGGAATGGTAATGGGGCGGTTCGGGGGCGGGTCGACCATACACCATCCCCGACCCTAACATTGAAATCGTATGCCCAAACCCGCCCCTAAACCCGACGGGGCAAAGAAACCAAAAACCATCCCCGACCCTATGGCTTCCTAGGAAACCCATCCCCGCCCCGCCTTGCCCCGCCCAAACACAGCGTCGACGGCGAGAAAAAGGAGAGACACAGAGAGCTAAAAGACGGTGAGAGAAAGTGAGGACTGAGGACTGGTATAGATCTGGCGAGAGAACACGGCGTGTAGATCTGAACCACGGCGTCAAGCCGTCGACAGCGAGATACGGCGAGAGAGAACCGGTGTAGATTAGAACCACAGCATCGACGGCGAGATTGCGAGAGAGAACTGGTGTAGATCTGGCGAGAGAACACGGCGTGTAGATCTGAACCATGGCGTGTAGATCTGAACCACGGCGTCGAGCCGTCGACAGTGAGATACGGTGAGAGAGAACCGGTGTAGATCAGAACCACAGCATCGACGGCGAGATTGCGAGAGAGAACTGGTGTAGATCTGGCGAGAGAATACGGCGTCGACGGCGAGAAACGGCGATGAACTGTTACTGGTGAAGTGTGAGGGAAAGAGTGACTGCGTGAGGGAGGGAGAGAGTGATTGCGTGAGGGCTTGCGTAAGGGAGGGAGAGTGACTGCGTGAGGGGGGGGGGAGAGAGATCTGAGTGGAGTGAGTGGGGCGGTTAGGGTTTTTGACTTAATGTTATAGGTTATATATATATAAGGGTAAAGTAGTAAAAGAACAAACGGGGCGGGGCGGTTCTACGGATCGGTTCGGTTCTACGGGTCGGGACTAGCAAATACCAAAACCGAACCGCACCCGATGAAAAATTTTTAAAAAAACCCATACTCGAACCGAGAACCGAAAAAATTCAAAAAAACCCGCCCCTATGAGGGCGGGGCGGGGCGGGGCTCCTATGGGCTGGGGCAAAATTGCCATCCCTACCAAACATGTGTAATGAATAGGGCCCAAAAGCAAAGAAAGAAAGAAAAAAAAAATGGAGGATGGAAACATCCAGAAGCACAAAAGTCGTCCTCCCCACCCCAACCCCACTCTGTGTATCCGTCTCTTCAAAAAAAAAAAAAAAAAAAACAGAACAAAAAAAAAGAAAAAGAAAAAAGGATGGAAACATCTAGAAGCCAAGATGCAAGCTTGGCTCTCACCACCCCAACCCCCCTCTCTGTATCTGGCTCTCTTATGGCGATGGCTGTCTCCCACCCCACCCGCTCTCTCTCTTCATCTTATCTCTCCCATACAACCCACTCCATCTCTCTCTGCCGATCCTTATCCATGAAGAGGCATATCCACTTTTCAGATCTGGTGATGTTCGAAATAGCAGATTTCAGGAATACGCATTTGGGGTTTTGATGTTCGAGATTTGCGACCATGGTCCATGGTTGTCCGAGGTGAGCCACTGTGCATCATCTTCATCTTCAATGCAATGAATAGTTGCTGTGTTGAATTTATGTACATTGCTGTGATATATATATGTGGGTAGATTTGACATCGAGTTTCAGATTATTTATTACAAATTTTTTCAGATTTTTTTGCATTTTATTTTTGAAACTTTTATGAACAATGGGTTCTTTGTTCTTGGGTTCCAACTAATTTAGGAGGGAAAGCATCTCTTCCAACCAACATTTGCTGTCATGGAAAAATAGCTCTGGTTGGCTTTGAGTTTAACTCAGAGCTATTTTGGCTTAATTTTTAGCTCACCCGCTGGAGAAGACACTTTTGAGCTATTTTGACAGCATAAGCTATAATTTGGCTTTAGCTCACACTTTGACTCTCCCGTTGGAGATGCTCTTAGCATACGTGACAATTTGTCAGCTGTTAATGAGTAAAATTGCTTATTACTTGAGTGAGCTTGTATCCTGTTTGGGACGGGCTTATGAAATGCGGAAGTGCAAAACCACATTTAGGGGTGTGAAATGGGCTGGGCTGGGCTGCTCTTCATGCAGGGTGGACTGGACTTAGATTGGGTATAGTCAGGCTTTAGTATTATTCGGACTAGATAAAAAAAAAAAAACACCTAAACTCGAGCCCAGTCTCAGACTTAAAACATGCTTCTTGCTTATGTTGGGCTTTTGTTTGGACCTAATTTGGGCTAACTTATTCTTCATGATTTCTTTACTGAATAAAAATTAAACTTTATAAAGTTTCTATACGTAAAATGTTTATAAATTATAAAGACATTTGCAAATATTATATCAATGTTTATATAATTTAATTACCCTTATAATTTATAATAAGACGTTAGCTAATGGATCATTGGTTAAAATGTATTCATACTATTAATTGAAGAAAAAAAAATGGTATACATAAATATAATCATTGGGTGTTGTTTGTTGTTTGTTTGTGACATTTATAAATTTTATTTCATTAATTTTTAATCTCATGTAAATCTAACAATAAATATACGGACCATGGAGTGACTTATATGACTATATGATAATAATATATTATTTAATATAAAATGGGTAAACTTTGGATTGGGCCTTGGGCCAAACTATTGCGCTAGGCTAGGTCACAAATTCTAAGTCCAAGCCCGCCCATCTTAATGATCAGGCTAGGGCCGGTCTGAGTTTCGGCTTGGGATTAGCCCAAATTTTTTGGGCTATTATTCACGTTTGATCGGTCCTAAAAGCCTGTTTCGAATTCTAAATTATGTGGGCTTGCCCAAGATATGATTGACAAAACCTCATTGAAAAGTGATATAGAACTTGTGTGGAAAACTTCTTTGAAAAGTAATGTGAAACTTGCGCGGAAGATATTGCAGCGCAATTTCAAACTGCAATAACATTCTGTTTGGTTATTTATTTATTTGCCATACACGTCTAAGAAACACACAACATATAAATATGGAAGCCCACACAAATAAGGAAACCCTCCGATTATTCGTGATGCCAGAAGTTGTATTGATGCTTTCTCTTTTTGGTCTGTTAATTCTATTCCTAAGCTTGCTAATAGGGCGGCCCATGAACTAGTTTAATAAGCTGCTTTTTGTAACCATTTTGGATCCATTCCTATTCACAACCTCCCGTCATTTGTTCCATGAACTAGTTTAATAGGCTGTTTTTGTAACCGTTTTGGATCCATTCCTATTAACAACCTCCCGCCATCTGTTCTCTTGGCTGAGATCAAGAATGTGAATGTTTTTGCCTCTTTTCTTATTTCAATATAGTCTTTTGCTTTTAAAATTAAAAAAAAAAAAAAACCCACGTAATTGGTATGAATAATGGGAGAGAAATGATATGGGAATTTTTTTTTTTTTCCTTTTCTAATGCCAAAGAGGTCATGTTCCTGCCCATCTAGCAAAGAGATTTCTTTACTTTAGCATTCCTACTTATTTAGTAGACCATCAATTGTAAAGAGCTTTCATTTAATAAAAAAATTAAAAAGAAAAGAGTAACATAGGGTAGATATTATGACTTCTTAGATGTGAGGTCCTATCTCCATCTCGAAGTATTATTTGCTTTGACCCAGCACAATAGTTGATATCACCGGTTAATTGTCCTTTTGTGTTTAGAATCCAAAAAGCACCTCTAAGAGAGATTGTTTAGTGTTATATGGCCCATTCTAAGCATCTTCCGCATCTGATGTTGAATGCCAACATTGTCACCTTGGCGCAATCACGATATGGCTCTGATACCAATATTAGATGCACAAGCTAATCCCCACCTCCAAGTACTCTCCACCTTGGTTCAGCACAACAGCTGACTTTATGGAGTTTTCTTCTGAGCTCTACTTTTTTTTGGACTTAGAGCCCAGAAGGCCCATTTCTGGAAGAGTGTCCACACCATTTTATAAGCCTATCCTAAGGATCATTGGCATCCAATGTGGAATGCTAACATTATATAAGTGTATCATCCGAATTTTTTTAAAATTCAAAGAGATTTAGGAAATCTGTTTTACAGCATATGGTAATGTTAATGTTAATAAACAAGTTCAGTTAGGCTTGTGCCCAAACTGAACTTCATTACCCTTAATTAAATTTTGATAAACTTCCCAACAATTAATAAAAGAGGATACAAAGGATTCTCAATCTCTTGAACAAAAATATATAATGCTAGTACACCACCATTAATTACATAGTACAACAGAAAACACCCAAAGCAATTTATTTATTTATTTATCATTTATAAAATCACAACATGTTAGCTCACGAACATATAATGGTGGGGTCGCAGCAACACTCATCTAGAAGACAACAGCAACATAAAGCTGCAAGGCTGAAAATCCCACAAGCAAAATAAACAAAATTTAGATATGTTGACAAGACTAAAAATTATAAACCATATGCATACATGAATACAATCAAACAGTACATGTTTATATATATATATATATATATATATATATATATATATTTTCCCCTCAAATTTAAATTTTTTTTTTTTGCCAATTGAGTATTGAGACTTTCGGTCCAATTAATTCCCTAGCAAAGGTTATTGCCTACTCAGCTTAATGCTCAGGATAATCTCATATGACTGACTCAAGAGGAAGTAAAGAGTCAAATCCAAGAACTTTTGCATTTTGGGATGAAAATTTTAAAACATCACTAATCTGCCCCTTAAAATTATATAGCTATAAATAGGTATATTAAATGCTAATTAATTATATTTGTATTAGCATGAGAGCAAAATTGTAGAGTACATACCATCCCTCTAGAAAACTTGGTTCTCTTTTTGGTGGTGGAGCAGCATACTGGGGAGGTGCCATCACAGGGGGCCCTTGATAATAGCCTAACCAAATAGTAGTAATAGGAAACAAGTAGGGAAAAGATTAGAAGCTAGAAAGCATAATACTAAGTGGCTTTTTTTCTTTTTTTCTTTTTGAGGGTGTGGGGGAACAATTGAGATTGACATCATATAGAGCTAGGGAAACTACTAAATTAGGTATTGCCATTATGTGATGGAAACCACATGGGCTATGAATAAATAAATAAAAATTTGGAAAACAAATACTATTCAATACAATAAAATTTACAACTCGTTGCTGAGCCTACTAGAAAACATCATTTTGAACAACTTTGTAAATAAAAGTTTTTTTCAAAATATGTTGTTTAAGTGAATTTTTTTTAGTCATTCATAGTATCTATTTCGTAAATAGCAAAAATGTTCATTTAAACAATAAATTTTGGAATTTTTTTTTTTTTACAAAGTTATTCAAAATGATATTTTCTAGTGAATTACGTGAAAAGTTTTCATGAAAACCATTTATATTTTTCATAAAACCTTAAAATGTAAAATAAGTAGGGATGGAAAGCAAATCTTGTATACCAATAGAACCCCCTTTAGAGGAAGAGGGAGAATGGTCCAATGTGTATAAGATATGGGTATATGTGGTCTCTTCCCAAGGAACTCAAAAAACGAAACAAAAAATAAAACAACTATTGCATCCCCTCAATATTATTAACACATCCCATTTATTTTAATTTTTTTAATATTTTATGAAAAGTATAAAAGATTTTTTTAAAAAAAACTAGCAGCACAATTCACTTGAAAATATTATTTTGAATAACTTTACAGAAGAATTTTTTTTTTAATTTTTTTTTTAAATATGTTGTTTAAATAAACTTTTTAATCAAATATGAAACAAGAACTTTGAAACTATAAACAACCAAGAAGACCACAAACAATTCTAGACCGCAAACAATTCTAGACCGCAATCTCTCACTAGAATTGTTTTTGAGCTTATTTTTGAAACCGTTAGATCAAAATCCAAGCTAGATTAATGACTTAACGGTATTCAATCCAATGGTTTCAAATAAAAATCCGGAAATAATTCTAGTCTAGGATCGATGGTTTCAAATAAAAATCCGAAAACAATTCTAATCTCGGATCCTGAACTAGAAGTATACATATGACAAAACCATAAATTACAAAGACTATCCCTCAAAAAAAAAAAAAAAAAAAAATGAAGAAGAAGAGTCTGTTGAAGAGAGATGGGGCAGGTACCTTGAGCAGGGTACGGGTAAGCATACTTGGGGTCGTTCATTTCCACAACACAGACCACAAACAGAGTTGATTAAAAGGTTGAAGTTGTTGGTTTGGGAAGAGGCTTTTGGTCTTTATAATATAGAAGCCAAGAAAGTTCGAGAATAATGGTGGAGACAAAAGAAAGCTCTAGTAAAAGATTTCGCACCACAATTTAGACTTCGTTGATGATTCCTTATCTCATCTCTCACTTTGCCTCTTGGAATCATCTCTCTCTCTCTCTCTCTCTCTCTCTCTCTCTCAATTTTGTTAGTGGGAGGGCTTTGTAAATATGCATGATCATTTTATATATTTGGAGGTGGACTTACCTAGGTATTTATTCTTTGCTCCTATTATTCTCCGGTTTCAAGTAAAACAACCGTCTACTTGAAAGCTTAATCATTGAAAAAAATCCAAATGAATGACTTGTCCCTTAAAAGTATGAGAAATTGAAACGAATAGATTTCACTTATTTGAATCAATTAACCTACTCCCCGGATTAAGGGATTAATTTTAGGAGTGAACTTATGACACAAGATAGGAAGCAAGAATTTACCAACAAAAGGAAAAAAAAAAAAAAGAAAGGTCGGAAGCAAGAATCATACTGTGCAAAACTTGTTATTGGGGATTAGTGTTTTAGTAGCTGGACTCACTTTCTTTCTTTTCTTTAGAATTATTTTGTTCTTTTCTTCTTGGATGAAAAATTGAAAATTCTTATAGAAGCCAGAAAGACCTTTGCATGTGGGTCCAAAGGTTTTGGGGGGGGGGGGGGGGGGGGGGGTTCATTTGGGCGGGTTCTAGTGGAAGCCAGAATCACCCTTCCTGCTGGCTTCGTTAGTTTGGTTGTCAAAAAGAGCGGGAAAAGTAGGATTTTTATTCTCATTCTCATTCTTATTAATTTTATATTTCAAATATACAATAAGGTGCTTGCATATCTTATCATTCGTCCTTAAATGGCTTTTTCCTAAACATTGATAAATCATACACGCATAACATACGAATGAAGAAGCTAGTTCATATGCATGGCGTAATCTAAAAGGGACTTGAGAGGAAACAATATAACATGATTGGTATTATTGTATGGTTTCTTATATAAACACGTCATGCTTGCCAAATATCAAGTTGATATATCACAGATGTAGATCTGCTTTATCCATTAATTTGAGATTTTTTATTGATAAAAAATGTGAGTTCATGGACAAAGCGACTCTATAACCCTATTAGCAGCTCACATTTGAGATCAATAAAAAATTGATAAAATAAAAATAAATAGAGAGGTAAGCCCCCTAGAAAGTCTTCACCTTAAATAATTAAATTCCATTTTTAAAAAATTTGTCAAAGTAGGATTCATGTTATTTTTCATTTTGTTTTTCCATTTTTGGTTATATAGGAGGGACTGGAGCCCCCATACTACCTTATCCCACCCCAATCCATCTTGGTACGTACCACTAAGGCTACAAAAGCAGGCGAGTCGAAGTTAAATCCAAATATGACCATGGTTGCGTGAGCAAGGGCCAAAGAGTTAAAGGGCTTAGGCTCGTCTCCAGTCCACTGAGAGTCTGAAAGGCCTCCAGCCCAACAGCAAACGTCCAGCTAGCTGGAGTACTGAGTTGTTGTCTTGATGATGATGATTGATGAAGAGGGGGCTACATGAAGATTGTATATATCGTCTTAAAAAATGAGCCATATATACCAAGATTTAAAGACTTCCTCATTTATGTGTTGTGATAAAAAAAAAAGAACAGAAAAAAAGAAGTGGTCTTGTTTGACTTATGGGGGCCATGGCCATATCTCCCTCCCTCACAGGAAAGAGGGCCGGCCCCTAACGTTTTGAAGGCCCCAAGCGAACTCAAAAAAATGAGTCCCCTTATATATATTCACACAAAAAAAAAAAAAAAAACATTTCTATATATTCAAATTTTTTTTATCTAGTATCAAACTAAAAGTTTTCCTGCTTATATAGTTACTAATATTTGCTTATATAAATGAAGGTAACAAAAAATCATTACAAGAAGCCGTGAAGGGAGAGAGGTCTCAGGTAAGCCGTAAAGGGGAGTGAGAGGCGTGAGAGGGAAAGAGGTTGTGAAGTGAGAGAGGTCTATCGTAAGCCGTAAAGGGGAGTGAGAGACTGAGAGAGAAAAGATAGTTTTTTTTTTTAGGTTTTTACTTTTTAGATCTGATTTCATCTCAGATCTGATTATTTAAGTAATGCCTTTTAATTTTTTGTTTGGGTTTTAGACTTATTCTTTTGGCTGGACTTGGGCCCTTAGATTTGGTTTTAGGGCTCCTTCACAATCATTACATTTTTTTTTTCTTTTGGGCTAACCCAATCACAATTATTATATGGAGGCCTCTATAGGCATCCAAAGACTTGTTTTTCATCCCCCATTCATTTTACAATTTAAGGTTTTAAAAAAAGTATAAAAGGTTTTTGTAAAAACCGGATGCGCTATCCATTAAAAAACATTATTTTGAACAATTTTGTAGAAGAAAGTTTTTTCAAAATTTATCGTTTAAGTGGAATTTTTTGTCATCTACAGTCTTTGTTATATAAAAGGCTACAAAGCCTATTTAAATGATAGATTTTTTAAAAACTTTATTATACAAAATTGTTTAAAATGATGTTTTCTAATAAAATACGTCATCAGTTTTTATAAAAACCTTCCATATTTTTCATAAAATCTTAAAATGTAAAATAAATGGGGGTTGAAAAGCAAGTCTTGGGGTGCCAATAGAGGGCCCCTTATTATATTTGGTGTTGAGGGTCCCTTTTTTCACCCAAAAAAGTGGTGCCCTAAGCGGCCACATTGAAAAACTATACTCAGGGCCGACCCTGACAGGAAAGGATTTGGTGCTATAACAGTACCGTGCTATTCATAATCATATAGTTGATGTGTTGCCAATCATGCGATCATATTACACATCGATCATGGATGGCTTATCCAAGGTCCCAAAAAGAGTAGGAAAAATAGATAGATCTTATCGTTCATTAATTTGGTTCTCAAAAGAGCAAGAAAACTAGGGTTTTTTATTTTTTATATTCTCATTCTCATTCTTATTTTTATTAATTTTATATTTTAA
Source organism: Liquidambar formosana (assembly GCA_039720395.1). NCBI lineage: Eukaryota > Viridiplantae > Streptophyta > Magnoliopsida > Saxifragales > Altingiaceae > Liquidambar > Liquidambar formosana. The sequence continues at coordinate 28,033,519 of CM077823.1, forward strand.
ATATATAATAATAAGGTGCTCGAATATCTTATAGTTTAACTTGAATGGTATCTTTTATAGGGATTCCTTAAATGGGGTATGATATTGTTGTATTTCTTTTTATTAAATATAGATAAATCGTACACACAAAATACACGAATGAGAAAGCCAACTCACTATCTAACAAAACCCCAAGAGGAAACCATACGACACGAATGGTATTATTGTATGGTTTCTCAAATAGGGCAGTGCCATACGTTAATGCGTAACAACTAAATAAAACAAGAAAATAAAGCAAAAAAAAAAAGCAACTGATGTGGTATTTTCTAAAAGATTGAACTACCATTTAGATAGCGACTAAAAACACCAGCCAGATCTTGGTGATCCTCTACGTTCACCCTCCCATCGGCTCACCGACGGCAGCCAGATCTCTTTGCCATCCTTCTCATTCATCCTCCCATCGGCTCACCGCTCACCGTCATTCTCTCGTGAGAAGCCCTAGCTGAACCACATGATCCTCCTTTCTCTCTATCTCCCTCTCTCTTTCTCTCTCTATACGCATCGGCTGCAAAATTTCAAGACATTGTGCATCAGAATTCGTGAGCTCTAGATACACTTACCCGCCGTTCTGATGTTCTATGTTGGAAATGGGATCGTGCATCAGATTTTTCAAACAAATACTACAGGCAAACTCGAAAACTAAAGGGTCACCTTCTCTGCCCAGCAAGTAGACTTTTCTTTGAGCCATGGTAGTAAAGCTTGCTCTTTGTATCATTGGCATTGGTTATCACCGTAACAAAGATAGGAGAACGAGATCCAGGCGCTAGCGTGTTAAACGAAACAGGGGTTCTTTTATTTACTTTAGAGAAATCTTTGTGAAATTCGTACATATTTGAGTTTTTCTTCTGATGAGGCATGCTACCTGTTTGACAAAATGCATCTAAGAGATTGAGTTTGAGAAATTGGATGAAAGAAATCCAAAAGATCAGTAGGTTTTTATCCATAGAGGAAAATACGAAAAGCCAATAGGAAAAGTGAAACAAAAAACATTAGGAATTGGATGAAAATATTAGGAAGATGTTGACTGATAAAGCAATACCCATTTCATTAAATAACTTTTTCTTATTTGAAGCTCAACCATCGATCCTTTCGTTCATGAAAGAAAAAAACCATTATTTTTTATTTTTATTTTTTCCCAAGTCTGAAGCTTGACCATCAATTGAAAAATGCCCAATTTTTTTAGTCTGAATCTTTGCGGTGGTTATACCTTGGGTTTGTCCATGGCATATGACGGCGATAACTTAACGTTAATGGAGTGAGTTTCTAGTCATAGATATTGAAATTGGTCTTGAGCATGTGTTGGACTATGGAGATGGAGAAGGTGAGAGGTCACGGGTAAACTTTGGGTACATATAATGGTATTTTCGTCAAAAAACAATAAAATGGATTAATTGACTTAAGATGAAAGTAACTTGACTATTTGCTAAATAAGTTTTATTTGATGGACTGATTGCCAAAATCCCCTTTTATTTTTGTTGTAATTTTGGGTCACATTTTATAGTAAGTGGTCACAGTTGTGGTAACTTTAGACTACAACAAATGTGATATCGGGTTACCATAAATATGACTACTTACTATAAAATGTGATTACTTACCACAAATTTGTATTTTGGAACCTTTAAATTAAGATTCATGATGAATAAAAAATTATTATTATTTAAAAAAAAAAAATTATCTGTTCCCCAAATTGGTCTATTGAAATCTAAATTTATCTGTCAACAATTGATAAAGTCGCGAATTTATTCGTTTAAATTTGTACTTTTGAAACCTTCTCATTGAGACCTTCAAATCAAGATTCATGATGAATAAGAAACTATTTAAATAAAAAAAAAATTATTTGTCAAATTATGAGAACATCGATAAATTCAAGAATTTATCTATTGAGATCATAGATAAAATCACAATTCTATCTATCGACGACTAATAAATTCACAAATTTATCTGTTAAAAATTGCATTTTTAGAACCTTCTCGTTGAGACATCTGAATCAAGATCCAAGATGAATAGGAAATTAACTTTTGTTAAATAAAAAAAAAAATCTATTACTCAAATTTATTTGTCGAAATCTGAATTTATCTGTCAAAAATTTGAATTTTTGGATCCTTGAACCCAACTTAACAAACATCACAGTGATATTCCTTCCTTGAACTCAAACATTCTCCAGTGTAATGGAACGATGTTTTTCTTTCGAATATTGTTTGATATTACCATTACTTGAAACAGGCGCAATTCCAATAATGAATGAATCTATTCCATGACGTACATGACCATGAGGAGTAGAACCTAAAGAGTTTAAATACAGGATTCCTCCCATTTTCTGAGAAAATGAACAAGCTCGTATGACATCTTGCATGTTAGCATGTTGCCCTTGCTTTGCCATGTATCGGAACAGGATCCTCTGCCATAGAATGAGAGAGGGCAATTGTGCTATACTTCTTACCACAAAACACCATGTGGTGAAGGTGCTGATCCAACAGACAACCTAGGTTTATTTTTATTTTTGGACATACAATCCCCATAACGATGTTGTTTCAAACAAGAAATAAAACAAAAAATAAAGGAAGTAAGAAGTTAACAGGCTAAGAAGCTCGTCAGTCGTCCCCTCATCAATCAGCTCCCTCACTAGAAAAAGCTCCTTTGTTCGATCAAATACTGCCATAACCTATATTGCCATCTTCCTCTTCGACACATATCTTGTCCACCATTTTAACTCACGACGTATAAACCTACTTACATCAAAATCTAGAACCATAACAACAATAACAACAACAACAACAACAACAACAACAACAACAAAAAAGAAAAAAAAAAAAGAAGATCGAATTCAGCTGCCCCACTTGAGGTTCTAGTAGCAGAAGACATAGAAATTGTGGAATTGTAGTCTCAGCGAGTTTGTAGATGGGGTTGTAGCAAAAGAAGACATGGACATTGTGGTGGGGTGTTAGATCTGGGATGATAATGCAAATGTGACTGTAGGTGGTTATCTTCTACAATGATTTCTTGAACCCAGTCAAGTTATTGATGAATTTATTTATGGATTTGCTTTAACTTTGAACCCAGTTGAGTTGGGGTGCTATGGGTCTCATTATAGGGGTGTTTAGAGTTTAATTTATAAAATGATGGAGCCATAAATGGTTTCAGAGCTTTGAATCGACTGAATGGGAAAGGCTTCCGGAGAATGCCACGAGGAAGGGTTTGCCAAAAGGACGCCGGATAAGGAATTGAGGAGAGAAAAGGGAACGAGTGTTGGAAAGGGTAGGACATAGTTTTTCCTTTTTCTTTTTCTTTTTTCCAAAAATGACAACATTTATTTAGTATTTTGGCAAGAAAATAAAATGACTGTTGGATCTTTCTCTAAACTACGTGGCGTGCTGTAATAAAGAGTATGGCATGATTGCCTCTACCATGGTATGGCAAAGGATCCACTTTTGCCATGTACCTCCCTTCCTCTAACATATGTCCACCTTCTTGAATTAATAATTTCTCTATCGTTTTGTCTCCATGGCTCACACCTCAATATAGGTTTATGATGTCCTTAAATTTGATATTAAATTCTATTCAATAGCATTTGATAATGCAAAGTTCTCTAAGGTTAGCACATTGGCAAATTTGGCAGCACATAAATTAGAGTGTATAATTTATATATATATAGTCCACTTCTTATGAGGTTAACCTAACGCGTTAGGTCACCCTTCAAAACTTTTATTTGGACTGTAATGTAAGCTCAGGGTTTTGGGCTCAAGAAACAACGGATATTAAAGGCTCAAGTTAATTTCAAAAGGGTTCCTATTTGTCAAGGATCACTTCATTACTGCTCACTTCACTTTCCAACTTGGCACTTCATTTGCTATCTTATTCTGGCATCTTTCTTTTCTTTCTTTCTTTCTTTTTTTTTTTCTTTTTTCCCTCTATTTTTTTCCTCTATTTTTTTTCCTTTTTCTCTCCATATTTTCTTTCCTTTTTATATTTTTTTCTTCTTCTATTTCAATGGTTCATACACCACCCCTTCTTTCAACCAAATATCTCTTTAAAATTTGCCTCTAGTGTAGAGGGTAATCCTTGACAAGGGTATCAGAAAGGAAAATATTCAAGCTCAAAATGGCTAGCAAGGGATTTTTCTTTTCTTTCGAAGGATAGCATAAATGATGGTCTCTCTTCATTTTGATTTCCATTGTTTGAAATTCATGCATTAAAGGGGCAAATATCAACTCATGTGCTAGAAAAGCAAATTATATCAAACCTTTGAGAAAGCAAGCAATAAATTAATGCAAACCATTCATTGATAATTAGGAAACAACTATGTCAAAATTATTATCTCTAAACAAACTTTCCCTTTAGTTTTATTGGTTCCAGCTTCATTTCTCTCAAATTTGTTGGTTTCAGCTCCATTCCTCTCAAATTTGTTGGTTCCAACTTCATATCTCTCAAATTTGTTGGTTTTAGCTTCATTCCTCTCAAATTTGTTGGTTCCAGCTTCCTATCTCTCAAATTTGCCGGTTTTATTTGTCTCAAATTTGTTTGTTCCAGCTTCATATCTCTCAAATTTGCTGGTTTTATTTGTCTCAAATTTGTTTGTTCCAGCTTCATATCTCTCAAATTTGCTGGTTTTATTTGTCTCAAATTTTTTTTCTTTGCATCAACCTCCTTCTTCTTAACCTCAGCTTCCTCTTTTTAGCCTCAACTTCCTTCATCTTAGCTTCAGCTTCCTTCTTCTTAAGGTATTCCTTTTCAGCAAAAATAAGTTCTTCATCCTCTTCCTTAGTCTCGACTTCTTCTTTAGCTGTTTTCTTTCCTTGGCTAACTTCAATCTTTTGGAGTCTTTCCAAAATAGGTGTCATTGATCTTTCTATCATCTTTGACATCATCTCTTCCATCCTCTTCACCAAATCTTGTTCAGCATCCATTGCAATAGTCTGAGATGTTTCTACTTTTTTTAACCTTCCAAATGAGTTGCGGAACCAAAGTAGATCGTGTAGGATTCTTTTTAGAAGCAATGATTGGTTATCCCTGCAAAGAGTATGTTTATCCTTGTAAAAGTCATTTACCATGATTATCTATAATGATTTCACATCAATTTCCATCCAAACATGCCTTTAGAGTGAAGCAAAGGTGAACCAAACAAGGAACCTAGACACATCTAGAACAAAACACAAAGACCTAAAAGGAAACAATGGATAGGGACATAGAATCCTAAAATGACAACTAAAGATTTAGACAAGAGATATGATAACAGCATGCAAAACCAAAAAGAAAAAGATATGAACCTAAAATGAATGGGCCTAATGCCCTTAAGATGGACCAACAAAAACCACATATCCTAATACCTCTAAAATGAAGGACTGCAATGAATGAGACACCCTTAGAAAAAAGAGAGATGGTAATGGACCTAAAACCCTAAGAGAAAGCCTAATATAGAATCACATAAAGTCAAAGTATCACATTAAGTTCAACCAACCAAAGTCCATTAATTTTTCGCATCTAGGCCCATTATAATATTCGCATAATCTTCCATTCTTATTTAGATCCAAGCCCATGCTTTCTTTTTTTTTATTTTTATTTTTATATTTTGATTTTGATTTTTTTTTTTTTTTTGGGCTTGGACCCAATTACAAGATCACACACTTCACTCCTCAATTGGCCCTAGACTTGAAAAAGAGAATAGACAATGATGGGCCTTGCCCCCTAAGTAAACATTATGGGCCTAATATGCAAATGCAACATGACATGCAAAGTGGCACACATTCAATCAGGGCTATGTAAAAAGTCTGTGGGTGATACTAGTGTGCTTAGTCAATTAGGGTTTCTTTTCTTTCAAGGGTCATCCAAGTTAGGGCGCTCAATGAGCGGCCCGTTAACGTACTCACTAGTTTATCACAAGCTACTGGCATAGGCTATGGGTTGATGATGCCAACTTAAGTTGCCCATAGGTGTGAGTGGGGCCCAAGTCTCTTATCGGACTGTCATCAAGGATAAATAAGGTCCTTGTGCGCGTCTGTGCAATTTGGTTTCCTTTAATCAAATTTCCTAATTAGTTAAAGACAATAATTACTACAAAGTCTAACTCTCTATTCTCAACGGAGTCAACACTATGAGCATCACGTCTTAAACTACATGGCCCGAGAATACGCCACTAACCAGGAGGGCTAGCGCGGAAAGCAGTCACAACTCAATTTGACTTGGGAACTAACTTGAACCCTAACAGGGTCTAACTCGTAATAACCAGAGAGGGTTCGGAATTAGGGTACACCGCTGGGAAGGTGTAAGGCATCCAGCAATCCCGGTTGAAATCGGCCCCCACACATAATTATTGGCTTTAGTTAATTAAGTATTCAATTAAATTCCACCCTAAATCATGCAATAATATAATAGGACACACAATGACTAAAACAATGAATAAATAAAATAAAGAAAAGAGAACCAAAATATATAGGAAGCAGAGATCAGAACATACGAAGATTTAGACAAGTATTAATTAACTAGAAATAAGAAGATAAAACAAGCTGCCAATTAGGGGTGCTTATGGATCCGCTCGGCTCGCAAAAACCGCCCAATCTGACCCTACCTGAAGGCATTAGGGGGAATTCAACCGATGGGGTGGGTGGGTAGTGGTTTAGGATTTTATTTTTTTGCGGTTTCTTCGATGGTTTGCGGTTTTAAAAGAAAAAAACCGATTCAAACCCACTTGCTTGCATATTTTCATACTTATTAAATTATACATGTTACATGTGATGGTGTATCATTGATTTTTGACTTTTATTTCTTTTTTAAGAATCAATATATGTTTTATAATTTTTATTTTATTGTTCGTGCTCTTTCTCCTTCTTTATATATATATATATATATATATATGGTTATGTTTCCATCAGCACGTGTTGATATAAGTCATATCAACACCATGCATTGGAGGTTGTACCTCTTGTATTCATCCAATGTACGTCATATACCACTAATACACAAGGTACAACTCCCAATACGGGTGTTGATATAAGTTATATCAGCATGTGCTTACCTGATCATCATCCTATATATATATATATATATATATATATATATATATATATATATAATCAACATATGTCTTGAATTATTTATCTTTTTGTCTTCTTTTTCTATTTGTGTTTTTAAGCTATAAAATGGTATGGCCAAATTAAGGGGAAAGAAAAAAAGAAAGAAAAAACCCAACAAGATCCAACTAAAATCCTAACCCGTAGACCCACTTGCAATCCACCCACAAGCTAATGTGTTACGTGGGTCAAAACCGCCCACTTGTGTGGGTAGAAGTGGATGTGAATTTAGTTCACCTGCCAAGACGTGGGCGGATGACGGATGAACCCCAAACCTGCACCCACCCGACCCGTGACCACCCCTATTGACAATTTATCTGTCAAGGTGGGGTGCGTACGCAACCCGTTGGCATGCAATACAGATTTATGGCAGAACAGTATAGACTCATTCATCAACTCTTGCATATTCAAAGAAATAAAAGATAGAATCTAAAAATAAACAAAAAAGATTATTTGTTTGCCTAAAAGGAGGCACATCATTTAGAATCATAGTAGTCTAATATTATGTTGAATTACGTATCCTAAATAAATACAAATATATAGAGATAAATACAAATATAAAAACTAAACCTAAATCATGCTAATCATGCTTTAAACAAAAATAAAATAAAATAAAAATAATAAAAGAAGAACTAGAATAAAAAGCTAAATAAAATCAAATTTACCGACTTTGTAATTGTTCGTGGCCCCTCAGGTCTTTGGATTGAATCAAGCCAACACAAATCCTCCTCTTCGTCAAAGTGTTATTAGAACAAAGAGATCAAAACTCATTCAACTTTGAATAGAAATAGAAAACGAAAGAGAATAATAGAAAAGAAAAGTGATTTTCGTTACTTTGCAACAGCAAAAACTTCAATTGTGTTTTTGGGTATGAACACGTTCAAATTGGACAAAACTCGTGAAATAAGAAGTTGTAGAGAATTGAACTATCATTCTAAGGATACCAATTTCATCTACTTCTGATTTCAGAGTCAAAAGTTATAATTAAAATACGTTCATTGGTTTTCAGAAAAACTACTATTGAATTATGACAAATTTCACTCTCTCCAAACCCTATCCTCCTCCTTTTACGGTATTAAAAGAGTATATATATTTGAAAACTAGAGTTTTCCTTTCCTTTCTAGACTAGGTTTCTTGGAGAATAATCAAAAGATAATTTATAATTATAAAAGTTTTCTAATCTGAATATGAAAGAGAAATTGTCTTTTCTGAAAATTAGGAGAGTGACCGCTAACACGCATATACATGTATCGTATGTGCGTACACACACTTATCACATACATATACAAGTTCGTAGCATGATAAAAATGACTAATTTAATAAAATAATTTTCTTTTCATTTTAACAAAAAATCTTATACTGTGATTCACACTAATTCTTCAAGGATAATCCGTAAATAATTACACTAAACTCATCATCAGGACCCCGGGATTTAAAATGACAACTAGTACAAAATAGGGCGTCTACACTATCGTTTAAGTAGACTTTTTAGTCAAATATGAAACAAAAACTTTGAAACTCTAAACAAGCAAGAAGAACACAAACAATTCTAGACTGCAATCTCTCACTAGAATTGTTTTTGAGCTTATTTTTGAAACCATTCGATCAAAATCCATGTTGGATTAATGACTAAATGGTTTTCAATCCAACGGTTTCAAATAAAAATCCGGAAACAATTCTAGTCTAGGATCGACGGTTTCAAATAAAAATTCAAAAACAATCCTGAACCAGAAGTATATATATGATAAAACCATAAATTACAAAGACCATCCCTCAACATGTTTTTTTTTTTTAAAAAAAAAAATGAAGAAGAAGAGTCTGTTGAGAAGAGGGAAGGGGCAGGTACCTTGAGCAGGGTACGGATAAGCATACTTGGGGTTGTTCATTTCCACAACACAGACCACAAACAGAGTTTGATGAAAAGATTGAAGTTGTTGGTTTAGGAAGAGTCTTTTGGTCTTTATAATATAGAAGCCAACAAAGTTCGAGAATAATGGTGGAGACAAAAGAAACTTCTAGTAAAAGATTTCGTACCACAATTTAGACTTTGTACGTTGATGATTCCTTATCTCATCTCTCACTTTGCCTTTTGGAACCATCTCTCTCTCTCTCTCTCTCTCTCTCAATTTTGTTAGTGGGAGGGCTTTGTAAATATGCATGATCATCTTATATATTTGGAGGTGGAGTTATCTAGGTATTTATTCTTTTCTTTTTTAAAATTAGGGCTGTCATCCTCAGGTGTTCAAATCTTTGGTCCGATTATTCTTCGGTTTCAAGTAAAACAATCGTCTATTTGAAAACTTAATCATCCGAAAAAATCCGAATAAGTGACTTATCCCTTAAAAGTATGAGGAATTGAAACAAATAGATTCCATTTATTTGAATCAATTAACCTACTCCTGGGATTAAGGGATTAATTTTAGGAATGAACTTGCAACACAAGATAGGAAGCAAGAATTTACCCAAAAAAAAAGAAGGGTAGGAATTAATTAAGCAAGAATCATACTGTGCAAAACTTGTTATTCGGGACTAGTGTTTTAGTACCTGGACTCACTTTCTTTCTTTTCTTTAGAATTTTTTTGTTCTTCTCCTCTTGGATGAAAAATTGAAAATTCTTATAGAAGCCAGAAAGAACTTATTCATGTGGGTCCAAAGCGTGAGTCTGATTCACACGTAATTCCATCCGGGGGTTCTAGTGGAAGCCAGAATCACCCTTCCTGCTGGCTTCATTAGTTTGGTTCTCAAGAAGAGCGGGAAAAGTTGGGTTTTATTTTATTTTAATTTTAATTATTTATTCTCATTCTTATTCCTATTTTTATTAATTTTATATTTTAAATATATAGTAATAAGATGCTCGCATATCTTATCGTTTGACCTGAATGGTATCTTTTATAGGGCCAGATTCCTTAAATGGTGAAAAATATTATTGCATTTCTTTTTGTTAAACATAGATAAATCACACGTGCATATATAACACAAATGAAGAGACTAACTTGTATATACGACGTAATCTAAAAGGGATCCAAGAAGAAACAATAGGTACAACACAATTGGTATTATTTTATAGTTTCTTATACTCGTATATATAAACACGTCATGCTTGCGAGATATCGAGTTGATATATCATAGATGTAGAGTTGCTTTATCCACTAATTTGGGATTTTTTATTGATGAAAAATGCGAGTTCATGGCAAAGCAACTCTACAACCATGTAAGCAGCTCACATTTGAGATCAATCGAAAAATCGATAAAATAAAAATAAATAGAGTTAAGCCCCTAAAAAGTCTTCACCTTGTTATTTCTCATTTAATTTTTCCATTTTTGGTTATATAGGAGGGACTCGAACCCAATACAATAGTAACAATACTACCTTATCCCACCTCAATCCAACTTGGTACGTACCACCGAGGCCAGAAAAGGAGGTAAGTCGATCAAAGTCAAATCCAAATATGTCTATGTTTGCGTGAGCAAGGGCCAAAGGGTTGAAGAGCTTAGGCTCATCTCCAGTCCACTGAGTCTGAGAGGCCTCCAGCCCACCAGCAAACGTCTAGCTAGCTGGAGTGTTGAGTTGTTGTCTTGATGATGATGAAGAGGGGGCTACATGAAGATTGTATATATGGTCTTAAAAAATGAGCCCTATACAGAGATTTAAAGATTTCTTCATTTGTGTAGTGATAAAAAAAAAAAAAAAATGAAAAAGAAAAAGAAAAAAGGGTCTTGTTTACTTTATGGGGGTTCATATATGGCCACAGCCTGCAGCCCCCCTCCCTTGTTTACTTGTTTACCTTGGATAGTTCATTGCAGTGGTGGAGGCTGGGGGTTTGGATTTGTTGGTGTTGCAGCACTATGTTGTGCATGATCGCATGACTGATGTGTTACCAACTACGCGATTCTGATCGTATGATTGACAACACACCAACTATACGATCATAAGCAACATGACTGTTACTTCTTATAAGCTAATTATATGTGGGACTAAATCATATCACATTTGAGGATGAATTATTGGCTCCCATGTGCTAGAGCTTAAGCCAAGCTAGCCTCTCAGTGACAAATTCCTAACCAGAAGTCTAATTCCTAAAGACCAAGAATCTGGAAATCGATTAATTGGATCTCAACGAATCCTTTGTTTTGATGCACCATATCTGGCAGTTAAAGTTGTGCATATCCAAGAGGGACTAAGGTTATTGGATTATCGTCCAACTTTGCCTAGTTAAATTAAAAGTGCTTGGTCGAATTTCTTGAGAAATCCAATATCTCCAAACCTATTAGAATATGAAAGGGTGGGAAAATTCTTGCTTAACTTGGGTAATAGCCGGGATGATGGATGCCCTAATGGCCAGTGCCCAATATCGATCAATGGTAGGCACTCCTATAACGAGATGAGCAGAAGGTGCTATACTACCCACTTCAATTCAATCGTAGAAGAACCCAAATGAACAGATATCTATTAATCTATAGGATAGCCGTGCAACTTTTCGGAAGCTGTATCTATAGTGGCCCTCATTTATGGCGATTTTCGATCTCCACCATTACTTCGCTGCCGACCAGATGATTGGTTATTTGGTTTGGACGGGAACCCTTATCATTGATGGCATAATTAGCTTGATTTGGTCGAGGGGTAGACCAATTTTCTGTGGTGTTGGTGATGATTGGATTAGCAGTGAATGCAGCGGCCGGCCTCTAGTCTGGTGACAAAAAATGGAGAGAATAATTTTTTTCCTTGCCACACCAAGGCATAGATCTTGGTGGCATTTGGGAATGGATCCATTAGCAAAATTTTGCTTTGAAGTGCAGAATAGCGCTCATGAAGACCTTGAAGAAATTGTATGGCACGGTCTTGTTGGAGGCGAGTGGCTATGGCTTTTCTGTGGCCACGTACATGTGAGGAATTAAGTTCATCCCATAGTGCCTTCATATCTTTGTAAAGTGAAAACAGAGAAGTCTTGCTTGTGCCGTTTCAGCAATAGATTGCTTCAATTAAAAGATTTTCAGGGCATTGGTTTGAATAAATCGATCCTACGGATGTTGCTTTTTGTGAAGTTTGAGAATCCATGAACTAACCATATGGTTGCATCGCTCTCGTTGATGTAGACCTTTTGAAAAATGCTACTTCACTCGTATTTTTTACTACCCACATACCTTATGTTCCAAAAGTGAATAAGTAAAAGCTATCATAGAGGCCACAAAAAACAAAAACTGGCATATATGAATGGCTGGAGGAATATGGTTCTCCTGTAAAGTTTCAACTTCATTTTGTATTAACTATATAAGCTAGAGTGTTTTGTTTTAAAGAGTTTTCCACGTAAAGATCATGTGCAATTGTGATTGATTTTTTTTTTTTTTTTTGGGAAATTCATTAAAATAATTTGGACAAAATATAGCTATGATATATTTTATTTGAATTAGTAAATTGATTTCATTTTTATCTTTGATTTAGTATTAACATGCATGTGATTAGCTAATTGATTTTTGATCAACTTTGAATAGGAACAGAAGACTTTAATTTATTCATTAAATATTAAAAAATGTTCCCCATCCCCACTACGTTCCGGTATATGTATAATCAGATTTTCAAATTATAGAGGATAAGAAACACTCACTAACCATTCTATTATGCAATGTAGAAAGGTATAAAAATGAAAAGAAAAAAAAAAGCAAAATATTTTTCTTTCGTTCGTTTTATTTTTCTTTCCATTAATTTTCCCTTCTTTTTTATTTATTTATTTTTATTTTTCAAAAAAGGCATCATAATGTACATATTAATCACATTAGGGTTTTTTTAACATGTGTCTTAAGAGTGTATGTTAAGTTACAATTAATGACCCAATCATTGCATTGGAAATAATGAAAATGCATTGTAAATAGTGAAAATTGTTTAGAAAAATGTGAAAACACATTTTTTTAATGTAATGATTGGATTTTTAATTGTAACTTAACATGTATTCTTAGGGTACACGTTAAAAAAATCCATCATATTATTGCTAACTGTGATCACCTAGGGTCCAATACCCTATTTTTTGTAGGAGTACCATAGAATTTCCCATCTAAGATATAGTCAAAATGTCTTTCAACCAAAATAGGTACTTAGATGGGAACCCACTCGCACATCATCATGATGTTTACATGATTAAAACTAAAGACACCCAGAATGTGAGCTTAGTAAAATAAGAATAAGGGGTCGCAGCACGTATCTACAAGACAACAGCAGCATAAAGCTGCGAGGCAGCAAATTCCAAAACAAACCAAAATCACAAAATTTCAGAAAACCTGCATGTATCTTCATAATTATAAATATAAAATTATATAATGAAAATAAAACTATGGCATGCAGTACATACCATCCCTCTAGAAAACCATCACTCGGTGGTGGTGGTGGTACTGGAGCAACATAAATATACTGAGGTGGTGGCATCACAGGGGGCACTTCATAATCGCCTGGACCAAATTATAATAATTGGAAACAAGGGACACATTATATATATAAAAGGAAAAAGTTAACCAAAAAATAAAAATAAAAAAGAAAGAAAAAGGAAACAACATTATATCAAAAAGCATAAATAGGAAAAAAAAGAAAGAAAGAAAACTAGAATAGTATTCTTTAAAGAAAATAAAAAGACCCACTGTCCTAAATTACAGAATTAGCACTTATGAACTAAATGTTGAAACATTGTGGGCATGCATGGAAAGGATCATCTGATCATTGAATTAATTATAGGCCAGGTCTCACACAAAAGGGAAATTATAACATGTCTAGCTGGTTCTTGATATATAGTTATAATTAACAAAAAATTAGAGAGAATCAATAAATATATATATATATATACACACACATAGAAAATATAAAAGAATAACACCATTTATATTATACAGACCAGCCCTAGCTAAAAATTAAGAAGGATTAAAGAGAAGGAAGGAGTACCTTGAGCAGGGTTTGGATGAGCATACTTGAGGTCGCTCATTTCTGCCAAACAGGCCAAAAGAAGCACAAACAGACTCTATTCGAAGCTGGGGCTTGTGGGTTTAGGAGAAGGTGTTTGGTTTTTATATACCAGACAAGAAAGTTAAAGAATAATGGTGAAGGAAAGAGAAAATTCTAGAAAATTTTCAAACCACCTCTCTCTCTCTCTCTCTCACATGAGTGTGCGCACATATATAATATAATAAAAACAATAAGGACTTGTTTGGATGTCCAATTCAAAATTAAACAATATAAGAAATTTTGCACTATATTTGAAAGCATAAATAGATGATCTCAAATTAGAATATTTAAAAAAACGGAATCATTACTATAATTGTTTTTTTTCTTGACAATTACATGATAAAGTTCATGGGAATGACCTTGAAAGAAAGTGTTAAGAGTTGAACTCGATCAAAACCCTTTACTTGGCAAGAAGTTCTACGACCATTTAGTACACCCCTCAAGGTGTAATTATTAGTATAATTGATGTTATAACTTATAAGATCCATTCTTTGAAATCATGAAATCCTATTAACAAATTAAAATGGATATGATCATGCGATATGGTTAACAAACTAATTGAACGATTGCTCTTGGTTGACAAATTAAAATGGATATGATCACGCGATATGGTTATAATATAAGTAATAATACGTTGGTATTGTAAATTTGTTTTTTGAAAAAAAATCTAGAATATGATAGTTAATAGCATAAACACAATATAAAAAAATAAAATTTATATGCGTAGGTATACTATTTTATGCAACATCATAAACAAAATCCAAAACGCATCTTATTTTATGTTGTTTTATAAAAATCATATTGAATTTTCCGCAAAGAAACCCGCCAAAAAAGAAAAGAGAGAGAATAACATGAATAAAAAGGAAGTAGCAAATGGCTTATAGGTCCGATGACACTTCTCTCCCTCTTTGAGGGGAGAGTTTCATATAAGTTCGAGTTCAAAATTTCTGTGGGTGTGTATTTGGAAGAGGGGTCATAGGAAGGAGGATGGGCCCGTTGTGTAGTCTAACTGCCTATTAGATTGTCCCTAAACAAAAAATGAAAAGCAGCAAGCAAGCAACAAAAAGAAAGATATCATGTCTAAGAAATCAACACCTCAAGAAAAATATGGTGTTTCTTAAACTATTAGTAGCACTATCTTCAACTTCTTTATAGTAAAAGTTGTAGAAGTTTACAATCGAAACGAGCACATAGAATGCTGCTGTCTTGTCTAATCCTACAAGGATCCTTATAAATGATGATGATTTTTTATTTTTAATTTGAATCTATCTTTAAAAAGAGTAAATTACCTCTACGCGCCTAGTATTTAGGCTTTAATACACAGACGACCCCTCTATTTTTTAAAATTACATTGCACTTTTCTTACTTAACAAAATATTGTAGAGGTAAATTCCTCTATTCCATTAAGTAGCCAGTCTTGCTAAAATATTTGAAACATATCCATTTTACCTTTCTCAACTTGCTAAATGATGGCCAATGGCTTTCAGAATCTAGTGGCATGTCCCATCTCAAAAGGGATGTAGGGTTTGCGGAGCTTTTGGTTTCGATTCCACGTGAGTTCGTGTGTGATCTCCTATCGTTTGACAAAAAATTAAAAAAAAACAACTTTAAATGATGTGTTGCATGACATGAATTGCCCCGTTTGCAACTTGAACAAATTTATTGGGCTAAAAAGGGGTTGCCCCTGGGCTGTAGCCCAAAGCAGATTGGGCCATTTTCTTTTTTCTTTTTTTCTTTTATTTTTTTGTAATTAAAAAATTTGTATTATGATTTGCGTTTTTTTCCCTTAGCCTAGGGAAGAAAGAGGCCGAGAGCCATTGAACCTTTAACCTTTATTCCATCTAAATTTAACCCAGTATTTGCCCAAGTCCAAATCACTTTTCTATTTATCATAATTACTTTGCTTTCCGTTAGAATTCTCAAGTACAAAGTCAGGTTAGTTGATTTTATTCCGCACATCACATGGGCTACTACTCGTATATATAGATATATATATCTGAGGAGGGATCCATTTATATCCGGTTTAAAACTTTTTAATCTTACACCATTCAATATCCTTTTGTAGGAATAGTATATTTCCAATCTAACTGCTAAATTAGGTTCTCTATTCATGCACATCACGCATGCCAAATTTCTAGTAAAGCGGATATTAGGAGCTATGTTGTAACGACCCGAAATTGGGGTTGTTAGTTAAGTAGTAAGAAAACCACTTTTAAAGCCAAATTTGGTGGATGTTTAGTAAAAATAATTCTTTTGAAAATATTTTTAAAAAATCCGGCATGGTCCTGTCTGTAAATAGGACATACCAAGTTATCGACTAGTCATAAAACCTGTAGAAAAACACATTTATAAGTTTTTCCAGCTATCCACACAATAATTCAAAAATAAAGAAATCTACGGGCTATATCGTAGTCACATGGGTCTCATTCAGATATACATCCACTACTCAATTAATTATTACAGGCCATGAAATTAAAATCAATACATGCCTAGGCTCAAAGCCTATCTCCAATATTATCTACATAAATGCAAGCATGCTGACGTGCTCCCAAAACCCAGGTCAACTTAACTTTGAAAATATGACCTGCAAAAAAACTGTGGGGGTATGAGCTACACGCTCAGTAGTAAAACATTTTCCAAAATAACCCCAAGGTTTTAAAACCATAATTTATATACTTTTCAAGAACCCTGCAAAACCATTGATTAGTTTGCAATATAATCTTTTAATAAATAAAACTAACACAAGTAAAATGAAATAAATTGCGAAAGTTAAATCATTTAATACCAACGCCCTTTTTTCCTTTTTGAAAGAGGTAATAAATAACTCAAGTTATTTGTTATCAAAGTCATCATTTTATAAATGAATTATCCATCATTATCTGATATCATATCACAGCCTTATAAACCAATCATCATCATCCGCCATATCTGGCAATCCATAACATTAGTCTTTCAAACTGATAAATCCTCCTCAGGTCATGTGGGACTCTCGCGCGCGGAAATAAGAGGAAACACTATGGATCCCTATTTGGGTCCAGAAAGTAACCTCAAGAGAAAACATGGTAAGACATCCTTACCTGGAACCGCAGTAACCTCTATTCGGGCACGTAGTCCAGGACTAAAGGATAAGAAAATACGGCAAGACGTCCCGTTCCTTTGGGACCGCAGTAATCCTGTCTCCAGTAGCCCTCATCATCATCATATCCATATTATCACCATTTTTCCTTTCATTTATTAATTTCATAATTTTCACATAATCCAGAAAATTATATATAAATTTTCCAAAGCCACATAGTAGGTTTGTTATTAGAAAACCATTTGAAACAACTCCATAATTCCCATATAAATCAGAAAATTTTATATATATAAATTTTCCCAGAAAACCACATAACGGTGGGTTCATAAAAATCACAATAAATAATCCCCCATAAATCATTTTCAAATGAATGATTTCAAAAACAACATTTTTATAACAAAAATGATATGAATCAAACCCTAGGTTTCCCACAATTTGTAAAACCTAGCAAATATATACCCCATGCATGATATTTATGCAAAAACTATCAAATACATGTAAATCTACATGATTTATACCCAAATCCCCATGCAACAAGGGTTTAAAATGAGAAAATGTCCCCTACCTCAATAATGAGTGGTGAAAATGCAAAACTACCGTTGTAATTATGTAGATCGGGCCAAATAATGAAAGATCAGCGCTTGTTGGCGTTGGATCGGAGCTCCGGTGCTCCGGCGAGCCACCATCGACCTCCCACGGCACTCTCTCTCTCTCCTTCTCTTTCTCTCCCTCTCTCCTAAGTTGGGAGACATGAAAATGGGGCCTAAGGTCGAGTGAAAGGGGTTTTAAAACATATAGGGAGGGGCACATGCGTCATTTCTCCGTTTATAAAAACTGCCAGTCGAAGGTTTCAGACGTCTGAAAGTTAGTTTCAGACGTCTAAAACTAAACCTCAGAAATCATCATTCTCTGGAATTTTCAGACGTCTGAATGTAACTTTCAAACATCTGAAATGTCACTTTCAGACGTCTAAAATGTGTTTCAAACGTCTGAAACACACAGATGTCTGAAAATGGTCAGTCAGTCAGGTTAGATCTCATCAGCACAGACATCAGCCTTATTTCATTAACAACATTTAAGTAAATCTTACTTTAAGTTATTTAATAAAAATAAGCAAATAACCCCCCATTTGAATCCAGATAAAATATCAAAAAAATCAAATTCCTAATATATCAAAATCTCATTTCCAAGTTTTAGTACAAAATCCGTCTCCCGACAGATTTTTCTAAAACAAACATGTGAGAAACCCAATCCAAACATGCTAATAAAATCCCACAAAATCACAGAAGTCTTATAATATTATAAACTTCTATTACCGCCAAAAATTATCTTTAAAAACAAAGATTTACAAAAATTCATTTTTCTTCCACACTTAGCCAAATTTCAGCAGCTTAACCCGAAACTGCAAATAAAGCCTAACACACACTTAAAACACTTGATGCATAAAAACGAGCATCAAATCACAATTAACATTATATTATCATACACATAGATTACCCATACATGGGGTTATCCAACAAATCAAGGGATTACCTACGCTAATCATACATTAAGCCGTAATAATCCCTATTAAGAAAACGGGTCCTCACATATGTCATTCATAAAGTGCTCCAAATTAGAGTTTTATTTAGGGGAATTATAGATAGGTCCGGCTATGGGTAAACAATTACAGTTCAATATAAATGATTACTAATTTACTAATAAAAGACTACTAACTTAACTAAGAATGACTACAAACTGTTACTGTTTGCCCTTGCCTGGACGTATCTTTAATTCCCCCTTTTATTTATCAAAAGAAATGTAAGCTTACAGATCAAATGCATTCCGATATCTAATTTATTTGAAATTTGACATGGATGACATACATGAATAGAGTACCTACAGCAACGGTTGGATTGATGAAATATTATTTCCACCAAAAAATATTGAAGGGCCGGTTTAAGAATAAAAATCTTTACACCGGATGTAAACAGATCCCTCCCCATGTTTTTATTACTGTAATTTAAATATACCATATAACCTATATATGTACAGCCATCCTTTTAATTTGCAAAACAACTCTTAGCTATGATTCATATTTTTCAAAATAATGTTGGATTAGATAGCCTTCTAATTGTGGGTGATCACTACTAAAAATCAAGTTGATCTAAGACTGATTTCTATTCGATCCAAAACTTGTATTTTTTTAATCAACAACAATTACTCATTTATGTACATTTATGGATAAAATAGCTCTAAATCTCGGATCAACTAGATTTTTGGCATGCATTACTTACAATGAATCAGATTTATTCTCCTTTCACAAAATAGCAATTACACAACACCCATTAGAAAATCTTTGTTGAAAAAACTCTCTCTTCCAATGTGTGTACTCTTTATTTATTTATATTTTTTGGGCTAAGCTATTACCCCCACATAAAATACTCTAAGCCCCTCATTTAATTTACATTTTTAAGGTTTTATGAAAAATATAAAAAAAAAAAGTTATGAAAACGAATCACATAGTTTACTAGAAAACATCATTCTGGACAACTTTGTAGAAGAAAGTTTTTCCAAAATCTATCAGTTAAGTAGACTTTTTATCAATTTTTCAGGAAAAATGAAATAGAGATTGTAAATGGCCAAAAAGTCTGTTTAAATGATAGATTTTGGAAAAAATTTCTTCTACAAAGTTGTTCAGAATGATGTTTTTTAGTGAACAATGCAATTAATTTTCGTAAAAACCTTTTATATTTTTCATAAAACCTCAAAAAGTGTAAACTAATGGAGGGCTTTGAGTATTTTATGTGGTGGCAATAGCCTCACTCATATTTTTTTCATTGTGGATTTGTAGTTCAACAGAGAGAAAAGGAAAGTTAAAGGCTTGGACATTGAAACACCCTTTACCCTCTACGTTTGCTTTTACATACTTTCAATTAACATTTTTCCACCCTTTCTTGAAGTAGGTAATTTAATTGTTTTTTTTGCCCCTGGCCTTCTCTTTTCACTCTTGTGTTTCCTTTTTATTACTTTTTTTTTTACCAAGTAATTTTAGTTTCTATTGGAGTGTGGGCATGAACATATAATTTGATTTCCTTATAACTTTTTTTTTTTTTTAATCTAGTTTTTTTCATGTTTATTTTTCTTGATTTTCATACATTTTCGTGTTTTATTTTTTATTTTATTTTTTTTGGGGTATTGTTTGTTTGTATAGGTGATGCTAACATTTCAAGGGTTATTACAATATTTTTTTCAAGAGTAAATATTTTGTTTTCATTTTCATATATCTTCTGCATTTTTTTTTCCGTTCTAATATTGAGTATTTGATCTTCTTGATTTTCATAGCGAGTATTCAAGTTTAATTTCGAATGCTTTGGTTTAATTTTGATTTTGTTTCCTATTTCTCTTTCCTTTTCTTTTCTTACAATGTCTTCAGTATTATTTTTTATTTTATTTTATTTTATTTTTGTTTGATGGTTCTCCTTCTCCCTCCTCCCACGTTTCACTCCTACGGTGAAAGACACTCTCCTATTATCTCCTATTTCTCTCTGTGATAACAGTTATTTGTTTACCCCCTAATCTTCATATGTTTCTTCCTAAAGTATCATCTCAAAAACTGAAAGCTAAGAAATCAACATGGTGTAGGGAAATTAGGAGGATAAATTTTTCTCCATCAATACCTAAAAATGTTAGGAAATTGGAGGCCAAAAGAAATGAGGAAATTGTGCCGGCAGTGATTTCTCGATTGGTTTTTTTTTTCTTACTTTGTTTCTTGGCTTTGTAGAGGATTAAAAACCAAATAGCACCACATTCATGAAGGTTTAAATTAGGTAGTTTCCAGTTTAAAACTTTTCCATTTGCTTGGTTGCTCTTTTCTTTTCTTTTCTTTTTTTTTTTAATCACAAATAAAAGGAGGGAGGGAAAAAAAGCATAATTGTTTTTGCTTTTCCTTTTTATTTATTTATTTATTTATCTGCCATGTCCGATGAAAATAAGACCCCCACTTTTTAAAGCTGTTGAATTGTAGCCTCTTTAAAACCGATTCTAGTGGTGGAAAAAAAAATAAAATAAAAGAGCAGGAAGTTAGACTCCCATTTAATTTGTTTAATCTCTTTAAAAGTACTGTTTATTTCTTTTTTCCTTTTTATAAAGGGAAAAAAAAGAGGAAATTTTTTCCATTTTTCAATCAACCAAGGCCCACGAAAGTTAGAATTCCTTTTCTTTTTTTTCTTTTTTTTGAAAAAAATGGGGGAAAAAAAAACCTTTGAAATGTGGCTTTTTGCATGACAGTTTCATGAAGTAGTGAAAATGTCTTCGAAAGTAGGCAGTTAGGCTCCCACGTTTTTGTATGTTTAAAACTGGTTAACTTGATTATAAACTTATTAACAAAAAAAAAAAAAAAATTGGGTCGGCCATGTTTTATAAAAGTTACAGTTCAATGGAAGTACTAGTCTAGCTAGCATCACGCACTAAATGTGCCAGACATGATGCCCTGCACTCACATCACATTGCACAATGTATTGCATTGCACACGTATAGGGTGTGCTCCAATGTATAGTAGTATAGATTTTTGTTTTTTCACCATCTAAGAAGAATGGTAATCAGCATGTGACATGGTTACGACATGACATGCGACACGATAAAAACACATTATAAATAAAATGTATACTTTATGTATATAACTAGATAATATTATATAGCATTACATCTCTCGTTCAAAATGCATCTTTTGTATTATTTTTGGAAACCTTAGTAGAGTTATTTATTGAAAAAATAGGATAAAAAAGAAAATAAAGAAGATGAGAAAGACAAAAAAGATGGAAAGAGAGAGACATTGTGTCGAATGTGTGTTGGAGGAGTGCCGTATCCGATACATGTCCATGTCGGACACGGCAAGTCTAGATAATATTATATAGCATTACATCTCTAATTCAAAATACATCTTTTGTATTATTTTTGGAAACCTTAGTGGAGTTATTTATTGATAAAATAGGATAAAAAAGTTAATAAAGAAGATGAAAAAGACAAAAAAAATGGAAAGAGAGAGACATTGTGTCGAATGTGTGTTGAAAGAGTGTTGTATCTGATACATGTCCGTGTCGGATACGGCAAGTCCAAAGAAGTGTTCGTGCTTCTTAAGTCACCATCAAATGGTATATTTTCATTATTTGAAAAAAAAAAAGAAACACACACACACCACCAAAGGATGGATAAACCACCCACGATTCATCCAATCGGTGGAATCAATTGCTTTAGATCAATTCATGTTGAATTGTAAAACTGCAATCAATCATTGCATTGCACACACATCGTCTGTGCCCTAATAGCTAGTACTGAAATTAAATTTGTCAACTTGATGATTTGAACAAAGTATCACCTGCATTTGTGAATTAGGAATCTGGCTCGCGGTTGTCGTTCATTCTTTTGAGTATTTGGAATTCTTTAGGAATTTATTTGGGTTAATTGCTTTGTGGTCTGTACTATTGGAAGACTGGCCTCGTCGACAAGAGAGGAATAGGTCCAAGGCGGCTGGACAGACCGTCAAAAGAGTCCAAAATAACGGCCAGAGAGACAAGAGAGGAATAGGTCCAAGGCGGCTGGACAGACCATTAAAAGAGTCCAAAATAACGGCCAGAGTCCTCTCTTGGACCCTTTCAGGAGGACTTTGACCAAATTATATAGGCTAGGAAGTGATAGATAGAGTCGGGTCCCATTGTACTTAGGGGAGAGTTGAAGGAAACCTAAAGATAACCCGGAGTCAAGGACAAGAGGAAGCAGAGAAGTAAAAAAACAAACAGAAAAAAAAAGTAAATGATATATAAGCCCTGAAAAATGAGAGTTTAGTAGAAAATTCTTTTGATATTCAAAATTAAACAATGTCACCTTTAAGTCATTTTAAATATTATTTGATTTTGAATATTAAAAGGGGTATTGCTTGATTTTGAATATAAAAAGGGTTTTCTATTGATCCTCATACTTTAGAGGAATTATCTGTAATTTATGAAAAAAGAAAAAGGAAAAAAAAGTCAGGGAAGCTTCAGGGTCGAGTCCATTCGGCCAGGGAGAGAGAGCGAAAGGGAAATAGAGGATTAGAGGGAAAGAGGGAGGAAGTAACAAAAATGTGTGTTGTAAAAAAATTGGGGAAAGGGAATCAAAGGACAACGAGGCCAAACAAAAAGGACTTTTCATTTTTACCCTTCAATTGGCAATAACCTCGTATAGAATAATGGCTTTAGTAATAATTCTATCAAAAGATTTTTGAACTCTTTAACTCATATTTGAGTATTCTTATAATACTAATCCTATTTTTTTAATAAAAAAATAAAAATCCTAATTTACCCTTATTTGTTTGTAGAGGCACTCCCTTTTCTGTTATTAAAGATACATTATGTAGCTAACTTACTTTTTAAGGATCTAATCTTTAAAAGCTTATAACTTACAAGATACAAATTTGTTTTTTTATTTATTTAGTTATTATAAAACTTGTATTTTTAGAATCTGCTTGTCGTAATCTTCGAAATAATACTCATTGTGGTTAAGTAATTTTGGGAAAAAAAAATTATATTACTATTTTGTTATCAAAACAGTAACATGCAAATTATGCTATAAAATATTAATATGTTACTATTTTGTTATTGTTAAATAGTAACTTTTTATTATTCTCTACATAAAAATGAAAAAAAAAAAATTTCTTGGGTGTAGAAAGGTTGCAATAACATGTTACTCGTCTCTACATAAAAATGAGGTTTATTTATTTATTTTTTAGGCATAGAGAGGTTGCAAAAGTATGAGAAGGAGATGAAAGAGAAAGAGAATGGTCACACCCGTAAAAAGAAAAATAACGAAAAAACACCCGAACAATTAAAAAGGAGATCTCACATCTATTCCCTTTAATAAATTTTTTTACCCCTTTTCCTATCCAAAGAAGGAAAAAGAAAAAAAAGAAAAGGAGATGAAAGATAATGGTCACACCCGTAAAAAGGGGGAAAAAAATGAAGAAGAAGAATGGTTTCGGCCGAACCTAAAAGAGATGAAAATCTATGGTACCAAAAAAAAAAAAAAAGGGAAAATGTTTTGGATATTGTATCTTAATTGATAATTGATCACATTTTCTAGTAACTTGATCACATCTTATAGAAACTTAGTGACGTTTATGGTAACTAGTTATTATAGAAACTTAGTTATTATCATAAAATGCGATCAAATTAATAAAAAAAAAACTGTGATTAATTACCATTTTTAGTTGACTATGAAACCCAAATTTTCTTTGGGGTACCATAAGCACCCCCTAAAAGATCGAGAAGATGAAAAAAAGAAAAGAGCAAGAAATTTTTAAAAAAGAGATGGAAAGAGCAGCAGAGAGAGACCACTAGATCTATAATAAATAAATAAATGCACAAGCAGAAAATTTGCAGAGAAAGAAGAAAGAAAAGAGTGAAAAAAAATAAAAAATTGGATTTTTGGCCATAACCCCATGTTATAAGAATTTTTGAACAATAACTCCATAAACAATTTCATTCATCTCATAACTCCTTTTGACATTTTGACACTAAACTGACGGAATTACCCATCTTTTATAAAAATATATTTTTTCTTATTTTTCTCTCCATACGAACGGTGTTTCCATCTCTGCTGATCAATAAATCCATCTTTTTGAGTTTCATCCACAATCACTTGATTCAATGAGTCGACCCAATTCTCACCACCTTCAACCTTTGTCCCAATTTACAAACTTTTATTAAAAACCACGGTCCACTTTTGCAACCTTTCTGTACTATAAAAAAAAAAAAAAAAAAAAAAAAAAACCCTCATTTTAATGTAGAGAAGAGTAACATGGTATAATAACCTCTCTGCATTCAAGCAAAAAAAAAAAAAAAAAAGAAAAACTCATTTTTGTGTAAAGTAAGAACAATAATAAGCACGTCTCTTTGGCCCTTCTTAGCCGCTCTCAACAAGTATGGTTTCATTTTTAAATTTGACATGACATTTTCATTTTGATTTGAGAAATTCATTTATTTAATACTCACTTATCTATTATTTATTTAAATTTAATTTACATATGAAACTCGAAAATCTTGAGAAGGAAAAATAAAAAAATAAAGAATGAGAGTGTTAAATATATATCTTAATTAAAGAGGTTTGACTCACGATATTCAAAAGGAAAAAAAAAAAAAGAAAAATTTTAAGGTATTGTTATGTAGAATCCCAAATTTCAGTTATTTATAAAGACATAAAGTTAATATATGACATTGACGTAGAATCATAAAATATTTTATATTATTTCATGTATCGCGCAGATCACAGCTTTTATATATATATATATATATATATATATATATATATATATATATATATATATATATATATACTAGATGTAAGCACACGTGCGTTGCACGTGGTTATTTTTCAATAATATGAAATATAAATGAAAGAATAATTTTTAAAAAAATTAGATATTAATATCGGTTTGGTTAGATTTTTATTTCTAATGAAACTTATAGTGAGTAGTATAACTAATTTGAAAAATTTTAAGTTAGTCACAAATAAATTTAGAATATAATAATTCCCAATAATATATAGTAACACAATATTATATTGATTAACCACAAAACTTCAACAATTTGAAATGAAAATTTAAATTACAAAAAAATTAATCATTATTAAAGACATGAGTTGTCACCAATTTACAAAAATATCGTTGTTTAATAAGTTGAAAGTATTATATTTTGGTAATTGATGAGTTCGAGTAAAATAAAATAAAATAAGTAAGCTATTTACACAAATCAAAGTAACATTGATGAATTTCGTAAGTATATCATAATCATGGAAATGATCATCATACATGTTATAGAGAAAAACAATGAATTCAAGCTTACCAAATTTTAACCTCTGACGATTGAAAACCAATAAATCGTGCTATTTCCTTTAAAGTTTTGATGGAGAAATATCCATTCACAATGAAAAAGCTAAAGAATGACTATGCATAGAACTTTAATGAAATACAAAGAAAAATGTTTTCTATATAAGTTAACTATAAGAGTATAGCTAGATGTCTCCTATATAAACTTTATTACAACAGTAGTTGTCATCTATTCAACTACAATAAGATTAAAAAGGTACGGTGCAGAAGGGTAGTTGTATATTTAAAATTTAAAATAAGGGTATATTAGTCAATCAAAAGTTTTTCTCATATTCAGGTTTTTATTGGTAGTATATATATATATATATATATATATATATATATATATATATATATATAGGGGAGGGATCCGTTTACATTAAGTGTAAAACTTTTACTCTTACACCCCTCAATATCTTTTCGTGTGAATAATATTTCACTAATCCAACCATTGAATTATATTCTCTATTCATGCATGTCATGCGTGCCGAATTTCAAACAAATCCGATATCGGGAAGTGTTTGATATATAAACCCATATATTTTTTTTTTATAAATAAAACTATAATTTGGGGCACTTTATAAATGACATAACTCCTAATATTTGATTTACTTGAAATTTGGCGTGCATGACGTGCATAAATAAAGAATCTAATCTAACAATTGGATTGGCGAAATATTAATCCCACAAAAAGACATTGAGGGGTGTAAGAGTAAAAAGTTTTACACCGAATATAAATGGATCCCTCTCCATATATATATATGGATGGTGGCGAATTTTGTTTTCTAATCTCAATACGTACACTCACTTCAACTGCCGAGTCAACCCAGCCAATAGTAACCCAATAAGGTCTCAAGCATCACAGTCAAATCATATCAAAATTCAACTTAATTTTTTTTTTCAAACATTATTTTAGCAAAGGGGATGCTATTGCCACCACAAATATTTCTTTGTATATTTTACTTAATTTACACTTTTTAAGGTTTCAAAAAAAAAAAAAAAAAAATTTCATAAAAACTAACAACATAGTCGAATAATAACATCATTCTGAACAACTTTGTGGAATAAAATTTTTCAAAAATTTGTTGTTTAAATAGATTTTTTGGTTATTTTCAATGAAACATTCAGTAAGAATAAAATAGAGATTATAAATGGCCTAAAGTTTACTTAAGTGACAGACTTTGAAAAAAAAAATTTCTGCAAAGTTATTGAGAATGATGTTTTTTAATGAACAACGTAACTAGTTTTCAACCCTTGAGTAGTGGTGGACTGGATGGTCCGAGGCTCTCTTGCTATGCAAAAGGTCTTGGGTTCCATTCTCACCACTCCCCCTCAAGGTACCCCTATGGACTTTCGTCTTGTAATTGCCTGGTGCATGTAGGACGGGGGAACTACATGTGCTCAAGGGAATTAATTCGGTGCAAAGCATCTGAAACCTCCTAAAAAAAAAAAAAAAAAAGTAACTAGTTTTCATGAAAATCTTTTATATTTTTTATAAAATTAAATCTTAAAAATATAAAATAATTAAAAGTGCAAAGAAATTTTTACAATGGCATTAGTCAACCTCCATCATTGAGTTCTAATATAAACTCCTAAATAGCAAATAAACACAACAAAATTGAAGAGAGTTACTAGCTGGTGGATTGAGGTTGGTAGGTTTGGGTGGCTACTTGTTGCAGCATCGCTAGCTGGCAATGTATGTTTTCTAGCAGTACTTGTTGGATTTGACTACGTGCCTTTTTCCTTTTGTTTTTCCTTGGAAAAATAATTGATAATAACCCTATTTAGAAAAATGGTTTCAATAATAATCCCATCAAAACCTTAATCTCCGTACCTATATCTGAGTATTTTAATTAGCAGTAATCCTATCTATTTTTTGAGAAATCTTAATTTACCTTTATTTTCTTATAGGGGTACTCTTTTTTTGGTTATTAAGGACACTTTATATAACTAACTTATTTTTTAATTTTTAAAAGGTTATAACTTATAAGATAGAAATCTATTTCTTGATAAAAACTTGTATTTTTGGAATTTACTTGCTGTGATATTTGAAACAGTATCCACTGTGATTTACGAGTAATAATAATCCATATATACAGGTTAATTTTCATTACCATCCAAACACTTAAAATTTTAAATTCTTCTAGAATTGTTACTCTCAAGATTTTAAGATTATCAAGACTTTTAATTCTCGACAAACAGACAGGCCATGATTTACTCTTGAATTCCCACCCATTTAGGAGAATATCAATTCTAAAAAGTACACATTTAAATAATAAAAAAAGAAAAGAAAATGGAAAATAAGAGCAACAACAGATAGATACTATTACTTGCTAAATGAGTATTACATTTCACTAAACTTTTACTTAAATTTTGAACAGCTATAAGAAATTCTTAGCAACAACGAAAAGCACAGGCTAATCTACAGTAACCAAGAATTACCCGTCTTTATTAGGTTTTGATAAACTCACTTGTGGAAAACTTACATTCACGTACTCGCGCGTGTGGCATTACCAACACATGCTACTAGTTGGAAAACAAACTCCCAGTCCCAATAGTTGATAGAAGAAGCATAAAATAAAAAAACAATGCTATAGTACAATACCATATAGACGACAGCACTTTATGTGGCAAATAGATTTCTTGTAACGATATTGAATAGTTCGGAGGATATTTTTTGTCAACCAACTCATGCCACACGTAAAGTACTATAGCTAGGTTTTGTAAACTGAAACAATTTATAGCATTTCCCGGACAATCAAAAGGTCTTGACGAACACAAATAATGTAACAAGTATGTTGACGGAGTCCCGCCACCCGTACGTCACAATGATACGTTGAGTAGACTATAAGAGGCCGCCCAATTGCAAAATGCAACAGATAAGCTCACCAAGATGACAGCAACGGAGAATTTTACCACTGCAGATTAATCACACAAACCAAAGAAACAAAAAACTCCATATGTTTGTTAAAACTGCGCAATTCAAATATACCAAATACATGCATATACCAACCATAATATTGTACAATACATACCAACATTCCAAACAACCTGAATTTCCCTGTGGTTGTGGAGGATTCTGAGGAGGACACGAACAAGGAGGAGGATACGGACCAGGAGGAGGATACTGAGGAACCTCCTCCGGAGGAGGTGCCACGATATAGTTACCTGGACCAAATTATACCAAATTGTAGAACTAGCTCATACAAAACCAATTATTAAACTATTTTGGCCACACCACAAAACACTAATTATACCATAGATTACAAAATCAATCATCACTCCTTCAAAATATTCCTTAACGCTCTGTTTGATCCTTGGATTCCATTAAGGAAAGAAACGGGATGCCACCAAAAAAAAAAAAAAATGAAAGGAAAATAAAATAAAAATTATATCATGGGAAAATTATTCCAACTCTTCTCCTTATTCTAATATTCCATTGCGACCAAATAAGAAAAAATATGATTTTTTTATATTTTATATTTTTGCCACATAAAACTTGTGAACCAATCCAAACCAAACAGGTGTAAAATAAAAAACAAAATAAAAACAAATGGAGATTGTAGATTGGGAAGAAGAAATAAACAAAGTAGGAGTTACCTTGAGTACTCACGCGTGCATGCACACACAAGAACCCCTGCTATCCTAAATAAACCTACCCACATAATTATAGACTAAATTTAATTTTTAAAAAATTAATTATAAATTTTTAAAAAAAAATTTCTTGATTGTTGTTAAAAGACTTGAAAGAAAGAAAGAAAGAAAAACAAAATGCAATACATACATACATATATGTGCGTGTAAAAACAAATTAAAGAATAAAACCATAGATTACAAAGACCACCCATTAAATTAAGTATACCTTGAGGAGGGTAATTCATTGCTGCAACACAGAGCAAGGGTAGCGCTGGCGCAAACAGGAGTTGACTAGAAAGTATGTAGGTCTTGTGGGTCTAGGAGAGTTTAGGAGAAGTGTTTGGTTCTTATACACCGCTCATGGGAGAGTTGACTTGACAGCATGTAGGTCGTGTGGGTGTAGGAAAGTTTAGGAGAAGTGTTCGGTTCTTACACCCGCGCGCGATCCATCTCGCCCCAAATCCGACTTGGGTTTCAAAATTACTTTCAGAACTCGTTTACAGATAATTTTCGGTTGCACTAGATCAAGCTGCACCTTCACTAAAAACTACTCACGGTTAAGCTCATTTTCAAAAATATTAAAATTTTCATTACAAGGTGATAAAGGTATAATCTATCCATACTCAATACTACCGATAAAAAGATGAATGTAAGAAAAACTTTTAATTGACTAATATATCCTTATTTTAAATTTTAAATACACAACTACCTACCCTTCTGCATATATAGGAAACATAGCAATATGGAAACTACAATTCTAAAACACATACCTTAATATATAAAACACAAATAGGAATTCAAAGAAAATGGAAACTATAATTCCTATATAATAAATAAAAATATATAGGAATATGGAAACTATAATCCTAAAACACATACCTTAATATATAAAACTCAAATAGGAATTCAAAGGAAACGGAAACTATAATTCCTATATAATAAATAAACAGTCGGATTGTAAATTCCACTTTCTCCATCAAGAGTAGCTTCAACCTTCTTTTCACCTTCTCCATTAACGGCAACTTCTCCCTTCTCTGGTTAACGGCGACTTCTCCCTTCTCTGGTAAGTTTTGCTATGCAAATTATAATATATATATATATGGTACTGTTAGAGAATAAGTTTGATTTTTGATGAATTTATAAGTTAGATGAATTTATAATCATAATAGGTATTGTAATTAAAGAAAGAAAAATCATTCGAAATGAAATATCCATAGTTCTGAGAAACCGTTTAAACTCATTAAATCGAGAAACAAAATATAATACATACCTCAAGAGTTCCAACCGAAACCCAAAAAGGATGTACTCTGAATACATGAAGAACCCCTCAAAATCCATTTTCCATTGCAGGCATATCTAAACAAAAATACATAGATTAGTGAAAAAAAAAAAAAATAGAAACTAAAACTGAGAAACAAAGAGAGACAGAAAGAAAGGAGATGAGGTAGAGAGAGAGAGAGAATAGATCTGGAAAAAAAAAAAAAAAAAAACATAAATCAAATTAGAGAGAATTTTGTACAACAACAAAATGAGACTGCTAGATGGAATTGAAATTGTCTTGGATATGTACTGTACTTGGTTGGACCTCTGTCTCCATTCAGTACAATTGCTTGCAAACTTGCAGTGAAGAAAAAATAAAATTTACCATAAAATCATTCCCAACAATACTTGGCTAATTTATACTATGAAAAAAAAAAAAAAAAAAACTAAAACTAAAAGAGAATAGATCTACCAAAAAAAAAAAACTCATATCCAAATACTTATATCAATGAATAAAAAAAAGAGAAATCTAAAAAACTGAAAGAAAACTGAGAGAAAAAACCCAGAAAAATCAATGGAGATTAAAAGAAAAAAAATAGAAAACAAACTCATTATTTCGATCCAAACACATAGATCAATGAAAAAAAAAAATTGAGACAATAAAAACTGAGAAACAAAGAGAGACTGAGAGAAAGGAGTTGAGGTAGAGAGAGAGAGAGAATAGATCTAGAAAAAAAAAATTATACCATGAAAAAAAAAAAATTTGAAACTAAAAGACAATAGATCTGAAAAAAACCTTAAAATTTACAGCTCGATTTCTCTGGAAAAAACATAATCGTAGGTATGATAGACTGGTGATTGAAGGTTGGTAAATATTGACACGTGCAACGCACGTGTGCACCAACTAGTATTCTTAAGGATAGGGAAGCTTTAGGAATTAATATTTAATGTGGAAAAATAAATTAAAAAGAAAACGAAAAAAAAACCCCCACCCCCCTCTCTCTTTCTCTGAATTGCCAGTCGGGTAAGGTGTACGTTTTAGGAGCAGGAAGTGGGGTCTGGCTCCGGTTTGCCACTTGCTTTTCTGATTTGCGATTTCTTCTTCTTCTTCTCTCCCTTTTTATTTATTTATTTTTTTTTTTGGGAAAATTACATTGGCCTCCCGGTTTGATAAAACTTCAAGAACCTCCCCTCACATTTGAAAAAACACTCACCTTCTGTTTACGCCCTAAAAATCAGCCTAGGAAGAATTGCATTTAAATTTGGTTTGCCGGATTATGGGGGGTCATTTCTTGAGATCGACCAATCAAGGCCGAATTATTATTATGCCATGAAGCAGTTGCAAATTGCACGATCTAGGCAGTTAATAATATTAACTGAGATCGTGGGTGAGATGGAAGTTATTAAGTCATGGGAACGTGGTTATGCTGGAAGTTGATGGATTGCAAATATAGGCGGTTATGGACGAATTTAATGGGAGCAGTTGCTGTTTGGACATATAAAAGCTGAAAGACAGCCAGTGGAGAAAGACCGGCCTTCAATCAAACCAACAAATCAGTTCCCAATGAACTTTATCTTTTTCTTTTCTTTTTAGAAATCTAAGATTTTAAATCCAGAAACTGTGTGCTCCTTTTTGGTCAAAGGTGTGTGCACTCCTTTGTTCATCCTTGTAATCTCAGAAATGGTTAATGAAAATGGCTTCCTCCGTGGTAAGCTTTTGTTTTTAATTTCTGTTGTTATTTCGTTTATCTCCTTAACTGTTACAAAAAAGTCCTTGACCCCATTCAAGGCAAGGTCTAACCTACAATTTGCCACAAGGTTGGTTGGCACGCTTGCGCGACCAAATCCCCAGAAGTCAATTTTTTTAAGAAACACTTTTTAACATGTCCGGTGGGACACCATTTGTGTTATTTTCTAGTTTCTAAGAGATTTTTTTGCAAAATCATGCCACCAAAATGTAGAAGACGTGGAAAAGAGACCTTAGGCCAAGAATTTGGCCAAAAAGAAATTCTGGAATTCCTAAGAGGTAATTCATCAGAAAATGAAAACATGGAAGGCCAACCGTTAGTTGAACATGGAAATGTTGCTAACGAGTTCATGGCTGCCTTTAGGATGAATTTTGACACCATAATGCATGATATCGCTCAGATGATGATGCATTAGATGTCTCTTATCATGAAGACATTTGTTGAGTCCAATTAGCAAATTAGTGATAGTTTGAATAAAAATTCGGACAAGTTGCTCAATTATATG
Organism: Liquidambar formosana; assembly: GCA_039720395.1. Taxonomy (NCBI): domain Eukaryota; kingdom Viridiplantae; phylum Streptophyta; class Magnoliopsida; order Saxifragales; family Altingiaceae; genus Liquidambar; species Liquidambar formosana. Next base: position 28,066,707 of record CM077823.1, read on the forward strand.
GTGGAAAAACTCGGTCCAGCATTTAAGAATGGCTCTCAAGAAAGAACAAATCAGTACAAAGATCCGATTCGTTTCCGCTGAGATATTCCATATACCCATATTCTTATAGTAATATAACAATTGGAAATTAGGAGCTATCTCATTCATAAAGTACTCCAAGTTATAGATTTATTTATAGAAAGAAATGTGAGTTTTAAATCAAACTCTTCTCAATATTCAATTAATTAATTCGAAGGCTCACATGAGGTGTATGAGAGGAATATCTAATCCAACAGTAGACTTAGTAAAATATGAATCTTACAAAAAGATATCGATGAGTGTAAGATCGAGCAAAATGTCTCATATCAAGGATAACTGGGTAAGTTGATCTTGTGTGTATACATAAGCAATAACAAAAGAATAATACCATAAATTATAAGACCACTCCTCAAGAGTCGAGAAAGAAGAATAAGAAGAAAGTAGTAGTAGGTGCCTTCAGCATACTAGAATAAGCAAACAAGCATAATACTCTTGCTAAAAAAAAGAGCATAATATAATACTCTTGTTTCCTTGAGCCGGTAATGGAGAAGCATCTTGGACTCGTTCATTTATTTCTACGGCACAATAAAAAATTTAAAAATTTGTGAAATTTGGATTCAATATTTTAAGAACTTGCCTAGAGGGTAGTAAAATTGGTATTTAAAAATGTTATATTATGTTCCTATAAAAATAAAAAAAATGGTACTTTAATCATTAAATAGGAGTACTGGCAGCATCAATTGCTTGCCCCAACGGACACGCTCTTCCCCCTGTAGACCCGACGCATTCATCTTTTGGTCACATGTATATCTATAACGTGAGGCTCACGCCATAAGCTAGAAAACAAAAAATTTCCTTTCACAGTGGACTTGTGACATGTTTATATAATGAAAGTCCAATTCCTTCAAGCAAAATTGTGTGGCCTTACTTTGTGTGCTTGAGTCTTTGTGGGGCCAAGGGATAGGGTTTTAGACCAAATTTGGCCTTTATCAACTTTCTTCCAAGACGTGTAACTCACTTCATAATATTCACACGAGACCCACTCTTTTGTAAGAAAGTTAATAAAATCAAATTTTGGTCGGCTTATGAGTTTTTTTTCAAAGAATATCATAGCAGTAAACCGATGGTATGTGGTGAACATTGTGCATGGCTCTAAATCTAGTGCATTTCTAGGATGTAAATTCCCTTAGAGCAATATCTCCAACTATGAGGTAAAATGTGAGGTAAAATTATTTTTTATCTCATGTGTGAAAAGTAAGTGCTCCAATGAGTGATACATTTGGTGAGACAAATAAAACTTGAGTCAAATCTTAAGTTATATTTGACTCATGAAATGATTCACATGCAAATTACCAAGCCACATCATTCTCTAAGAATTAGTTGGAGGAGAAGGGAAAAATGGGTAAGGCAAAAAAATGGCCTACATACATTGAAGTAGTCACTTTTTTATTGTGATGCATTTTTACTGTAACAATACATTTTTACAGTATAGCAATGCAAAATATATATAACTCATCTAGATGCCTCCTAGAGCATGAGTTTGATTGACACTAACTCTTTGTTTAAGATTTTGTTTTTTCTTTTTCAAGAATTGGACTTTGCTGACTGTTGGACCCATGCAGAGATATAACTACAAACTTTTGTGGCAAAGTTTGGGACTGTTTGGCAAACCTGAAAATCGAACCAACTGGAGACAAGTTTGACTAATTTTGATTTCACACTATTTGGTAAGTTTCATTTTCTTTTTAATTAGTTCAATTTTGTTTTGAATACAGTTTTTTTCAAACCAATTGTGAGTTGCTTTATTTAAAAATCAAATAACAGTTATGGACTAAATCTAGTCAGATCTAGTTTCAAAGTCCCCAAACAAGCCCTTAGTCTTGAAAACTATCCTTGTATTCTATCACATACTCTGACAAAGTCACTCTGTTTTTTCATCATGTAACTGTCCACAATGTAACTATTTTGTTGTCGTGTAACTTTTTCTTTGTGTAACTGTTTTGTACTTTGTGAAGTGGTGTTTGCAACAATTGGATCATGAACCCATAATCATAAATAAATAATAATAAAAAAAAAAAATCATGGATTAGTGATTGCAGAAGCTCATTGAGCCATTCATATGAGATTGAAAATAGGTGTTTGAGATTGAAACTAGTGACAAAATAAGGTTTATGAATCAAAAAATAGTTACTTGTGAGTGATAATTATTTGTTTGTGATTTTAATACAATTTTGTCAATTTATCCATATTTGTGAATGGAGAAATCTAAGAGAATGGAGATGCAAATATTGAGAAAATAGCCCCAAACGGTTGTTGATGGAAATGGGTGATAAACATGGAGATATTTTGTCAAATTTGAAATTTCCAAATGGATGTTGATGGAGATAAACATGGAAATATGGGTGATTGGTGCGTAAATCATAGATGTTGAGGGGTTTAAAAGTAAAAAAATTTATACTGAATGTAAACGGATCTCTTCCCATATTTAATTTAATATATTAGTTATATAATTATGATTATATAAATATATTGAATTTATTTTATAATAATGATATATATGAAATTACTCCGTATGACATGGCTTAACGCCAGAAGTAAGAACTCCACGCTCAAAGAACTCGTCTACATCATTGCCATGTAGAGGAGTGAGAAAGGCGGCGAACGTTACCTTTTCTTTAATGTATAGTTAAATAATTTTCAAGGTTTATTTTTTTTAAGTATATTATGTTTAATTCGCCATCATTAAAAAAATAATTTTGATTTCAATTTATCTCACATGTTGTATTTTAGACTTCTATTCATTTGTTTTTAATATTTAGTTATTTTTTCTTTTTCTTTTTCTTTTTAAATAATAGAACTAACAATAGCTACATCAATGCCATGTGGTCCAGCTTCCAACAACCGCATTTTTCCCAAATTGTTGAAGCAAGCCAAAATGTCAAATTAGGTAGGGAGCATGGATTCTTGAAAAATCTTCGCATCGTGTTGAACTGATGGAAGTTGTTGGATGGGGTTTTGGACAATCAAGACTAAAAGATCAAAAAGTCACCATTTTGTAAAGTCCAAAAACTCATCCAACAACTCTTATTAGTTCAGCATGGTGTTAAGTTTTTACAACTCCATACTGAATTCATGCTCATTAGGTAGGAATTAGGAAGATGACTCTTGGTACACTTGCCTGTCCCCAACTTAGGGCAACTTTAATTATGCTTTGCTGTTGAATGGCCTTTCGAACTTGTCTGGAATATCTGCGGGAATTAATTAGGACGTTTCATCTTTGTAGTGTGCGTTCTTTTTGTGAAGTCTCTATGGTTCCTTGGTCAATAAGAGTTACCTCATTTCCTATTCATGGAATTTTACCCAAAAAAAAAAAAAAATTCTCAAGAAGATCCTACCTCAGTGGTCCACGTGTCGGCCATCTTGGACCACTGTGGTTTACTGTGGACCACCATAACCATGGTGGAGTGGTTTCTAGGCTTGTTATTGACGATTCAATTTTCACAATTAAGTGTGGTCATTCTCCTCAATATAAATAAATAAATACGTATATGATCATAGTTATTAGATCCGGACACGGTACTGACCCGTTTAAGGAACGGGTCACTTATCGAACCACTAGGTCAATTAATTGGACCGCTTAATTATAAAAATATCTTATTTTAAAAATATTTGGTTCCATTGATAAGTAAATGAAAGAAAGACGAGATAAATTAAAGATGTAGTCATGTAAGTAGTATTATGGCCAAACACGATTGTTGTTCGCAAGTGGTAACTTGCTTGACAACCAGTGGAGCCACATGGAGACTAGTGGCGGTTCTTGCCTCGATTCAAAATTCTCTTTATTTTAATATTATATATAATGCTTGTGCTATTTATAAATTTGCCCCCATTAATTTTTTTTTTCTCCCTCTTGGTTCCTATTTTTACATCATGACCTCACCATAAAACTTTTAATTAAAAAATAATAAATAATAAATTTGTATATTGATCTCTCTCATTTTGCCTAACATGTGCCCTACATTTGTTGAAAGTTGAAACAATAATTATTTGGGAAAATATGAAGGAAAACGTAATAAAATAAAATAAAAAAAGAAAAAAGAAAATGGTGCAAAATGCATCAACAAAAAATATGAAAATGCATAGAAACTTATGTAGAAGCAATAATTACATGGAAAAAATATGAAACTATGAGCTTACAAGAATTGAAAAACTAAAAAAAAAAGGTTAGTTACATAGTGTGCTCTTAATTATAAAAACAGGAGTGCCCCACAAGCAAATTAGGTTAAATTAGGATTTTTTTTTTTTTTAAATTATGGGCTTACTATTATTAAGAATACTAATATGTGGGGCTAATGGGTTTAAGAAACTTTTGATGGTATCATTACCAAACCAGTCTTTTTCTTTCCAAATTTACATAACCTAAACCAGTCTTTTAATTGGGTTTATTACTAATTTTCCAAAAAATCAAAAAAGAATTATATATTTGGTTGCATTTATAAGGATATAAAAGAAGATAAGGAAAGTAAGCACCCATAAAAAATAATAATAATAATAATAATAATAATAAATAAATAAATAAATAAAAATAAAAATAAAAATAAAAAAAGAAGAAGAAGATAATGAAAGTAGTTGGTTCAGATTTTGGTATGGGATAAGGTGCGGGAATTCAACGTACGTGGTTCGGATGGGCTCTCTTCAAAAGCCGGTGGGCTGGGATTTTTTAGGGGCTGCACATGTTCAAGGTGAGTTTAATGGGCTAAATTGTTGTCCTGGTCTAGTTGAGCGTCGGATGGCCCCAAGTGTAGTTAATGTGCCATGGGACTGGCTTCATAATACTCCAACTTTTGGTGTCTCTTACATTTTTTATGAGCAATGGACGAGAAATGAGTTATTTGGGATGATATTGGCAGCAATGAGATATGGATCTTGCATTAAAAGTAAGTAGAAATCATTTTTTTTTTTTTTTTTCAATACAGATTCACACCTGTTCGTTAGTGGTTATCCAAACAATACGGTAATGTTCGATATTATAAGATCGAACAATACACATATGTTCGGTTTAATATGACCGAACATATCCTTTTGAATTATGAAGCCACTAATACAGTTCGGTTCTATACAACCAAAGATTACTAGTATGTTCAGTTCCATGCAATTGTCAAATATATAAATATTCGATTTTAAACAACCCACGATATAAATATTGTTCGATTTCCTTAGATTGAACCTGGCAAGTATTCTTCATAATCCAATATGAGATCATTTTGTAGTGTATTGTTCTTTTGGTTCCAAATATAAAATCCATTTTGATTGAAATTTTTAAAAGTTCAAAAACAAGAAGAAAAAGAAATTTTAAATTTAAAAAGAAAATAATACCGATGAAAAAGAAGAATTGAATAAAAATGGATGCTTGTAAGATAATGACGACATTTACCGAACTCAATTTTTGCATCCAATTAACGAGAAGGTAATTTCATGTATAAGATCATGTATCGTTAGTATTATGAAACTAATTTTATGTATTGTTAGTTTCATGTTTTTTTTTTTCCCCTTTAGATTCAATGAATTTGCTTCCCCCATATACTTCATTTGTTTGGTTGACGGGAACCGAACATATCAATTATGTTCAGTCTACATGAAACAAATATATGTCCTTCGTTCAGATTTACAATACCGAGCATACCTGCAAAAATCTCAAAATTTTCTATGCATCCAAACAAGAAAAACTCATATCCAAAAAAATTAAAAAATTAAAAAGAGAACAAGAAGAAAGGGTCTCTTTGAGACAATCGGTGGTATTAGTGGGGGGGTACAATTCAATAGCCTAATAATATATTGGGATTTTTGGCCATGGCCCCTAAGTATAAGAGTACTTTTATAAGAGGCCCTAAGTGAAAAACAGTTTTATGAAAACCCCTTTTGACCCTAGAGTGACAAAAATACCCCTATTTTACAATTTAAATCAAATTACAAACCGTGCCATTTTTTTCCCACGTTTTCTCCCTCTCTCCCGTGGTTCCATCGCCTCCCACTTTTGGCTATCGCTGATCAAGCTGCAAATACTATTTCGACAACTATGAAGTGGCTGTCTAAATCACTGCAATACTTGCTAGTAAGAATCGAACCTAGTAAAAGAAGCACGAACAGGCTAGGAGAAGAGAAGAAAAGGTCTTAATCTACCTTTTATTATGCTATCACCAGATTTGGTTTCCAGATTTGCAACGAATCATCTTCTCCTTCCCCCTTCCACTCGATCGACCTTCTCCATCCCACCATTGACAATGATGGTGAAGGTAAACAATTTACTGTTGTGTGCTTTGTAAAATTTACACAAACAATGGTAACAGTTTATTGTTGTGTACTTTGAAAATTGTACACAAATAATAGTAACAATTTACTCTTGTATGCTTTGAAAAAATTACACAAACAATAGTAACAGTTTACTATTGTGTGCTTTGGAAAAATTATATACCACATAATAACAATACAACCCTTAATCCACCACCGTCCCTTTACCACACCAAACCACCCGCAGTGAACCCCTGCCATAAAACCCCAAACCTGTTGATAACCACCAAAACCACCATTATAAAACTCTACTAAACCCACATTATCCTCACCGTAGTATCTCCATTATCGTGCAACAAATCAGAAACCCAAATCAAAACCACAACTCTTTTCCCTTTAAACCCACTTTTAAACCAAAAAAAAAAAAAAAAAAAAACCAAATCTGGTTTTTCCAGTTGCCGTCGAAAAACGTCATCGGCGACTCACCACTAGCCCCGCTATCGTCGTTTGAGCTCTCTGCAATTGCATCCCCGTTGCCTCCCCACATCAGTTGTCGTTGATTCCTCACTACCAGATCACTGTCGAGCCTCGAGTCATTGAGGCACGCTTGTCATCGGCCCTTGACCATCGAAGACGATCACCATCAAACAGCCAGTGTACAACCATCTGATCTGGTGGTCGAAGCTTGATCACCGCTCCTCTCCCTCCCCCCTCCCTCTCTCTCTCTCTCTCTCGTAAATAAATTCGGTTGTAAATATAAAAGGTTAAAACGGGTATTTTCAAAAAAACATTTCCTTTTGCTGCTTAAAGAATCTTTTAAAAAAGGGGTTTTGGAGTTTAAAAAAAATCTTATGGTGGGTTTTTTGTTAAAAGCAGTCCCCTAATAGGGGTCATTGCTAATTTCTCCTAATATGGTTTCAATGGTTAGGGGTATTTTAGAACTTTGATGGGGTGTATATAAAAAATTGTAGGGATTAGAAATCAATTGGGGCTATTGATCAAAATAGCGGTAGAAATAGCCGGGCCCTATTTTGAATAATATGAGATGGGCTTCGATAGCAATTTATATACAATCGAGAATTTCGTTCCCTCTACACATTATAAATAGTTGAGGCCCAAGCAAGCTTTTTAATGGTTGTACAAAAAGATTTGCCTTTGAAAGAATGTAAAGCCCACATGAATTCGTTAGCCCAATTGCGTGGAGTACGACTGAGAGAGCAAAGGTTTAAAATCTTGCCCCAAACAGTAGCTGTAGTCTGGCATGCATAGAAGATGTGATCAAGGCTTTCTCGAGAGGTAGAGAGCATGCCCCACTCAAGCAATTTGTCAAAAGTAGTAAGTCTATCCTGCATAGTAAGCCAAGCAATAAAGGGCGGCTTACTTCTGGATGGCTTTAGAAAACCAAATAATTATCGTTCAGGAGCTCTATTACGAATTGCATTCCAAGCTGACGAGGTGGCCGAAGGAACCCAAGAGATAGAATCAGGAGAAGAGGGGTTGGGAAAATGGGAAGCAAAGAAGAGGGAGCTTCCAAATATGATTCATGGCTGCTGCTACATTAATATCTTCAATTCTTCTTAGACCAAGGCCTCCCTAAGTGTACGTTGTTGGTTAAGAAGTACAAGGGTATGGACATGCAACACTGTTAGGATCGATACGATACAGATACACCAATATAATTATGGGTAAATTACACTAACATCTCCTTTAATATCAGATAATTACCTGCCACCCCTACAAAGTAAACTACAGACACCCCTCGGTATAACCACTGTCAATGATTTCATCCTCTTTTTGGGTGACGTCATACTTAATTTTTTTTTCAAAATACCTAAATTATTCTTACATACTTATTGTATGGGCATTTAAAAATTAGTAGTCTCACCAAACTTTACGTTTTTTTTCTTCCTAAACAAAACAAACACATTCCTTCTCTTCCTAAATAATTAACTTCTTTATTTATATAATTTAAATAAAAACATAATATCATTTTTTTGGTTTATCACTATAAAAAAAAATTCTCAACTCCTGTTTTTTTTTTCTTTTCTGAACAAAAAAACATGAACACCAAATTAAAAAGGAAAAAAAAAAAATTTTTTTAAAAAATCAATCTGTTCTACAATTTCCTAGCTAGCAACCAAACAAAAAATTGTGCAAAGCCTCTTTTAGGGAGAGCAAATCTTGACACCGAATGTCCGATGCATGAGAATGCTACTGACTCAAAACCCGTTATAGCTTTACATTGAATATCCCCAATGACTAAACCCACCAGTCACCACTGACAGATCCTCCACACAAGAATTAACGCTATGTTTGGATAAGGAATTTTTAGGTGGAATTTGTTTTTAAGATGGAATTTGTAAAAATTTTATAAGAAAATTCCTAGCAAAAATTTTACAAATTCCATCTCAAAGACAAATTCTACTTATAAATTCCTTATCCAAACATAGCATAAGGGACTTTATCACACCAAGATTGTCACCTTCCATAATCACCAATTTCAGTCCCAAATCATGAGCAAAATCCAGAGTGAAACGCATAACCATTGCTTCAACTCGAATGGGAGGAAATTCGCCTCTCATCTGCCTAGCAGCTGCTGCTATCATTTGTCCTTCATAATCTCGTACTGCAACTCCTCATCCCACACTAGTCTTGTCTTCAAAAATTGCACCATCAATGCGCTTGCGGGATTGGTTGGGCGGTCAATCCTTTGATATGCTCTTCAGAGGTTATCGTTTCAACTTTTCGCAGGAATCATTGCCTGTACGTGTAGGTATAGGGTCTCTCACACATAGGGATGGAACTAGGATTTCATTTTGGGAGGGGCCAAAGAATGAAACTTTTTCTAACTATTCAAGAATGAGATATATATCAAGATTCAAGACTAAATTGTTAACATGAAATATAATAATAGTAAGGGTTTTCGTCTAAAGAAGGGAGTCAAGTGTAATTTTTGGAACAAATTACGTACTTGTATATCTAAATGCCTATATGAATATGTATGTTTTTAGAATATTTAAAATTTTGGAGGGGGCCATGGCCCCCCTAGGCCATAGTGTAGGTCCATCCCTGCTCACATAGGCTGTTAGGAAAATAATTTAAGTAGAAATCTCAGTAGGAATAAGGTAGACCGGATACCCCTAATTGTTAATAAAAATATAAAAAATTACTCCATCAACATTGACTTTGTACATCCCCAACGTAGGAGGTTTCCACTTGACAGGGGCTTTATCTTCAAATACTAGCAGGTTCCTGCTATGCCAAATGAACCACATAACCATCGTGGCCTGAGCTGAACCTTCATTCCCATTTCAGTCTCTCAAAGTATGAATAATTGTTTCTTCACCTTCACCACAAATCGGGCAGCCCAGGTCCACTGGTATTTTCCTTTGCAGTCTCTTAAAGTAAGAATAACATTCATCGGCAACATATTTTCATAAGCCTTCCATAAAAAATGTCTGACCTTGGCCGGAACTAGTTGCTTCCAAATTAATGCACCCATTAAATCTCCCCCTGCAGAATTCGAGCATTCCCCTACTGCATCACTGTGAGCTCTTCTTTTACACTCAATCTTGATAGGGATTCACATAGTTCCAAGATCCGTGAGACGTGAAATTAAAGAATAATGCAAAATCGAAGGCAAACACACAACATGCAGATTTACGTGGTTCGCCCAAAATGGTGGAGCATAAACAGGATTAATGGAACAATGAATTGCACACCTTTAAGTAGTCTTTCCCAATCACATTTCACGCATGGCACGGCTAGGTTACCCATGGGTAATTATATCGTTGGTAAAGGAAAGGATTGTAATAAGGGTAAGATCTTCCTTTCTTCGTTCCTAATTGCCTGTTCCCTTTGAAAAAAAAATACATTTTTTTTAGAAAACTTTATCAAATACTTTCACATCAACATATTTTAATATTCTAATTTTACTCTCAAGTATACAAAATATTGAAAAAAGATAAAATATTCATGAGAAAAGGTATTTTAGGAAATCAAATAGAAAAAATCATTGACTTTTTGAATGGGACAACAATTTTAGAACATTTCAAAATGGAAAGGAGGCTAATAAAATAAGAACGGAGGGAGTATTGAAGAAAGAAAGGATAGAACAGAGAGCAATGAAGTTCCAAGTGCAGACTTTATCGTTGAGATGAGAAACAAATGATAACCAAATTAACCAAAAAAAAAAAGTAGTGGGTGTTTAGAACAGAAACGATGCGTTTAAGGATGTTCAACGCCACTAGTACATGTGACAACAGGTTCAAGACACATCAACCAAGACAATACCATATACAAATCCCCGCATTATTAATCATAACTTGTGATTTTTTTTTTCTTTTTCTTCTAATCAATTGAAAAGGACTTCAAGCATCATAAAGCAACTTAATTGACATCCCAACGTTAACTTGTGTGAAGACTTAGAAACCTGTAGTAGGTAGCACAGCCCACCGTTTCTTTAATAACCCAAATGCTCTTTCAATTGTGTTTCTTACACATGAATATGGAAGATTGAATAACTCCTTATAATTTGTTGGAGTATTTTCTCTCCACAGATTAAGATGATATCCAAACCCACAGCACCAAATCCACATTCGATGCCAAACACACCCTAACATTACCCAATAAAAGGGAAGACAAACCAGGAGGAATAGCATAGATAAATTGGTAACCATAGGAACCCAGAAGAATTTGGGAGGCAAGCCAGTTACCACAAGTTTGATTAGGTTACCCTTAGGGCTCGTTTGTTTGGTTGGAATCGGAGAAAGCGGAATGAAATGAGATTTCAAGGCTGAGCCACTGCGATGAAAGAGAAGAAAAGAGAAGAGAGCATATGAAAATTGGAAGCATAAGCCTCATGGGGGCCTCAATTCCATTACCACAACCTACGAGTGGGCGGTGGTAATGAGATTGAGGCTCTCAAGAGGCTTCTCCTTTCCACTCTCCTATCACGGCGGGTCACTATTGAAATCTCATTTTATTTTATTTGCCCCGATTCCGGCCAAACAAACGAGACCTTAGAACATCCATCACTATTAATCTTTACCCAAGTAGAAAGAGGTTTATCCCATCTAACAAGAAGGGGCATTTTTAGGAGTCGAGTAAGGGGAGGAGTTCCAATAACTGAAGCCTCTCTCGCATAGCTCAGAATTAATGGAGTAGGATCAGTAGGAAGATGCAAAAAGGGGATTGAATCGTGAGTAAATTGGTTCTCCCCATGTATGTAAATATATAATCATTTTGAGCCTGTTTGTTCTGTTTCTTTCACTTACGTGGAGCATGGCAGAAGAGTGGTTTAATTTTGTAGATGAGATAGCCTATCCTTAGAAGAAAAAACCAAGGCAAAGAGATTGCAATAAGGTGTCTTAAGTCATCCCAATTGCAGAAGGCTCTGCCTTGAATGGCGTTGGATATTGGCTGTGGAGTATGTTGATTGTTCAAATTGTCTAATCTTTATTCCTTAATTTAAGGATGAATGACGATGTATCCCATTTTTTATTGGGACTCAGATTTTTATTTTTATTTTTTTTTTCTCTCTTTTATTAGCTTGCTTGCATTTAATTTGAACACCTAAGGATCGTTTGGATAAACTTTTACTTCCTATTTTCACTTTTAAAAATAAATAAATAAAAAATTTTGATAGGTTTTTTATAGTGCAAAATTTTGATAGTTACTTTTAAAAGTTAATAGGAATTTCTTACTATCTCAACTTTTAAAAGGAACTTCCAAAACTTTTTAGATTAAAAACTTTCAGTTTTTTATTTATCCAAACGAGTAGTAAATTCTTTGTTTCAACTTTGGCTTTCCTCTATAGCATGTATGTGTATCTATATATGGTTCTAATTCTGGGATGTTGGCCTACGGTTTCATTGATTTTTCATTCCATTAGGCTTTGGTGTGGTCTTAATAGATATGTCCATTATGTTTCTTACTTGGAGTACATATTTAAGGGGGTGATGTATCATGTATTTTGGCTTAATTTCCCTAGGGCCTGTTTGGGTGTCCAATTTTGAAATTAAATAATTCAACAAATTTATATAGTATTGAAGGTACAAATCCATCACCTTAAATTAAAATATTTTAAAATTTTGGAGTCATCACTATTGTTGATGTTATAAGATCAGTTTTAAGAAATTCATGAAATGCCATTATTTTGAAATCTCACTCTTATTTGTGAAAATGATTATCATTTTTTTGAATTCATTAATTCAAGGTGAAAGATTTGTGCTTTCTATACTATATAAAATTTCCTGAATTGTTTAATTTCGAATTGAACACCCAATCAGATCCTTAATTGTTGCCTATGTCACCACAAAATGCTTCAATTACTGTATTTAGACTAATGTACACTTCAAGCGCTACGTACATGCCAAGAGCATGAGAACTCTAATCAATTTGCGCATAACTATATGCTTCACATTGCCCCCTTTGTGTCCTCTATTGTTGGCCTGCAAGTTTGGTAACTATATAAGTTTGTACATATCCATCAGAGGGGTTTGAACCCTAACCTATTCTAATTCTACCCTTTATCACATCCTCTCTCACTACTAAGCTAACCCAAGTGGCTCACTATATAAGTTTGCATGTTGATACTATCAATTTAATTTCTTATTCGATCTACTCAATCTTGAGAATGATTCATACAATGCAGTACGTTCAATGGCATGTCTCTCAAGGCTTGTTTTGTTTAATACTCATTTCTCTTCTTTTTTTTTCTTTCCTTTTTTTTTTTTTTTGGTTTGACTATCAGGGTGACTAAGCCAGCTTGCGTGCACTTCGACCAAACCCTCCCCAAGAAGTCTTAAGGGCCAGGCCCAGTTCTGAGCCCAGGCGAGCAAGGCGGTCGCCTAAGACCCCTATTTTGGGCCCCCATTTACCTATCCACTTTACTAGTTTTCACAACCCAAAAATCAACTCAAAGAAAAAGTTTCTCCTTATACAAATTGTTTTAAACAAAAAGGACCCCATTCTACCAAGCCCAATTCACTTTACTAGTTGTAATTGATTCATTTCTTTTGGTATTATAGCTTTAGATTTTATTTGGCGTTTGTTTTTTTTCTTTTTGGTGTTGTAAAAGTGGATTTTACTCAATTATGAAGCGAGAAGTTTGTATTCTATTTCTTGTTATTTTAATCTATAAAAGCACATTTTAATAATTTTATATGCAAACAAACTTTATGTTGGTACTTGGTAGTAAGAATTTTTTTTTTTTTTTTTGGATATTTAGAACCTTTTTTTTCTTTTGGAATATGTATAGAAGAAAGAGGGCCCCATTTTAGGAGTTCGCCTAACCCCAACTAGCCCAGAATTGGCCCTGTTAAGGGCGCACTCCCCCACATCAGTTTGGTGCATTCAGGAATTAATTCTTGGATTGCTCCTCAGAGGAATCGAACTCAAGTTGATAGAATAAAGGGTTTTCCTCTTACCAACTGAACTAACTCCCTTGGATATCCTCTCTCATTCATTTCGAGTGCATGTCTACACTATGGAAGTAGATTTTTTTTTTTTTTAAATTAAATGATAGAAGATTAGTTTATTCAAAAGAAAACCATAAAAGGTTACAAAGATGAGGGCATATCCTCCTCAAGAAAAGGCCAGGAAGAGGGGATTTCAATCCATACATCAGGGACATCCACCCTAAGGGCAAATTTAGCCACTGCATCTACAGCCTGGTTACACTTCCTCAGCACATAGCTAAAGTCTGCAACTTGTGCTTCACTCACCAATAGCTTGATATCATCACACACTATCTCCACTTCTACCGACACTAGTTTCCTATTGCTTAAGCCTTCTATTATACCTTTTGCATCAACCTCAACCACAAGACCTTTGATACTTTTATTTGAGGCAAAACGAATCCCTTCTCGGAGGGCTTTAGCTTCCACCATTTGTGCACTACCCATGAAGTGGATTCTTTTAGCCATCCTTGCTATAAACAAACCACATTCATCCCTAATCACAATCCCCCCCCCCAAAAAAAACAAATACCATCTTTTGCTATCCAAGCACCATCAATATTGAGTTTGAAAAGAAATCTTATGAGGGGATACCACCTTTGCATGCCACTCTCCCTAGGATTGGAAATAGTGGTTCTAGTTATCTCACATGGTTTTAAATTTCAAATTATTCTCTTTCTAATAACTTTAATCCATGCGGCACTTATATAGGCATGTTTCTTTCTCATTGAATTTGGTCCCACTGCACCGGCCCTTTCAATTTTGTGGTTCTATTTATAGGTGAGTTACAAACAAGCTTTTCTTTGTAATTAAGCGAATCCGAGTGGCCCCGATTCATCGGCTAAGAAATAATTCCAATTTTATGGGGTCACAATCAACCTTCAAATGAGGTCTCAAATTGGGATCAAATTGAGTTACGCGAAGATAAACACATTTTCACATTTTTACTAAGCACTTGAGTTGCAATCTTTCAATCGCGATTGCCATGCACTATATTATATAGTCACTAGAATAAAGATTCTTTCCATTGCAATGAATAGTCCAATAAAATTTAAACCATATATCTATATAAAATGATGATTAAGTAAGCACGTATTGATATAACTTATATCAATACCGGACTAATCAGGTCAGCACGTGTTGATATAAGTTATGTCACATTATACATTAAGGGTTATATCTCATATATTGACCTAATCTATCTTATAACCCACTAATACACGAAGTACAACCCTTCGTGTGATGTTAATATAAATTATATTAAGACGTATTTATTTAAGGGCAAACTACATATTAGTGTCACTAACTTTACCCCAAATTTCAAAGTGGTGTATAAACTTTTAATTTGTCCAATTTAGTGCACTAACTATACATTAGTGTTTCAATGTGGGTAAACAAGGGACAGCCGTTTAGTTTACTAACGGAGACCTCACGTGGCGCTGACGTGGCGATCCACGTGGCGCTGACGTGGCATCCCTGGTGGAGTCTCCCCAGGAGAAATTACATATTAGTGTCACTAACTTTACCCCAAATTTCAATGTGGTGTATAAACTTTTAATTTGTCCAATTTAATGCACCAACTATACATTAGTGTTTCAATGTGGGTAAACATGGGACGACCATTTACTTCACTAATGGGGACCTCATGTGCCCTCACGTGGTGGCCCATCTTGCACTGATGTGGCATCCCTGGTGGAGTCTCCCCATTTTTTCCCACCATTTGTATCTCACGTGCGCAGCATCTGAGAGATTACTTACATTGATAACCCCTTATGATCTAGGGCTTCTGACCCAAGAGTGAGAATGGTGGTGAGAATGGGGGACGCAAGGAGCTACTTTACTTCACTAATGGGGACCTCATGTGCCCTCACGTGGTGGCCCATCTTGCACTGATGTGGCATCCCTGGTGGAGTCTCCCCATTTTTTCCCACCATTTGCATCTCACGTGCGCAGCATCTGAAAGATTACTTACATTGATAACCCCTTATGATCTAGGGCTTCTGACCCAAGAGTGAGAATGGTGGTGAGAGTGGGGGACGCAAGGAGCTACTTTGCTTCCACATCGACTGCGAACTGATCTGAAGAATGGTAAAGATTATCTTCGGGAATGGTGGTAGGGGTGGGGGACGACGCGCGGGTTTGGGGAGGGGAGAGAATAGAGAAAGGATAGAAGGTGGAATTAGGGTTAGGGACAAGAGGAGAGGGAAAACTCTATTTCTTTGAGGAAGTTGTTAATGTGGCAATAAGGGTGGAGAAGAATGGGGGAAAAGGGAGACTCTTATATCACATAAGTGGCACCAGTGTGTCTGTCTTTCCATGGTGGCAATAGTGGTGGTGGTGGCAGTAGTGGAAGACATGGTGAATATCTTCCTACTTTCAATAGTAGCCTTTTTTCTCTTTAGATAGAAGGAATTGTAATTACGTATGTTGGGAAAGGGAAAAGGGAAATGGAAAATGGAAAATGGAAATGGGAGGGAAGGTGGGGTTTCCTATGCTCTATCATTTCTGACTATGAATGGGTTCGTCGAAACAGCTTTGATGGAGACTCCACCAGGGATGCCACATCGATGGCAGATGGGCTACCACTTAAGCGCACATAAGGTCCTCGTTAGTGAATTAAACAGTCGTCCCATGTTTATCCACATTGAAACATTAATGTATAGTTAGTGCATTAAATTGGACAAATTAAAAGTTTATGCACTACATTGAAATTTGGGGTAAAGTTAGTGACACTAATATGTAATTTCTCCTGGAGAGACTCCACCAAGGATGCCACGTCAGCGCCACGTGGATCGCCACGTCAGCGCCATGTGAGGTCTCCGTTAGTAAACTAAACGGCCGTCCCTTGTTTACCTACATTGAAACACTAATGTATAGTTAGTGCACTAAATTGGACAAATTAAAAATTTATACACCACATTGAGATTTGGGGTAAAGTTAGTGACACTAATATATAGTTTGCCCTTTATTTAATTATCATCGTTTATATATATGATTTATTGAGCTGTCGATTGCTGGAGTCCAGTCAAAGGTTGACAACTCGACGCATTAAATGGCGCCACGCCAACTCAAAAAATCCATCACCAGGCAGTGACTGCCTCACTCGAATTGACGGGCTGAGTGCGGAGTTGGTGATGAAAACTATTAAAGAACAGCGAAAGCCCCTCAAGTCTCAAACTTGAATTTCAAGTAATGGGATATATTATGGGAGGTAGGGTCATGATTGGTGCCTTGTCCTCAAGAAAAATGTACACCTGTCTAGGGAAATTCCAGCCATGCTATGCTATCTCTTTCACTTTTCAATTTTTCTATGGTATCTCTTTCACTTTTCAATTTTTTTTAATTTTTTTATTTTATCCTCAAGTGGAAATTACTTTCCATGACAAAAACATTTAGCCAAATCTACACACTGGTCAACCTCACACATAACATCAATCAAAGAAAAAAAAAAAAGTATCCAAAGTGCCAGATATCTTACCTTGATGGATACCTATTTATTTTCCATTTGCATTTTGGTACATAGTTGAGGTTTTTGTATTTTTGTTTTTTTTTTATACCCTCTTTTGCCATTAACTGTAGTTGCATATGCCATAATTGGAACCTATGTTGTTTACTCTATAGTGATCACCAGTTACCAAATTAATACAATCGTAGTATATATTCAAGGTTTCCAAAAATGAAAATTTTGTCTCATTTCGATCCATATTTTGTGACTATAGTCTTCGCTTTGTGATTAATTGTGCGGACGTTCTCTTTAAACCCGAAATTTTCTTAATTTATATTGATTTATGTCCGATTTTGGAGCAAAGGGAATTTTAAAATAATAAATAAATTATTAAGCTTAATTCTCCTAGATTTAGGGTGACTAAGTTTTGAAATATGAATTTTCGAGAATTGACAGAAATTTGATTGTTCATTTGACAAGATTCCTCGGCGACCTCATTTCTCATGTGGGAATTCTAACTACCATGTGTAAAGGCAGGAATTACTAATTCCTACTTTTCTTGACCTTCTAATAATTTTTAATGTTATATGCAAGACCTTTCTGAAAGTGAAAAAAAAAAAAAAAAAAAAAAAAAATTAAGAAGAAGAAGAAGAAGAAGGGGGGGGCGCATTTTAGATGGGTCGGTCAACGGGAAAATAATTACAGTAGGTAGTCAGTTAATTTGATAGTCATTTACTAGGAAGTTAGTAGCATTTGGCATTTAACTATACTTATTTTCCCGTAGCCTATCAATCTAAAATTTCTCCCAAAAAAAGGGTAATTGATTGGGGATAATTTTGAAGAGTATGATTAATTTTGAGCATTTGTAATAGCTTACTCAACATTGAGGGGCATTTTTTTATCATTTTAAAATTTTAACAATTTTAATCAAAATTTTGTTTTTTGTTTTCTTTTTTGCATGAAAATAATGTTCTTTCTCTCTCCATGCAACATGCACATAATTGGGAACTAAAAAAAATTTAGGATTCCAATCATTTATATTGATATTTGTGGAGCTAGTTAAGAATATATCCCTTCTAATTAAACCTGGTTAATTTAACTTAATAGTCTCCATCAACACATGATTCCATCAATTGACGTGTAAAAAAACAAAGCATCAATTGACCAGCTCTCTCCATCATAAATTGTCCCCATATAAATGAAAAATAAAAAATAAAAAAATCGTGCGCCCAAATAACCCAAGTGATTGGATGCTCCATTTGATGACCTTATCCTGATTTAGGGGTCAAACTAATGCACCAACTTGTGTCGGGGTAGGTGAACCACAAATGTGTTGTGCTTGCAAAGTTCGTTTCTCTCATCTTGAGCAATATTAGAGCTTGCCAGCACTATAATCATAATGATACATACACAGCCCAAGTCAATCATAATAATATTAGAGCTTGCCAGCATTATAATCATAATATATATATATATATATATACCCAAGTCAATCATAATAATATTAGAGCTTGCCAGCATTATAATCATAATATATATATATATATATGCTCTCTCTCTATCTGTCTCTCTCTCTCTCTCGGATGAACTCCAAGGTATCCGGGTGTAGAACTCGACCTAGTCTCCAAGGTATCCGGGTGTAAAACTCGACTAGTCCCTAGTCTCAATTAAGCAGGCCACACCTGAATAGTAACTTTAACACCCAAGTGAAGACCCAATATAAATGCTAAGCTGATGGCTAGCTTTAGAGCTTGCTTTCTGAGTCAACACTCCTTTCCATCCGTACGCTTTAGAGCTTGTCCTTTTGCATCACACAGCTTTACATGGAGAAGAACTTCCATGTAACTGTGACACGGCCACGTGGTATCACATGCCAATCAAAAGCAAACAAAGTGAGAGTGTGGATTCAGAAAGTACGCTGACACTCCCACTTTGTTTACTTCTAATTGGCCCGTGACACTGCGTGGCCGTGTCACAGGTACATGGAAGTTTTTCTCCTTTACATGATAGGGAGCCATGAAAACCTCGATCAAGATGGTTGAAGGCACTGATTAAAGAACCAGCATCATATTAGGGTGCTTTAATTCAGTTTAATTAGCTCAGTAGCATCCGGGTGTAAGACTCGACTAATCCCTGATCTCAATTAAGTAGGCCATTGCCCACCTAAATAGTAACTCTAACACCCGAGTGAAGACCCCAATATAAATGCTAGGCTGATGGCTAGCTTTAGAGCTTGCTTTTTGAGTCAACACTCCTTTCCATTCATACGCTTTGGAGCTTGCCCTTTTGCATCACACAGCTTTACATGACACGGAGCCATGAAAACCTCGATCAAGATGGTTGAAGGCACTGATTAAAGAACCGGCATCGTATTAGGGTATTAGGGTGCTTTGATTAAGTTTAATTAGCTCATCATTAATTTTTCAGCGGTGCTTTTTCAAATTTTTGGTTCAACGCTTTGTATTCCCCGTGTGGTGGTTTTAAGAGTTGGTTTCAATATAAGTGAATAAAGTGTCCTGTTTCATATTGAGTCGTACTATCCCTTACAAGCTCCTCCATCCCTCCAAAAGTTTAGTATCCTCTCTCTTTATTTATATATTTATTTATAACCGTTAGAAGTAATAAAGATCCAAATATTTGGTCTCCCATTATCCTTGGATATTTTTGCTATGAAGAATGGTATAATGAAGCCATCTTGAACGGATTTATGAAAGTTTTTGTTAAACTATGCCTTATAGATACATGTTAAGACGTATTTAATGAATCAATCATTATATAAGAAAATATATATGCACAATTTTTTTAATTTTAAAAAAATAAAAAATTAGCTTCTCTATATATTGAGAACAGAATAGGATGGAAGATGACATAGGGCAAAGCTTGG
Organism: Liquidambar formosana; assembly: GCA_039720395.1. Taxonomy (NCBI): domain Eukaryota; kingdom Viridiplantae; phylum Streptophyta; class Magnoliopsida; order Saxifragales; family Altingiaceae; genus Liquidambar; species Liquidambar formosana. The sequence continues at coordinate 28,086,802 of CM077823.1, forward strand.
TAAACTAGGTTTTGAAATCATGGTGGTTGAAGGAGGCATTGTGTTGCATAGGCACTTGAAATCATTAGTTGGGGAAAATTTTGAAACTTGGGGACTAAACCTACCGTGACAACATGGTTTACAAGTAAGAAACTTTACTAAGAATGGACCCTCTCAATGAAGATAGATAGATAAGACAAAGAAAAACCTATAGGAGTGTAGACATCATATCATTTAGGAAAATACAAAATTCCCAAAATTTTCCCCATATCTTCTTGCCCAAATGGTATGACAATTAGGCTAACCAATTAAAAACTTTATTAAGAAAATAACTAATCAAAGTTAGACGGTTAGCTAATGTATCCGATGCTCAATGTAGAGTCTTGATTCACTGCTGTGCTTAAAGAGCACAACACGGTGCTATGGTGGATGACATCGAGACACATGGCAAAAGAGAGATACGAGACACATGGCAAAAGAGAGATATTTGACCACCAAAATGAAAAATCCATATTTTGTGAGGCATTGAGCATTAATAACTATTTTTTACCTTAGTCGTCAGACCTTCTTTTGCCATGTATCGCCGTGCTTTGCTTTTGAAGCATAGCAGCAAATCTAAACTCCTCAATGTGAGCCTAACCAATTAAAATTTTTATTGAAAAAAATAACCAATTGTAATGAGCTGGTGTATGAGTGTATCCTCAATGCTCAATGTGAGCCCAACCAATTAAAATGTTTATTGAAAATATAACTAATCCGCACGCTGAATGTAAACCCAACCAATTAAAAATTTTATTAAAAAAATAACTAATTATATTGAACTAATATGGTGGCTATTAGGCCATTTGAGTAATATGATTTGGGTGATATAACATTACTCTATAATTTATATTAATATGAAAAAGATGGCACAGCTAAAATGTTTTCACAAAAATAAATAATTAAAATTTCTGAACTTGGTGGATTCTTCTATATGTCCTCCTCACATTTGTCCTCCTCACATTTAGGACACGTTTGTTTGACCGGAATTAAAAGAATCGGAATGGAAAAAAATTTCATTCCATTCTATTCTAAAAACGACTAAACAATTTTTTTTTTTTCTTTTTTTTTCATCACATATATATAGTTCACATTTGAAGAGGATTTCCAAATCCATTGAAGGTCGCATTTTAAAAAACTCTAAAAAAGGGTTTTTTCCAAAAAACAAATGAGAAAAATTCAGAAATTTTGGGAAAAATTATAAAAAAATGATAAAAGTTTTAAATTTTTGACAAGAGTAGAACAAGATGGGGCATGCATAAAAAGATTAAGACCTAATAATGAACTCATTTAATTTTCCACAAGAGTATACAAAACAAGTAAAAATGATTCATTTTTATAATGTCTCCCCCATATGCATAAACCATTAAAGCATAAATTCACTTATTTTTTCCAAAATTAAACTATAATATATATCCATAATATATAATATTATAATCACACTGAAGCTTGAGAAACTTTCGTAACCACCTTACTCTCCTGACTAAACGCTGCAGTTGGTCTCATATCGGCGCTGACCGCCGCAATTCCCTGATACTGCGGCACGACACCTCCTGGCGCATTGTAGTACACCTGCCTACCCGTGCTATCGTAGCCCACCTGAGCGTATCCCGTATCCGTCACCCCAACTCCACCACTCGGCCGCACCAGCCCAATACCCTCCGTATACGCCGTCACCTTCGGCGGAAGACTCGGCGGCGCAGCCGCCTGCGGTGGAACGACGTTGTAAACCGGCTGGTCACGGTAGACGTCTGGGCTCATCCTTTGAACCGCGTAGTACCCCTGACCGCCCTGGGCGGTCATCGGTCGCATCATTGGCGCATGATAGACACCTGCCTGTGAAGGGATCATGTAAACCTGTTGATGTTCTGCTACCGGAGTGGTGGACATAGTCGCTGGGAAACCTCCGCCGGTGAATTGGTTTTCTGGCCAATATCCCGCCGGGATTGGCACAGTAGACTGAACATTCGCATGTAAAGCTGCCGGCGGGGCTTTTTCCGGTAATTTCGGAGCGTAGAAGTCTCCGGCGTAAGCTCCGACTAGGTTTTCGTCGCTTTTTGGCCTGTACATAGGTTGTTCCTGTCCTCCAATTTGTAACCTCTGCAATTCGTGGATTCGTCTCTGGATCTCCAGATCCGACCCGCCAACACGATCCTCACCGCCGGCAACCACTCCAACTGGAACATTCGGTTCCGGAACCGGATCCTGGATTTTCGCAGCCAGAGGCGGCTGTGGAGGTAGCCCTGCTTTATCCAAACCAAATAAGAAGTCCACATTATTCTGCGTAACCGTCGCCGGCGGCGAAGATCCATCAACAGACTGAGTGGGACCGGAATTCAAAGCCTCCACGAACCGCTCCCGATCCGTTTTAGCCTCACTCGACCCAAACGCCCCCGAGTCAGACCGGTTCACCGGAAACAAAAAAAGCCTCAGCCTCGCCGGCTTCGCCGTGGCCCGATACAACCGATCATACTCATGCATCATATGCTCCAGATCATCATCGTTAGTAACAGATATCAAAGCGTCGAGATCTTCTCCGGGTAACTGGTACTTGAAGCACACCTCGGCGTCGCAGAGAGCGTAAAGCTTGGAGATGAAGCCGGAGAATTTGATGGTCCGATCGACGGCCAAGATCTTGGTTTCACCGCCGAGGTAGGAGAGCTGGTTGTCGTTGGGGCGGGGGTGGATTTTGCCGCCGTAACTGCACATGAATTTGACCTTGTAATTGGAAGGAGCTTGAGTTTGGTCCTCCCATGGCGGAGGGTTTTCGAAGTCGATTTCACGGCAGCGTGGAGAGGAGTCGCCCGACTCCGCGTACGACGTCGTATAGGAGTAGTTCTCCATAGCGAGAGAGGAAAAAAAAATGAGGAAGGAGATGGAGACAGAGGTGGAAAGTGAAGAAATTTGGAGCAGTCTCTTTTAAGAGTCTAGGGGGTTGGAAATTCCTGCTATCGTGACTGCTGAGTTAATGGAGTTTCTGGACAATGGGCTATTTTTAGCCAGGTGTCGATAGGAGAGATGATGAGTGTGGGTTGTGATGTGGGTTAGCTGGAAGAAGGGGTGGGGTGGCGGGGCCCAGTGGGGCGTTGATTGGGAAGAGATAAGAGAGCGATGTGTTGACTGGGATTGGACTGTAGACGGCGTCGCATGTAATGTGAAACTGAAACCGGAACGTTTTGAATTTTCCCAGGTAGCAAATGATTTAGGCACTCCCTGTTTCTTTATACGGGACACACTGTTTGGCCGTCGGATTGCTCTTTTTGACCCTGCTTTTGGGATTTGGTTCGGTGAGGTCGGAAGGGTATTTCTGACATTCAAGTACCTTACTGTTGGATTGGAAGTAGTCAAATGGGTGGTCTCCGAGTAAATAGAGGGAATGTAGAGGGACATATACGGAAAAGTGATGTATACGCGTCAGAACTGACGACCACGTAGCGTGAGCCAAGCGAAACCTTGAAAAGCACCTGCCATGGAAAAAGTGTGCAGCAGCTTGGCTTAGTTTCTCGTGACTCGTGAGTCATGCCCCGTGACAGCGCAGTTTTTTTTTTTTTTTTTTTTTTTTTTGAAACGTTACTTTCGAGATTTTATAGGATGGGGAGATCTTTTTAGATCTTTGCCGTTGCAGTATCCCTTACTTTTTCTCTCTCTCTCTCTAGAGGGATCGTTAAAATGGAATCATCTTTGGAGAAAATCGGTGGGGGCTCTGAATTGACGGCTCTTGTTAGACACTCCTGAGTCCTGTAAGTAATATGCAAATTAAATAAACATATAATTTCGCCCCATTTTTCCATCTAAATAAACATTAAACAATTATAGTGTATTTTATTTATATAATAAAGAAACAAAAATATATCACTTTGAATGAGTTTATTAATATATTAATAAACGAGAGAATCATAGCATCAGTTTTTAGAAGGAATTATTGACTTTTAACCCTATTTTTTATGATGATCATTATGGTCCTTAATATTTTTATCTAGAACGATGAATTTGTTAATTTTCATTTAAACTCTCAAAGATGTCTTTAGTGTAGATATTGACATCCCACATACTCAGTACTCATAAGTCCTATACCATTGGCACCATTTTCTTGATTTGCGCTACTTAGAATTGTGGATTTATTTGCAAAATTTATTTAAAAATAAATAATATACTTCCATTTTAATGAGACAATCAAATAGATTTTAATGCCATGTTTGTTTGGTTGAAATGGAATAAGTGGGAATGGAATTTGATTCCATGTTAAAAAAAGTCTAGAATGGAATGAGATTGAAATAAATATTGTGGAATGAATATCATTATAATTTACTACTACTGTTTGATTCCATTCTCATTTAATTATCTCATCCAAACTTGTTAATTGGAATGAATTGGAATGATATTCCATTCCATCCATTCCATTCCCACCAAACAAACATGGCATAAGTGTGTGACAACCCCTTTTTACAATATAAGGTTTAGAACGCAATTCACATTCCCAGATTCGAATCATTCTCAAAGTTGGTCTCATACATTGATTAAGTTGAGATAATAATACTAGTTAAATGCCTAATTCCATTCCCCTTTATATTAATTGGGAGGTGTTGGTATTTGGATCAGGCTTTAACCTAACCTACAACCCATAGAGGATTCACATGAGTTAATTGGGATTAAAGGGTTGTACGTATCTGTTAGAACAGACATAAGACATACTTATATATATAAGTTTAATGGAACAGACGTTATGTGAATAATTCTCAATCATTTTCTTTTCTCTGTTTCATCTCTTTAACAACCATTACCATAACTATAGAATTTGGAGTGTGGATATTATTGGAGAGACTCTGATAGTCTTCTCCATTGACGCATAGGTGCATCATCAAAGTTCATGATTCCGTGGAGATTGTAATCTAAGTATAAAGATCCGATTTGTTTCCATTAAGGTATTCTATATACCCAAATTCTTATAGTAATATAACATTGGTATCGGAGCCAGGGTCATGTCAGCGCCAAAGTGAGGATGTAAGTGTCCCATATCGGTTGTGGACAATGCCTAAAATAAACTTATAAGATGGCATTGAACATCCTTTTAGCGAGGCACCTTTTGGGCATAGGACCCATAAGAACAAATTGGCTTGTATTTTAGGTCAGACAATACCTCAAGGTGAGGGACTGGATTGCGCCTCTAACAAGAGAGATATGTAAGAGTAAGATAAATTGAGCCTACTCGAATTTGGCTTGAGATTGATTAGTACAAATTCATAAGAATAAACGAGTTATGATCAAAAACATTCTTCATCAAGAGAGTACTAATTGCCTCAATGAACTCGACGTGATATCAATTTGATAGAAATCTCGTCCCAATTCACCATGATCAGCCAAATTCAAACTTTATTTATGAATTCATTAATTAATTGAACGGAACCTAAACACGATAAGATATTTGTGAGAAGTGGAGAGTATTGAGAAAGGGTTCAGTAAGAACTTAGAAGCATGGATCTGTTTGAATTAGCTCAATGACCATTCATGACCAAACTTTAGGCCATATTTGTTTAGCTAGAATGGAATGAATGAAATGAAATCACATTCTAATTCATTTCAAACAAAATGTTTAGATGAGGTAATTAAATGGGAATAGAATCAAATAGTAGTAGTGAATTATAATGATATTCATTCCGTAATCCTTATTTCAATCTCATTTTATTCCAGACTATTTTGATCATGAAATCGGATTCCATTTCTACTCATTCCATTCCAACCAAAAAAACATAGCCTTATGGTCTTAGCCCCACTCCAACGGACCTACTATTCATGATCGACAGGTTAGGCAAACAAATTGGCTCATCTCAATTTTGGTGAATAAGAAAATCTGCACCAACCTAATGCTATATGAATTTTTTCAACTAATCGACTAAGTGCCAAGAATCCCATTCTATGTTTAAAATAATTAATCACCGGATGTGGAAAAATTGCATCTTAAATCCGTCAACCTTCCTTGACCCATATATATTATAGTTTTAGAAATTTTTTATTTTTTTCTAAATTTAATTAATATTTTTCAAATTTCGTTGGACGGGTTAGGTGAGTTTGGCTCAAATGCATCCCTAGAAAAAGAGGAGCTAGGTTTAGGTTGAAGTTTTTTAATCCAATTATAATTGATTGAGGGTCTGTTTGGCCGTTTAAACATAAATTAAAACAATTATAATAAACTCCATATAATATTCAAGGCATAATATCTCAATAATTAATGTTAGTATATCACTTTTCATTAATTTATGAAATGTTATTATTTTAAATTTCCATCAACATTTGTAATGGTTACTAGTATTCTTTTTAATTTTTTCATTTAAGGAAATGAATTTATCCCTTCAATATTTTTAGAAACACATTAATACACTAAAATTATTTGATTTTTATTCGGATGCCCAATTGGGCTCTTAGTAATTTAGATCCATGATTCAATTTCATCTGAAAAACGAAGGACTCTGTCACGAATGAAAGCATCAAAATTTATTTTGCTTGGAGTTCTACTATTTTTTTAAGAATTATTTCAAGTACGAATTTTAGGCACACGTCACATTATCATATTAAGTCAAATTCACTAATAAATTTGATTAAAAAAAACATACTCCCTGTTCCTATTTGACTGTTTCCTTTGAAAAAACACGTTTTTTTAGGTAAATCTATTAAATGCTTTCAAATCAATATTTATATTTTAAAATTCCAATTTTGTTCTTAAGCATACAAAACATTAGAAAGAGAAAATTCCAATTTTATCCTCCGTTCCTATTTGACTGTCCACTTTGAAAAAATGCATTTTTTTAGGTAAATCTATTAAATGTTTTCAAATCAACCCTTACTTTTTAAAATTCTAATTTTATTCTCAAGTGTACAAAACATTAGAAAAAAAAAAAAGATATTTTTAAGTGTAGTTTAAGAAAACAAATAAAAAATATCATCGATTTTTTGAACTTGACAATAATTTTAAAATATCCCAAAATGAAAATGAAACCACTTAAAAAAAAAAAACGGAGGGACTATACGGTACAATGAGCCCATGGAATGCATGCCTTGCAAATCGTGTAATACTACCCGAAAGATAGAAGGAACCCATCAATACTCAGATGAGGGCGCCTTCATCTTAGCTTTTCTCAAAAAAAAAAAAAAAAAAAAAACCAAGACGGATTTGACAACTTTGCCATAGCCTGAACCAAGGCCCATAGTTTTTTTTTTTTATAATTTTTAAATTATTATTATTTTTTGTTCTGGTTAAAAAGGACCCAAGTTGAGTTTTTAATAAGACTCATCAAACCCAAGAAGCTGCAAGGTACTATGTTTCCATTAAAAAAACTAGTGATTCACTTGGTAGAGTGATTTAATAGAGTATGTAAGTAAAAAAGCCATATTGATCATAGAAAAACGTAAAGAATTGATGGAAACAGCCGGAAAGGCAGTTTAGACTTTAATAGACAACTAGATTCCTTCCCCTCTTTTTTAGACTTTTCTTGGTAAATCAGAGCTAGAAAAATTCAACAAATGTTCTTTAGCACAGTTACCCAGAAGAGAAAATAAGGAAGAAAAATGAAGTAAAAAATTGTTTGATTGCAAAGTATTCTCACTGTTGCCCAACTTTTTCTACAAGCAACCATTATTATAACCAGCAAGTTGTGGCTCCATTGGGATTTGAATACTAATTTATTTCAATATGAGTGGTTAATTTTGGAGCGGTTCATCTTGATTCTTGAGTGGGGGTCACCCTACCCAGACTTTTGACCATTTATTAGGATCAATCCAAATCTAACCAAAGCCACTAACTTGATTTTCAAAGGAGAAAATATAGGTAGAAATCAATGTTTTGAAAACTGGTCAAACCGGTTTGACCCGTACTCGGTTCACTCTTTGGATCGGTTTATCCTTTTTAACCAAAACAATTTTAAAAAGTGAAACAATCAACTGGTTAAATTGGTTCAAGTGCTGCCATTGCAGAGTTAATCGAGTGATCAGGTCTTAGGTATGCTACCCAAAAGTCATGAGTTTTACCTCCTCGCAATTATCGCTGTGGGATACTTATTCTTGGCCAGATTGATCAAAGCAATGAAAGGAAAATAATAGTAATAATAATAATCATAATAAAGGTAAGAAATTTAGAAAAGTGCTTAATTTTTTTTTTTTTTTTGGGTGAAATTTTTTACTTTTAATTTTATTAACTATTAGGAGTATCCTAAACTTTACTTGGTTGCAAATTGAATTAGGGGTTGCAAAGGTGTTTTACAAATGGCAACCCAGCATAATATCCACTTGCTATGCATGCATTCAGGTCCACTGCTGCTCCTAAATGTAAATTAATTAAATATATATGCCACATTCCCCTCTACATTAACCATTTCGATTGCAAATTAAAAGAGAGATCGAGAAGATTTGGTAAGAATATTTAGAATTGCAAAATTATGCATAATTCAATTTTTATTGGTAGGTATTATGTATAATTAATTGATAATAAAATAAAATTTTGTCATTGATAAATGAATTAAACACAAAATCATATTTTGAAAATGTGATCCCAACCACTTAAGCATTTCTTTGGTAAAGCTTTATTTCCTTTCCCCATTTTTTTTCCTCTATTAATTAGTTGTGCATTTTTTTTGTCGATGGTTGTTAGGCGTCGACCGTCAAATGCATCTCTCAAATTTCAATCCCTTATTTTTTCTTCTTGCCATGTGTTATCAATCTTACGTTTACTGCACCATGCAATACCTACACCAAATCCAAATCCATTGTTTCATGTGACGTGGCTTCACTTTTCTCATCATATCTTTGTTTTTTCCACTCTTTTTTCCTAACCGACATTACTACGCATACCTTTTTATTATCGGAATTGAGTTTTTTTGCCCTTCTGCAAAAAAGGAGGAATGGTGGATACCATTTCAATACATAAAGCTCAAAACCGAGGTGCTTCAATTCATTTAATCTCAAGACATTAGGAAAAAAAAAAAAAAAAATCTATTCGATTAAGGTATCGTAGAAGTGCAAAAGTTAATTATCTGATGATGAAACATTCAAAATCTCACAATAATTGTCTTTTGAATCTTTATATATATGTATTGGCGTGTGTGATGGGTTGGCTTTCCACATGTAGTCATATGGTCACAAGATATTAAATCTCTCTCTCTCTCTCTCTCTCTCTCTCTCTCTCTCTCTCTCTCTCTCTCTCTCTCTCTCTCTCTCGATGTCGTTTGCACAAGTAAATTAATTAAATTAAACATGGTTAAAATATAGTATTGCCCTAATGACGGTCTGGAATTAATGAAAGGTATGAAGATAATAAGATATGAAAGACTGGAAAACCCAAGAAAGAAGGGTGATTTGAGTGCCCGAGCCAACCCAATCACAGTGAAGTTCCCTTCTTCAAAACCACACCATTCCTGGCGAGATCTTCTCACACAACATGCTTATTCAATTTGTCTCCATGTTCTCCCATGCTTCTTTATTACCACCCCCTATTTTTCCTATTTATTATTATTATTATTATTTTTCCAGAGGTGCATGTTTATGTATAGGGGTGTATTGGGTTTGACTTCCTATTTTTGGGATTAGCTACTAACTTGATTTATCCAATATGTTAATTGATAAAGAGTAGGCGTGATATCTAAATACCCTATTGACGAAAAAAAAAAAAGAAAGAAATAAAAAACAAATTGGTTCTATGCTAAAATTTTAGAGTCCTGCTATGTATATTTTCGCTGAATTTATTGGTCACCTAATATGACATTTACCGAAATCAAGGAGACTTGATTTTCCCAATAATTAGTGATTTGCAAAATTTTATAATTCATGTAGCTCTAGCATTTCCAAAATATAACAATGAAAAATGCTATTTATCACAGATTTAACTTCATTTTTTACAATATGTAGAAGAGATGGGGATTACCTTAATTTGACAATAACAGAGTTCAAATTAGGGATGGCATGAGGTGGATGGGTTTGGGATGAGGGTTCCGACCTCTCAATTATTCCGTGTGCAGCCGGACACAACGTCCCCATCTCTCACGTTCCACCTGTCATGTGCTCAACACATCGAATTCTAGTGGGAATCAACTCATCCCAATCCCACATTGGGTTGACATCTAATTCCCGGTCCTACCCCAATTAAATTTGAAAATATCATTTCCATGTCGTCCCATCTTATCCTATTTATGCTTAGCAAGATGGGATGTGACAGGGCAAGACAAGAAACCTGTTACACCCCTAGAACATAAAATTCAAATATCTTACAGGGTGGATTTAGGATGAGTTTTTAAAAATATTTCAAGTCCGCCCTAAACACAACCCACCATCTGGTTATTATTTATTAATATTCCAACTCTATCCTAATTGGATAGGACGGACTGAGACCTAAAAAAACCCTGTTCCATTGCCATCCCTACTTAAAGAAAATGATGCCATCCGACAAGTGTGGGGACACTAAAAAATAATAATAATAATAATAAGTGGAAAAATTTACTACGACATAAAATTGTGCTCGAGTTGCAGGAGCGTGAGGGCAATCATGGACAGCACTGATCTTAGGTAGAGAGTTAGAAACTAAAATAATATATTTCCATGTGAACATGCACACTGCACTTGCCAAATTCCTCGCAGTTTTTTTGTGTCATAAAAACCGTACACTGAAAATCCGAATCCAATCTTTAAAAATAAGTCATTTTTTTATGGAATCAACTTGATGTTATGGAGCATAATGAATTACTTTAATACTTATTGGAGATTATTCTATAATTACTCATGCATCTTAAACATTAGCACTTCTAAGAGGTGAAGGATCTTGTGTTTAACTTTTCACTCTTTTTTGGGATTAGCTATAATTGCTAGGTTATTCTTAAATTTTAACCAACATGGAATGGGTAGTAAGTTTACCCGAGATTGAATGAAAAATCTAACCAACAAAAATGGGCGATTGCATGCAGTGGCAGAGTTAGGAGTTGGATTCAAAGAGGCCAAATTTTGAAAAAAAAGCCACGAAAGGGAGAATGTTGAGAGCGATATATTGTTTCTGAAATTAACTTGAGAAATTTACGAGATGTATTTGTATATTTGGATAGAAATAACATAAGAGCCGAAGAAACAAAATTTCAGAAGAGCCAAATTTATAATTCTTCAAATAACCTATGTATAAAATATAAATAACAAGTATTTCAGCAGGGCCAAGAGGCCCCTCTGGATTCCACTTGGCTTGCCTTTTATTGCATGAAATTTATATAACGGCTAAAATATATATATTTGCCTTTATTTTTAAGATAAATTATACAAAACCTTACTATAGGGGCAATCCTAATATATGAAATTAAAGCTAACCATCAACAAACAGACACGTGTCCTTACAGCAGACACATGTCCTTGCAACAGAGGGTGCAACAACCCTTTGTGTAAAAACAGTGATTGCATGAAATTATTTTGTTTATTGGTTAGAATTTAAATTAAGGGTAAATTGCAAAAAACCCTCCTGAAATATAGTGGGGTCAGTAGATAACCTTCCTTATGTTTTAATTTTGTCAATGTGTCTCATAATTTAATTGGAAGACAATACCAATTGTCAATGGCCACCCAATTGGCTATGACATTAGTGAGGGTTCCTGTAATTTTGGGCAACAGGGGTCCATTAATGGTACCACGTGCGTAACCATAGGACTAATTTTCGTCAAATTTCATCAATGGCGAGTGACGGTGAAGCACATTAACAAAAATTAAAACATTAGGGAAGCACATGAACAAAATTAAAACATAAAGAAGGCTATCTGCTAACCCCCCCCCCCCCCCCCCCCCCCAAAAAAAAAAAATACTTTAGGGCGGTTATCTGCAATTTACCCTTAAATTAAAGCTATCCAACAATAAACAATGATTGCATGAAATTTATCTGGAAGCAACTTAATTTTTGGCATGCATGATTTACATGGCAAAATAATTTAATCTAACAGTGGGTTTTGCAAAATATGAATCGTAGATAAGTTATTTAAACACTTGTATCAAAATTTGTTTAAGAACTTATATCCACTAATCCTAACCTTATATATATATATATAGGGCTGATCATGTACGGGATATCCCGGAGTATCCTGTTTGATCACGACCGTCTGTGAGTAACACGTGCGCATTCATACGCACACGCATGTTGCTCACGGACGGTTATGATCTAACACTTGGCTGCAATCCCTTTTGAGTTGTTTATTGTGTTCCTAGGCTGGATAACAAAGTAGTTCCATTTCTTGTCCAATAGGCTACTAATTGTATGTGCTTTGTTTCTATTTCAATCACATTTTTACCCAATACTTTGTCCTTTGCGAGTAAGGTTGAAGGGGATGAAAGCAATTGGTGTTTTTCTTAGGTAGTGAATTGCTTATTAGAAAAAAAAAAACGTAAATAATTCATTCAGTTGTTCCTAGGACTCTGATAACCACACTTGAAGTACTTATCAACCACAAAAATAAAAAATAAAACCCAAAAGACCCACCTAAAAAATGGGCCTTCTCAATTTGGGCCAGAAGAAGCTGAGACGTTGACATTACTAGCAAGTGGCAAGTCTAATGTAAGGGAACGGCTATTACAACCCCCATTCTTATAAGCCCACCCCTTATTCTTTAGGTTTTTAAGGTTTTATGCAAAATATAAAAAGTTTTTATGAAAACCGGCCGTGATGTCCACTAGAAAACATCATTCTGAACAACTTTGCAGAAGAAAGTTTTTCCAAAATCTATCGTTTTGGTAGACTTTTTGGCAAAAACTAAAATAAAGGTTATAAATGACTAAAAAGTATATTTAAACGATAGATTTTGGAAAAACTTTCTTTTGTAAAATTGTTCAAAATGATGTTTTCTAGTGGACCTCATGGCCGGTTTTCATAAAAACGTTTTATATTTTACATAAAACCTTAAAAATCTAAAGGATGGGGGTGGGCTTATAGAAACGGGGGGTTGCAATAGCCGTTCCCCTAATGTAAAATGAGGTGAGAAGACTCCTTTCAGGGTATTGTATTGGGCTTCAGCCTTTGTTCTGATGTAAAGGGCTAAAATTTAAAATGGGCTGGATTGTTGCTATGAATTGTCAGCCCTACCATTTATGGCTTGCAACACGTGTCCTTGCAACAAAGGTTGCAACAAGTCAACCCGTTACTAGCGAAAAACACTAGCACTCTGCTTCAAATAATGAAATAATAATGTGAAAATGACATAATGGTGGGTAAAAATAAAAATAATTTCAATAAAAGGACTAAAATTCCCATATTCAATTCAAAATAATGAATCTTAATTCCTGAAAAAAGGGATTTCGGATTGGATGTCTATTATACCTTTTTGGCAAATATTTTTACATTACCCAAATCTTTTCGCTAGTCCATCTCAACTTTTCCTCTTTTTTTTCTTTTGTTTTTACATTTCCTTTCCTTTCTGTCGGCATCTCCTCTTTTTTTTTTTTTTTTGGTTTGATAGGCATCTCCTCTTTCCCTCCTCTTTTTTTCTAATATCTTATTTTTCCTTTTTACAAACAAATTGTGTTTTTCTTCCAAAATTTTCATAATTATTTCAGTTTCATTTGTCCTTTTTTGGGATTCAAGATTTTATTTCTTAGAGGTTATGAATATGTATCTTGTGGAAAAGCTTTCTTAAAATCATCACATTGTGTTCTTATGTCATGTGCAACCCATCATTGTTGACAAAAAAAATAAATGAAAAGACTTTGTTACATCCTAAAACTCTTACATCGGTGAAGGAGGAAGAATCGTATCAATGATGCCCTTAGAAATGGTTTAGCTATGGCGAAGCAAAAAGGAATTAGGTGACTTCAAATTGAAAGTGATTCTCAATTGGTAACTAATGCAATCTGTAGAACTAACCAATATCATTGGAGCATCACCAACTTTATCCGGGATATTCGAAGCTTATTAGTGAAATTTGATCAGGTGGTCATTAGACATGTATTTAGGCAAGCTAATAAAGTGACAGATTATATTACTAATTTGGGATACAATTATAATGATATGTGTATTTAGAAAAATAAGTTTCTTGGAAAGTTCTGGTTAGTAATTTAGGAAGATTATTGTAATGTTCATACTTTGAGATGTAAACATTATTTTTAAATATTAATGTTATGTCCTTTTCAAAAAATAAAAAAAATCAATGATGCTAGTTATAATAATAATTTAATTTATTTACATTCCGATAATTTCCAAATCTTACTGCATTGGTATTCCTTTAATTGTGATATGAGGGACCTTTAAAATAGGCAAGCACGATCGAGTTGACAATGGAGTAAAAGTAAAAATTTAAGTAAAAGGGCAAACTGGATATTTATAGAATGAGAAATAAAAGATCCCTCTTTTAGGAATTAAGGTACATTATTGCCATTTTAAATTGAATATGAGAGTTTTAGCTCTCTTATTGGAATTATTTATATTTTAACCCACTATTTTGTCATTATCTCAATAATTAATCCTCTTTGCAGCAATTTAAAAGGAAAGAAATTCAAATTGATGATGAAACATTCAAAATCTCACAATAATTGTCTTTTGAATCTTTATATATATGTATTGGCGTGTGTGATGGGTTGGCTTTCCACATGTAGTCATATGGTCACAAGATATTAAATCTCTCTCTCTCTCTCTCTCTCTCTCTCTCTCTCTCTCTCTCTGTGTGGTTTGCACAAGTAAATTAATTAAATTAAACATGGTTAAATATAGTATTGCCCTAATGACGGTTTGGAATTAATGAAAGGTATGAAGATAATAAGATATGAAAGACTGGAAAACCCAAGAAAGAAGGGTGATTTGAGTGCTCGAGCCAACCCAATCACAGTGAAGTTCCCTTCTTCAAAACCACACCATTCCTGGCGAGATCTTCTCACACAACATGCTTATTCAATTTGTCTCCATGTTCTCCCATGCTTCTTTATTACCACCCCCCATTTTTCCTATTTATTATTATTATTATTATTATTATTTTTCCAGAGGTGCATGTTTATGTATAGGGGTATATTGGTTTGACTTCCTATTTTTGGGAGATCTAAATACCCTATTGACGAAGGAAAAATAAAAAATCAAAATCAAAAAACAAATTGGTTCTATACTAAAATTTTAGAGTCCTGCTATGTATATTTTCGCTGGATTTATTGGTCACCTAATATGGCATTTACTGAAATAAAGGAGACTTGATTTTCCCAGCAATTAGTGATTTACAAAATTTTATAATTCATGTAGCTTTAGCCTTTCCAAAATATAACAATGAAAAATGCTATTTATCACAGATTTAACTTCATTTTTTTACAATATGTAGAAGAGATGGGGATTACCTTAATTTGACAATAACAGAGTTCAAATTAGGGATGGCATGAGGTGCATGGGTTTGGGATGAGGGTTCTTGACCTCTCAATTATTCCATGTGCCAGACACAACTTCCCGATCTCTCACGTTCCACCTGTCATGTGCTCAACACATCGAATTCTGTTGTGAATCAACTCATCTCAATCGCGTATTGGGTTGACATCTAATTCCCGGTCCCACCCCAATTAAATTTGAAAATATCATTTCCATCTCGTCCCATCTTATTTTATTTATGCTTAGCAAGATGGACAAGAAACCTATTACACCCCTACAACATAAAATTCAAATATCTTACAAAGTGGATTCAGGATGAGTTTTAAAAAATATTTCAAGTCTGCCCTAAACAGAACCCACCATCTGGTTATTATTTATTAATATCCCAACTCCAATCCTAATAGTGTGGGACACCAAAAAATAATAATAATAATAAGTGGAAAAATTTACTATGACATAGAATTGTGCTTGAGTTGCAGGAGCGTGAGAGCAATCATGTACAGCACTGATCTTAGGTAGAAAGTTAGAAACTAAAATAATATATTTTCATATGAACATGCACACCGCACTTGCCAAATTCCCCAGTTTTTCGTGTCATAAAAACCATACACTGAAAATCCGAATCCAATCTTTAAAAATAAGTCATTTTTTTATGGGATCAACTTGATGTTATGGAGTATAATGAATAACTTTAATACCTATTGGAGATTATTCTATAATTACTCATGCATCTTTAAGCACTAGCACTTACAAGAGGTGCAGGATCTTGTGTTCAACTTTTCACTCTTTTTTGGGATTAGCTATACTTGCTAGGTTACTCTTAAACGTTAACCAACATGGAATGGGTGGTAAGTTTACCCAACATTGAATGAAAAATCTAACCAACAAAAATGGGCGATCGCATGCAGTGGCAAAGCTAAGAGTTGGATTCAAAGAGGCCAAACTTTGAAGAAAAAACCACTAAAAAAGAGAATGCTGAGAGCGATATGTTATTCATGAAATTAACCTTAGAAATTTATGGGATGTATTTGTATATTTGGATAGAAATAACATAAGAGCCAAAAAAACAAAATTTCAGAGAGCCAAATTTATAATTCTTCAAATAACCTAAGTATAAAATATAAATAACAAGTATTTCAGCAGGGCCAAGAGGCCCCTCTGGATTCCACTTGGCTTGCCTTTCCTTGCATGAGATTTATATAACGGCTCAAATATATATATTTGCCTTAATTTTTAAGATAAATTATACAAAACCTTATAATTATAGCCCGGGGGCAATCCTAACATATGAAATTAAAGCTAACCATCAACAAACAGACATGTGTCCTTACAGCAGACACATGTCCTTGCAACAGAGGGTGGAACAACCCTTTTGTGTAAAAACAGTGATTGCATGAAATTATTTTGTTTATTGGTTAGAATTTAAATTAACAGTAAATTGCAGAAAACCCTCCTGAAATATAGGGGGTCAGTAGATAACCCTCTTTATGTTTTAATTTTATCAATGTATCCCCTAGTTTAATTGGAAAACAAAATCAATTGTCGACAGCCACCCAATTGGCCATGACGTCTGCAAGGATTCCTCCAACTTTGGGCAATATGGGTCCGTTAACGGTATCACATGCGTAGCTTTTCGTCAAATTTCATCAACAGCGAATGACGGTGGAGCATATTGATAAAAATTAAAACATAAGGGAAGCACATTAACAAAATTAAAACATAAAGGGGTTATATGATAATTCTCCTCCCCCCTCCCCCCCACCCAAAAAAAAAAAAAAAAGCTTTAGGGGGGTTATCTGCAATTTACCCTTAAATTAAAGCTATCCAACAATAAACAATCATTGCATGAAATTTATTTCGGATCAACTTAATTTTTGGCATGCATGATTTACATGGCAAAATAATTTAATCTAATGGTGGGTTTTGCAAAAAATGAATCATAGATAGGTTATTTAAACACTAGTATCAAAATTTGTGTAAGAACTTGTATCCATTGATCCTATATATATATATATATATATATATATATAATATCATTACAATTAATCATTTTGTAAAATATGAATCATAGATATGTTTTAAAGACTTGCTGGGCTGCTGTCCCTTTTGAGTTGTTTGTTGTGTTCCTACGCTGGATAACAAAGTAGTTCCATTTATTGCCTAATATGCTGCTAATTGTATGTGTTTTAGTTCTATCCCAATCATCTTTTTACCGGATACTGTGTCCTTTGCAAGTAAGGTTGAAGGGGATGAAAGCAATTGGTGTTTTTCTTCTTAGGTAATGAATTGCTTATTAAAAAAAATAAGTAAATAATTGATTCTGTTGTGCCTAGGACTCTGATAACCACCCATGAAGCGCTTATGAACCACAAAAATAAAAAATAAAAAACAAAAAACCTACCTTAAAAATGGGCCTTCTCAATTTGGGCCAGATGAAGCCGAGACATTGGCATTACTAGCAAAGTAGCAAGTAGCAAGGCTAATGTAAAATGAGGTGAGACGACTCCTTCCACGGTATTGTATTGGGCTTAAGCCTTTGTTCTGATATAAAAGGCTAAAATTTAAAATGGGCTGGATTGGGCTATAACTCATCAGCCCTTCCATTTATGGCTTGCAACACGTGTCCTTGCAACAATGGTTGCAACAACCCGTTTGCGAAAAACACTAGCAGTCAGCTTCAAATAATGAAATAATAATGGGAAAATAAAAATAATTTCAATAAAAAGGCTAAAAATCCAATATTAAATTCAAAATAATGAATCTTAAATCCTGAAAAAAGGGATTTTGGATTGGATGTCCATTATACCCTTTTGGCAAATATTTTTACATTACCCAAATCTTTTCGCTAGCCCATCTCAACTTTTTCTCCTCTGTTTTTTTTTTTTGGTTCGATAGGCATCTCCTCCTTCCCTCCTATTTTTTTCTGATATCTTTTCCTTTTTACAAACAAATTGTGTTTTTCTTCCAAAATTTTCATAATTATTTCACTTTCATTTGTCCTCTTTTTGGGATTCAAGATTTTATTTCTTAAAAGTTATAAATATGTATTTTGTGGAAAAGCTTTCTTAAAATTATGGCATTGTGTTCTAATGTCATGTGCAACCCATCATTGTCGACAAAAAAATAAATGAAAAGACTTTGTTACATCCTAAAACTCTTACATCGGTGAAGGAGGAAGAATTGTATCAATGATGCCCTTAGAAATGGTTTAGCTATGACGGAGCACAAAGGAATTAGGCAACTTCAAATTGAAAGTGATTCTCAATTGGTAATTAATGTAATTTGTGGAATTAACCAATATCATTGGAGCATCACCAACCTTGTCTGGGATATTTGGAGCTTATTATTGAAATTTGACTATGTGGTCATTAGACATGTATTTACGCAAGCTAATAAAGTAATAGATTATATTGCTAATTTGGGATACAACTATAATGATATGTGTATATGAAAAAATAAGTTTCCTAAAAAGTTCTGGTTAGTAATTTAGGAAGATTATTGTAATGTTCATACTTTGAGATGTAAACGTTATTTTTAATTATTAATGTTATATCCTTTTCAAATATATATATATATAGATATATATAGATATATATCAATGATGCTAGTTATAATAATAATAATTTAATTTATTTACATTCCAATAATTTCCAAATCTTATTCTTTTAATTGTGATATGAAGGACCTTTAAATTAGGAGAGCAGATCAAGTTGACGGTGGAGTAAAAGTAGAAATTTAAGTAAAAGGGCAAACTGGATATTATAGAACGAGAAATGAAAGTTCCCCTCTTTTAGGAATTAAGGTTCATCATTGCCATTTTAGCCCTCTTATTGAATATGGGAGTTTTAGCCTTCTTATTGGAATTATTTATATTTTGACCAACTATTTTGTCATTATCTCAATAATTTATCCTCTTTGCAACAATTTAAAAGGAAAGAAATTAAGGTCATGTGAATTATGAAAAGGCCTCTACTATATACCCCATTTGTCTCACAAGGATAGGCCAAGTTTAACAAAACATGTAGTTTAAGCAAAGTTATTATTATTTTGAGTTTTGACTTAGCACTTCTTTTAACTCTAACTTTCTAAAAATGCCCTTTCTTGCTTGTTATAGTATTGAGTTTTGTGTTTAAAGTAATTATTGAAACAACTAAATGGTAGTATAGGAAAGTTTAAAAAAATAATGATTTGACTTTTCGAAATGGACAAACATTTTGAAACAAAAAAAGTTGCAAAAATAGCCTATCTTTTTGTAACTGAAAGAATACTATAGATTTCATTTTTATTTTTATTTTTATTCTTTTTGTAACTGAAAGAATACTATAGATTTCATTTTTATTTTTATTTTTATTTTTATTTTTTAATAATAGATAGAATTTATTCTACCACTGGCTTCCTAATATTAACAAATGAATGTCAATTCTTTTTCATAAACATAAACCTGATATCACTCGCTCAACAAATGAGGAAAATATCACTGGATCATTATGCCATTGCTCAATCAACAATTATATTATATAATAGTTTATTTATGCAAGGGACAAATCACGTACCCCTACTATTTAATTATTTATTTGTGCGTGTTTTTTTTTTTTTTTAAATTTTTTTTTATTTAAAAGATGGGAGGGAGAAGAGTCATGGGACGCTTTTTGCAACAATTCAAGAGAAAACAATCACTAAAAAGCGATCCAACTTTGACGAAAGGATCTTCCAGATACAAAGTCATCACAAAATTGGTTTTATTTCTTAATTTGTTTTTCCAGATTGTGCATAATCCATGCCCAATAGATTTTGTTGCTATTATTATTATTTTTAAATGGTGTGAAAAGAAATGTAGGGCTTCTTCTTAGTCTGCTGAAGACTCTCACTTACACCACCTTAATTGAACCTCTAAAACCTGTTTGCACCTTGTAGCATACCAGGTGAACAAAACTGTGATCCTTGATTTTTGGTGTACAGAGGTTATCAAAAATCAATTTAGTCAGATAATTTCTAAATGAGTATTTCGCATGATATTAAAAAAAATAATAAATAAAAGGTAGGGTAATTACAGATTGGTCAGGTAAATCATTACAGTTAGTAGTAATTCCTAATTAAGTTTGTAGTCATTTACTAAGAAGTTAGTAATACCTTTATTGAACTATATAATTCAATTAAATCAAGCTGATAATAATAGGTATGATCTGCTAACTGTAACCTCTTTATTGAGGTGCAGACACTGATTGAGTAAATGCTGACATGTTAAATCTAGGAACTGTGTTGGATATATACAGGATAGAATTCAATGGAGGGGAGCCAAATCTTGGGTGAGCACTATTCAAATTATAATGGTTCTCCCACATCAAAGAGAATTAAAGAATTTTTTAGCAAATGATACATAATAATCTCAAGATTTTATTTTTATTTTATTTATACCAACAAGTTCGAGATACTTGCACATGACTTATCTCTGTGGGCACATATAATTCCCCCGTCCCACATGCACGGGATAATTAAAGGACAAATCTATGAAGATGGCTTTGAGAGAAAGTGGTGAGAGTTGTACCCAAAACTTTTCGTTTTGCAGGAAACCCTAAGGGTCTGTTTGGCAATCTTGGAATTTGGTTCAAACCAGTTCATAATCAATTTCATTTGTCTAGTTCACACTCGAGCAAATTTATGGTCAAATTGGTTCTTACGTTGGTATTGTTTGGCTCATATCATAAAAAATTGGTTCCAATAAACCATTATATATATATATATATATATATATATATATATATATATATATATATATATTCGAAGAAGAAGACGAAGAACAATAACAATGAAAATCTTGAACAAAATCAAAATGAAGATTCAAAAAGGCAAACCGTGTATATATGTATAGTTCACCCCAAGTAAAAGATCAAGAACAAAAAAAGAACAAAGAATAACTACTAGAGAAAGGAAATCATGGTATTCTTGATGTGAAATCTAGAAGAAATTCCAAAATAAAAACCCAAACTCTTGAAAATTCCAATCATATTTCAAGTCGATTTTCCAAAATAAAAACCCTAAACTTACAATTCTACATTTTTTCCCTTATGGATGAAGAATGAGATTGAAGCAAACTCATCACTTTGTGAAAGGAACGGGTGATTATTAATTACTATATGTGAGAGAGTGGGAATGAGAGATAATAACTTTTTTTATTTTTATTTTTATTTTTTGGGTATAGAGAGAAGGACTTCACCATGGATGCCCAAATTTCTTAGAAAGAGTAGTATTATCTTCCTTTGGCACACTTGCACTCCACAATCTCCACCACCATAGGCCATTCACATGGCAAGCTCATCACCTCAATCTCCATTTCCCTCTCACCCCACCGGTTGCGTTATGATAAAAAAACCAAAAAAACAAAAAAAAAAAAAACCAAACTACCCATCAGTCGTCTATACAGCAAGGTTGCTGGCGGCAAGTTCATAGCCATGCTCTCACTGGTTCATTTTTATTTTTATTTTTTCCTTTTTTACCTGCTACTTGCCTCGGTATCTTAACTGGTTTTTATGAAAACCAGCAACTCATTGAATTGAAATTAACCT
Organism: Liquidambar formosana; assembly: GCA_039720395.1. Lineage (NCBI taxonomy): Eukaryota > Viridiplantae > Streptophyta > Magnoliopsida > Saxifragales > Altingiaceae > Liquidambar > Liquidambar formosana. Next base: position 28,108,717 of record CM077823.1, read on the forward strand.
CCTTTTGGCCTTTTTTGGGATGAGTAAAATGTAAAAACCATTTATCTTTCCTACAATGGGTTTTACCAAACATGAGGCCTGAGAATTTGGGCCAGCCTTATACTCAGAAGACCCGGTTTTGATATTTGCCAAACGATCCTTGAAATCACTCGGTTCACCCCTTAAAATTAGATTTTTTTTTTTTCTTTAATGGCGCATGTTACTATCATTGGATCATGTCCCATGGTAAAGACAAATTGGCAGGCCAACTCCTCATCCATGCTACAATGACAAGGGCTGATGGGGCAATATCACGCCTCCGTACGTTTCTCCCACATAACTCAACCGTCCCAGTCCCAATTAAGAGCTGACATCTCGTGGGTGAATTTAGTGTTGCTTTTTTAAAATAGAACTGAAACACCATCATGTGTGGAAAGTTAGGAACTGATTTTATTGAATTCGACAGCTAAGCCGCTAGGGTCAGCTGAGTAATAAAAGTGGGTGGGGTAAAGGGTAAACCCTTTAAACCCATCCCATTGTGTATAATAATAATTTAAAAAAAGAAGAAAAAAAAAAGAATTCCATTGCAATCTTTTGGAAAACAATTATCAATACTATTTTGCCCAACTTATTTATTTAAAAGGAGGTAATTCATTCTTATACATTTCTATATATTTTTAATATTTCAATGTTTTATGAAAATATAAAAGATTTTTGCGAAAATCAGGCGTTTTATCATTTAGAAAACATAATTTTGAATAAATTTGTATAATTTTTCTTTCTCAGATACCTCATTTAAGTTGATTTTTACAAAAAAAGAAATTAATTTCTTTGGCCTCTTCTTATAAGACGTGGCATCAATCTCTTTTGTTAGTAGTTTGATGATTCATTTCAACTAAAAAAAAATTAAACACGAGCCCCCAATAAACTCTTTTTTTTTTGTTTTTTTTTTTGAAAATGAAACTTTATAAGCACTAAGTAATAGAGTTTAATACATGCCTGGGATAAGAAACACCCCTACTGTCAGCTTGAAGCTGATCCAACATCCAACTAGGAAGATTATCAAAAACAGTATAAGTAAAATCAACACCATCTCCCTCACAAGCTAAAATATCAGCACACTTGTTGGATTTACAGAAATTGTGCTGAAGATGAACCTTTAGAAATCTATCAATTAATCACCTGCAATCACAAATCACAGCGCTCAAAGGATGTGCAAGAGGAACCTCACTTTAAACAAGCGAAAGAGTGGCACTAGCATTCATATCAATAAACAGCTTGTTAATATTGCACTTAATTACTAATTCAAGCCCATTTCAAAAACTCCAAAGCCCAACTTCAGTGCTTGATGCTATTCCCAATTTACATGTATAACCTCATTGACTTCAACGAAGCCAAGATTATATCAAATTACGCTATTTTTTTCTTTTTTTCTTTTTAATAATATCTTCATTTAATAGTTAGTTGCATATCTTAAAAACGAATACTAATGATAGTAGTCGCCATGGTCCAACCATCATATTGTCATTGGTACATCAGTGCATGCATGACATGCAACACGGAAAGACAAACATCCACGTAACATATCATACACGCACCAATGATGACACGTCTTTAACATCTCTGAATATTAGAATACATTGAATGTATATTTATTTATTTAATTTTTTTTTTCTTGGGTATGGGCTCTGGACGTGGGATGTGCTCAGCGTGGAACTCATCAATGCACCCATATGGAGTGCTGGTCAGACCCCTTCTCCCATCTCATGTTTGAGAGTTAAAGGCCAAAAAGTGGTGGTTGGAATGTTAATTGCTGTCAGACGTTGTCAGTGATCCACTGTGCCTTAATGAAGCCCCCGAGTCCCTGACCCCTATGTCTCCCCTACAGACCCCCCCCCCAACCAAAAAAAAAAAGAAGGGGAGAAAAATGAAAATAAATAGAATTTTAGATTAGGAAAATAATTACTGTAAATGATTACTAACTTAATTATGAAATTAAGAATGACTAATAATTGTTATTATTTGTCTGTAATGTGACGAATTTAAAATTCCACAGGAAAATTATATGAAAAATTATCTTTTGATAGTCACTTCCCAACTTAATATCAATCAAAAGGTATGACCCGTCAATTTGCTACAAATTCATTGTCAATGTCTTACAAATTGATTATCAACATCTTTTGTTTGGTACTCCTTCCGTTTTTAAATTATTGTCATTTTTTTCTTTTTTAGGAATGTTTCAAAATTATTATAACATTTCAAAAATTAATTATTCTTTTTATTTCATTTTCTAAGATACTCTTAAAAAAAATTTTATTTTTTTTAATTTTTAATGTTTTGTACATTTGAAAGCAAAATTAAAATGTCAAAACATATAAAATATAATGATGTGAGAATAATTAATTGAATTTAAAAAAAAAAAATGTATTTTTTTTCAAAGGAAAAAGTGAAATAGACTGGTGGGATTTGGATTTGGTGTATTTAGTCACTTTAAATGCACTGTAAAATTACTGTGCGATGAGCGACATATGGAGAGAGTTAAGATTAGAGGACTGAAATTGATTGGACATGAAATAATTATCTCCAATTTTAATTCTCTCCACATGTTGCTCATCACACAATAACTTTACAATACATTTAAAATAACCAAATGCACCAAATCCACTTCCGGACCGGTGGTGGTTCTGATGGGGCGGATGGTGAATCGAACACCCCTTTGTCTTGCAGTAACGTTTGGTTAAGTGGTTTTTGTGGGCTTTGCCTTCCAATCTACACACCACCCCCACCCCCACCCCCCACAAAACCAAAAAAAAAAGGGTTTCACATAAGTGACCGTACGAAACCAACAAATAAGAACAGCTCCCAACCACCTCACTGACATTGTTAGTGTCACCAAAGGGTCACCACCACTGATAATCGGCCAATTTTATTAAAGATGCATTTATTGAGATGATCATGGTAAGAAAAATTACTTACCCCACAAAAAAAAAAAAAAAAAAAAATTGTAATTAAGAGATGAACATTTCCCACAATGGGATGTATCTGGTAAAATTTGGACTGTTGTTATGAGATTGGGTCCACACATATGGATGGTCCAAATTTTGTTAGACATGCATCTACGCTCAATGTACATGTATAATTCAAGTGTTTTTGGGTTTTATAATGCAATTCGCACCACTCACTAAGCTTTGGAGGAATTACAGATAAGTCCAACTACAAGTAAATAATTACAGATCAATACAAATGATTATTAGCTTACAAGTAAATGACTACTAACTATAATTGAATTGTAATTATTTGCTCGTAGTTGAACTTATCTGTAATCCTCCCTTTTCTTAATCCTATTTGTGTATATATTTTTTTAATGTATTTTTTATTTTTTTGATGTAATAATTAGTACATTAAATGCATTTTAACATATGCCAAAAAACTTATACTCTTTTTTTCTTTTTCATTAGCCCATTTTTTTTGAAATGTTTCAAAATTATTATCACAGTTAAAAAGTCAATAATTTTTTTGAATTAATTTCCTAAATTACCTTTTTTATGAGTATTTTATTTTTTTCAAACGTTTTGTACATTATAGGATAAAAATTGATATATTAAAACATTTATATTAATATGAAAGCATTAAAATTTTTTTTTTAAAAAAAACATACTTTTTTTAGAAGTGACAGTTAAATAAAAACGAAATGAGAGAGTTTGTAACTAAAATATTACCGACATTCTCACTTTATTTCATTCATATTAACTTGAGATACTTCGTGGCAATGTCGCTGTAACACTAACACGTGCACTGGGGCACGTTAGGAAAACCCATAATTAGCCTGTTGGACGACATAAAGATCCTTCTCTCCCCATAGAAAGACTCTCTCTCTTGTCACCAAAAAAAGAAGAAAAAAAGAAAGACTCTCTCTCTCTCTCGATATAGATATAATTATAATTATATATTGAAGCGAATTCTGATCTTTCAGAGCCTCTCTCTCTATAGATACGGAGGTTTGGGGAGCAAAAGTTTGGTTGCATAACTGTTTGTAGTAGCATGTGGAGGTTGGTGAAGCAAATTTGATTATAATATATAACTGGATAGTATGATGTTTTCTTCAAAAGTTTCAAAGTATTTGATTTTTTTTTTTTTTTTTGGTGTTCCGCAATTACGAAACTGCATGTACTATGTTCGATCATTTGTTTCTGTGAATTATAACTTGTTCTCGAACCAAATAAAAAAACACAAAGAATTATAACTTGTTCTGAAAGCATTTTCTGGTAAAAGCTTTGTGAAGATGGGGAAGAAGCGAGTCATGTTGCCGGTCGAGGAAGTCGACATGTCCGCCGTGGAGTACGAGCCTCAGCTGATCACAGGTCGGTGCTGTCACTGCTTTGTTACATTATAATGGCCTATTTGGACATGCCATGTTCTCAGCAAAACAGTTTTTCAAGCAGCGTTTGCAGAAGAAAAAAAAAATGGTATGAAATTTTAAAAAACATGTTCGTTTCAGTGGTTTCACCCTTCTTGAACATATTTATTTATGCTATTATATAAAGGGAAATCACTCTCTTGGGGCGCTTACATATATATCATTTGGGAAAATGGCAAGCTAAGAACTAAGCATGGACACGGTCACACGGTTACAACAGGACACTCACAGGTTGACACAATAAATTTTCAAAATTTAGGATACGATCAGGGCGGACTCACAGTTACCCTTGGAGGGTTCATGGCACCCCCAATTTTTTTTAAACCTTTGCAATATGTTCAATTTGATGAAGTGGCACCTCTAAATCTATTTCTCCTGTACGCACAATACAAAAACATACACCGTATGTCAGGGGCGGAGCCAGGGGGGTGTAAAGGAGAAGTATTCTCAATATGTGTAATATCCAAAGTGTCACCATTTCCAACCATTATTTTTTCAGAACCAAAATAAGGAGTACAAGACTTCAACTTACCATTGTCTCCTGTCATGTGTTGTGTGGCTCCAGTATCGGGAAACCAAGCAATATCTTGGCTATCTGAAATTGAGGAAGCTGCAAAGGCTTGAGCCAAGTCCCCAGGTTGGTAATTCTGGTTAAACCTTTGAAAGCACTGTTTTGCCGTATGCCTTGGCTTGTCACAGATTTGACAAAAGACTCCTTTATCCTTCCTTTCATTAGTGGGCTGATTGAGTGCCTCATTCCTACCTGCATGATTAGTAGGACCCCTTTGCCCCATGGACTCACGGTTTGGTTGATAAGTGGTGGCTTGAGTGAATCCACGGCCTTTTGAATTAAAGGACCCTTGTTTCCCTTTTCTAGAAAATTTACCACCACCCTGTCCTTGTCCTTGTGTGCGTTGTCCAACAAATGCCATATGTGGGTCAGCTCCCCCAAAAGCTTCAGAGTTATGGAGAGTTTTCATCGTCTCGTGACTCTGAAGTAGGGGCACAACCTCTTTGTATGAAGGAATGGGAGGTTTAAGCATGGTAGTAACAAATGGTTCATAGCCTGAGCCTAAGCCTTTTAAGAGGCCAAAGACTTTCTGTTTATCATTTATAGGTTGACCCATGGCTGCCAAACCATCGCAAATTTCTTTAAAAACTCGAAGATAATCAGCCATTGTGTCAAAATCTTTACGACGATGATATTGCAATTTTTGTAACAAATAAAATTCTCTTTCTTGTGATTCTTGGGCAAAGGAATCAATAAGAGCTTTCCATACCTCAGAGGAAGTTTCAAGTCCCATGACTATTCCAAGAACTTCTTCAGACAAAGTCCCGGTGATCCAACCTCGAAGCAATCGATCCGATCGCCTCCATAGGTTGTACTCTGGATTCTCTGTGAATTGCTTCTCTCCTGCAGCTTCAGCAGTTGAGACTGAGATGAACTTCTCAGGCATTGAGAAGTTTCCATCGAGGAATCCTATCATCTCCTGGCTCTCGACCAACCCCATCATCTGGGTCTTCCACAGAAGAAAATTTGACTGGGTTAATTTCAAGGAAACAAAGTTCCCAATATTGAGAGAAGACGGGTAAGGGTACTTTGCAGCGATTGAGGTTATAGAGGATGAGGCCATTGTCTGAGTATGAGATTTTCAATCAAAGACTCGTTAGAGTTTGGCTCTGATACCATAAACAGTTTTTGAAAACAAAATAACTGAAGAATTGATCACCCTTTCTCAATGTGGGTTGATCGTATTGTATATCATCAGTATATATACAAGGTGAATCAATACAAGAAAGGTAATAGCTTGATTTGAGGAATAAGTCTCCTCAATAGGATAGGAAACAAATTCCTAGAATTACTCAATCAAACTCCTAGGAATATTCAATCAATAAAATATTTATACAATCTTCATTGCTAGCTGTCTCAGCATCCTCTTATGATATAGAATATCTCACATACAGCCTAGCACACGGAATCAACACGGCATCAATCAAGAGATTGATTTTGCATCATCTCCACTCTTCAAGGCAGAGTCATCTCCATGCTTCAAGGCAGAATACTTCTCCTTTACAGGGGGGACATGCCCCCCGGCTGAACCAAAATTTTTTTTTGAGAAAGATATTACCATTTCATGACTATTTCTCAACATAATGCCAAAAAGAGGAAGATAGTGGTCATTTTAAAGTATATTTACAGTCAAATTGTAATAAGTTGACAAAAATATCCTTTTTTTGGTATTAAATTGAATAATGATAACTAAAAAGTAATTTTTTAAAAAATTGCTTTCTAGGGCTTTTAGTTCCCAGTTCCCAGTTCCCACTCCATAGAATCATAGCACAGTGCCCCCCTTGGAGATAAATCCTAGCTCCGCCCCTGCCGTATGTACATATGTGCCTGTATATGTATGTTAGTGTGGAGGTGGCAACCCCAAACAAAAAATTATAGTTCTGCCCCTGGATATGACATAGGAGACTCTGCATTAATCAAACACGGAGTATATATATATATATATATATTGTAAGCTCCATATTTTGTAGTTAGCCAGTTCCAAAGTCAAAATATGTAAATTAAGTTGTAATGGTCATGTGTCCTTGAGCTGCATTTGTTAAAGAGTTGAAGCTTGGAGCAATTGAGTGTGAAGTTTCCTTTCTGGTTCCATGGACTTTCTGCTTAGGAAGGTAAAATGACTTAGATATCTGGTTACCCTTTGTGTTTAGGTGGTTAGTAGAACTTATTTTGTGGCTTAATAAACCATAGAATAACTTTTTGAGTGGATGAGCTATAGTGCATTTTGTTCAAGGCTCTTCGTGGTTGATTCTTTGGGAAGCCTTGAAGAAACTCAAATTTATTAACGATGTTTTAATGTTTTGACCAAGTGTTTCATACCTTTTATTTATTTATTTATTTTATTAATAAAGCTCTTTGAGTCTAGGTTCTAAGGCTTCAAACGGTTCATCAATCCCAGTGTTTTGAGAAAATTATGGTCATTTTAGTTAAAGGTGTCTGTGATGTCAACCTAAATTCTAAATCTGTTTGAGCAGATATCTAGCTGTTGTATAGCAGATGCTGCAGGATTTTGCAAATATACACAGTAGCTCAAGTGGATCCCTACCCGCTCGAGTGGAACTGAAGGAAACAGCATCCTGAGACTTTCTCTTTTACCATATTTTTTCTCAATTATTTCCTAAGCTGATTACGATTTGATCAATTCTGATAGGTTTAAGGCATAGGAGGCTAGACCTAATTGCTTAGAATCTATCCCATATGCTCAAAAACCACTCCACTATATTCTACCATTTGAGTGAGAGGATCCGAGGCACTGGATCCGGTTGTGATTCTTTCAGCTAAAAAACAAAAAAAAGAAAAAGGAAAAGATCCTATTGTGAGTCTTTGGTGTATTCTAAAAAATGGTACCATTGTGGAGTTCGGTGTAGGAATGCATCCATCTTAGGCAAATCGGGGATTCGGTTCAAGGGAATTGACCATTATATATATATATAGATATATATAATATTTTATTATTTTTGGATGAGCCTATGATCCTATGTTATGAACCCCACCCAAGGTAACATGCACTACACCTATACACCTATAACCCAAGTGTCAGCAAACCTAAGCTAACCTATCCTACCCTAACACACCCTTAGCCATGTGACCACCTACTACCCTATGCTTGCACGCCCCCATCCCTCTTTTGCCTTTTCTTTTCCTTGTACTGTGATAGAATGGGAGAGAGGGAGAGAGATGAAGATTGGGAATTAGAGAGAGAGAAGATGGTAACCCGAGAAGAGGAAGAGAGAGAGAGCTGTGGTGGTTCAAGCTTAAGATTTTGGGGGTTCCTCGGGAGGACCTTAGGGTGCATTAGCATTGCATTGACATTATTGGCGTTGTCACATGTGTGGACTTGGGTTTGGCTTTGCTAGCGAACCAAGGTAGGAATTGTGACTCTCTTCTTATGATATAATGTGTTTTATCAAATATGATTTTATAAATCAATGATGGATTTTAGTTTTAAATTGAGAATATGATACATGGAATATAGCATGACGTGTGGTGATATTTAATTGTGAAATCTGAGGCATATTGGTTATTGCGAAATGATTACTTATGAAAATTGCTTAGAGCATGTTATTGAGAAATATTGTTTAAAACCATGTCTTACATAATTATGAAATGCTGTTGGCTTTATGCGAATATTTGGTTCATAGTATTATTTTGTGGAGACCATGGGTCTTAGATTGTATCACGCGGGTTAGGGCCTATGGTCTTTGGTTGAGAATACTGCCAGAAGTGAGTAAGTACGGGTTACGGACCCTTGGTTGAAAGCCCTAGAACCCTCGAGGAAGAGCCTATGGTGTGGCTATTTTCGTGCTTTGTTGGCACTGGGGCTGGTTAGCCTAACAGTTAGCGACGAGTGATACAGTTCTTGACCCCCTGTTTTGGGGTAAGAACGGATGTTGGATAAACCATGGTTTTGGAAATGATGTTTGGATATGAAATAAAAACCCACACTTGATCTATTGGAAAACATGTTTACTACTCTATGATCTTAAAACTATTTACTTTAATATCCCATGTATCAACATTATATTATTAGTTGAGAAGTCACATATATTCCTATTGGGTTTCGTAGTTCATCCCTGTATTCCATGCAAATTCTTAGGTAGAGGTTGAGGGTTTGCCGTGGGCGGATGCCTGGTTGTATGGATTTGAGGTTGGATGTCGGGGTGGCATGATAAGATGATCTTGGATATTTATAGATGCATGGGCATGGCATATAGCATATGGCATTATCATTATCATTATTATTTTGATATAGAGACTTGATTTTAACCTATATGTCAGGGATGTTGTCATTGATATTTTGGGTTCATGTGAACATTTGATATTATAGGCATGATGTATGAGCATGGCATTTCATATTATTTTGTTTGGATGTTATTGATGAGCCAATACGATCTTTAGTATCAAAATTATTTATTAAAAAAAAGAAATACACATGGATCTTTGACTAAGTCTTCCGCTAAATTTTTATTCTCTGATTTGTCCACGTGTATAGCTTTTCCACATTGACTTTTCAATGCTTGGACCCTCCGGGTCGGGGGTGTTACAAAGACATGAGGAGCATCGCTTGGAGTAAGACTTGGTCTGTCATGTGTCGGTAAAACTTGAATTCACCATTTGCTTATAGTGGACTCCTTAAACTGGATGGGTACTGTTCCCATTGGGGTTTCCACATAGACATAGTCTCAGCCCTCATGTGATTAATTGTGATTGTTTTAAAAGTTCATTAATCAATTTGACAAAGATATGTCATTGATATATGTGCGATTGTTTTATAAGTTCATCAATCAATTTTCTATCATTTGTTCACTTGCATGAGATTGATTGAATTTAACATTTGGGAAATTGATGGGTTATAATTTGACTCTGGTAATATATTTGGTTATTTTCAGTATGGGGTATAGCCCTATTCACCCCCTCTAGGTTTGGGAATTCACATAATCGGAATTTCAAATATAATTATGTTATATCATCTAGCATCACATGTATCATTCAAGATGTATCCCTTTGTTTTATATGTTTTGAAATCCTGGTTAAGATATTCATGGAGAAGATAGGACCAAAAAAAAAAAAAAAAAAAAGAAAAATGCAAAGAGGCTACCAAGAGAAATTTCTACACTGTTTTATTTTTTTTTCTGTGACTTTGAGCAGAAAATTGTTTGTTGAGAACATGGTCAACCAGGCCCTTACATTCTTCATTTTACTGCAAATTTGATCAAAGATGTGGGGTTTGGATATATGTGATTTATTTGCTTATGAGTGTATGAACATGTGAGATTGTATTGACACTTTACTTGTTTTTGGATTGGTTGTATGGCTTAAAGCTCCTCATCTCACTGGCTTCACATTGAAGTTATTGATTAGGATATTTGAAGCACCGCTGATTGGTTCTTTGGTCTTATATTTCTTGAAGAAGCAGAATAAATTTGATGAGGTCCGGTTATCCGCAACGTAGATGTTCTTTTTTTGGTTTTTATTTTTATATTTTCATTCTTCTTTTATTTGGTACAATTTAGTCAGAATGTTACTTGTAGAGTTGTAGATTGTTCATGATAGTAACTACTAGAAATTGAATGCATTATGTTTATAATTGACAGATGTTGAGGAATATTGTGATACCAGAACAACCCTTGTTTGAACCTGAATTTCCTCCTCAAGGTTAATTCTTCATACTCTTATCTATGATATCCGCGGCACCAATACACTCACACACGCGCACAAACACACAATTTGGAACAGAATCTTTACACTATTGCATTGAATTGGACAGTTGGGGTCTTTCGCAACCAGTAGGTAGTGACTAAGACCCAAGACTCTTGAGGCAAAGAGGCCAAGATGGATGAGGTGAGGTGCTAGGTCCACACACTTAGTCCTACATTGCCTGGTTAGAGAGGGTTGCTGGGCTATATATGTGTGCTCATCCTTTGCTTATATCAATGTGTTTTAAAGCCGTGAGGGGTAACCCAAAGCAGGCAATATTGTTTCAAGTGAAAAGGGTGGGGCATTACAAGTTGGTATCAAAATCAAAGCTACCTGTGGTGGTGGGGTAGGTCCCACACGAGGACGTGTGGCCCTTTTTTTGGGGGGGTGGGTTGGCGTAGGGTGGATTGTAGTGACCAAAAACCAAGATCCAAGACCCGAGACTCTTGAGGCATAGAGGCCAAGATGGATGAGGTTAGGGGAAGTGAGGTGCTAGTTCCACGCACTTAGTCCCACATTGCCTGGTTAGAGAGGGTTGCCGGGCTATATATGTGGTCTCACATCTTAAACTTGTATTGACATGTTTTAAAGCTGCGAGGATTAACCTAAAGCAAACAATATCATTGCAAGTGAAAGTGTGGGGCGTTACATAGTATTATGCTTTATACTATTTATCTGTACTTTTGATATATGACTGCGGTATTGTGATATATCATTTGAGGCTTTAGTCCTTCAAAATACCAACTAGCATATTCATCAAGGTTAGGTAATATTCTAAAAGGACATATAACCAATAATTATTTTGCTCTAGTAATCTAGATTTTGGAAGAGATTAGAAATGAAGGCTTAACTATGGAGGGATAAACTGGAAAATTGGGGTAGAAAGGTAGAACTAGGCCTCCAACATTGATACATGTTATGTTTCTTAGACCTGCAATCACAAAATTCTGGTCCCCAAGGCAAGAAAAAAAATGACAGAATTACTATGACCATTGAGTTTAGACCCAGAGTCTGGTGTTATTGTCGTGGAAGAAGACGGAAAACCTGAAGTCCGTGATGAATCAGCCTTAAAGTGCCTTCTACCTTATGATCCTGCTAGCTTCTTGACCTGCGATTTGACTGGCTCGTTTCGGTACTGGAAGATACGTGATTATGCACATGCTTATCGGTCTAGGTTTGCAACCCCATCAATGGTAAGTCATTAATTATTGCTAGGTTTTTGTTCGTTTTAGTTAAGTTACAAGGAAAGAATCCCATTTTCGGTGTTATAGGTTGCAGAGCACATCATCTCAGCTATTGAGGAGTTCAGCATTAAGAAGCCCCCAACACCATTGTTGATTTCTTTTGATGCCGAGGATGTCAGGAAGCAAGCTGCAGCTTCTACAGAAAGGTTTGAGGAAGGTAATGTTGAATTATACATGTAAATTTGAAAAGGTTAGACGAAGCTAATGTTGAATTATACATGTAAATTCGTATTTATGATGTTATTTTCAGTTCCATAAGTGCTTATCTCACTTTTTTTTGCTTGATAAGAGTGCTTATCTCAGTTCTGATGACTCATGCTATGCATGACTGTGGTGGAGTTAAACACAATAATTACCAAATGCACCTATTGCTGTTGGTCACGCAGGAAATCCATTATCAATTTTAGATGGGATATTTATGGCAATCAAGGATGATATAGATTGCTATCCTCATCCATCCAGGGGTAAATAATTTTGACTATTCATTCATATTTCCCCCTACAATTTTTTTGAAGTACTAGCAAATTTAGCTCAGCTTCTAAGATGACAGGTGCAACAACATGGTTGCATGAGATTCGCTCTGTGAAAAAGGATGCAGTTTGCGTTTCAAGATTGCGTAGATGTGGTGTGATTCTTATAGGGAAGGCAAATATGCATGAATTGGGGATGGGAACGACTGGAAATAACCCAAACTATGGGTGAGTTTTCGCTTGGCAAACAGGATTTCAGTTTTCAACATGGATGTAACTATATAAGAGTAAGACACATTGATCATGTTATTGCCAAAACTGAAAAATAACCCTGGTAGTTACCAGAAAATCGATGGCGTGTCATCCACTGCATCACTACAGGTCACATCCATACTGCGGTGAAGTTCATAATAGGATTTTGATTGTTACATCGCTTAGTCATAGTTTTATATTATATAGCATAAAAATTGTATGTACTTTTCTGTTTAAGTTTTCAGTATTGATATCCTGTCTTTTGAATGCATTTAGATAAGAAAAATGCATTTAGATGTGAGTTTTTCAAACTTCGTTACACTGGCCCTTCGTTTACAAAAAATTAAACCTTGTTGGAAATCTCTTTCATTTTACTGGCTGCTGGCAATACATTATCCTTTCATGATTTACTTTGTCAAATATTTTGCGTGGAGTTGTTATTATATCATTTACATATCAGCTTATGCAAATATGTTTTTAGTTCATATAGGATGAGCCAACTATTCCTTAAAATTAAATTTTTCGTAAGAGATGAATAAATTTTGCAAACACATATGGCCAAACGGCTGCTCCTGTTATACCATCTTAACCCTAATTCAACCCGGTACATTTTTTTTTTCTTTTTTGGCCTTTTCTTCCCTAATTTGATTTGAGGAATGTATTAAATGATATTTTATTCATTTGACTTTTATAGTTACTTCCTTCCTTATGACCTCAAAGTTTTTTGCAGTATGGGTATTTGATAAGATTTCTATAGATTATTTATTTGTTAACTTCACTGCATGGCTAGCATCAGTCTTTTGTCTCCAGTCTTTCTTTTGTTGTCTTCATAAATTGATTCAAAATAGTGAAAATTTCTTAAATTCCTTTCCTAGTACAGAACAACGAGAAACCCACATGCACCAGAAAGGTATACTGGTGGGTCATCCTCAGGCCCAGCAGCACTTGTAGCTTCTGGACTATGTTCAGCTGCACTAGGAACAGATGGTGGAGGTTGTACATGATATTACACATTAAGCTTATATATACCTAAATTAATTTTCCAAGACATCATCCTAATTTTTTATGCTTGATTTATGCAAAAATGCAGGTTCCATTCGTATTCCTTCTTCCCTATGTGGTGTAGTGGGCTTGAAAACAACATTTGGAAGGACTGACAGGACAGGGTAAGCTCTTTAACTATGGGGTCTAGTGTCATCACTTTAGTTTGTGTGTGTGTGTGTGTGTGTATTGTGCCAAATGGTAAGAACAAGTATGCTTCCAAGTTGTATGTTGGCCTTCTCCAGTCAATCTTCTGGATTGCTTATCCTTGAGTAAAGACAAGTTCATCTAAACTTCTCCCCAATTAAATTTTCATTTCTTCTTGTGTTTAGTAATGGGGATAACAACGCAAAGCTGATTACTATGCAAAGCTGTCAACACTTCTCTCAAGTTATTTGGATTTTGGTGCCTCATCGTACTATATGGTTGAAAGGAGCTGAACAGAATGGTTTTTGAAAATTCCTATCTTCCCCTTTTTAGCTATAGGATTTAATTCTTAAGCTTTGTTCTTGGGGGAACTCTTTACGATCCTTTCAATTTAATTCTTAAGTTTTGTTCTTGGGGGAACCCGTTAGGATCCTATTTCAGTCTTTACTCTTTGATTTCTTGGTCTCACTTCCGATGAGACCTTCTACATTGTAGTTTTTCCTTTGTGTACTGTGCATGTATTTTTTTCTTTGTTAATGAAATTATGTACAAAAATAACCATTTGCAAAGGGATGGAGGTGAGACTAGGATTTCCCCACCATGATCTGATGGAGTTTTAGAATGCAACACTTGTCTGACTTCAGTGCTTGACCCATTTGGTAGAATTCTAGCAACATAATTTTTTACAAAATCAAGAGGTTTGTGATTATGTCATTTTCTTTATTGTCAAGCAATTAAAGTCACTAGAGATAATGTTTCATATAAAGATAGGGCCTTTTGTTTTGCTGTATCATTTTGAGCCTCAATCTTTTGGATTTCAAAATTTTCAGGTCATTATGTAATTCAGGGACTGTTGCAATTATTGGACCAATTGCATCAACAGTTGAGGATGTCATGCTAGTGTAAGCAATTCATATGTGAGATTGGTTGTTCCATCATATAGGATTGTTTTTCTTTTTCTGTTTTCCACACTTCTCAAGTGTAGTTGAGTGTTGTTCTTTTAATAAGCTTGTTATCTTTATAAATGTGTACATGTTCAATTAGTTTTGCATGCCATTAGTTGGCCTAGCTGTAGATATTAAGGTCTTTAGCTCATTTTGTCATATTGTGAATTATACTGGTCTTGATAAGGCACCTGTGCATGGGATTCCTTTGGCTGGTAGCTGTAGTAATTGTTTTTCACTCAAAAAAGAAAAAAAAAAACTATCACCACTCTAAATAAACTTAGTTTCTAAGCATTTTTTTTTCTTAATCCATACACATTGTAGGACTCCTAACCTGCTGCTAATGTCAGAAACTGCAATGAAACCTCCATGTTCAATGAACACCCTGTACTATTTTCCTCCTAAAACAAAATGATTGATTTTGAGGTCAGCTCGAATGTTCCCAAAGATGAAGAAGAAAAAGAGGAAAAGAAAGAAGAGAAGGAATTAGAAAACATAATGATGGGGTAATAGGTGAAAGTTTGTTTTACAGCTAAGAGTGTCCCAACCCTGGCTTAGGATTAGCGACCAACAAGATCCAAGGGAAGGATCAAATACCCAAACAAAACTAAAACAGAAACATCACGACATTCATCACATGAACAATCAAGATTTATGTGGAAAACCCAAAATTGGGTGGAAAACCACTGACACCATTAATATCCGATATATGAAAGAATTACAAAGACTCAAGAACAACTTACATAAACTTAGGACCTTCTACCATGGCCGGCTAGTGGTGTTAAGCTTTCCGTTGATGTAAACTATGCTATATCCCCTAGTCGTGGGCTGTAAATCTCATATGGCTTATGAAGCACCTCCTCCAGAAAAATCCTTCACAAGTTATGTAGATGGAGTACCAAATCTCAATTCTCAACAATGACCTTTGTGAGATAGGTATGTGGGTGGAACTACAAGAACTTGTTAAGTTTCCAACTTAAAAGCCTAAGCTTCTAAGTGGAGGGCCCAAAAAGGTATATGAAACAATGTCAATGTTTATAATTAACCAATGTGGGATGTGGTATCTTTCCAACACTCCCCCTCATGTGCAGGCCTAACAAGATTGAAACAGGCCTGTCACGTGGACAACAAAGACAGGCTCACGAGTGAAACGGGCCAGGAACAGCATGCTTTGATACCATGTTAAGTTTTCAACTTAAAAGCCTAAGCTTATAAGTAGAGGGCCCAAATTGGTATATGAAACAATGTCAATGTTTATAATTAACCAATGTGGGATGTGCTATCTTTCCAACAGAACTAAACAACAAGCACCTTGACGATAAGTTTGTAAGCTTAAAGTGTTCTTGGATGGAGGAGCTTGACAATGGAGTCTCTCATGTAAAAGCCTTTCTCTTTCTTTCTCTAAGCTCTCTATCTTTTGGAAGTTTATTAGGCAAGGGAACAAAAAGAACCTTTTATACTTACGGTTAGGAGAGGGGAAAAAGGGTAGAGAAAAGAGCATTTTCATATCAGAAAAGTCCCTTTCCCGCTCACTGACATTCAAACGCCAAGTAACCAGAGTGTTTATCAAAATCTCAGGTACCCAATGTTCCGAAAGTTCGAACAACAAGGCTTCAATCCTTTCTTTTTTTCTCTTCACTTGAACCATTCTGCCTACTGGGCTTCTTGTGACGTTTGAATGTGAGGTAACCTGAGAATCTGGAAAACTATCAGCCTACTTCACGTTTGAATTCTATACCCTTAAATTTCTACCACCAAGGTTACTGTAGTTATGGTGAATACTTATGGAGGGGCAGTGTAGGTCTTCTTATTCTTCTTGTTTTCCTCAGTAACTGGTTAACTTTGAACGCTAAAGCCTAACATTCCAACGGTGCCTTGAAATCCTATTTTTAAAGAGGGAAAATAAAACACAGATAAGGCATACCCAATCCTATCAGAAAAACAAAATTACTTGGGTCCAAACCTAACCACCTATGGTTCATTCCTAGGCCACTATGGTCATTTACCTTGCCTACATTGTTGAGATGCTCACAAGGATAAGAGAACCGCTTCAAGGCATCTTCTATGATCTCAAACGACTCAAGACAAGGCGATTAAAACATGAGTTTTGGAATCAGAATTTGCCAATAGAAAAACCTAGATTTTCTAGGAACTTATAATAGGGTTCTTCTCTGATGTATTATTTATTAATATGACCAACATTGTGACAATTGTTTAGTGGCGTAGTACCACTCGTAACCAGGCAACTCAATAAATGTTAACCATGTCTACAGTCAGTTGGGTATTATTTCCCTTTAATGTGTGCATAATGCCGTGACAAAAAAAAAACTGCCTAGCTTGTGGCTCATAGTTTATTTTTCCTCATTGCTCGATCTTTTCTGTAACCACTGTTAAATCCGTGTGTCCGGGATGGCCACCTGTTCTCTCAATGTAAACTGCTCTTGAGCTGTTTATCCTTTCCAAGTTGGCTAAAAGTTGTGGGGATGTCTTGGAATATTTGCATGAGTCAAGTGCAAAACATTTGTTTTCACAGTCAATGGTTTAGACTTTCTTTCTAGGGTCAAGTATTTTATATTCTTTGGATTTTGGGTGCTGATAGGTAGTGTGGAGCCTGATTGTACTGTACATCCTGCCATGAACACCACATAATCCTGTAGTTTGCAGCCCTAGTTTCTATATATATATATAGTGGGGGTGGCTATTTAAATGACTTTTGTACCTTCTTTTTTCTTGAGATCATAGTGAAAGTTGCAGCAACTACATGGATGTAGCCAGAGTTTTGCCGAACTTGATTTTCATTTTTTGCGTTCTTTATTTTCGTATCTCACAGATCCTAGGTTAGGGTAAATACTTAACAGGTTCTGGAAGAAATTATGCCCTTCATGACAATGAACTACTTTATGTTGAACTTGATAACCATTACTCCCTCCATCCCAAAAAGATTGATCACTTTAAGAAAATATGAATATGGAGGTACAATTAATGCATTGACATCTCACTTTTTCAAATTGTCTTTCCAATATTACTCTTCTATGAAATTTTGGAATGAAAGGAGAAGATTAACCTTTCCACAAGGGAAAAGGGCATGTCGAAAAGTAAACAAAATTATGCCTCGACTTTTTAAAGTGATCAAATATTTTGGGACAGCCAAAAAAGGAAAGATGATCAACCTTTGTGGGATGGTGGGAGTACATCTTACTTGGTGACAATGATTCAGTTGGAAATTTTGATCTTGTATTTACTAAATTTGCCCTGATGCCTTGGATGGTTTCTTCAGGTATGCGGCAATCTTGGGCTCCTCTCCTGCTGATAGAATCAGTTTGAAACCGGTAACTTCTTTAACCTTATTGTGTTCCTGAAAAATGCACAAATTTACCTATAATGTTAAGATGAATATGAATTTTGTTATTTGCTCCCTTGAAAGCTTGAAAATATTGGTGTTTAAAAACTGTAATTCAACTCAGGAACTCACTCTGCCTTCAATTAAATGATTAACTGTTTCTAACCCAGAGATCTGTCAGCCTGAGTAATATTGAGGGAGTATGTTCCTTAATTGTACGGTACAAATACCATCCTTTACTGTTTGATTATTCAATAAGTGTGAAATTCTGATTACATGAGTAGTATCATTGGTTCAAGTAAATATTGATATAAATTCCTTGATCAAAGAGTGAACAAGCCTTTGGCATATTTTACCACCAGAAAAAAATAATAATAATAAAATCCATCACGTTGCTGCTTTTTTCTTAAGCTAGGAAAACAAATTACATTCATATCTATCTAGGGAACAACTAAAATAATATGGAATGCACGAAGATGTGTAGTGGCTGATCAACTTCCTTCTGATGTTATGCGTAGATCTGTGGGAGAAAAAATGGGTAGAGGTTTTCATTTGCAGTCAAAAACCTGAATTTGTTTATGCTGATCAAGTTGAGGATGCCTTGCTTTGATGCTGAAAGAATGATGCATTTTTCCCCCCTTTGCATGAATGAGATATTGACAAGAGTGGCAACATAAAAAATCGAGGGGGGATTACAGATTGGTCCAGCTACAGGCAAATAATTACACATCAATGCAAATGGCCACTAACTTCATAGCAAATGACTACTAACGTAACTGATAATGACTGCTAACTTCATAGTAAATGACTACTCACTTAATTATAAATGACTACTACACATCAATACAAATGACTACTAACTTCATAGTAAATGACTACTAACTTCATAGTAAATGACTGTTAACTTAATTAAGAGTGACTACTAATTGTAATTATTTGCCCGTAGCCGGACCAATCTGCGATTCCCCCAAAAATATATAGTGATTAACACAAGTTACTTTGAAAAGTACTACTTGACCATAAGGCTGTGATGCTATCTTATTAGATCATCAGAAAAGTATCAAGGTTTGTATAGTAATTTTCTCTCTCATTTTTTACAAGTCAACTAATGATCCTTGGTAAGAACAGTTGTGTAAACTCTTTGTACGAGATGAAGATGCCATAAATAAACTGTTTTGGTATTTTGGACAAGATGATCCAGAAAGTTCTATAAAATTCAGAATATCGTCACAAACACCACGAGAAGATTGATCTTTTGTTTATAAATAAAGTATAAAGTTTTAAAATGAAGGTAAGCAGCTTCCTTTAAATTTTCGAGGATGTTGCTTTTGTGGAAATGGTCTGGCTGTGCATGTCTCATGCATCATGCAGAAACTTTAACAGCGTTCCAACCTTACAATCATAATGGTTCCTCATCGAACAACAATAATACACTCACTCTTTTTCCTTGTTTTCATATTTCATTTTCATTTGAACTAGCACAATCATCGAGTTAATAATCATAGTTTTATATATATAGATGAATTGAAATTTCTTAGTAGGTGCAAACATTAGAAGGATAGACAGTAAGAGGTTTTCTCTCTAAGAAAGAACCAAAAATTCAAATATTGGCCCTGCTAACTACCACAATGAATTAAATTATGATAACTAGTAGAAGTAGTTTTTTGTGGCAAAGAGTTCCCAAAGAATTCCTCTAGGGTCATCATTCGTGTTTCCCCTTTTTACTAGACTAGTTGGTGCACGCGTGCGTTGCACGTGAATTTTTTTGAGTTAAATTATTTTTTTCAATAATGATAATAATTTTTTAAATTTAATAATTTTATCATGCTTTTGCATAAGATCAAAGTACTTTGATTACTCAATCCTTTACTTCTTTTGATATGATTACTATTTTTTTTTTAATTATCTTTCCCAAATCATAGTGCTTAAAATTATTTTTGAAACTTCATTATACATAGGTTCTTTGAAGGTTTTGTGAAACTTTCAATGCTGAAACAAAAGGCTCTCTCTTTCACTCTTTGTCTCTTTCTCCGATCAAAACATATTTATGCCATAGTTGAAAGATTTAATAGCAAATTATTAGTACATTAGTCTTACAAAAATCAGAACCAAGAGTTGCGTGACTTTGCAAACCCTACGGACATGCCATCCTTTTTTTTTTTTTTTTAATGATGTACTACAATCTACACCCCTCTCGTAGATTCATGTCACAGAAGCTAACTCAAGTTCCTAATAAGGCCTACACCACTACTTTAAAAAAAATCTAGTATTTATGGGATAAGGAGGTTCTCATTTTATTTATGAGTAAAGTAATCTTTGATATATATGTTTTAGAAAAACATAGGAGAAAACAGATACTCCATGCGAGATCGAAACCAAGACTTACATAAATCCAGAACTTCTATTGGTCTTTGTTCAAGCATGCGTTTTTTTATTTTCATTCAACTGATTCGTCTTTGATTTTTTTCTTTTTCTTGCTAATTTTGTAATTCAAATAGAGATTTAAAAGTCCAATCATGCAATGCAGGCAGAGATTTAAATGTTTAAACATAATTCGTATACATGAGTCAAGTTTGTTGAAAACTACATACCAGACAAAGTACCAGAAGAAATGAGATGCAATGAAGGCACATAGAAGATACAGAAGAAGGAGGCAGTAGTTGTTCTTTCCTGTGTTAGGGTTTTATGATTTTTATAATGTGTTTCTATTTGTATTTATATGTTAACATTGTTAGGGTTTTATGAATTATAGTTTCCATTTCCTTAGAATTCCTATTTGGATTTGGTTTTATTTAATTATTATACGAATTATAGTTTCCTTAAAATTCTTATTAAGGTATGTGTTTTATATTGGTATATTTCCTATATATGCAGAAGGGTAGTTGTGTATTTAAAAATTAAAATAAGGGTATGTTAGTCAATCAAAAGTTTTTCTCACATTCATCTTTTTATAGGTAGTATAGATTGTTGCCTCTTCATTTGCACTGCTAGGACCCACACTACAGATTATTCTAACATTCTTGACCGATCATTTGCTGCCTCTATAAAGCTTCATCACATTCAAGGACCTTTTCTCCTTTGATCCAATTAATAATGGTAGAGTTATCACCTTTCCTTGATGAAATTATGAAGCCCCACTTTTCATGATTCTATTAAACCCGTCACTTAATCTCCCACTTCCGCCTTGATGGCATTCCCTTCACCAAAAGGTTTATAGACAACAAAGACTATACTCCCCTCATGGTTTATGTTGGAAGTCCCACATCCCACATCATCTAAATTGATGTTGAATGGCTTCATATACTTGTTTGGGCCCTTCACCTAATAGCTAGGTTTTTAGATTAGAAACTTAACATGGTATCAGAGCCTGTGATTGTTGTTGTTAGACGCATTTCTTTCGTAATTCTCATTATTGTTGTCCACGTGACAGGTCTGTTTTTGTCTTGTTAGGTCTGCACATGAGGGGGAGTGTTGAGAAGTATTAGTGTATCACATCCCACATCGTTTAAATATTGAGTTTGATAAGGCTTAACATGCATACTTGTTTGGACCCTCCACTTAATAGCTTGGGCTTTTAGGTTGGAAAATTCACAATTTCTAAAAGTCATACTCCCAAATGTTGTGAGTTTAGCAGTAGAACCATAGAAATGTGATTTTACTATGTTGGGGAAGGGGAAGTTGGGGAAGGGGGAAGGGGGGAGCCACTAATGCAGCCATAGAGCTGCGGTGGAGGATGAAACGAGTCCATTTATTCATTTTTTATTTATATATATATATATATATATATTTTTTTTTTTTAAAATTGTGAAACATGAAAATCAACCTAAGTAGGCTGTGATGCAAGCCTTACCATAAAGTAACTTTTATAGTCAAAATAAGTTCCATCTCCACAATTTTCATTCACATTTTTAGAGATTACAAATTCTCAACTATTGCTCTTACATTATTTAGTTAGATCTTAACTCCAATCATTAATGTTATAAGTTCCTAGGCATGCAGTCAAAAATCTATTAAGGCTAAATGAACACACTAGTTACAAAGTAAGTTCATAAAACAAGACACTAAATACTGATAAGATGGTGTGAGAGAAAATCGTCTAAGGATGTTTGGTCACACACAATGAGGCACTAAGAATCCCCAATATGGATGCGATTTGTTTTAAGTTGAAGTTGTTAAAAGGATGGGAGGAAGGCCAAAAAGAACATGATTAGAGGTGGTGAAAAATGACATAATCTTAAAGGAATTAGCTACTGATACGACACTAAATAGATCTAAGGATGTTAGTGGGTCCCGCACCCGCACCCGCACCTGCACTTGCCCCACCCCACACTACATTGCTTGGGATGGGTTTTAGTTTAGAAGCAGGAACCTTCTATTAAGGGTGCCACTCCCATTTTGGAACCATGATTCCGCGTTTCCAAGTTAGAACCTTTTAGGAATTCGATTCTCTCTAGAAAGAATCTCGCTTCTAAGTGAGACGGAACCTTGTGACAGAGGGGAAAGGCATAGTTATGACATCCCCTTCCCAAACTAACCTCTTCTTCACTTTAACTAAAATGTAAAAAAAGGTTTCTAATAATAATTGGAATCCTATTAAATCATATCAAATTAATGCTTGGTTAAATACTCAATACTTTTCTTAAAAATAAAATAAAATAAAATAGAAAAGAAGGGAAAAGCATGTTCTCTTTTTCTCTACATTAGTGTAGCTTCTTAAAAGAACACTTTGCAATATTTTTTTTGGAATTCTTTTATAATTCTAACGAACGATAAAATTTTGCTTGAATTTTCTTTAATTTTTCAAAACACAAAATATCATATTGAGGTAATATGATATAGTGGATTTGTATAACTAATCAAAGAAGGAAGAAAGGAAGAAAGAAAAAGAGAAGAGAAACGGTTGCTGTAAAAAGAAAGAGAGAACTTAGGTTTTCCCCTCTTGTATATTATCTTTTATACTAGTACAAGTACAAAGACAATAGTACCCTTTAGCTTATTACAAGTAAATAAGAACAATATAGAATACTTTTCAACACTCCCCCTCAAGTTGGTGCAAAGATATCACACATCCCCAACCCGCTTAAGAAAGTGTAGAAGACTTTACTTGCGACTCCTTTGGTTAAAAAATTTGCCAATTAGTCTCCAGTTTGAACGTAAAGCAGAAAAATCACCCCAGAAGTCAATTTCTCCTTCAAAAAGTGCCTGTCGATTTCAATAAGCTTGGTTCTATCATGCTGGACTGGATTGTGAGCAATATTAATTGTGGCTTTGTTGTCACAATACAATCTCATGGGTTCATCAGAATCAAAACCAAGCTCTTTCAACAATGTTTTTAGCCACATAATTTCACACACTCCTTGTGTCATAGCTTTGAACTCAGCCTCAACACTAGACCTGGCTACAACTGCTTGTTTCTTACTTCGCCAGGTCACAAGATTTCCCCCTACAAAGGTATAATAATCGGATGTTGACCTACGATCAGTGACAGAACTAGCCCAATCTGCATCTGTATATGATTCCACTCGTAAATGGTTATGTTTAGAGAACAACAATCCCTTTCCAGGAGCAGATTTCAAATAACGAAAGATTCGATGGACTGCCTCCATATGAGATTCTCGAGGCGAATGTATAAACTGACTTACTAGACTAACAGCATAGGCAATGTCCGGTCGGGTGTGTGACAAGTAAATCAGTTTGCCAACTAACCATTGATATCTACCTTTGTCCACCAATACACCTTCAGGGTCTTCCCTTAACTTGTAGTTCTGCTCCACAGGGTATCACTAGGTTTGGAACCTAGCATCCTAGTTTTCTTGAGAAGATCTAACACATACTTTCTCTGAGAAATGAAGATGCCAGTCCTAGATCTAGCAACTTTAATACCCAGAAAATACTTCAAACTTCCCAAATCCTTTATCTCAAATTCATTGGCTAAATGTTTCTTCAGTTTCTGTATCTCCTCCTGGTTATCTCTTGTTAGTACAATATCATCCACATATACTATAAGAATTGTTACCTTCCCTTGTGAAGAGTGCTTGATGAATAATGTATAATCTCCCTTTGAAGTCATATTTCAACATAGCTCAAGTAAATCTCTCAAACCACACTCGAGGAGATTGCTTCAATCCATATAAGGCTTTCTTCAGTTTGCACACCTTCCCTCTGGATGTATCAGTTTCAAAACCTGGAGGTACAGTGGATTTGTATAACCAGTGAAGAAAGAAAGAAAGAAAGAGAAGAAAGAAGGAAAAGAAAAGAAAAATATATGGCTGCTGTAAAAATAAAAGAGAGAACTTAGGTTTTCTCTCTTGTTCATTATCTTTTATACTAATACAAGTACAAAGACAATAATACCCTTCAGCTTATTACAAGTAAATAGAAGCAATATAAGTCACTTTTCCAACACTCCCCCTTAAGTTGGTGCAAAGATATCACACATGCCCAACTTGCTTAAGAAAGTGTGGAAGACTTTACTTCCTACTCCTTTGGTCAAAATATCTGCTAATTGATCTCCTATTTGGACATAAGGCATACAAATCACCCCAGAACTCAATTTCTCCTTTATGAAGTGCTTGTCAATTTCAATTTGTTTGGTTCTATCATGCTGTACTGGGTTGTGAGCAATGTTAATTGTGGCTTTGTTGTCACAATACAATCTCATGGGTTCATCTGAATCAAATCCAAGCTCTTTCAACAATATTTTCAGCCACATAATTTCACACACTCCTTAAGCCATAGCTCTAAACTCAGCTTCAGCACTAGACCTGGCTACAATTGCCTGCTTCTTACTTCGCCAGGTCACAAGATTTCCTCCTACAACGGTACAATAACCAAATGTCGACCTGCGATCAGTGACAGATCCAGCCCAATCTGCATCTGTATATGATTCCACCCGCAAATGATCATGTTTAGAGAACAATAATCCCTTTCCAGGAGCAGATTTCAAATAGCGAAGGATTCAATGGACCGCCTCCATATGAGACTCTCGAGGTGAATGCATAAACTAACTTACTAGACTAACAGCATAGGCAATGTCAGGTCGGGTATGTGACAAGTAAATCAGTTTACCAACCAACCGTTGATATCTACCTTTGTCCACCAATACACCTTCAGAGTCTTCCCCTAGTTTATAGTTCTGTTCCACAGGAGTATCACTAGGTTTGGAACCCAGCATCCCAGTTTCCTTGAGAAGATCTAACACATACTTTCGTTGGGAAATGAAAATGCCAGTCCTAGATCTAGCAACTTCAATACCCAGAAAATACTTCAAACTCCCCAAATCCTTTATCTCAAATTCATTGGCTAAATGTTCCTTTAATGTTTGTATCTCCTCTTGGTCATCTCCTATTAGCACAATATCATCCACATATACAATAAGAACTGTTACCTTCCCCTGTGAAGAGTGCTTGATGAATAATGTATGATCTCCCTGACTTTGTTTGAAGTCATATTTCAACATAACTCGAGTAAATCTCTCAAACCACGCTCAAGGAGATTGCTTCAATCCATATAAGGCCTTCTTTAGTTTGCATACCTTCCCCCTGGCTATATCACTATCAAAACCTGGAGGCACATCCATGTAGACCTCTTCTTCTAGATTTCCATGGAGAAATGCATTTTTAACATCCAACTGATAAAGAGCCCATCCAAAATTGGCAGCTAAAGAGAGTAGGACTCGAACAGAATTCATCTTGGCCACAGGAGCAAATGTCTCCTGATAATCAATGCCATATGTCTGTGTGAAGCTTTTTGCTACCAATCTAGCTTTATACCTTTCCACTGAACCATCGGCCTTATGCTTTATCGTGAACACCCATTTGCATCCAACTGTCTTCTTTCCCACAGGCAATTCAACTAAATCCCAAGTTTTATTTTTCTGAAGAGCACTCATCTCTTCACACATAGCTTCCTTCCATTTTTTATCACAGAGTGCATCCTGTAAATTGTTAGGAATAGACACAGAAGACAATTGGGATACAAAGGTACGAAAAAATGGAGAGAGACTATGATAGGAGACAAAGTTAGAAATAGGATGTTGAGTACAAGATCTAACTCCTTTACGAAGAGCAATAGGAATATCAGAATCATCCAGAGTAACAGGAGTAGATATGATATTACCCGAATCCAAGGATGATGGTTGGCCGTAGGGAGGGGAAATGGTCTTTTCCTTCTGTCTCCTTGAATAGACCTGTAATTCTTTGAAGTGGGATGCACTTCTTCTAAGCCTTGCGATGGAACAGGAATAGGATCAGAAGGAGATATAGAAATAGGGTAAAAAAGAGATATAAGAGTAGGAAGTACAGCAGACTTCTCTTCACTACAACTCTCCCCCTGAAGAGAAGTTTGGGGGGAGGAAAAATAGGAGACCGATTCAAGGAATGTGACATCCATAGTGACAAACTTCTTGCGTGAGGGAGGATGATAGCACTTATACCCCTTTTGAGTAGGTGAGTAGCCCAAGAAAATGCACTTCAGAGCTCGAGGATCTAACTTACTACGAGCCTGGACAGCCACATGGACAAAGCAAACACACCCAAACACACGAGGAGGAATGAGAAAAGTATTAGGGCATGAGGGTAAAGACAACAAATCAATTGGTGCCTTGTGAGCAAGAACTCTAGAAGGCATCCGATTCATTAAATATGCTGCAGTGAACACTGCATCCTCCCAATAGGATTTAGGAACATCCATAGAGAACATCAAAGCCCTAGCTGTCTCAAGAAGGTGGCGGTTCTTTCTTTCTGCAACACCATTTTGTTGAGGAGTATCCACACAAGAAGTTTGATGGATGATACCATGGTCCTGAAAATAGGATTGAAGACCCCTATAAAGGTACTCACCACCATTATATGAACGAACGATTTTAATGGAGGTGTTAAATTGGTTAAGCACCATCTTATGGAAAGTCTGAAAACATGAGAAAACATCACGTTTTTCTTTCAACAGATACACCCATGTAGTCCTAGAGAAATCATCAATAAAAGTAACAAACCAGCGAAATCCAGATAATGAGATAATACAAGAGGGACCCCATATATCAGTGTGCACAATAGTAAAAAGCAAGTTACTTCTATTAAAACTAGGTGGAAATAAAGTACGATGATGTTTTGCAAGTTCACAAACTTCGCACTTAAATTGAGAAACATTTATTCCAGAAAACAACGATGGAAAAAGTCTTTGAAGCAAGAAAAAAGAGGGATGGCCCAATCTTCTATGCCTGAGCCAAAGCTTTTCTTCAGAAGCAGTACATCTCCCAGATTGATGTGCATGCACAATTCGAGCATCATCCTTCTCAAGAGGATCCAAGAAGTAAAGACCATCTTGCACACTACCACTGCCAATCATCTTCTTCGTGACTAGGTCCTAAAAAACACAATGAGAAGGATAAAAGGTTACACTACAATTGAGATCAGTAGTAAGGCGACTAATGGACAATAGATTGTTAGAGAAATTGGGAACATGTAAGACTGAAGAAAGAGACATATCAGGGTTAATAGTAATGGAACCTTTCCCTGAGACAGAGGACAAAGAACCATCAGCTACCCTAACCTTATCTCTGCCTGAACAAAGGTAATAAGAACGAAATAAGGAAGATAAGCCAGTCATTTGGTCAGAAGCCCCAGAATCAATAATCCAAGGATGATAAGAGGATTTACAAGATGCACTAAAAGAAGTAGCCAAATTACTTGAGTGGACAAAAGAAGTAGATGCAGTGGTAGATCTATCCAGCTGAGACAGCTGAGACACCAGGCGTCTGAGAGACTCAACCTCAGCTCGGGTAAGGGTCACAGACTCAGAGTCAGAAGGTCGAGAGGGGAATGAAGTAGGTGGAATAGTGTTAGCAGCAGTAGAATAGTGAGCTCGGGACCGAGATACACCACCAGTACGGCCCCCCTACCTCTAGTAGGGTGACCATGGAGCCTCTAACGAGTTTCTCTGGTATGTCTCGGTTTTTGGCAATGATCACAAACTAACTTATCCTTGTCATCAGACACAGAATCAACACCCTTTCCTCCATCACGACTGGGTAGAACACCTTTTTGGTTTCGCTGAGAAGCCGTAGCAAGTGCAGAGCGCTCCTGTAAGGTAGAGTGAAGCATAGTATTCCTTCGACTCTCCTCATTCTGAACATAAGCATACACACTTCTTAATGAAGGAAGAGGTTCCTTCCCTAAAATCTGTATACGAATCGGATCATATTCATCTCTCAACCCAGCAAGAAAATCAAAAATCCGTTCCTGCTCAACAAGTGTATTAAACTTCAAGACGTTAGCTGGACACTCAACTCGAAAATCTTGATAATAATCCAACTCCTGCCACAATGCCCGGAGTTTATGGAAATAAACTGATAAAGGCTTATCCTCCTAGGTAGTCTCATGAATACGACGTTTCAAGTCATACAGCTGGGCTATGTTCTCTACCTTTGAATAGGTTTGTGCAATTGCATCCCAAATCTCCTTTGCAGTCCTCAGAAGCAAGTAGCCATCACTAACCTCTGGTTGCATCGAATGTAAAAGCCAAGACATAATCATAGAATTTTCTGCATCCCACCTCTCATACGAAGGGTTAGTTACTGAAGGTTCCTTCACCTTACCATTCAAATATCCCATCTTCACTTTACTTGTGATATATAAGGTTGCCGATCGAGACCAAGCTAAATAATTAAGCCCATCCAATTTCACAGTTGTGATTTGGAGTGTAGGGTTGTCATTAGTGGGTATTCTTGGACCCATTACCCTATTAGGTTGGCTTTCAAAGGTCTGAATAACTTCTGACATGAGGTAGACAGCAGTCAACCACCCAAAAACTAAGTCCAAACACAACGGATATGTCCCAACACAACAGATATCACAAGTAAGGTAACCAACGTTCAATATGTAACACTTGCCAGCACACACAGCCCACACACAGCCCACAAACACCTCACACAGCCCACAAACACCTGTTAGACCTCCAAACACAGCCCCAAACAGCAAACAAAGAGGTTTTCCAATGCATACTAGTGAAGGTTACAGCTGGTACAAGGCATATTGCTACAAAAAACCATTGAAACGAAGCAACGAACACCAAAGAGGCTTAGGGACCTTCAAGTCGGCACGCTCTGTTGCAGTTCGACCCATTAAACTCAAACAATCAAGGCCGGAATGGGGTTTTGAAAAAAAAGGCCATTTTCCTGGAAAATGAAAGAAAAATCGAAAAACCCCCTTAAATCATCTCGGATCTGGACGAAAATTCACAGGTCCGTACTGATGTCAGCGTCCGTACGGCTGACGTCAGTAGATGACATAAAGGGGCGATTCAAATGGTGAGGTTTTTGTGCCCTGCTGATGTCAGCGTCCGTACGGCTGACGTCAGTAGATGACGTCAGCAATTGCTAACATCAACAAAATGTGCTTCCTCGACTATCAAGCCCTTTCGCGTACGGTCGATGAGTAGAGGCTTTGATACGAAGTGGATTTGTATAACCAGTGAAGAAAGAAAGAAAGAAAGAGAAGAAAGAAGGAAAAGAGAAGAAAAATATATGGCTGCTATAAAAATAAAAGAGAGAACTTAGGTTTTCTCTCTTATTCATTATCTTTTATACTAATACAAGTACAAAGACAATAATACCCTTCAGCTTATTACAAGTAAATAGAAGCAATATAAGTCACTTTTCCAACAGGTACATCTATGTAAACTTCCTCTTCTAGATTTTCATGGAGGAATGCATTTTTAACATTCAATTGATGAAGAGCCCATCTAAAGTTGGCAGCTAAAGAAAGTAGGACTCGAACAGAATTCATCTTGGCCACAGGCGCAAATGTCTCCTGGTAATCAATGCCATATGTCTGTGTAAAGCCTTTTGCTACCAATCTAGCTTTATACCTTTCCATTGAACCATTAACCTTATGCTTTACTGTGAACACCCATTTGCATCCTACTGTCTTCTTCCCCACAGGTAATTCAACTAAATCCCAAGTTTTATTTTTCTAAAGAGCAGTCATCTCTCCACGCATAGCTTCCTTCCATTTTTTATCACAGAGTGCATCCTGTAAGGTGTTAGGAATAGACACAGAAGACAATTGGGAAGCAAAGGTATGGAAAAATGGAGAAAGACTATGATAGGAGACAAAGTTAGAGATAGGATGTTGAGTATAAGATTTAACTCCTTTACGAAGAGCAATAGGAATATCAGAATCATCAAGAGTAACAGGAGCAGGAGTAGATATGATATTACCTGAGTCCAAGGATGATTGGTTGGCCATAGAGAGGAGAAATGGTCTTTTTCTTCTGTCTCCTTGAATAGACCTGTAATTCCTTGGGAGGAGGATGCTGTTTTTCCAAGCCTTGAGATGGAACAAGAATAGAGTCAGAAGGAGATATAAGAGTAGGAAGTACAGAAGACTTCTCTTCATTACAACTTTCCCCTTGAAGAGAAGTTTGGGGTGAGCAAAAATAGGACACCGATTCAAGAAAGGTGACATCCATAGTGACAAACTTCTTGCGTGAGGGAGGATGATAACACTTATACCCCTTTTGAGTAGGTGAGTAGCCCAAAAAAATGGGCTTCAAAGCTCAAGAATCTAACTTACTACAAGCTTGGACAGAAACATGAATAAAGCAAACACACCCAAAAACACAAGAAGGAATAAGAAAAGTACGAGGGCACGAGGGCAAAGACAACAAATCAATTGGTGCCTTGTGTGCAAGTACTCTAGAAGGCATCCGATTCATTAAATATGTAGTAATGAGTACTGCATCCCCCAGTAGGATTTAGGAACATGTATAGAGAACATCAAAGCCCTAACTAGCTCAAGCAGGTTACGGTTTTTTCTTTCCGCAACACCATTTTGTTGAGGAGTATCCACACAAGAAGTCTGACGGATGATACCATGATCCTAAAAATAGGATTGAAGACCCCCATAAAGATACTTACCTCTATTATCAAAACGAACAATTTTGATTGAGGTATTAAATTAGTTACGTACCATTTTATGGAAAGTCTGAAAACATGAGAAAACATCATTTTTTTCTTTCAACAGATACACCCATGTAGTCTTAGAGAAATCATCAATAAAAGTAACAAACCATCGAAAGCCAGATAATGAAATAATGCGGGAGGGACCCATACATCAGTGTGCACAATAGTAAAAGGTAAGTTACTTCTATTAAAACTAGGTGAAAATGAAGTACGATGATGTTTTGCAAGTTCACACATTTCGCACTTAAATTGAGAAACATTTATTCTAGAAAACAAAGACGAAAAAAGACGTTGAAGCAAAAAAAATGAGGGGTGGCCTAATCTTCTATGCTAGAGCCAAAGCTTATCTTCAGAAGCAGCACATCTCCCAGACTGGTGTGTATGCACAATTCAACCACCATCCTTCTCAATGGGATCCAAAAGGTAAAGACCATCTCTCACACTACCACTGCCAATCATCTTCCTCGTGTCTAGGTCCTAAAAAACACAATGAGAAGGATAAAGGGTTACACTACAATTTAGATCAGCAGTGATGCGGCTAATGGACAAGAGATTGTTAGAAAAATTAAGAATATGTAAAACTAAAGAAAGAGACATATTAGGGTTAATAGAAACAGAACATTTTCCTCAAACAGATAACAAAGAACCATCAGCTACCCTAACCTTATCCCTACTTGAATAAGTGTGGTAATAATGAAACAAGGTAGACAAACTAGTCATATGGTCAGAAGCCCCAGAATTAATAATCGAAGGACGATAAGAGGAATTACAAGATGCACTAAAGGAAGTAGCCAAACTACCTGAGTGGGCTAAAAAAGTAGATGCAGTGGTGGATGTATCCGGTTGAGACACTAGGCGTCTGAGAGACTCAACTTCTGCTCTGGTAAGTGCCACAGACTTAGAATTAGAAGTTCCAAAAGGTAATGAAGTAGGTGGAATAGTATCCACAGCTATAGAATAGTGAGCACGGCACCGAGAGGAACCACCAGTACGGCCCCCCTACTTCCATAGGGTTACCATGGAGCCTCCAGCAAGTTTCCTTGGTATGTCTTGGTCTCTAGCAATGATCACAAAATAACTTATCCTTCTCATCAGAAATAGAATCAACACCTTTTCCTCCATCATAACCGAGTAGAACACCTCTTTGGGTTCGCTGAGAAGCAGTCGTAAGTGCAGAACGCTCCCGGGAGGTAGAGTGAAGCATAGTATTCCTTCTACTCTCCTCATGCTAAACATAAGCATATACACTTCTTAGCGAAGGAAGAGGTTCCTTTCCTAGAATCTGTATACGAATTGGTTCATATTCATCTCTGAGCCCAACGAGAAAATCAAAGATACGCTCCTGCTCAATAAGGCTATTAAACTTCAAGGTGTCAGCCGAACACTCAACTCGAAAATCTTGATAATAATCCAACTCCTGCCACAATGCCCGGAGTTTATGGAAATAAACTGATAAAGGCTTATCATCTTCTATAGTCTCATGAATACGACGCTTCAAGTCATACAACTGGGCTATGTTCCCTACCTTGGAATAAGTTTGTGCAACTGCATCCCAAATCTCCTTTGCCGTTCGTAGAAGCAAGTAGCCATCACTAACCTTTGGTTGCATCGAATGTAAAAGCCAAGACATAACCATAGAGTTTTCTGCATTCCACTTCTCATACGAAGGGTCAGCTATCGAAGGTTCTTTCACCTTACCATTCAAATATCCCATCTTCCCTTTACTCGTGAGATATAAGGTTGCTGAGCGAGACCAGGCTAAATAGTTAGGCCCATCCAATTTCATGGTTGTGATTTGGAGTGTAGGGTTGTCATTAGTGGGTATTCCTGAACCCATTACCCTACTTTGATGGCTTTCAGAGGTTTGAATAACTTCTGACATGAGGTAAACAGCACTCAACCACCCAAAAAACTAAGTCCAAACACAACGGATATGTCCCCAAGCAACAGATACCACAAGTAAGGTTACAACGTTCAATATGGAACACTAGGCAGCACACATAGCCCACAAACACCTCACACAGCCCACAAAACACTTCACACAGCCCATAAACACCTGTTAAACCTCCAAACACAGCCCCAAACAGCAAACAAAGAGGTTTTTTAGTGCATACCAGTTAAGGTTACGGCTGGTACAAGGCATATCTCTATAAAAGACCTTTGAAACGAAGCAACGAACACAAAAGAAGCTTAGGGACCTTCAAGTCGGCACCCTCTGTTGCATTTCGACCCATCAAACTCAAACAACCAAGGCCAGAATGAGGGTTTTGGAAAAAAGAGCTATTTTCCTCGAAAATGAAAGAAAATCGAAAAATCCCCTCAAATCATCTTGAATCTGGACGAAAATTTACAGGCACACTCTCCTAGAAGTGGCGATTCAATGGGTGGGGTTTTTGTGCCCTGCTAATGTCAGCGTCCGTACGGCTGACGTTAGCAACTGCTGACATCAGCAAAAAAGCTTTTCCTCGACTATCAAACCCTTTTTCGCGTACGAATTGACGAGTAGAGGCTCTGATACCAAGTGGATTTGTATAACTTATCAAAGAAGAAAGAAAGAAAGAAAGAGAAGAAAGAAAAAAGAAGAGAGAAATGGCTGCTGTAAAAAAAAGAGAGAACTTAGGTTTTCCCTCTTGTATATTATCTTTTATATTACTACAAGTACAAAGACAATAGTACCCTTCAGCTTATTACAAGTAAAATAAGAGAAATATAGAATACTTTTCAACATCAACCACCCAAACAAAGTCCAAACACACCAAATATGGCCCAAGCAATAGATGGTCAATAGGTAGCACACACAGCCCACAAATAGTCAATAGGCAGCACACACAGCCCACAAAAAACTCCAGCTAGACCTTCAAACACAGCCACAAAAAAAAGGAATAGGTTTCTATGGCATACCAGGAGGGTTCACGGCTATTACAAGGGAAATCTCAACAAAAAACCAATGAAATGGAGCGACGAACACCAAAGGGGCTTAAGAAACTCCAAATTGGCGCCCTCTGCATCAGTTTGATCCATCAAACTCGAACACGTGGCTGGATTGAGGGTTTTGGAAAAAACCACCATTTTTCTGGAAAATCAAAGGAAAAATCGTAAAACCCCTTAAATGATCTCGGATCTGGATGAAACTTCACAGGCAGATTCCCCTTGAATAGACGAGTGGATTGGTAGGGTTTTTTCTCCTTGTTGATGTCAGCATCCGTACGGCTGACATTAGCAGATGACGTCAGCAAATGCTGACATCAGCAGAATGCTCTCCTTTGACTTGTCAAACCCTTCACGCATATGGATCGATGAGTAGAGGCTCTGATACCAAGTGGATTTGTATAACTAATCAAAGAAGGAAGAAAGAAAGAAAGAAAGAGAAGAAAGGAAGAAAGAGAAAGAGAAGAGAAATGGTTGCTGTAAAAAGAAAGAGAGAACTTAGGTTTTTCCCTCTTGTATATTATCTTTTATACTAGTACAAGTACAAAGACAATAGCACCCTTCAGCTTATTACAAGTAAATAAGAACAATATAGAATACTTTTCAACAGACATATATATAATTTTTCATTAACGCTTCCTACACACCCCAAACTTTTGACTCTTTTATGTTCCCACGCTTCCTCGCCCCCGCTCCCACTTCATGCTTCTAAGGGTTTTAGAATAATTTAAGGATAGGGCTATTTCCACAACCCTTATGCCTTATTTTCACACACTTTCCATTATCATTACTCATAGAGGGGTGTGGAATTGTGGATTTATCATAAAAGGTTGTGGAAATAGATCCATCCTAATTTAATCAAGTTCAGGGCAAGGTCAAGTTGTAATCCACACCCAAGTCAAATTTGAGTTTGGTCGGTTAGTTTTATGCAATTTCATTTTTATTTTGATATTTATAAGTTTATTTATATATATAATTTACAAAAATAGGTACATGTAATCGGGTTAGTTGGGGAACCCAACCCGCCTTGCGCCACATGGCAAATATGTAAACTAAATAGAGTTGGGTTTGGGATGTGATTTTCAAATCCAATTCAGGTTTGCGGTGGGGTATATTAGTTAGGTCAAGGTAAGGCTGCCCCACCAAATCACACCCCATTGCCATCTCTAAATCGACCTTAAAAGGAATAAACATGGTTTCCTCTCTTTGGCTGAAATGCCAACTTTCTTTCCTTTGAACTAGAGTGGAAAAAAAAACCTCTTCTCTATTACAATGTGATTCACTCTGTGCTCTTTCTTGTAGTCCCCTCCTTGTTTGCCAAATTTATCATCATATGAAAGTTCAATTGCCTTGGGATCACTGCGACTGGGAAAATATACGGAGGTGATTTTCCTGTATTTTTTCTGAAATAGGATGAATTCGATATTCTTGGATATTACATATTATATAATTAGTAAATGGTTTTTCTCCTGCAGTGGTTTAATGATGTACAGTCAACTGATATCTCTGATAAGTGTGATGATGTTCTTAGTTTGTTGTCAAAAACCCACAGGTGCAAAGTAAGTCCATCCATTTTATTATATGCTTCAGTATTGTTTATTCAAGTTGTGATTATTTCTTTTTAAAATATTTCTTATTTTTTGCGTCAATCTCAGTTAATACATTCATTCTATTCTGAGATACAACTCTTTTCACATGTCATTGTTCAAGATCATAGAGATTGTGATACCTGAGCTGCATGAGATGCGCACTTCTCATCTTGTTTCGATTGGTTCTGAAGCACTATGCAAGCTAAATCCATATTGTGGGGATGGGTATGTTCCTTTAGCCTCACATAAGTACATTAGCATGTAGTTCTATTGTCTGCTATACGTGTGTGATCCGTATAACTATTAGAATAAAAGCTTAGAAATGATTTTGTTATATCAACTTCAAGGATCATAATCTAACTTGAATTTATACTGATTTACTTTCCTTTCTCTCCTCGAACAGGAATGGTATGAAATTGACATATGAGACTCGTGGTAATCTGGTTCTTTTTGGTTCATTTACTGCGACGGATTATTATGCTGCCCAATGTCTTAGGTGAGGCTAAATAATATCAACATGTCAAGAATTTTGCTTACGGACATATGGTTATACATATGTAATTATGTATGTGTGGATGCATGCGTGTCTCTGTGTGTGTGTGTGTACATGTTTATCATGTTTGCAACTGAAGATTCTGACAACCAAGTAAAGTTTTGATGCATTCCATAGAATTATAAATCATGAACAGAACTTTAAAAGCTTATGGAAGACCCTTAAAGTTAATGATGTTCCCTTATAAGAGGAGTTGGCATTTCTCTTCGTTAGGATGTTTGCAATTTTCGAGTTCTCAGCGGTAGAATATCTACTCCACCGTCGATTTTTAAATCTAAAAAATGTTTGCCCATTCTCTTCCTGTTTTGAGGGGACTTTTAGAAGAATGCTGGATCTAAAAGCTATCAAACTAACAGAAGATGTGGCCTTTAAATGGAGAGGGTCAGCAGATCAGGATTCATAAAGCCAACCCCAAGAACATGTTGTTTAATGATCATAAAAGATTCTGAAGCTTATCCGAGATACAAATCTCCTATTACCAGTAATCTGGGCTTTTAACATGCCCACTTGTCTCAGTTTTAATTCTAAATTTAAATTTATTGGATAATAATTTGTGTACTTATGAAATTTGAATTGGCATATGAATAAGCGGTTTTGTTTTTTCTCTCCTTTCGTTTTTTTCTTCTTTTTTTTTTTTGGTTTTCTTCTGATATCTTTGAATTTTTTATTTTGACGTTATAAATATATTCCTGAATGTTAATTATTGGCACCATCCTTGATTAATCAATTTCTGATTCATGTCTAATGGATTGGAAGTTAGATTTCTCAACTTTGTTTTTTCATCCCTGTCCTGGGAAAGTGGTTGCATTTGATAATTAGTTGTCATCAAGGATTTAAATATCGTTATGGACAGAGATATTGAGGGTCCAAAAAACACTGAAATATCAATAGTTTTTTTGGAAAACTAACTGAAATTACTAATAAAATGTGGAAATTTTTTCAATGAAACTTTAGTATAGAAAATAATGGATCATTTAGAGTCATAATATCATTGAAAAAAAATGCATATATAAAAGGTATGCAGTGTGTAGGGTGAAAACAGTGCCCAGTTGCCCACTGCTGAGAAACTTGACAATAACGGTTACTAAAGAGTAAAAAGATTAGAGACCAAAATACCAGGGATCAAAAGATAAAGTCTCAAAAAATCATTTTCATATGTTTGTTTAGGTGAAGAAGAATGAGTACCATCAGGTTGAAATTGCTGAATACTTAGATAGGATGGCTTGCTTCGCTATTAAAACTTTGAATGTAGAGCTTCTTATGCCATTGGAGGGCTGCAGATCCTCCTCAAAGAAGAACGCTAATGTCTTGAAAATTCTTTGCTCCAGGGATTTTGCTTGCTCAAGATATTGAGTTGATAGTGTCAGTTTGTTAAATTTCTTGACCGATATTCAGTTAAAAAGAGATTGCTTGACGATTTATATCTTGTGTAACAATGTTTACTTTGC
Organism: Liquidambar formosana; assembly: GCA_039720395.1. NCBI lineage: Eukaryota > Viridiplantae > Streptophyta > Magnoliopsida > Saxifragales > Altingiaceae > Liquidambar > Liquidambar formosana. The sequence goes on from CM077823.1 coordinate 28,146,298, forward strand.
CTGAATGAATTGTTCTCTTCAAAAAGGTCAAATTTGATTTCTAAAAGCTAGGAGTGTCTTTTCTCCACTTTGTGCTTGGTGCTATCATGGACCCCGCCCCCCCCCAAAAAAATTTGTTAATTGTCAACGGAAGATGACAAATAAATTCTCTTACCCCTAATCTGGCACAAATTATTTTTTAAAAAGTGTATATATTTTTTACATACTAGAAATGCCATTCCACTGCTCTCCATTCTCCATTACACCTCCGTCTTTTCCCAAAATTGTCCGGTTAACCATTTGAATTCTACCTCCCTCGTAGCCATAAACCCCATCATCTAATAACAATTACCATACTACCTGAACCTTTGTTGTCTTCATACTGTCTTCAATCAACATCAATCCCCATCTCAATCATCACCCACCTATGTATGGCTCTATCTCTCTCCAAGATTCCCAATTACCATCATTACTACATGCAAATCTCATCACTGCCATTTGTTTGGCCATTGCTGGCGCCAGGATCATTACTGTTTGAAACCTGCATCTACTGTTCATCACTACACAAACCACCATCATTTTGATTGAATTTTCAACATGGCACACTGGTACCAAAGGTGGCCCAATTGCTTCACCACCTCCATCTACTGTTCATCATCAATCAAACAACCACCATTCTGTTTGAATTTTTCAATGTGGTGCACCATGCAATGGGAGCCTCACTGGTTGTAGAGATCCAACTGTCTCAACTTTAACATGTTTTCTGGCAATGACTGCTGTTGGTGATTGGACATTGGTTCCGTCATGGTGAAGACTGTGATTGGTGATTGCACTTTTGGTTTGGACCTTTTCTTCTTCTTATTTTGGCAAGGTTTCCAGATCTCTCACATATCACAATTAGAATGTTAAGGTGCTTTTGGGATTTGTAGATGGTGTTGACGTTGGTAGGAATGAGAAGTTTGGCACTTCTCTACATGATGGCAGTGGATGAGTGAGAAGTAGGAGGGGGGGTAAGATTTGGATTCTGGTTTCATGGTTCTCTTTGGATAATCCTTTTTTTTTTTTTTCTTTAAATCATTGAGGAAATGAAGTGGGGTTATATAATTGGGAAGAGGTATGTGTGATGAGCACTAGACCTTAAAGAGCATGCTTAAGTTAAGGAGACAACAACCTCTTAACCAAGGTTTTAAAAAACATGCCTCGGATGCGCCCGGGGTGCGTCTTAGGACAATTTTGAAGGTAAAGCACCCCAGGGCGTTAAAAATTAGGCACAACACTTGCTAGACGCATGCCCTACGCATGAAAAGCATGCCCCATAGTATTTTTTTTTTTAAAAAAACACGTTTTTTTGCGCCCTTATAATGAGGTGTATGCCCACGAGAACATAATCCCTAATAATCTTTAACACTAAAATGCTGTGTTTTTTGGTTTCATTCATTAGGCATTTTAGCCCTAGCCCCTTGCACTGCTCTTGGAAACCAAAGAAAGAAGAAACTGACAGCAACGAGAAGAAAGTAGCAGACGGAGATGAGGAGAATAGAGGAGGAGAAGAGATTGAAGACAAAGAAGACAGAGAAAATGTACCTGCTTGACATAAGATGACGATGATCGACAAGCTAGACTTGAGAATAGAAGGGTCACGATGGCCGTTGGCCTTGGTCGTTACCACCGATGCGATGAAGGCTGGCAATGAGGCTTTGTAATGAAGCGATTCAATTTACAACCCTAACCCCCTTCTGTTCGATACTTTCTAAACCACCGATTTTTTTTTAAGCCTCTGGCTTATGTTTTTTATTTTCTATGCTTTTTTATTTTTGTTCCTTTTTTGCCTTGGATTTGTCTTTATGCTTATGCTGTGAGGCTGGTGTTGACTAACGGTCGTTTGACTGAGGCTTTCTTCCTCTCTCTTTCTTTTTTTTTTTTTATAAATATATTCATAAATAGACCTGCTTTCTTTTTAATTGCCTCTAGTTTATGTGTATATATATTTTAATAAATAGATTGGACTTGTTATATGATATTATTTCACAATTTTATATTTATAAAAATATATATAAATAAAAAAACTCTCGGGGCTTACGCCCCACGTTTTGGGGCTTACGCCTTGCCCCATAGGAAGGAAAATGCCCCACCTTACGCCCACGCCTTTTAAAACATTGCTTAACCAGTTATTGAGGAAAACAAGAAGAATAAGAAGACCTACACTGTCCCTCCATTAGTATTCACCATAACTACAGTAACCTTGGTGGGTAGAAATTTAAGGGTATGGTAGTCTTTTTATCAACTTAACCTTGGAAAGATGTCTACAACTTCCGTTGGAATTGATAGACAGTTAATGGTTTATCAACTTAACAACACTTAAGGGTAGAGTTGACATTTAAAAATTTTATTTTTATTTTTATTTTTTTGGGTAAGTGACATTTAAAATTGATGGACATTTAATAGAAGGGAAGTTCGGTGATAGTTTAAAGGACCAGATGGTCAGCGTTTTTTTTTTCTTTTTTTTTTTTTTCACCTTGATCTCTTTAATTTTCAGAAATCTCGTGGAGGTAAGTTTTATTTTTCCTATTTTGCTAGAATCTTGTTTTTTGAATGATACTCTACATCCAATTTAAGCATGTGCCCAATTTCAATGCGCAACTATTCTAGAATATATTTGACTTAGCAAGTTAGTAGTTATTGTTATGCACATCTGTAAAACATAAAAAATCCTTGGAAAAAAATTTGGTATAGTTTCTCAATAGTTCAATTATTGAAAGGTATGATTTTACCTAGTCAGAAAAAAAATATGACATTATTAGTACTGTGCACTTTTTTCAGTATTGTTTTGATTTGATGCAGGCGAAGGGCAATGTATTACCACTTGGAAATTTTCAAGAAGGTTGATATCATAGTGACCCCAACAACTGGGTATGAATAGTTCAACCGTTAGTGGAGTTATGGAAATAATCTCAACTGAAGTTAAATTTACTTGCATTTGGACCCTGTTTTTTCCATTATATGGTAGTCATTTTCTGGTTATCTATTATTTTCTTTTCTATTCTATAATTTTTTTTTTTTGGGCGGGGGGGGGGGGGGGGTGGTTGGGTTTTGGGTTCGTGGGCTAGTTTAACTACTCACTCACTACAGCACTACCACTTTATTTATTGTGTATTGTCATGAATAACTTTGTATGATAATCTCACCTTTGGACACCTATAACCATGATCTAAGGTCCTTTCTTTTGCATAACAGAATGACAGCACCCATAATACCTCCAAGTGCCCTTAAATTTGGCGAGTCAGATACACAGGTTACAGGTCAGTTGGTTTACATTCTCAACTTGCATTTTCAGTCAAGAAACTTACATTTTCTATTTTTCAATCTTGTCACAAGAAATTGACTTTTTAATCATCTGTTAACTAATAAAATAAATGAGTGTCAGAATGGTATACATGTAATCCCACTTGGGATTTCTTTATGGAGATATCTTGTGTTATCAATAGACAAGTAGGTTCCTAGCTGAAACCCACCTCTGATACTAGGGTGGTGGTTTTTATTCTTTATGGAGATATCTTGTGTCAGAATGGCATATGCAATCACCTGTTAACTAATAAAATAAACTTATTGAATCCCACTTCATAGTTGCCATAGTAATCTCTTCTATTGCAGGTACTAACTTTCCTTTGTTCTAAATTTCAATTATAAATCAAAGCATGCCATATGCACAAAGCAAGGCATCTTATATTATTAATTTTCACAAGTAGGAAGGAAACAAGATTTATGAAAGTTGATTTGAACTCAAATGTACGAAATGGAAAAATGGCTTCAACTGTGTGGATTAGGGATGGCAATGGGCCACTTAAACAAGGTATCCCAGCCCGGCGGGGATAGGGTTGGGATTGTTTTAAAGAGAATAGGGGCGGGATTGGTATTTTATAAAAAATCCCGCGGGGTTACGGGCGGGTTTGGGTTCCCGCCCCGCCCCGCCCCGCCCCAGATATATATATATATATATTTATATATAAATTTATATGTTGTGTTTGCCAAACTAGTCTTCCATCATTTCATATAAGTGTTTTTTTTCTTCTTCTTTTTACTCATTAGGTTCTTGTGTTATTAGTTCCCTTAGCTCAGTTTTTTTTTTTTAATATTTTGATTGAGGTCAAAAGATGTTAGTGTCTTTAAGAGGATGGAAACCTCTCAAGTATTCACTTTTTAAGCATATTTAAACAGGTGCATTAGTTGAATTGTCATAGGTTGGTAGCTAAATGGAAAATTAATGCCTTACTCGTTTAGGGTTTGGGTGGGGAATGGGTTTAGGGATTTTTTTACAATGCCGGGGTTGGGATAGGGGGGTCCCATCCCAAACCCACCTCATTGCCATCCCTAGTGTGGATGAGTTGGAAATTTTTTATGGATGGTGCTTCTTTTTTTAATAGGGGAAAAAAAAACCAACAGTGACAGAGATGGAACAGTAAGGTGCTTTCCATACAAAACCAATTGACCACCATCGCAGTTGGGTCAACAACGGTATGATACCTTATTTCTCTTTGACCATGGCAAGCAAAAGCATGCATGCACGTACGTACACACATATGCACACACACAAAGGAAGACTTTGTTAAGTTTCCAACCTAAAAGCCTAAGCTTTTAGGTGGAGGGCCTAAACAAGTATATTAAGCCATATTAACTTTTTATTTTTTAAACAATGTAGGATATAGGACTTCTGAACATTCCCTCTCACGTGCAGGCCTAACAAGACAACAATGGGCTTGTCACGTGGGTAACAACAACGAGCTCATGAACAAAATAGGCCCAATAACAACAACAATAACAGGCTCATAAATGAGACGACCCAAGAATGACATGCTTTGATACCATGTTAAGTTATGAGATTTATTATGCGTCAATATGGGGTATTCTTGTTTTTATATTTCTTTTATTATATAATAAGAGTTTAGGGTATTAGGGTTAATTAATTAGAACCCTAAGACCATGTTTTACAACATGGTATCAAAGCCATGAGAGAAGCCGTAGGAGTCGATCTGCTCTGACAACCCACGGCGACCCACATCGACCACTGGCGAACCTTTGTCCGAAGACATCGACCATCGGCGACTTCTATTTAAACAACTAGCAAACCTAGACGACCCATGTACCGCTACTGTTAGCTTCTCTAACGAATGGCGAAGCTTTTCTTCACTCCGACGACCTATGTTAACCATCGGCGAAGCTTCTTTTCCTTTCGATGACCCATGCTGACCACCAGTGAGCCTACCCAGACAGTTTCCGTTGTCGGAGGGTCTACCCAAACAGTTTCCACTGCTGTTTGCTCCAGCCATCCCTTCGAATCCTCACCAGACAAGTTTCTCGTGGTCTAAAACATTTTCGCTCTTCTTGCCTCGATTCTCTTTTGTTAGGGACTCCTACAACTGAACCTCAACAGTTGACGACCTACATCAGACCCTAGGTGTTGATATACCTTCCCATGGTGCTGTTGGTAGCCTAGGGCTTCATCCTTGATCCTACTTTCTTGGATTTGTGATGGCTGGCCTATGTGATAAGATGTGTGATTGTGATGATGGCAACCCCCGTGGACTCATTTTTTGCAATATGAAGTCCTTGAGCCACCTTTATTGAGATTTGCTATTGTTGCGTTGAATGTTTTGCCTACTTTTGTTTTTAGGCAAGCATCTTTTAGTCGGATAACCTTATTGTGTTATGGAATCTAAGGAGAACTTAACCCCAAGTTTTCTGTTATCTCCAGATGTGCTCCCTATCACAACCATCTGGTTGAATGGTAATAATTATGGGCATTGGGCGCAAGCTATTGAGGTGTTTTTTCTTGGACGGAAGAAATTTAAGTTTTTAATTGATGATCCCGGCGACTACTGATAAGTCCTATGCTGATTGGAGGGCAGAAGATGCCCAGATTCGTAGTAGCTTATGGAACAGTATGGAACCTAACATTAGTTGCAGTCTTATTTTTCTTTCTATAGCAAAACTTGTTTGGGAACATGCCTAAGAATTGTACTCCGATGCCAATAACCTTTCTCGGATTTACAATCTTCATCAGGATTATTTTTCTCTTAGTTTGGATGATCGGTCTTTAGCAGAGTATTATGCTCGGTTTAAAACTATTTGTGAGGAGCTTAATCTATATCAACCTATCTCTACTGATGCTAGAGTTATGTAGTGACAGCGCGAGTGTATGCATGTCGCTCGCTTTCTATATAGTTTGCTATCTTCATTTGATTCAGTTAAATCCCAAACATTGGGTAGCGGGGATCTTCCTTCTTTGAGTGAGGTTTTTAGTCATCTTCGACAAGCCTTTTTATCTAGTTCGATTATCTCTTCAGGTGTTCCTTCTATTGAGAAATTTTCTTTGGCTACTAGCACTACGAGGACAGTGGTAATTTTCATGGCTCATTTAGAGGTGGTCGTGGAAGCCGAGGTCGTAGTAGGGTCCATGGCCGTGGTAGAGGTCGTGGTCCTCGGAACTGTACTCATTGTGGTGGTGATAACCACACAGTTGATTTCTGTTTTAAGCTCTATAGCAGACCTTCAGCTTCAACTAATTAGGTTGTGTTTCATGACGATAGTGATTTTTAGGCTAATGCTCTTCTTCTTATAGCTACTCCATCTATTTAGACTAGTTCTTCTATTGCTCCTACCTCTCGCATTATCTCTATTCTTGAGGATAAGTATCGCGGCCTATTGTCCACACAGCCTATTACTGCTACCTCCTCCATTGCTACTCTAGCCTAGACAGGTAATCCTATAGCTTTCCTCGCTACTCGTAGTTTATGGGTCATCGACTCTGGCGCTACAAATCATATGATAGGTATATTGTCTCATCTGCATTACTCTGTTTCGTTACTCAGTGTCACTTTAACAGATGGTTCAACTTCACCCATCTCTAGATTGGGCAATGCTAATCTTTCATCATACTTCTTCTCACCTCTATTTTGTTTGTTCCTTAATGTCCTTTTAGTCTTATGCCTGTTAGCAGGATTACTAAGTCTTTGAATTGTTTTGTGACATTCTTTCCCACTCATTGTGTATTTCAGGATCTGAGAAGATGATTGGTGGCGGGCGTGAGTCCAGTGGCCTTTATTATTTTCACCTTGAGAGTTCCCTATCTTTGGTTGCTTTTCAATCATCCGTCTCGGTGATGGAGCATCACTGCCGCCTAGGACATCCCTCTCTCCAGAATCTCAAGTTGTTGGTGCCTAAGTGTCATTAAATTGAGTCTCTGTCTTGTGAAGCATGTCAATTTATTAAGCACCATCGTGTGCCCTTTGTGTCTAGGTTAGAGAGTCGGGTTTCTTGCCCATTTCATTTAGTCCATTCAGATGTTTGGGTCCCAATCGTGTCAAATCTTATTTAGGATTTAGGTATTTTGTTATTTTTGTGGATGGTTTTTCTAGAATAATTGATCTTTATCTTATAAAGGAATGTTCCAAATTGTCTGCTATTTGTCAAGCATTTTATAATGAAATAAAGACTCAATTTGATGTTTCCATTTGTGTTTGAGTCTACATTATCTGATAATGCAAAGGAGTATTTTGAGTCTACATTATCTACTTTTTTTGTTTAGCATGGCATTATTCATCAAACTTCCTGCAATTACACTCCTCAACAGAATAGGGTTGCTGAACTTAAAATGCAGCATTTATTAGAGACTACTCGGGCATTATTATTTCAGATGCATGTTCCTAAGCTCTATTGGAGTGATGCTATTCTTACATCCTGCTACCTTAACAATCACATGCCTTCTACTGTCCTTGCTCGACAGACCCCTTATGCTACTCTGTTCCCTGGAGTCACTCCCTTTTCTTTGTCTCCCAAAGTATTTGGCTGTGTGTTTTATCTATGTATTAAGTCCGGGGGTGATAAACTTGATCCCAGATCCATTTGATGCGTCTTTCTTAGCTATTCTTGAACCCGAAAGAGAAGGGATACAGGTGTTATTCTCCCTTGTTGAAACGTCATTTTGTGTGAGCTGATGTTATGTTTCTTGAGTTTGTTCCTTATTTTCCCCCTTCCCCTGATGTTCTGTTGATTTTTGTCCTCCATGTCTTCCTACCTTGCTTCCTCCTCCAACTGTTCAGTCTCCTCCTATTCTGAAACCATTGCAGGTTTATACTCGGCGGTGAGTCCAGCAGACTGGTCCTTCATTGACCCCGTCATGGACTTCTCCTCCTTGTTTAGAGATCCACCCGTTCCTTCGGCTCCTATAGCTTCATAACCTACCTCTAATACAGATTCTTTGCCTAATGCTTTATGTAAAGGTACACGTTTTTGTACTCTTCATCCCATATCTAATTTTGTCTCTTACACCCATGTTTCTTCTTCTCTTCGTGATTTTGTTACATCTTTATCAAATACCTCTCTTCCAAAGTCTGTTCAGGAGCTTTGTCTTTACCTGGTTGGAGAACAGCTATGGATGATGAAATGTTTGCTCTTCATCATAATCAAACATGGGAACTTGTGCTGCTGCCTCCTGGGAAATCACTTGTCGGTTGTCGTTGGGTGTATACAATTAAGTACTTGCCTGATGGATCTATAGAGCGCTTCAAGGCTTGGCTAGTGGCTAAAGGCTACACCCAGACTTATGGTGTGGATTATGCTGAGACATTTTCCCTAGTGGCCAAAATATCTTCTGTTCGTATCTTGATTTCTCTCGCCTCTTGCTTTGGTTGGCCTCTTTTTCAATTGGATATCAAAAATGCCTTCGCACATGGGGATCTTTAGGAAGAGGTTTATATGGAGCAACCACCTGGGTTTGTTGCTCAGAGGGAGTTTGGGAAAGTGTGTAGACTTCGTAAGGCGATTTATGGCCTAAAGCAATCTCCAAGAGCATGGTTTGGCAAGTTCAATGAGACTATTTTACAGTTTGGGATGCGTCGTTGTCAATTTGATCATTCTGTGTTCTCTTTCACTTCTGAGCGAGGAAAGATTTTATTAGTGGTCTATGCGGATGATATCATTATTACTGGGAATGATTAATTAGGCATTAATAATTTGAAGGCCTTTCTACAAACTCAATTTCAAACCAAAGACTTGGGGAACTTACGTTACTTCTTGGGTATTGAGGTAGCCCGCTCCAAGGAAGGTATTAGTCTCTCACAGAAAAATTACGTATTGGATATTCTTGAGGAGACTGGTTTGTTGGGGACAAAGCCTGTAGAAACACCTATGGATCCAAATGTGAAGTTGCATACTGATTATGGGGAATTATTGCCAGATCTGGAGAGATAGCGGGGTTTAGTAGGTAAATTTAATTACCCTACTATCACTCGTCCGAATATTTCATTTGTTGTTAGTGTGGTCAGTCATTCATAACAACTCCACGTGTTCCGCATTGAGAGCTAGTGATCAAAGTAGTGCGGTACCTAAAGAGTAATCCTAGCCGTGGTCTCTTATATAAATCTAGTGGTCATTTAATGGTAGAAGGATTTACTGATTCTAATTGGGTTGGTTCTCCATCTGATCGGAGGTCTACAACGGGATATTGCACTTTTTTGGGTGGTAATTTGATTACATGGAAAAGTAAGAAACAAAGTGTAGTTGCCAGGTCTAGTGCTGAAGCCAAATATCAAGCTATGGCCCATACATCCTGTGAAATGTCATGGATTAAGCATTTCTTGGGAGAAATGGGATTTGAGATTCCTTTACTTATGAAGATGTATTGTGATAATCAGGCTGCTATTCATATCACCTCAAATCTTGTATTTCATAAGAGAACTAAGCATATTGAGGTGGATTGTCATCTTGTTCGTGAGAAGGTGGAGAATGGCCTAACAGTGACTCCTTATGTTTCCACCCAAGATTAGCTTACAGACTTGTTTACTAAGCCTCTGTCTAAGGCTCACTTGAACTTATTGTGTTGCAAGTTGAGGTTATATGATATATACTCTCTAACTTGAGGGGGAGTGTTATGAGATGTATTATGGGTCAATATGGGGGTATTCTTGTCTTTATATTTCTTTCATTATATAATAAGAGTTTAGGGTATTAGGGTTAATTAATTAGAACCCTAAGACCATGTTTTACAACAGACTTGAAGCTGTTTTTTTTTTTTTTTTTTTTTTTTTTTCCTGGGAATTATCTGTAGTTAATCCTATTTTAGTTTTTTGTCAAACCCTCCTTTGTGGCATTGTTCACCTCCTAAGAGATAGTTGTTTTTATTTATTTATTTATTTATGAGGTAAGTGATTGTATTAGATGAAAAGGGGCTAAGCCCAAGTACATAAGGAATATACAAGAACTAGCCAAGCAAAAGAATCCCAAGCTAGAGCTTAAGGGAATCAATAAAATGCAAAATAGAGAGTTTTCTCTCAGTAGAATAAGCACAAAACCACCAAAAGAGAGTCTTCACCAAAGAGGACATAAGGGCAATAGAAGAAGCTTCGGTCTCTTCAAAAGTTCTCAAATTTGTCTCCTTCCATAAGCACTAAAAAAGGGCGTGAGGCACCATTCTCCACACAATCTTTGAATTCTTGCGAACCATCTTGGAAGACCAACCCAAATGAAGGTCAAAGTGTTGGAAGGCAAGACCCAATGAATCCCAAAAATATTAAAGCTAAGGGCCCAAAGATTCCAAGCCATACAACAATGGATGAAAAGGTGATCCACCGTTTCCGCCACTTCCACACAAAGTATGGTAATATGGTAATATCCTCATTGCTACAATGCAAAATTGGAGGGCCACCATCAAGAACATCTGAAAAGGATGTGGAATACTTATGTGATCTCCTCAGAAAATGATAAACCATTGTGGTCGACCATGCAAATTCAACGAGTCTCCTTTGTGTGGAAAGGCCTGGATGGTTTTAGGAACCAGTTGTCTGCCATAGTCTTTTTTTTTTTTTTTCATTTGCTTTCTTTGTCATTGTTTTTTTGTTGCCATTCTGGAATTCTGTATACCTCATTAGTCATGTCTACAGGGTTTTTCCCAATTTATTCCACGTAAACATTTGTGTGGCAAGGACGATTAGAATACTTCGCTTCAAATTTATCCCAATTATTATCATAAATGAGATGCTACCTGACCACCTTTGCCACCTCTATCTTTATCACTTCCACCTCTACTCATCACTAAAGCTCAAGTTGATTGCATGTGAACAGGTGTTGAAACACCTTGCTGAGCATGGCAATACACCTAGTCTCTTCACTCTAAATTTAAGCATACACAATGTTTAATAGGGAATAGGTTCCTTGCCAAGGACTGATAAAATTGCCCCCCCAAAAATTGCAAATGTGTAGAGAAAAATGGTAATAATCTTGACAGAGGAGGGTGACTCAAATTGATTAGCTTGTAGGTGTCAATTACCGTACAGATATTGATATTTGCATCTGTACAGCCAATGACAGCAAGACTATGGCCCGCCCTTTGCTTTGATCTCTTACTGCATTGGGCTTAAATCTTCAATCGTTTGTCTCAATTACCATGTTTTGTTATGTGGCGATGTAAATTATAGGCTTTGTAGAAAAGAACATGAAGAGGAAGTAGAGAAAGAGAAGTGGAGAGTCCATCGTATCGATTGGGTTTTTTCCCCAACTTTGGGATACTTGTATCGACTGTCTGTTGCCACTACTTTGTTTTGTGTAAGTAGTACAAACTGCAAAACTGCTCCTATATGAATTAATTCTTTCAACAGGGTTAGCTCCACCAAGTCAAAATATATTTACACTTTGTCTAGGATGATTCAGTTATTAAGGTCATCACAGATCCATGCGATATGTGCTGTAGACTCACTTTTACATCTGGCAAAAGAATGCTCTATAAGAAGCTGATGAATTGGTCAGTGCTACACTACAGTGCTACCTATACTATAATGCTTAAAGGTGGGAAAATTAATTCAAATAGCAACGAATCCCAAGTTTCCTAGAGAAACTACTAGAAAATAAGTCTCCTAAAATTCAGAAAATAAAAAGCTAATGTCATCTTTTTTTTCTCATTCATTAAGTGACAAGTTTTTTTCACAATGCTCTCATTCCTTACAAATTGAAGAAACCAAAAGAACATGTTGATATGAAAGGAACAGTTTACGCAAGGTCTGGAAACGTGACATATGAAGGAATTCTCTTAAAGATGCAGAAACTCACTGACTGATTACTAAGTCGTCACAGTAATGTTAGAAGCATTAACAGAGTCCTCACGTTATTAATGTTAGAAGCATTAACAGACTTATTAAACCTAAAATGCTCGTAAATTCTTAGAAGAGGTAAATTTTCAAATCATATCCTTGCGTCTTAATATATTTCCCCCAGAATTACGGTTCAACTGGTTATACGTCTGTTAATGCATTTCATTGTAGACTATTAAGTAATTGACTATTATTTTGTAGTTAAGTGGTTTGGAAATTATATTTCAACTGCATCCAAGTTATTCAAACTGAAGTACTTGATGCTTGTTTCTTTCTAAACATTTTCCTGAATATATACAATATTTAGAATTGTAAATGGGATTTATCCTGTTGTGAGGTCTTGAAGTCCTGGTGTTGTTGTTATTTGTAAGGCTCTTGACTCTTCTTATAAAGTAAAAGAATTTGTATCCATGGTATTTAAATTTTGCTTAATGGATGGCTGTTCTTTTTAAAGCAAAAGAATTTTTATCCTTAGTATTTAAATTAAGCATAATGCATGGGTGTCATGGAAACTAAAGCGCATGGTTTCTCTATGAATTCCTCAACTCTGAAAGTATACTGCATCTGCATCTACTTTCTCCGTGTTATTTGTGAAGTTTGTCTCCTTCAATTTTTATTGATCTAATCCAGAACTTTTATAGCTTTTCATTACTTTTATAGCTTCTATTGTCTTCTTGACTCTGTATATGCATGCATCCTTTTTCTTTCAGGTTATCTCATGCGGTTCATTGTAGCAGCAAATCTTCTTGGACTTCCTGCCATTTCTGTCCCTGTGAGTCATACCATTTCTTTTTGTTCGAATCATACTAAAAGGTATTCTGCATGGTTATGTTATATCCAACTGCTGATATTTCAGTTCTTCAAGCATTTTTAGTGCATATAAACTGAACCAAAGGGGGTTCCACCTTCATTTTAACAACTGAACAATTCCCCATTTGTTCCTACTATATTGTCTTGTGATCAAATGTTACCAAGACTGACTCCCCTCAATCATTCCTTAGCACATTTCATAATGAACTTGGCAGAAGTTAATATCAAAAGTAGAAATAGACAGAGTGAATACTCTTGATTTTTTATTTTTTATTTTTTATTTTTTATTCTATTGCTGTTCTTGAGTTGATCATATATGCTGGGGGAATAAATATGGTCAAGATTTCATTTTTATAGTATATATATCTAAAAATTGTTTAGCTTGAATTGAAGAAGTCCTACTTCCCAAGCTTAGAATACTGTCCAAACTTGTGACATTTATGTTATTCTTATATCACACAATAAGAATTCTGACTGGAAAATTCACTAAGAATTTTTATCAGGGCAAGGGACTGCATGTTCTGTCTTGTTTTTCCATTGGTGTACTGTTGTTTCTTTCCTCATAGAAAACCCACTTTTGCATTAGTTAGTGATAATGTGGAAATTGTATTTCTTAGTTCTACTTTTGTAATCATGAAGATATTTCCTACCAAGTTTAGTGCTTGTACTAGTAATACTTCAATTGGAGGTATCTGGCTGGTGCCTCATAAATTTCGCTGTTTTGACATCTCTAGAACACTTGTGATTTCATTACATCATCAGGTGTAATAATTGAGTATAATTATTTCTCATAAAAATTCAGGACTAAAATAAGGCTCTTTGATGTTCCAAGGGCACCCTCACATTTAAGTATTCTGCTGGCTATTTAGTCATCCTTTCATTTGTTTTTACTAACATATTCAATTTTCAGGTCGGTTATGATAAACAAGGACTTCCAATAGGTTTACAGCTAATAGGCCGCCCATGGGGAGAAGCTTCAATTTTGCGTTTGGCTTCTGCAATAGAGGTACTAAATCTTACTTAAAAACGGCAAATGAGAGGAGCTCAATGTACTATGTGCCTCAATAAATTATTGATAATATAGAAGTGCATTACAAACATAAAACCTGTTTCATTTTCAGGAACTCTGTGCAACATCAAAGAAGAGGCCTGCGTCATTTTATGATATATTAAAGGTGAAGTAAGAAGCTGCAGTTTACTTTTTTCTGCTTATGGTTTCTTCTTTGGAATCTCTCTGATGCACAATATTGCTGTTATGCTTGAGCGAGATAAATGTTGCTATGATTCAAAAAATTGGGTCCTCACCATTGTCCAATTTCATTTTGTAATAAAATGGTTCTCATTTTGAAAAACTCAAAAAGATTCCAGGGAAATGTACTGTATATTTTCAGATGGGTTTTAGTCCAATGATGCATACTTCCCTTGTCAATGATTCATTCTTCAAATACATTTTGTATTGCCACAGAGACATTTGGGGAGAAACTTGTGAGCAGGTGACTGACAAGGAGTCATGGAGACTTAGATGACATTTTGTGGGTCCCGTAAGAAATTTTCAAAAAAAAGAAAAGAAAAAAGAACAAAGATTATGATAGTAGAATGATTTAGACGCCACATCACTGATGTTGAAATCAAAATAACAATCCTGAACAGCAAGAATGGAAATTCCTCTGGTAGGCACTGAAAATGACAAGCTCTCCTTCTGTCAACAACTACGATACAGTGAGGGTCTAAATTTGGAAAGCTGCAAGTTTACGTTGCAAAAGTCATTTCATTTTTGTTCAAAATTTGATTGAGATTGTTACCTACGCATTAGAATGGGCTTGGCCATGTGTATATTAGCTCTTAGGTACCCTTCTTTTATAAGTTAGTTTTCAAGGGTGAGTTTTCCTTAAGGGTTCGTGTCATTTGGTATTAGAGTTACGGAGTTACAATTACCCACCATGCCTAGTATAGGATTGGATGCAGTATGAGATCTAACTCTTTGCGGTCTAATTATAAATTCTCTTTGAATACCAAGGTCGGTATCAGAGATTATTTACAATATTATCAAGTGCAAAATATTGACTATCAAAATTGTTTGGAAGTAAATTTTAATACAATCAATAGAATCTACCCTTACCCTAACCCCCCTCTTATTATCAATAGATGGGTATTGATGTTTTTCCATAAGCTTAAAACCTAGAGGAATACTCACTCAACAAATGATGAAAATGTCGTAGGCTGTAATGTCATCGGCAGTGATTGGAAATAATTTAAGAAGATAAAAGAAGGTAAAGAAATAAATGGAATATATTTATTTGTTGCTTGTAGTTATATAGGTATTGAATTGGTCCTCAAATGGATATATGGCGAATTGCGTACCACAGCATCCTCTAATAATTTAGATCGACGGCGATACGAAAGCAACAAATTAAGACCTCTCAACCACCCCCGAAGCATTCTTTCTATTGGGGCATTGCATTGATCCACAGTTTTTGCTTCATGTAACCTAGTTTCTTACATAAGCTGATGGTCAATTTGAACCTTCTTCATTTTTTCTTTTATTTTTTTTCCCGAAAAAATTGAGAGCGATTTGGGAAAGTCTGTTATCATTTCTTTTACGAGTTTGTTTGAGAATTCGAATGAAAAATCTCAAAATCGAAAAGAAAAATATAAAATGAGAAATTCCGTACATTCTTTAGCGTAGCTTTGGTTGCTTATATTTCGTAGCCAGTGGGAAAAAATGACCTTTTTTTTTTTTTTTTTTTTTTGTCACTTTTGAAAAGTACTTCTAAAAAATTCCCATGAAAAAAAAAAAGAAAAAAAAAGAAAGAAAAAACACTACTAAAAAGTTTAACCAAACAGTGCCTAACTGTTTGTAGTAGCACTTGAAAGGTTTTTGAAGCAAATTTGATATTATCTTTTCTGCTAACTATGAAATTCTGTGTTTGTGGGAGTTGTGATGGTTTCATGTAGGGGTGCTCATGGAACCGTTCGGCCCGCGAAAACCACCCAATCCGACCCTACCCAAAGGTATTGGGTGAATTCAACCGATGGGGTCGGTGGGTAGTGGTTTAGGATTTTATTTTTTTGTGGTTTTGTGGGTGGTTCGTGGTTTTGAAAGAAAAAAACTGATTCAAACTCACCCACCTGCATATTTTCAGTAGTTATTAAATTATATATGTTACATCTGATGGTGCATCATTGATTCTTAACTTCTATTTCTTTTTTAAGAATCAATATATGTTTTATAATTTTTATTTTACTATTCGTGCTCTTTCTCCCTAGCTCTTTCTATATATATAATATAATCGACATATATCTTGAATTATTTATCCTTTTGTCTTCTTTTTTTGTTTATGTTTTTAAAATATAAAATGGTATGACCAAATTAAGGGGAAAAAAAAAATCAGCAAGATCCAACTAAAATCCCAACCCACGGACTCAACTATAACCCATCCACAACCGGATGTGTTACGTGGGTCAAAACTGCCCACTTGTGTGGGCGGAAGTAGATGTGAATTTGGTTCACCCGGCAAGACGTGAGCGGATGGCGGACGAACCCCAAACCCACACCCACCCGACCCATGACCACCCGTAGTTTCATGATTGGGCTTCATGCATATTTGTTTGGGGTTTGTGGTTAGTTTGAGACTTTGTGTTGTACGTGCATGCATGCTAACTTTCAAATAATTTAAAATGTAAAAATGAAATATAACATTTTTTTTTCATTTTTTCATTTTTCTGTCTGAATTCTAGTTACAATTAATCATTGCCACTCTAGCTAAAATGTGTAATTGGCATAATTTATTAGGAACAAATGAGGACAAGGCAGGTGACCCTAGGGGTGGAGGGAAGTGGAATTGAGGAGGGCCAGCCCTCAACTTCCCCTTTATTCATTTATTTATTTATTTTTAAAATTTTAAACTTATATATTTTTGCTAATTACAGATTTGGCCCTTCTGTCATTGTAGTAAATTTTTTTTTTTTGTTTATATATATATGTTCTCTGCTAACTGTTAATCAAATAAAAAATAAAAAAAATTCTTAGTTAGTTTAAATTTTTTATTGGGTAAATTACATTAAGACCCCCTCTAAAATCTGACAATTACAAATAGACCCCTCACGTTTCTGAAATTACATTAAGACCCCCTCCCTCTAACTTCCGTCCATAATCCGTTAAATCACTTTCAATTTTTTTCAAAATACCCTAATTACCCTTATTGGATGACAACTTCCATGTTCAATGCATAAAACTCATCAGTCCGACACATTCATCCAGTACATTTGATTGATTGATTTATTTATTAATAAACAACTAAAAGATTATATATATATATATATAAGAAAAATGCCAAAAAGCTTAAATTTTTGTCCAACTGATGTGGTAGCCATCAGATTTGCTCATTAGAAACAATTATCTATTTAATTGATGTGTAAAAATAATAAAAACAATTGATTTGCCAAGTTGCCACCTCTATATGTGCATCTCCATTGTAATAATTCTTTTTATTTATTTCTACATATGAGTAATGCTACATAGCCCTTTTTTTTTTTTACTCAAATCTATTTACTCAAATGAGGTGGCAACTTAGAAAATCAATTTTTTTATTTTTTATTTTGCAAATCAATTAAAAATTTAATTAAATAAATAATTGTTTCTAAAGAGCAAATTTGACAGCTGCCACATCAGTTAGACAGAAAATTTAAATTTTTTTTAAACATTTTTCTTATATATATATATATATATATATATATATATATATATATATATATATATATATATATTATCTTTTAGTTGTTTATCAATAATAATTAAAAAATTCAAAAATATTGGATGAACTATTGGACTAGTGAGTTATATGCATTTAACATGGAAGTTATTATCCACTAAAGGTAGTTAGGGTATTTTGAAAAAATTTGAATATGATTTAACGGATTAATGGACGGAAGTTAGAAGGAGGGGTCTCTTTGTAGTTTATTTTGTAAAGTGAGGGGTGTCAGTGTAATTTTAAAAACGTGAGGGGGTGTACTGTAATAGTCAGATTTTAGAGGGGGTCTTATTGTAATTTACCCTTTTTTATTTCATCTTGTTGTAATGAATTAGAAAACAAACAACAGAAAAAATTTCTAAAATTAGTAAAACAAACGAATTACCTTGCTAGCTAGGGTTTGCTACTCATCTCTCCTAACAAATTTTTTTTTTTTTTTTTTTTTTTGGGTGGTGCCTCCTAATTAACAATTTTTCATATACCAAAAAAAAAAAGATTAAAAAAAGAAAAACACTGCAATCCGTTTTATTATGGTTAAATTTCAAAAAAAGCGGGATGGTTGAAGCTGGTGACACCTGCACATTATGTCTTTCTATAAACTTCTTGGTGAGAAATGGTCACAACCATATATATAAGCCCACAACACCCATTTTCCCTCAACCCCCACCCCCGCCCACCCTCTTTTTTTTTTTTTTTTTCTTTCTTTCTTTCTTTTGATGAGCTATTATTGTATCTGAATTGATTTCAAATTAGTCCTGGATATATAATAATAAGGGCGCCTTCATCCCTCTTGCTATTACACTCATATTTTTCAATTAATTGGGAATGCATTTTAAGACACATCAAGGTATTAAAAATTTTCATATTGAGCAAGTCTTGCTTGTATCAATGTAGTGAAAGATTTGTTAGAATGGGTCCACACACCCTAATCAAGGTTGACAAAAGAAGAATTTTCATCGCAATTTTGTCGCATGCATGTCTCCAAAGAGACAGTTGGCATTAAATTTTCATAAATTATTATAATAAGAAAAAATATACGAAACATTAATTAATATTAAACCAAGTTACTAGACGCCGTAAAGTTTTATAAAGAAATTTTGTAGGTAACCTCTTCCCAATTATCGATTGTGTACCTTAAAATTAGTACTCCGTACAACATCCCTGAAAATATGGTAGAACTCAACAATACACCCAAGTGAACCCACTCTTGGTAGCTTTTATAGAACTATTTTTCCTTTTCAAAAATGAGAATTTTGCTTCTATTTTTATTTTTTTTTTTCAAATTCAACATTTCAAATGATGTACCAATGTGCCATAGTAACAATCTAAAACTTTAAGGTCATGTTTGTTCGGTTGGAATGGAATGGATGGAATGGAATCTCATTCCAATTCATTCCAAACAACATGTTTGGATAAAGTAATAAAATGGGAATGAAATCAAACATTAGTAGTCAATTATAATGATATTTATTCTGCAATGTTTATTTCAATTTCATTTCATTCCAAACTATTTTGAGTATGGAATCAAATTCCATTCCCATCCATTCCATTCCAACCAAACAAACATGGCCTAAGTTTTGATGTTTGAATTTAAAAACTGAGATAAAAATAGATCTAACATATGGCATTGCTCTTTCAAAAAAAATATTATATGCACTAATTTTATGCCCCAAGGCCCCCAAACTCAGCTCATACGTACATAGGAGATATATGGAGAAGGCCACCAGAATCTTCCCAATAATATCCATACTCCAAGTTCTATAGCTATTGTGATGGTTGCCATTAGATATATATATATATATATATGTCTAATCAAGGGCAGAAGGAGGCGGTCAAAGGGGGGCAATTGACCCTTTTTTTTCCAAAATATTTATCATTGCTTTCGAGTCTTGGCCCTGTAAGACTAATGTTTTGGTTCCGCCATTGTGTTTACTTTCTGTTTCTAATAGACACAACTTTTGAATTCTAATTGATCCATGTTGATGTTTCTTAGATTGTGGGTTAAGGTCAAAACTCGATCTAAATTCCATTGTAACCTAAACCAAGAAAACCTTACTCGTTCCTATATTGCTTTACTCTTCCGTTTACCATGCTCGAGATCCACAGTCCAGGAATTATGGATGTGAAATATAGTATCTGTCTGATTCCGACAACTTGACAAGCAATAGACTTGCATGTTTAAACCAAGTGGTAGGTACTTGGCACGTCATTTAATGAAGTTAGTTATCAAATGCGCTAAAACTTGGGCTGTAGAATTACTAGCAAAAAATAAATGGGATTTCCTCTTTCCTTTCTGAAATGGAAAAGTCGTCAGCATCTTGTTTCCACCTAAAAATGACTTCTCAGGGCAAGGAAGTAATTTTATGAAGAAGAGCCACATGGATAAGCTATGCCAAGTAGGATGAGTTTACTGGAGGAAAAGCAGTAGGAGGAGGATATGTGTTTGACCACGTCAAAAGGGTGTTGAGAGAAATAAGGGGCATGTTTATAAAGAATTCTACCACGATCAGGATAATGAGAAAGGGAAAGTAGTTCTAGGATGCAGTAGAAGGGACAAGGCCCACTACTACCACTCAAATAGGAGGTGCAGCAGGGAACATGAGCTTGCCATGGCCTAGACGTGGGAAGTTTTGTCTACGGTACCGTATAAAAGACAAAAGGCACACTCAAAAAAGGGGTTCCACAACCAACAACAAATCCTACTAAGGAAACCTAAACAATAGCTTCATAGCTCTTCAGTATTAAACTTGTCATTTAGCTTCTTAGCGATCGTGTTGATCAATTCGTACTCAAATTTCAATTATTTGGATATCTTGCTGCTAACATACTTGGGATCTCTATAAGTTTTATTTGTTAAATGAAGTATTTTCCTTGCAATTATTTTTGATATTGTATGATGAAGTCTGTTTACATATAGTCGTTAGTTTAATTTAGAACCATAGTTTAATTTCGAACCATAGAGAAAAGAACCCCCCCCTCTCTGTCGTCGCCTGATCTACATTTTATTTCAATTTCGATTACAAGAAGTGACCGAATAGGCATTTGAGGCCAAACGGCTTTAAACCCAACGGCCTAGGAGGTGCTCAGGGGTCGTGGTCACACAGTCTCTAGGCTTTCAAGCTTTGGCATGCCCACGTAACATTTTAGTGTGAACACATCTCAACTGCCACTAAAATGCCAACAAGTCGCATTCAAAGCGACCTTACAAAGGTCGAGTAAGGTGGAGCATCCATCCCCCAGCAAAAAAATAAAAATTAAAAAAACAAAAATTGTAGACACATTCAAAGCGACCTTGGAAAGTAGTAGTTTTTAAAGAGAGAGGGAGACCCCTTTCGTCAGAAGTGGACGAATAAGGGTGTGAAATTTCTAGGTGTAAAGAATGTAGACACACTAGAAAACCTTTCTTTTTAGGGGGGGGGGTGTAAATTGTTCTTTAAGAAGAATATTTAAGACCTTCACCATGATCAATCTCATAAATATAAGCAAAAGTTACTAGCCACTCGAATATTTATTAATTTGGTAATTGGTCCAAAAAAAAAAATGAGAAATCGAATTCATGACCTTTTGCTTCTATTGTCTTGCTAACAGATGAATGACATCAAACTTAAACCATACAAAATTTTAATTTGGGCAAACTACATATTAGTGCCATGAACTTTATCCCAAGTTTCAATGTAGTGTATGAACTTTCAATTTGTACAATTTAGTGCACTAACTATGTATTCATGTGTCAATGTAGGAAATCAGTGGACTGATATCGGGTTCATAACAGGTGAAAGTCACGGGCGCGCACGTGGTGGCCTGTTGGGACTGACCTGGCATCCTACATGGCCGCTGACCCAATTTCCCACCATTTTCATCCCAGGTGCTCTGCACGTGAGGATTGGTTACCTCAATAAACCATTCTCCCCACAAATTCATATCACGTGCTGCGCACTGTGAACTATGGGTTTTGATCACCCTTTTAAAAAGTGTAGAGATTTAAATAAATAAAAATCTGTTTTTAAATTAAGGTTCACAAAAACAAAACAAACAAGGAGTCGCTACCTCATTTTTTAGGGAGAATAGGAAAACCATAAAATATTTTGGAGAAAAACTTGTTAAAAACCAAACGCATGATTCCAAATAAGGAAAAGCAAGTCCTAACCAACCAAAGAGAAAATTCGGAAACTAAGTTATGATGTGGGAAGGTTTTAGGAAATATCGTATAAGCACCCACATCGCCCCAAAATGGTTCTCTTAATTTATATAGGCTACTTTAATCACTTCTTAATTAGTCATCATGCATATGTAAAGAATCATCCATAACCATCCATTCATCCATAAACATTCATAAAACATTAATAAGCATTCATGAACAAGTAGGATAGACATAGAAAGCAATAGAGAGAGATAAGAATAAAATAAAGAAAAGAAAAGAAAACCTAAGATACTTTGTATATATGCTAAGGCTGACTTAAACATCAAATGAGCACCTACGTACCCCACATGCAAAGATGTAAGGATCAAAGTTCATGTAATTCGATTGAGAAGAAAGTTACTTCCTTTACAATGAACTAATAACCTTAAGTTTCCATTAAAAGAAAAGAAGAATTTTCAAAAGAAAGAAGTCTCCAAAAAAGGAATTTGAGAAAAGATAGAACTCTTAACAAATAAGAAGTTTTGTAAAAGTAGAAAACTTAAGAGTTATAATTCAATGCAAAAAGAATAACCCTAGAGGGAGAAGGGAACAATTCATAATAGAACTCACCATGAACTAACTTACCATATGCTAATCATCTCAAATCATTAAGAAATCACCAATTAATCACCCCATATATATATGCCTTAGGGCAATTATCATGCTTAAACCAACCATATTTATGCTCAAATCATCATTAGAAAGCCTAAATCAAATCTGGACAGAATACTTAAACAATTCTAAAACATACTAATAATCACGCAAAGAACAAAAATCAAAAGAAAAAGAAAACCCTAATATACTCCTATATGCCCTAGACTCATTATCATGCATAAAACTATAAAAAAAAAAATGCCAAATATGAATTATTATAATTAAAATATCATATAGCAATCCAAAACATGAAAAGAAAATCTAACATGATGCATTAGATAAATATTTTATATTTAAGAACATGAAATAAGAATCCTTACGGCGATTTTTTTAAGGAAAACTATCCTGAGATAATTTTACGTAGAAAGTACTCTGCATGAATGATTTCTTCACATATCCTACATAAAATATATACCTAAGAATGCAAAGAAACTAATAGCGCACTTAAAGACGCTCTAGAAAGCATCCATGCACAACCTCACCATCTAATGATAATAATTATCCTTTAAAAGAATAATCATCCATACATCTATGAAGATGAAGTTTTCACAAAAAGTGTCATATACAAAAGATGTTTAAAATCATGCATATAATTGAACCATGAAGAGAAAATAACCTAAACATATCAATTAATTTTCTGTACAAAACGTACCCCTATTCTAGATAGAGAAACTATCCTACCAGTAAACAATTCATAATCCCTACTCTACTAGCATGCTTTTCACATCATATGAATCATGTATACTCTAAAATATAGAGCCTGTATGATTCTTAACTCAATAACAAATCATAATCATGTAGAGAATGGGATAGAAGAAGAAAGAACTGTAGAAGGAGAATAAGGATGCAAGGAAGCTTACAACAAAGTAAAGGTCTTCGCTGCGTTCTTCCTTTTTGTTGGACTTAATTGTTATATTGAACATGCAATTGAAGAGGGAATTTTTTATCTTGCTATGGATGAAGAAGACATCAATGAGGTTGGTACAGGATTTGAAGAAAGTTACCATGCTGACATTGAAGAAGATGGTAATGATCTTGATAGGGATAAAGAAGATATCAATGAAGTTGGTGCAGGTTTTGAAGAAAGTTTTAATGCTGACATTGAAGATGATGAGGGTGAGGAAGAAATGTATGATGTTGGTTTACAATTTAAAGATGATAATGCTGCAGTAAGGAAGGGTGAATTTCCTATTAGGGACAATAATGTTCTGATTATGGGTCCTACTAGTGACAATAATGATTCTGATGATGATGACTTTTTTGTGTCATTTGAAAAAGCACCCCATTCAGACTATGGAAACTCAAACAACCTTATTAGTGGGTGTGAACCCCGGAAATTGGGCCCACGAGGGATTGACGAAAAGGTTGTGTGGATGTGGGTTTTGAAAACACAAAGGAGTCGCTACCTCATTTTTTAAAGGAAACAAGGAAAACCCTAAAAACAGTTTGTTTTAGGAAAACAATTTGAATGACTCCATAAAAAAGGAAAGGCAAAAACCAATCTTTTGGAAACCAAAGAAATCGGGGATTCGGAGGCTAAGTTATGACATGGGAAGGTTCTAGGCAAAGCCTATAGGCACCCATGTCACCCTTTCGGTCTCTCAGTTCATTTGGGCTAAATCAAGATCTTTTCCATACAAAAATCAGCAAGTATATCATCACAAGACAGCATGCATATCATATATTTCATTCATCCATCCATGCATAGTAAGCACACAAAAACAGAAAATAAAGAAAAAACAAAACAAAACAAAAAGAAGCCTAGGATGCTTGGATCCTAGAACGGACTTGAGCCTCACGAAGAGCGCCTACGTACCATGCAACGAAATACATGGATCAAAGTCCACGTAGTTCGATAAGAAATAGGGTTAAATCCTAATACAAACCTATGGTAAAAACCCTAGGTTTCCTTATTTGATCAAAAGAATTGAATTTGATAGAGAGTTTGATTTTAGAAAGAACTCCACAAAATGGAAACTTTAATAAAAACCAGAATTTTATGGGTTAAGGAAACCCTTGATTAGAACCATAGGATCATATTAAAAATTAACCCTAAAGAGGGAGAAGGGAAAGAGTTGAGGGAGAGAGGTGAATTGGGGCACCTTCATACCCACTTACCTGAGCGCAATAGCTCCAAGCATTAGCCATTTCAGACATGAGCAGCCCTATTTGCCATAGGACAATTACCACACCTATTTGCACCCTTACACGTGCTCAAAACCATGCAAAAACAATGACATGCAAATCTGGACAGAATAGTATTATGGCCTAAAATCATCTACTAAGCATGCTAACAGCAAAAACAGCAAACAATAATAAGTCCTAACATATTCCTAGAACCATATTATGCATAAAAACCCTAGAATATACTAACATGCATGCAAAAACATCATATTTACTCTATATGCAAGACATATACAGCAAACACGAAGAAAAACCAATAAAAAAGTCTACTTTATCATGCTATATGAAAACTAACATAAAACAATAACTCTAAAACCCTAAACTCACAAATATGCTTAAAGACATACAAAACATACTTTAGTCATGCTAAAACCAAACTAAACAGAAATTAAATCATGCATATTAACTAACTAAAGCAACATAACATGATGAAAATCCTAACTCTAACATGCAATGACACTAATCCTAGCACAAGGGCAACAGGAGCACAAGAACCATAACTATGCATAAAAAACACATAGGACAGTCCTAAAGCATGCTAAACAGTAGATAAACAATAGATATTCCATGTATATTAACTAGCTAGAGTGTTAATACATGATAAAAAAGTTACCTTTAACATGCAATAAGCCTAACCCATATTCAGCATAAACAAAGAGGGAGGAATACCTTAAGAAGAAACTTCCTTGCTGCTGTAGAGACTCTCCCTTGCTCTTATGGATGACTTGAACCAATCCTCTCCAAGGCTACAGCAAGAACTCCAGCTCTCCTTCAAGTCTCTCTCTCTTATTCTCTCTCAAACACTCAAGTATTAAGGCATAAAGTGGCTCCCCTTGTGCTGAAGCATAGGGGGGTATTTATAGACTTCAATTAGGATTAACCAATGGCTGGGATTAAAACCCTAAAAATTAATCCAAGGGCTATTAGAGACCCCCTTGGGGCTTAAGTAACTCAGAAGTTACCAAAAATTAGAAGGAAACTCGTCCAAAAGAGTCCTTGTTCGTCAAAATAGGGAGGAATCCGCTTCAGCAAGGAAACATGGTGTAAATAGGAAAGTGCTCTCGGGTGACCTCCCAAGGCTGGGCGGCTAGCCACCTGGGCCCAGGCGGCTAGCCGCCCAGGCTTGGGTGGTCACCCGAGCCCACTTCTAGTTTTTTGCCTATTTTGTCTCCCTTCACTTCTAGAAGTGTTTCAGGGGGCAAATTAACTCCGATTTTGATGAAACAAAAGCCAAAACGACCGTGTTTCAATGAGGAATATGTTTTTGAACATTTTAGGGTGAAAACCACTAACCATGGGGGCATGGTTAGGTTTGAACAAGGCGGTTAACCACTATGCTCTACCTTTACTAAGCATAGGCATGCACATAGGGTCAAACCAAACACTTTCCATATCAAAATTGAACTTCATAAAACACTTTTGGAGGTAAAATGATGACTAATGAAAGTCAATTTGAAAAGATTTGGTTGGTAATTGTGAGTAAATTAGAGCTAACCCAAAGAAGGGTCAATTAACCAATCTTGAACTACATTGAGCCATTTTAATCCCGAGCCATTGATTTATCAAATTGAACTTAGAAATACCTCTTATGCATCCATATGAACTCCAATTGACAATTTGGAGATCATTCCAAGGTCAAATGAAAAGTTTGAGACTTACAAGACGATTATGCCCCTCAAGTCACAAAAGCTCTTATTATTCCTCGAGATCAACTCCAATTTGAACCAAAATTCATACCCATTGTCCTTGTGACTCTAGTAACCTAATGCAAGTGACTAGACTCAAAAACAAAACAAAAACATGCATGAAATGATGAGCCCTAGTAAGGTGGTGCAAAAATGGGGTGTGACAGAAGCCCCTCATTGGCGAACAAGTTACACTTGTGAACCAATGATAAAGAACAACCCATTTTTGACAAAAAGCCTGGAGAAATCACACACTGTAACCAAACAATGATGGGAGGTTGAAAACCTGAGACTGAAATAAGGAAGTGTACTCAAGCCATGAGTATACTTAAACCACTGGGGTTTGATGATTGACAAAGAGGAGCATATTCAAGCCACTACGAATGAACATACTTTTGAAATGGAGAAATATATTCTAGTCACGAATATATTTAACCAAGTGATTGAGAATGAAATCTGAGAAGCATACTCAAGTGATGAGTGTACTTTTGAAATGGAGAAATATATTCAGGTCACAAATATATTTAACCAAGTAGTGAAAAGAGACTGAGAAGTATACTCAAGTGATGAGTACACTTTTGAAATGGAGAAATATATTCAGGTCACGAATATATTTAACCAAGTGATTGAAATAAACTGAGAAGTATACTCAAGTGATGAGTACACTTTTGAAATGGAGAAATATATTCAGTTCACGAATATATTTAACCAAGTAGATGACAAGTATGCTCAAGTGATGAACACACCATTGAAATGGAGAAATATATCTAAGTGATGGATATATTTAACCAAGTAATTGACAAATGATCTGAGAAGTGTACTCAAGTGATGAGTACACCATTGAAATGGAGAAATAAATTCAAGTGATGAATATATTTAACCAAGTAAGTGACAAGTATATTCAAGTGATGAACATACCATTGAAATGGAGAAATATATCAAAGCGATGGATATATTTAACCAAGTGATTGACAAATGATCTGAGAGGTATACTCAAGTGATGAGCATACCTTTGAAATGGAGAAATATATTCTAGTCACGAATATATTTAACCAAGTGATCGATAATGAAATCTGAAAAGTATACTCAAGTGATGAGTATACCATTGAAATGGAGAAATATATCCAAGTGATGGATATATTTAACCAAGTAAGATAGAGAATAATCTGAGAAGTGTACTCAAGTGATGAGTACACCATTGAAATGGAGAAATATATTCTAGTCACGAATATATTTAACCAAGTAAGTGACAAGTATGTTTAAGTGATAAACATACCATTGAAATGGAGAAATATATTCAAGCGATGGATATACTTAACCAAGTAAGTGACAAGTGTGTTCAAGTGATGAACACACCATTGAAATGGAGAAATATATCCAAGTGATGGATATATTTAACCAAGTAAGATAGGAATAATCTGAGAAGTGTACTCAAGTGATGAGTACACCATTGAAATGGAGAAATATATTCTAGTCACGAATATATTTAACCAAGTAAGTGACAAGTATGTTTAAGTGATAAACATACCATTGAAATGGAGAAATATATCCAAGCGATGGATATACTTAACCAAGTAAGTGACAAGTGTGTTCAAGTGATGAACACACCATTGAAATGGAGAAATATATCCAAGTGATGGATATATTTAACCAAGTAAGATAGGAATAATCTGAGAAGTGTACTCAAGTGATGAGTACACCATTGAAATGGAGAAATATATTCTAGTCACGAATATATTTAACCAAGTAAGTGACAAGTATGTTTAAGTGATAAACATACCATTGAAATGGAGAAATATATCCAAGCGATGGATATACTTAACCAAGTAAGTGACAAGTGTGTTCAAGTGATGAACACACCATTGAAATGGAGAAATATATCCAAGTGATGGATATATTTAACCAAGTAAGATAGGAATAATCTGAGAAGTGTACTCAAGTGATGAGTACACCATTGAAATGGAGAAATATATTCTAGTCACGAATATATTTAACCAAGTAAGTGACAAGTATGTTTAAGTGATAAACATACCATTAAAATGGAGAAATATATCCAAGCGATGGATATACTTAACCAAGTAAGTGACAAGTGTGTTCAAGTGATGAACACACCATTGAAATGGAGAAATATATCCAAGTGATGGATATATTTAACCAAGTAAGATAGGAATAATGAGGATTGGGAACTGAGAAGCATATTCAAAGGGTGAATACACTTTTGAAATGGAAGAATATATTCAAGTGATGAATATATTCAACCAAGTATGATAGAGAATGAGAATTTGAAACTGAGAAGCATATTCAAAGGGTGAATACACTTTTGAAATGGAAGAATATATTCAAGTGATGAATATATTCAACCAAGTATAATGGAGAATCAAGATTTGAAATGGGAGTTATATGATCAATTTATCAAGATTGAACAAGCATGGTGCAAGAGGAAAGTGACTTAACACATTGTCACTTGAGTTGGCATGACACAGGGGAAATATATTCAACCCTTTTAACATAAAATCAATTCAAAGAATTGATTTCAAGATGAAATTTGATTGATTTTAAGCTCAAAAAGTGTTGAATATCTCATTTGGAAGAAGGTTTGATCACGCGTTAAGGCGAGACAAAGCGAGGGAGAAAGCCAAAAAAAGTGGCTTGGGTGACCACTAGGCCTCAGGAGGCTAGCCGCCCAGGCCCTGATGGCTAGCCGCCCAGGGCTTGGGTGGTCACCCGAGCTTATTTGCTGAAAAATCTGGTTTTTTAAAGTGCACAAGGGCACTATTCATACCCCCCCATTCAAAGAACCCGAAAATTGGAGTTTCTCTCTCTAGAAAGCTTACCCCATTTTGCAAAATCAATCCAATACCCAAGAGCAATCAAATCCACACTTCAAGAGGGATTCATACACATGAAATAGCATCATTAACACCCAATTTCACATCAAAAACAAGAAATTTGCAGCACTTTGCAAATCAAAAACCCATTAAACCCATTTTTGCTCAACACAAGCTAGTTCATCCACCATGGATTCAAATGAAGACTCCACTTCAAAGTATCCATTCCTTGACTCAAAGAATAGATACAAGGCACCAATATATGATATTTCTCAAGAGAAATTGCTCCTAGAACCAAGGAATCATCTCTCTTTTCTCCACTCCAAGCAAGAGGTAAGCTTACCCA
The DNA here is from genome assembly GCA_039720395.1 of Liquidambar formosana. Lineage (NCBI taxonomy): Eukaryota > Viridiplantae > Streptophyta > Magnoliopsida > Saxifragales > Altingiaceae > Liquidambar > Liquidambar formosana. Next base: position 28,175,852 of record CM077823.1, read on the forward strand.
TTTTAAACTTTTCTTTGAAATTTTCATTTTTGTTGATTGAAATGCATTCCCATGAACTCTCTATGAGTATTCCTAGCAATGTTTGCAATGCCCATTGATTTTGGCAAGGATTGGATGTGAAAAGAATTCAATTTGAAAACTTGGTGAATAGTGCCCACCAAGTGTTTGATAAAATGCTTGAATGATAAAAATTCATCCAATCTTTGTAAAATTGATGTGCATTGCAAGGCAAAATCATAGACATTCATTTCTAATTGATTTTAGAAACAAAACCAAGCATTTTCATGAACTTTGAAAAACAAAGTTTGCTATATTTTTGAAAAACCAATGTTTTCATGAACAAGGTTTGCTTATTTTTTCCTTAAAAAACCACTTTGGAAAACAAAGTTTGCTTGCTATTTTCTTTGAAAAATCCATGCTTCCATGGTCTTGGAATGCATGGTTTACCAATGATCATGAGTTTGAAGAATAAAACCATTGTTTTCATAAACTTTCAAAGCAAGGTTTACTTGTTCATGAACTAAAAGACTTAGTTTTTGGAAAGCCAATTATCAATGCTTGCATATGATTTTTACACTAACTAGGTGAATCATTCTTCTTGATTAGCCCAACTTCCAAGACCTACGCACAAGGTCTTTGATAAAGAATCTTATTGGGTGGTGGAGGCGTATGGAGCACACCCAACCTTCCGCAAGGGAATCCATTAAGAAAGCAGGTTTTGGTTGGTTTCTTGACTCCTTATGGAATGAACAGTGGGATAGGCAAGCCCTTCTTGCCTTAGCTGAGCTATGGTGGGATACCACCAACACCTTCCACTTCAGTTTTGGGGAGATGACTATGACTCCTAAGGATTTTTCAATTATCACCGGTTTAAGCCTCAAAGGAAAGAGGTTGGAATTCTATGGGGATGCCAACACAAATAGTGCTTATCTCCTCACTATGTTGGGGATGGATATTGAGGCGGGTTCCCGCGGTGTTAGGAGGACATGGCTTTTTGAGAATTATGCCAATCAAGTAGAAGGTGTGGGAGTGGCTCCCGAGTGCATTACTAGGGCTTTCATGATCTATATGCTCTCCTGCACTCTCTTTGTTGGTGCCAATGACATGGCACAACTGGGATACCTCGCTTCCATGGTAGATGTGAACAAAATGGGGAGGTATAACTGGGGAGGGGCAACACTAGCTACTATGTATAGATCCATGTCTGACATGTCTCGAGGTGTTTCCAAGCATTTTGGTGGGCTCCCATTTGTTTGGGAGGTAAGTAAAAATGTTTAATTTTTAAATTCCTCTCAAACTTGACTTAATTTTAATGCTTTTCTTGAATCTTGACAGATATGGTATTATGAATACCTGGGACTGTGCCGCCCCGCCCTGGATAATGAGATACAAGAATGGCCAATACTTGGGAACTATGCTCCCACCAAGATAGCTATGCGTGCCCCCAATAGGCATGACTACGCCCATGCAAGGGCATACTTGGCGAGCCTAAATGCTGACATGGTAATCCACCTTCCGAATTCTTCTTTCATTCATTTTTATTATCTTGCTCATCATTTTTTTTTTCAAATTCAACAGGTGGAGTGGAGCCCATGGGGACTGTGGGAGGCTAGGTTGCCTAGGAGGTGTGTGTCCTATTTGGAATTGACGGGGAAGAGGGTACTCTTTGAGGGTCCCTCAGGGCGATACTGGTATTTAAGGGAGCGCGTCCTTAGGCAGGTGAAAGGACGAGTGGATGCCACTCTTACCCCTGTCTTGCCTCCCATGAACATGAGGCACACTGACTCTCTGGATGGAGATGAGCTGATGGAAGCTCTGATTGGATGGGATGCTGAGGAGTTCACCTCGCCTAATACCGACTACATGACTTTCTGCAACCAATTTCTGATGCGCCCTAGAGTCATTGGCTTCCCACCTCAAGGAGTGAGTTTCCATTCCATTCTTTTCAATTAATGACTTATGCAAGCACTCCTCTTAAACAAATTATCTATTGCAGGGCCGGCGAGCTCGTGGACATAGTTCCACCATAGCGTCCTCCACAGGCATGACTCATGGGGATGAGGATTATGAGATGGGGGGAATGGCACAGCCACCTCTCCCAGTACTCGATTGGCAAGTGAACCTATGCAATGGGTTGGAGTTCATAAAGACTAATATTACTCACCCTGCTTTTGACGAGGTCCCCAGGATTGACCCGAGCTATGAACATGTAAGCTCTAAGCCTTTTGCTTTCCTGAAAACCTCTTTCATCATTTATTAACCATGTTCATCTTTTAGGTTCCTCGAGAGTACGCACAGGAGTGCCTTGAACTCAGCGAGGGATTAAGGCGGGACCTTGTTAGGATGAGTTTGGCGAACTCTGTGCTAGAAGGACGACTGAATCCCACTGTAAGACATTCCCTTTGTTCATTCCAATCCTAGGAGTTAAAGGCATAACCCTTCTTTATTAATTGATTTCTTTGCAACAGGTCTCCACACTGCGTCCACCACAACCAATGCCACCCCAAAGGAATCCTCATGCTGGACGTGGTAGAGGCGAGTCAAGTAGAAAGAGAAGAACCACGGGAGATCATTAGATTAGCTTACCCTCTTGCTTTGTAATTGAATGAAACATCTTTCTTTATGCTTTGTAACCTTTCTTTGAACATTTGCTTTGGTACTTTGTATGAGACTTTTGGAGTTCCATGGTGGTGATTTACTCATGTTTTTGTGCAAAAACAAACTCAAAATAAGCTTCCCAAGGTCACATAACCATATAGGGGTTAAATTAGGTCAAAAATAGGCAAAACTAGGCAAAATAGGAAAACGGCCTCGGGTGACCACCCGGGGCTGGGCGGCTAGCCGCCCAAGCCCAGGTGGCTAGCCGCCCAGGCCTGGGTGGTCACCCGAGCCCGAAGCGGAAATCCCACTTTGAATAGGAAACTTCCTATTTTGACGGGTTTTTTCCTATTTGAACTTGGATTTGTGACCTTTTCCCTATAAAAACACATCCAAGAGGTTCCTAAACCTACTTGTATTCATTCATTAGAAATTATGGAGGCTCTAGACAAATTTTTAGGAGGGTTTTTGAGAGTTATGAGTGCTGAAGCAAAATCTGAGTTCAAGTGCTTTGACTTGGATCCATTGCTTTCCTTGAGGCATGTGAAGCTTGAAATGAACCTCTTAACTGCTGCTACATATTTTTGGGATCCCCAAATTCATGTGTTCCGCTTCAACTATGAAGAACTGTGCCCAACCATGGAGGAATTCTGCGCTTTGTATGGAGTTTCACCGGTAGGTCCTTTCATTCTCCCTACTCCTTGCCCAAGCTTTCTTACTTCTTTTTCCAACCTCCTTGGGATTCACCCACAATATGCCTCTACGTTTGTAAAGGACCATATGGTAGACTTAATGAAATTGGCAACCTCTTTTTTGGCCTATGATAGCAAAGGTATTCTGAAATTTACCTTTCCTATTAAGCATGCACTTGCCTTTTGCCTTATTGGTTGTTTCCTTATTTTAACTGGTACTCCACATGTTCCCATACAAATTTGTGAGTTGATTCCTCTCCTTACCAAAGGCCATAACCTGATTCCCATGGTATTAGCTGAAACCCTGAATTGCTTGGATAAAACTCATGAGGACCCAAAAGTTCCTTTAGGAGGTAGCCCCATTCTGCTGCAAATGTGGTTGCTTGAAAGACTGAATTTCTTATCACCCACTGTCGTTACACCTATACAAGCCCCAGCATTACTGCCTTCGCCACATTGCATTGCCTGGGAAATTTTCATTGAGGGATTGGCTAGGTTACTTCCAAACCCTTTCATGGAGGAATATCAAGTGGTTCGTCTTCATATGGGGCTGCAGTGAACGAGTGCTTCTGTGAACTTCTGGATGTGCCATGGTGAGACTCATAGGATTGAGGTCTACCTCTTTCTATTGGCCTTCAAGGGTTCTTCGTCAGATGGGTGCCATGCAAACCATACCCACTTCCTTCAAAGGTGACTATCCTGTGGTGCCTGCAGGTCTTTCTGTAGTGACTTGGGCGAAGGACCGATGGCCTAGCAAGCTGACACTAACTCAAGTTACGAATACTGATGGTCCATATATGATGAGCCTCGAGTACAAGGAATGGTTGAAAAGCAATTTGGGTGAGAGAGAGACTACTCGAAGAGAAAAGATTTTTGGACTTATCAAGAATAACGAACTTGGACCTTGCAGAGAAGATATTATGGAAGCAGTGATAGCAGCTCATGAACACGACTTGAGGAAAAAAAGAAGACACGAAGGAGAGAAGCAGAAAGCTAAAAAGCGAGCTGCAAAGAAGCCCAAGAGGAATTGAAGACTCAATAGAATAGGATATTTATGGCACTTTTATAGTTCTTTTACTTAATACCAATGAATTGCTATGTCAATCAATTTTAGTTTTGAATAAATTGCCAATAATAAATCAAATTTGGGATTTTGTTGTTTGATTTAGACCGCACCCAAGGTAACTTTATGGGTTGCCTACGTATCTCCATGATTTTTTCTTTTTTTTTTCCTTTTTGTTGTTTTTGTTTTTGTTTTTGTTTTTTTGTTTTGTTTTTTTTTTTTTTTTTTAATGGAGAATCAGGTCTTACGTAGTTCTCATGCCTTAACTTTTGCCTAGGCCGCCCTCACGGGTTTTTAACCTAGCAGGCTTCAAACATGATATTTCTTTAATTGGTCCAAATTAGTTGGACGAGCGAACTCAATTCCATCTAAATCCATGAGGCGAACAGCCTCTGTTGGCAATATCTCTTTGATGATGTATGGTCCACCCCAACTTGGCTTGAATTTCCCTCGCGGATCGAACACCGGAGCTCTGATTTCTTTCAACATTACATCCCCTTTCTTTAGACCTCGATCTTTGACATGCTTGTTGAATGCTCTAGCAACTCTCCGATGATACCCCTGAACATGATACAGCGCCCTTAAACGCCTTTCATCGAGCAAAGCTAACTCATCATAATGGCTCTTAACCCAGTCCACTTCTGTTATCTGGCTCTCTACGGCAACCCTTAATGAAGGAACCTCCAATTCAACTGGCAACACGGCCTCCATTCCATAAACTAAAGAGTAAGGGGTAGCCCCTGTTGACGACCTTATTGATGTTCTGTAACCCCATAGAGCTAACGGTAATTTCTCATGCCAGTCTGTGTGTGAGTCTGCAGTCTTCTACAATATCTTCTTGATGTTCTTATTAGCCGCTTCCACTGCTCCATTAGTCTGAGGATGGTATGGTGACGACAGATGGTGGACTATGCCATACTTTTGCAAGAGCTCATGGGTTTCTTTCTGAAAGTGCTGGCCATTATCTGAGATAACTTCATGCGGTACCCCATATCGATAGATGATGCTGTGTTGTATGAACTGTTGTCACACCCCATTTTTGCACCACCTTACTAGGGCTCATCATTTCATGCATGTTTTTGTTTTGTTTTTGAGTCTAGTCACTTGCATTAGTTTTCTAGAGTCACAAGGACAATGGATATGAATTTTGGTTCAAATTGGAGTTGATCTTGAGGGATAATAAGAGCTTTTGTGACTTGAGGGGCATAATTGTCTTTTAAGTCCCAAACTTTTCATTTGACCTTGGAATGATCTCCAAATTGTCAATTGGAGTTCATATGGATGCATATGAGGTATTAAGTCCCGTGGCCCTGATGATGAGTTTAGTGTGGTTATTTACGGATTATCCTTGAAGAATTAGTGCGAATCACAGCATGAGATTTTTGGTTAAAATGAAAAGAAAATTATTTTATTAAATTAGCCATTTTTATCATGACACTAACACGTGTACGTATGTGATGAGTGTGTGTACACACATACGATACATGTGCATGCGTGTTAGCGGTCAGTCTCCCAATTTTTATAAAAGACAATTTCCTTTTCCTATTCAGATTAGAAGTCTTTTATCATTATAAAATACCTTTTGATTATTCTCCAAGGAAACCTAGTCCAGGAAGGAAAGGGAAACTCCAGATTTCAGCTATAAATTCTCTCTTAATGTCTTTAAACAAGGGAGAGGAGAAGAGGGTTTGGAGGGAGTGAAATTCGTCATAATTCAGCAGCAGATTTTCTAAAAACCAGCAGTCGTATTTTAATCATAACTTTTTCATCCGAAGTCAGAATTTGATGAAATTGGTCTTGTTAGAAAGATAATTCAATTCTCTACAACTTTGTATTTCACAAGCTTTGTCCAAATCCAACGTTTTCATACCCAAAAACGCGATTGAAGTTGTTGCTGCTGCAAAGTGACGAAAATCACTTTTCTTTTCTCTTGTTCTCTTTTTGTTTTCTATTTTCTTTTCAAAGTTGAGTGAGTTTTGATCTCTTTGCTGTGATACCACTTTGACAAAGAGGAGGATTCGTGTTGGTTTGATTCACTCTAAAGACCTGAGGAGCCACGAACAATTACAAACACAAAGGAAGGTCCTTCCTAAGGTATTCTCCTTCTCTATTCAAGCTTAAACTAGGTTTTCATATGGGTTAGGTTTATTGCATGTTAAAGGTAACTTTTTTATCATGTATTATCACTCTAGCTAGTTAATATACATGGAATATCTATTTTTTATCTACTGTTTAGCATGCTTTAGGGCTGTCCTTTAGGTTTTTAATGCATAGTTATGATTCTTGTGCTCCTGTTTGTCCTTGTGCTAGGATTAGTGTCATTGCATGTTAGAGTTAGGATTTTCATCATGTTATATTGCTTTAGTTAGTTAATATGCATGATATAATTTCTGTTTAGTTTGGTTTTAGCATGATTAAAGTATGTCTTGTGAGTTTTTAAGCATATTTGTGAGTTTAGGGTTTTAGAGTCATTGTTTCGTGTTTGTTTTCATATAGCATGATAAAGTAGACTTTTTTATTGGTTTTTCTTCGTGTTTGCTGTATATGTTTTTCATATGGAGTAAACATGATAGTTTTGCATGCATGTTAGTATGTTTTAGGGTTTTTATGCATGATATGGTTCTAGGAATATGTTAAGACTTATTATTGTTCGCTGTTTTTGCTATTGGCATGCTTAGTGGATGATTTTAGGTCATAATACTATTCTGTCCAGATTTGCATGTTAGTGTTTTTGCATGGTTTTGAGCACTTGTAAGGGTGCAAATAGGTGTGGTATTTGTCCTATGGCAAATAGGGCTGCTTATGTCTGAAATGGCTAATGTTTGGAGCAATTGCGCTCAGGTAAGTGGGTGTGAAGGTGCCCCAATTCACCTTTCTTCCTTATCCCTTCTCTTCTCCCTATCTAAGGTTAATTTTTAATATGATCCTATGGTTTAATCAAAGGTTTCCTTCGTAAATAAAATTCTGGTTTTTATTAAAGTTTCCATTTTGTGGATTTCTTTCCCAAAATCAAACTTTCTATCATATTCAACTCTTTTGATCAAATAAGGAAACCTAGGGTTTTAACCATAGGTTTATATTAGGTCTTAACCCTAATTCTAATCGAACTACGTGGACTTTGATTCATGTATTTCGTTGCATGGTACGTAGGCGCTCTTCGTGAGGCTCAAGTCCGTTCTAGGATCCAAGCATCCTAGGTTTATTTTTGTTTTCTTTTCTTCTTTTTCTTTTTCTGTTTTTATGTGCTTATTATGCATGGATGGATGAATGAAATATATGATATGCATGCAATTCTTGTGATGATATACTTGCTGATTTTTGTATGGAAAGATCTTGATTTAGCCCAAATGAACTGAGAGACCGAAAGGGTGACATGGGTGCCTATAGGCTTTGCCTAGAACCTTCCCATGTCATAACTTAGCCTCCGAATCCCCGATTTCTTTGGTTTTCAAAAGATTGGTTTTTGCCTTTCCTTTTTTATGGAGTCATTCAAATTGTTTTCCTAAAACAAACTATTTTTAGGGTTTTCCTTGTTTCCTTTAAAAAATAAGGTGGCGACTCCTTTCCTTTTTCTTTTTCAAACCCATTTTCTTTCAATCCCTTGTGGGCCCAATTTCTGGGGTTCACAACTGTGCTACCTTCTTGGAATTCAAGGTCTTGAAGGACGCTGCTTCTACCCACTTGGTGAAATAATTAATGGCAACCAGGATGTATTTATGCCCATTTGACGCCTTTGGCTTGATCTGTCCGATGATATCTATCCCCCATACTGCGAATGGCCATGGTGATGACATACTTGTTAAAGGCATAGAAGGCAAATGTTGTCCACTAGCGAACAGTTGGCATTTATGGCACTTCTTGACATGTGCGTGGCAATTTCTTTCCATGGTAAACCAATAATAGCCTAACCTCATGATTTTCTTAGCCAACATATAGCCATTCATATGCGGAGCCCTTGTCCCTTCATGGATTTCTTTAATCAGATGCTCGGCTTCCTTCTCGGTGACACACAACAGGTGGATCCCGCCGTATGATCTCCGATATAGCTTTCCTCCACAAAGCACATAGTGCCTCGCCAACCGCCTCAGGGTTTTTCTGTCGATACGAGATGCTTCTTCTGGGTACTCCCTTTCTTCAATGAACTTCATTATGTCATTGAACCACGGGTGGCCATCATTTACTTCTCCTCCTTGGATTGCACAACAGTACACAGGCTTGTCTCGGCATTCTATCACCAATGGCTTCACATTTCCCCCTTCAGGTATCTCCACCATGGATGCTAGGGTCGCCAAGGCATCGGTGTACTGGTTCTTGTTTCTTGAAAGGTAGTTGAACTCTATTTCTGAGAACTCCTTGGTTAGAGCTTCCAGATAGGCATGGTAAGGCAGCAACTTCTCATCTCGAGTTTTCCATTCCCCTTTTATCTGACAAATGATTAGCGCCGAGTCCCCGAACACTTCTAATTCTTTGATCCCCAATTCAAGTGCCGCTTCCAATGTTAGGATGCAGGCCTCATACTCAGCAATGTTGTTGGTAGCTTCAAACCCCAACCTAACCGCCAACGGTGTAAATGCCTCTTCAGGTGAGACCAGCAGGACTCCTATCCCATAACCTTTCTTATTGGCTGCCCCATCGAAGTATACTCTCTAAGTTTTTCTACCAATCTCTAGCACGTCCTCATCTGGGAATTGATCGTTAAACGGAGCGGATGATGACACCAGACAGCTGGCTAGGTAATCTGCAATGACGCTTCCCTTGATAGACTTCTGATTCACGTACTTGATGTCGAATTCATTGAGGAGAATTGACCATCGAGCAGTTCTGAATGACAATACCGGCCTTTCTACCAGGTACTTCAATGGGTCCATGCGACTTATCAAGAACACTTCGAAGGACATCATGTAGTGTCGGAGCTTTTGCGTCACCCATACTAGTGCCACACAAGCCTTTTCAATGGCATTGCACTTCACTTCATAGTCCGTCATTTTCTTGCTTAGGTAGTAGATGGCATTCTCCTTTGTAGACCCTTCAAGATATTGAGCTAACATAGCTCCCGTCGCGGTTTCGGTGACCGTTAAGTATAACAAGAGCGGTGCACCTTGCCGTGGGGGAACTAAGATTGGAGGATTGCTCAAGTATCTCTTAATGGTCTCAAAGGCCTCTTGGCATTCTTCATTCTATACTTTTGGCACACCTTTCTTAAGCAATTTGAAGATTGGTTCGCAAACCATGGTCAAGTTGGCGATGAATCGGCTTATGTACTGAACCCTTCCCAGAAAACCCCGGATCTGCTTCTCAGTGCTAGGCGGCTCCATCTCCACAATAGCTTTTATCTTCCCTGGGTCCACTTCGATTCCCCTCTGAGTGATCATGAACCCCAATAGCTTGCCTGCAGTGACACCAAAAGCGCACTTCTGTGGGTTTAAGCGGAGATTGTACTTTTTTGCTCGCTCTAGGAACTTCTCTAGCTCCTTGAAATGCCCTTCCCTATCCACGGACTTCACGATCATATCATCGACATAAACCTCGACTTCCTTATGGATCATATCATGCAATAAGGTTATAGCTGCTCTTTGGTAAGTAGCCCCAGCGTTTCTTAAGCCAAAAGGCATTACCTTGTAACAGTACGTTCCCCATTGCGTGATAAAGGTTGTTTTCTCCATATCTTGAGGTGCCATCTTTATCTGGTTATACCCGGAGAATCCGTCCATGAAGGAGAGGAGTGCATGCCCCACTGTGCTATCTACCAACACGTCGATATGGGGTAAAGGAAAGTTATCTTTGGGGCTCGCGGCGTTGAGATCTCGGAAGTCGACACACATCCTCACTTTCCCATCTTTTTTAGGCACAGACACTATATTCGACAACCATTCGGGGTACTCCACAACTTGGAGGAAACCCGCGTCTAGTTGTTTAGTTACCTCTTCTTTTACTTTTGGAGCCCATTCTGGTTTTAATCTTCTGAGTTTCTGCTTTACCGGCTTCTTTAGGGAATTAGTGGGGATATAGTGTTGTACAATATCGGGGTCAATGCCAGGCATGTCTTCATAAGATCATGCAAAAGCCATAATGTTGGCTTTCAAGAGAGATATCATCTTTTCTTTTTCAACGGGGGAGAGAGTTTTCCCAATTTTAACTATTCTTGGCAATTCATTCGTCCCTAAGTTGATTGATTCCAATTCATCCACATTAGGTTCGGTGACGCCCCTTTTCCTTTGCTCAACGAGCTCCGGGGGGACATCGTTCCTAGGATCTATATCCATGCCATAAATATCCATAGAGGAGAGAAAAGAGACACTGCATATATAGAGAAAGAAAACACACTTTATTGACTAGGAATAGTAGGAATGACACACAAAAGAAGAAAGAAAACAAACAAATCTGTATCAATACCATGACTCCACAAAGAGAGTTGAGTAGATACATCTTATTGAATTAGGGAAATATTACTAAACTAAGACACCTACAAGCTGCTATCAGGTAGGCCAAGGTCTTCTTCTTCATGGAGCTCCGCAATGATACCACATTCAAGGTACCAATTCAGGAGTGGCACGGTAGCATGGCTAATGGACGAACCCTGGAATTCTTCAATGGTCGAGTCCTCCACGGCGAGGATCATGTCTTGGAACATTTCAGCCATAGCCCCTGCGTCAAGGTTCTTTGCCCAGTCTTCTTCTTTCTTTTCCCAGAACTCATCATTGATGGCTTCATCATCCACCCTTTCAGCTGTGATTGGATACCATTCGGTGAAGAAAATTTCAAAACCCGGAACTCGGATCTTGGCAGCTTGGTCAAAGGTGGGTTCTGGAAACCCGCAATATAGAAAATCATCCCCTTCTTTGACGAAGTAACCATTCAAAGTAGGTCGGTATGGCGAGATTCTCAGGTCTGGCACCCTTCCCTCGGCTTTGGCTCTTACTTTCTCTTTATTCCTCTTCAACATTTCCGCATGATCATTTCTGGAGGGCTCATATCCTAGCCCGAAGGTATATGAGGTGACACGGCTTTGAATAGACTTAGGGATCCCTTGTTGGCGACGCCCTAGCCCCATGCCTGGAAAGAAACTCATTCTTCTCATGATCTCACCAACGTGCAAGTTGCCATGGGGGCAAAAGTCCAAGGGTATTAATTCACCCTTCTCGAACTCTTTCTCAATGCATTAGACATAGTCAAACCCGGATAATGGCACCGCCGCTGATTCTGGTTGTATCTCACATATAGGCACGCCTGCGAGTTTCAGTTCATAGTCTCCTTGAAGTGTTACTATAGCTCCTTCATAAGGAAACTTTACCTTTTGATGGAGTGAAGATGGCACAGCCCCAGCAGGATGGATCCAAGGTCGGCCCAACAGCAAGTTGAAACATGATGGCACATCCAACACTTGGAATTCCACCCTAAATTCAGTGGGTCCCATGATAAGAGGCAAAGTAACTACCCCTATTACTTCACGGCGGGTGTTGTCATAAGCTCTTACAGTCTGCCCAGATGGCGTGAAATCGGTGGGTCCCAAACCTAAGACAGTGGCAGTTCTGAGAGGGCATACATTCAGTGCGGACCCATTGTCGATAAGAACGGTGGGAACCCTCTTTCCCATAGTGTCAACGGTCACATAGAGAGCTTGAGAATGGCTTGGCCCGCTTTTGGGTAGGTCCACATCGGTGAACACGATGGTTGAGTTCTTGGGAGTTGGATTCACCAAATGTACCAGTCCCTCGGGGGATGTGTCAACGGGCACTTGTATCTGATTCAGCAGTTTTAACACGGTCTGTCTGTGCTTGTGCGAAGCCATGAGCAAGCCCCAAATAGTGATGTTGGCATTGGTCTTCTTCAGCTGCCTCAGCACCTCATCCTCTTCTTCTTGCAAGCTAGGACGCCTCTGCCCTTCCAAATCTTCCAATGGATTTTCAGACTCTAGGTGGGGAGGCTTGAAATGACGACCCCCTCTGGTTATATGATCCAGCTCATCATCACTAGCCCATATGTCATGGACTTCCTCGGAGTCATTCATTAAGTCATCCCATTCTATCATGTCAATGCTCTCCATTTCTGTCGGCAAGTCATCCCAACCTGTAGGGACTATCGGCTCATCTGATATTGGACTTGGGCTTGAGTACAGCATATAGTAATCAAATTTCCCTGACGATTCTCCTAATAGGCCAACCTGAGGATCCCCTGCTTCATATCTTTCCTTCAGCTCTTGTTGGATAGATTTCTTTGGCAACAACAAAACCTTTTGGTCAATGAGGTCTTGAATGATCTTCTTTAGTATAGAATAAGCCTCGGTGTCATAGCCAGGTGCATGATGGTATTGGCAATATTGGTGAGGGGTTGAGGGCCTTGGCTTTGGTGGAAGTGGCATGATAAGGTGGTTATTGCGATAAATGGTGAAGAGACGGGTTAAGGTCATGGGGAGTGGAGTGTATTGTCTTATGGGACGACGAGGGCGTGAGGATTCAACTCCAATGGCATTTATGGTGTTAGGTGGGGGTGTGTTGTTATGAGATGGGAGAGGATTACGGGTGACATTTGGACGGATTGGTGGTGAGATGACTTGTTTGTCTATGAGGTCTTGGACTTGATGGCGAAGGTGAACACAACGATTGGTGGCATGGCCCTTGGATTGGTGGTACTTGCAGTATTCATTCTTGTTGTAGTTCCTGGGTAAGGGATTTAGTGGGGGTCTTGGGTCGAGTGGCTTCAATAGGTCACGACTTATGAGCTTTTCAAGGACTCTTTCGAGTGGCATGAATAGGTCAGTGAATTGGCGAGGTGGGTTGACATCATTGAGAGAGAAGGGTTGGATGGGTTGAGTTATGGTGTTGACCTCGGCATTGTTCTTTCCAGTAAAGTTTGTCTTGCGACTCCTCACTTCCTCAGTTTTGATTGTCCCATCATTGATAGCATCTTCAACCTGTGTGCCAGCCCCTATGAGAGCTTTGAAATTGGGGAAATAGTGGGCAAATAAGTGCTTGTGATACATGGGCAGCAAGTTCTTAACCACCAGCTGAATTTGGTCCTCCTCATTTGGCTTATCCGTCATTCTGGAAGCCTTTTGTCTCCACCTTGTAATGTAAGCGGAGAAAGTTTCATGAGCCCCTTGCTTGGTAGTTTCCAGGTCCCTTCGAGTGACATCCACCTCTGTGTTGTACTTGTAGTGCTCTGAGAACTCATTGCATATGTCTTCCCAAGTACGAGTTCTATTCTCGTCCAAGGACAAGAACCATTTCAAAGCGGAAGTGGCCAAGGTTTCATGGAACATTTGAGCTAAAAGCTCGTCAGTAGCCCCTCGAGGGTGCATGGCTCGCACATACATCTTCAAGTGAGTTTTAGGGCAACCTGTCCCATCGAACTTTTCTAACTCCGGCATTTTAAATTGTAATGGAATACGAGCCGTTGGAAACAGGGATAGAGTCCGCACATCGACCATGTCATCAGCCCTACGAATCCCTTTTATAGTTCTCTCCAAACCTTCTACCTTGCTAGCTAACACGGAATCACTGCTAGAACCTTTCCCCTTGGTTTCCCCTTCTAGGTTGGTGACCACAGGTTTCGAGCTACTTTCCCCCCTTGTCTTGGTGTTCTCATTGGATTGAGGTCCCTCTTCGGTGCCAGCCCCATGAGGTATACCCGAGGAATGGGCCTTAGAGCCATTTTGTTCAAGATCCGCCATCTTCTGTTGGTTCTCTTGAGCCATTTTCAAAGCGGTATCGGATGTCTCGGCGGTATGGTCAAGCTTGGCCATGATGGCTTTCAGGCAAGCCTCAAGGTCAAAGTGCCCCTCACTAGTTCTTTCGTCGGCCATGTCTGTCTGATGGGTAGGTTCAACACTCACTAGACGCCCTTGCGGATTGCGGATCCAAGCCAGCACGTCTATGGATAAAAAAGTTTTAACCTTTAGCCTAAGGACTTGTCCTAAACCTCCATATTTTCCTTAATGAACTCGGTCTCTACACCATGTTCAATTAATTCATTCCTTTTATCCACTTACCTTTACAGGGGTCATGGATTAAGGGTATGTTTAAAAGAATAGGGTATAGAGTCCTTCAATTAGGTTTAATTATTCCCCTAGGACTAGCACATCACAAACATAGCTTTACTTCCTATTTCCTTAATTTATTTCTCCTAACCCATGGCCTTAACGAAGGCTAGGGTTTAAAGGTCTATGTTAAGGGCATAAGATATAAAGCTTCACACCACAAACACGGCATAATGGTGAGACCATAGTGTCCTACAAGTTTGTCTATATGAACTAATGATAAGGGTAGGCTGGGGTCCTTCACTTGCTTGAGCAATCCTTATACCTAACCACATGTGGCATCAGGAACGCCGCGTGGGTCCAGCAGTACGTGATTAACTCATTTAATATACCCAGGGGCAAGCCCAAGGGTACTAGGCAAGAGAGGTTGATAGCTTTCGCCCCAACACTTGGAATCAGGAAAACCAAGGTTGAAACTAGGCCGATCGTTGGCAAGGATACATCGAGGGACATCGATCCTAGCATGCAAGAGTTTGCGCACACAATGCAATAAATGAAAGCACACAATCAAGCGGATGCAATGTGATTGATTTTAATTAAACATAAGAAATTAACCTAGCCCAATTAAACTTTATAGAGTCTAGCCCACAACATCCCCAGTGGAGTCGCCAAACTGTGAACCCCGGAAATTGGGCCCATGAGGGATTGACGAAAAGGTTGTGTGGATGTGGGTTTTGAAAACACAAAGGAGTCGCCACCTCATTTTTTAAAGGAAACAAGGAAAACCCTAAAAACAGTTTGTTTTAGGAAAACAATTTGAATGACTCCATAAAAAAGGAAAGGCAAAAACCAATCTTTTGGAAACCAAAGAAATCGGGGATTCGGAGGCTAAGTTATGACATGGGAAGGTTCTAGGCAAAGCCTATAGGCACCCATGTCACCCTTTCGGTCTCTTAGTTCATTTGGGCTAAATCAAAATCTTTTCCATACAAAAATCAGCAAGTATATCATCACAAGACAGCATGCATATCATATATTTCATTCATCCATCCATGCATAGTAAGCACACAAAAACAGAAAATAAAAAAAAAACAAAACAAAACAAAAAGAAGCCTAGGATGCTTGGATCCTAGAACGGACTTGAGCCTCACGAAGAGCGCCTACGTACCATGCAACGAAATACATGGATCAAAGTCCACGTAGTTCGATAAGAAATAGGGTTAAATCCTAATACAAACCTATGGTAAAAACCCTAGGTTTCCTTATTTGATCAAAAGAATTGAATTTGATAGAGAGTTTGATTTTAGAAAGAACTCCACAAAATGGAAACTTTAATAAAAACCAGAATTTTATGGGTTAAGGAAACCCTTGATTAGAACCATAGGATCATATTAAAAATTAACCCTGAAGAGGGAGAAGGGAAAGAGTTAAGGGAGAGAGGTGAATTGGGGCACCTTCATACCCACTTACCTGAGCGCAATAGCTCCAAGCATTAGCCATTTCAGACATGAGCAGCCCTATTTGCCATAGGACAATTACCACACCTATTTACACCCTTACACGTGCTCAAAACCATGCAAAAACAATGATATGCAAATCTGGACAGAATAGTATTATGGCCTAAAATCATCTACTAAGCATGCTAACAGCAAAAACAGCAAACAATAATAAGTCCTAACATATTCCTAGAACCATATTATGCATAAAAACCCTAGAATATACTAACATGCATGCAAAAACATCATATTTACTCTATATGCAAGACATATACAGCAAACACGAAGAAAAACCAATAAAAAAGTCTACTTTATCATGCTATATGAAAACTAACATAAAACAATGACTCTAAAACCCTAAACTCACAAATATGCTTAAAGACATACAAAACATACTTTAGTCATGCTAAAACCAAACTAAACAGAAATTAAATCATGCATATTAACTAACTAAAGTAACATAACATGATGAAAATCCTAACTCTAACATGCAATGACACTAATCCTAGCACAAGGGCAACAGGAGCACAAGAACCATAACTATGCATAAAAAACATATAGGACAGTCCTAAAGCATGCTAAACAGTAGATAAACAATAGATATTCCATGTATATTAACTAGCTAGAGTGTTAATACATGATAAAAAAGTTACCTTTAACATGCAATAAGCCTAACCCATATTCAGCATAAACAAAGAGGGAGGAATACCTTAAGAAGAAACTTCCTTGCTGCTATAGAGACTCTCCCTTACTCTTATGGATGACTTGAACCAATCCTCTCCAAGGCTACAGCAAGAACTCCAGCTCTCCTTCAAGTCTCTCTCTCTTATTCTCTCTCAAACACTCAAGTATTAAGGCATAAAGGGGCTCCCCTTGTGCTGAAGCATAGGGGGGTATTTATAGACTTCAATTAGGATTAACCAATGACTGGGATTAAAACCCTAAAAATTAATCCAAGGGATATTAGAGACCCCCTTGGGGCTTAAGTAACTCAGAAGTTACCAAAAATTAGAAGGAAACTCGTCCAAAAGAGTCCTTGTTCGTCAAAATAGGAAGGAATCCGCTTCAGCAAGGAAACATGGTGTAAATAGGAAAGTGCTCTCGGGTGACCTCCCAAGGCTGGGCGGCTAGCCACCTGGGCCCAGGCGGCTAGCTGCTCGGGCTTGGGTGGTCACCCGAGCCCACTTCTAGTTTTTTGCCTATTTTGTCTCCCTTCCCTTCTAGAAGTGTTTCAGGGGGCAAATTAACTCCGATTTTGATGAAACAAAAGCCAAAACGTCCGTGTTTCGATGAGGAATATGTTTTTGAACATTTTAGGGTGAAGACCACTAACCATGGGGGCATGGTTAGGTTTGAACAAGGCGGTTAACCACTATGCTCTACCTTTGCTAAGCATAGGCATGCACATAGGGTCAAACCAAACACTTTCCATATCAAAATTGAACTTCATAAAACACTTTTGGAGGTAAAATGATGACTAATGAAAGTCAATTTGAAAAGATTTGGTTGGTAATTGTGAGTCAATTAGAGCTAACCCAAAGAAGGGTCAATTAACCAATCTTGAACTACATTGAGCCATTTTAATCCCGAGCCATTGATTTATCAAATTGAACTTAGAAATACCTCTTATGCATCCATATGAACTCCAATTGACAATTTGGAGATCATTCCAAGGTCAAATGAAAAGTTTGAGACTTACAAGACGATTATGCCCCTCAAGTCACAAAAGCTCTTATTATTCCTCGAGATCAACTCCAATTTGAACCAAAATTCATACCCATTGTCCTTGTGACTCTAGTAACCTAATGCAAGTGACTAGACTCAAAAACAAAACAAAAACATGCATGAAATGATGAGCCCTAGTAAGGTGGTGCAAAAATGGGGTGTGACAGTGGGAATGACTCATCAGATGATGATAGCGGACTAAGGAAGCCATGAAACCTTGAATATAAAGAGCCTAAAGACATTAATAACATTGTGTTTGAGTTAGGGAAAGTTTTCAAAGATCCACCACAACTAAAAGCTGCTATAAGAGATTATGCAATTGCTAGGGGTTATAACATTTGGTTCTCGAGGAATGCCTATGATAGGGTGAGTGCAAGATGTGTGGAGGCGTGTGATTAGTATTTAACTGCATCCTGTATGCAGTTGGAGAAAACTTTTCAAATAAAGGTATATAAACTAGATCACCTATGTGCGAGGGCATTTAAGAATAGACAAATTAAACAATATTTGGATAACTTTAGAACTAATCCAAGTTGGAAGTTGGCAGATTTTCAACCAAAGTCATGGATGATTTTGTGGTCAAAATATCTAGGAGTCAAGCATATAGGGCTAGGAGGTTGGCCTTAGAAATGATTGATAGCTCCCACCAAAAGCTGTTTAGAAGGATGTGGGACTATGTAGAAGAGCTTTTGAGGACAAATCTAGGGAGCACCATCCAACTTCTCACTGACACAAGAGATGGCCCCAGTTCACAACTTGTGTTCCAGAGATTCTATGCCTGTCTTCATGCCATAAAGAGTGGATTTAGAGCTAGATGTAGCCCACTGATTGGAGTTAATGGATGTCACCTTAAAGGACCTAGTGGGATGCAGTTGCTTGCTGCTGTTGGTAGGGATGGAAATAATCAGATGTATCCTGTAGCATATACTGTGGTGGAAGTTGAAACCAAAGAAACATGGATTTGGTTTTTGAGACTTCTTTTTGGGAATATAGGATCACCAAATCACCATAAGTAGTGTTTCATTTCAGATCAATAAAAGGTATACGTTACAATTTAACTTTTTCATTATATTTATATATTTATATTAATGGTGTCATGGTTTTGCATATATTGTATCTAATATATTACAAATTTGTTGCTAATTATATTCTCTAACAGAGTCTGGTGCCTACATTTAAAGAGGTTGCTCCTACTGGTGAACATCAGTTTTGTGTTAGGCACCTCCATAGTAACTTTAGTAAGCTGCACAAGGGAAAGCAATTGAAAGATGCCATGCGGGATGCTACAAGAGCCACCATTGTGGTTGATTGGACGAAAGAGATGAAGAAGATTAAGAACATAGACAAGGCTGCTTATACTTACCTAATGGCTTTACAACCACATTGGTGGACCAGGTCTGTTTTCAGCACTTTCTGTAAATGTGATGCCTTATTGAATAATATGTGTGAATCTTTTAATGGGTATATTTTAGAAGCAAGGGAGAAGCTTATTATAAAAATGCTTGAAATGGTTAGAGAAGCCTTGATGATGAAAATATAGGAAAAGAGAGAATTCATAAAGAATGTTAAGGAGCTAATCTATCTAAATATTCAAAGTAAATTAGAGGAGTTGAAAGTTAAAAGCAGGAAGTGCTTGCCCACTTGGTGTGGGCGACGTATATATAAGGTCAAAGGTTTTCCTGATAAGTTCATTGTAGACTTGGATGCAAGAAGTTGCAGTTATAGGAAATGGGACCTTACAGGCATACCATGCATCCATGCCATTTCTGGCATTTGCCATTCGAATGAAAAGCCTTAGGATTATGTGATTGAAACATATATAGTTGAGACATATAAGAGAACATACGAGCATATGATACACCCAATGGCTAGTGAGAAGTTTTGGCCAGAGATTGAACGTCCTATTGTCAATCCTCCCTCACAAAGAAGGCTCCTTGGCAGGCCAAAGAAGCTAAGAAGGAGAAAGCCAGATGAGCCACGTGACTTTTATAGGGTTTCAAAGAAGCGTGTACAAATGAGGTGTTCAAAGTGTCACTAATATGGGCACAATAGGACGAGATGTAACGGTCAAGTTGCTGCTAAAAAGGGAAAGGGAAATGCTCTTGTAAGTAATTATTGTGTTTAGTTTTCTGGATTTATGGGAACATTTTAACAATTATGTATACATATTATAATATTTTTTTTCTCAATGAACAAGCTAAGAAGAAAGGGCAAGCAGGAGGGGGAGGTAAAAATAGAGGAGGAAATGCATCTGATAGAATTGGTAATGTGTAACAGGCAACTAGGAGCATTGATGTTGGGTCTAACATAAGTGGAAATGTGCAACAGGCAAGTGGTAGTACTAGTGTTAGGTCTAGAGGTGCTAGAAATGTGTAGCAGCAGCGTGGGAGCATTGGTATGGGTTCAATTGGTGCAAATAGGATGCAAGTACTCCCAAGCCAAAGTAGTGGTGTTAGGTCTGCAAATGTTGATAGGGTGCAACAAACTAATCATGGCCCAGGAACTCAAAACGTATGCATTCATGACTATATTCTCATGTAAAACAAATGTACTTTGATATGTCTTTTTGTTACTAATTGTGTTATTTTTTTATTGTGTTTAGTGAACAGTTAATGCCATAAAATACACCATTTATTTGGCATGGAAAGCCATGCACTCCAGCAAGCTCTTTACAGGTAATGCATTTCTTAGCTTAAAAAAGAATGGAATGGACTTTTCTTGTTTATTTAGGATTGGATATACATACTAAAATTTGTATACATTTCTAATTATTTTGTAGAATCTAACCAGGTGGTATGGAAAAGCACCACAATCTGGAAGTAGATCGAAGGGACAAAGTACTGATAGTGGAGGGAAACAAGTGTATGGAATAGCAAACAACTCTAAGGGGAAAAATGTGAATTGAGGGATTATGTATTTTGAAGATGGTTTTTTGTGTGATGGAATATGTTATTTTGTGACTCCTACATAGGATATGGTATTATGTATTTGTTCTTCAGTTTTAGGTGAAGAACCATGCATTAAACTTTTCCTATTTTGTAAACAATGGCATATGTCCCCTGTATAGTTTATATATCAATTATAGTTTTTATCATATATTTTTTTGGATGTCATGATAGCACTTAGCAATTAAAAATAGTAAGTTTGCATGCTATTAAAAATATGTCCCATGTTGTGTTAGAGAAAGGATGGTTTATTGAAATTGAAAAATAGTTAGTTCGCATGCTATTTAAAAAGCTGATGTTGAGTTGGCTAATCCTTGGAGTATAAGGTAAGCAATAGTGAATGCTGAAACTCATATGAGGCCTTAGTGTTTTTCTGGCTGGCACTATAATACACATGTTTTGTTTTATTACTGCAGCCATTTTCATATCAGTGGAGAAAGGAAAGTGGCAAGATAATAGATATTAGGTAGGTCCAATGTATTTATATGTTGCAATCTTCATGAAAACTCTTGTGGACTGAATTTTTTCTTGGAAAGTGGCTCAATAGAGTGTGTTAAAAAAAAAGTACAAACCATTTCATTAAGCACAACCCATCTCATTGCTATTCATTGGTACAAAAAGCATAAACGATTCCTCTTAATCCTAACAAACCATTGGGCATAAACCATTTCATTGCATTCAAAAAAGAAGAAACGAATCCTACATTTTTGGGCATCATTTTTACAAAAAACAAATAACCTTTTCAGCAGATACTACAAAAAACACATCACTTCTTTAGCACATCTTCAAAAACCACATCACTTCTTTAGTTCATTCCATTACATAAACTACACTTCTTTAGCACCTATCTTTTAAGACAAAAACAGCAGCCCTTCACTCCTCAAGCTTTTTTTCTTACAGCCCTAATGGTAATGACCCAAGAAATCACCAATACTACCCAATAAATCCTTTCCCTTGCATAGTATCCTTCAATCCTTCTAAGCAATCTAGGGATAATTTGCCTTGCTCGCATGCAAATTGGTGGATCAAACCATTTGAAGTACCCACAAGAACTATTGGCTTGCCAAAAAAGAAAAAGGATCAAACATTTAGTGTCATCAGGTGATAAAAATTTGCAAACAATGACACATAACAACAAATTACCTAGTAATTTGGGCTACCATAAAACTTGCGACTAGGGTTGTTATCTATCCATGAAGTCCATACCATAGACCTGTCTCCACAATAACACTGATTTGCCTCTTTACCTGCCATCTACTAACCCCCATTTCAAGATTGTGATAAAGATTAGTGCCACATTACACTACATTACTCAGATTGAATACACAATACACAAATTGAATGGGCTATAGTCTAACATACCATAAAAGAGGATGAGGAAGATTGTGAAGATGCAATTGAACGAGGCATATATATATAGTTCCAATAGTATATACAATGGTGTTTAGCAGGCCTTGATCTCGCTTTCTCTCTCTCTCTCTCTCTCTCTCTCTCTCTGTGCTTCGAACAGGGAGGGTTCCAACAAACTCAGCCTCGCCGTCGACTTAGCCCTAACTACTGTTGTCCTGTCCAACCTTGTCCACATCAAGCCTCCATCGCCATTGATCGTGTCCTGCCTGTCTACTATTGTCCTATCAGCCCTATCTCTCTTTCTGCTTCGAGCACTCTAAGCCCTAAATCATGTCCAAGATACAAAGTAATGGTAAAGTATATATCACATGCGCAACATGTGATATGAATTAGCGGGGAGAATGGCTTATTGAGGTAATTAATCCTCACGTGCAGAGCACGTGGGATGAAAATAGTGGGAAATTGGGTCAGCTAGCCATGTAGGATGCCACGTCAATGCTAGTAGGCCACCACGTGCATGCCCGTGACTTTCACCGTTATAAATCCAACGTCCGTCCACTGATTTCCTGCATTGACACATGAATACACAGTTAGTGCACTAAATTGTGCAAATTAAAAGTTCATACACCACATTGAAACTTGGGGTAAAGTTCGTGGCACTAATATGTAGTTTGCCCCCCCTTTTTTTTTTCTTCTTTTTTATGATGAGAAGGGCCTATACAAAATTGAACTATAATTGGGAAACATAAAAACCAACCAACTAATTAAAGATGAATTTGACTGGTTCTAATGTTACCTTTGCCCAACATTTTTTTTTTAATTTTTTCTTTTAACTTATTAATATGTCCAATCTTATGTAATAAAAAGACATAAACTTAATATCACCTTAAATTAATTATAAATTGAAAGGAAAAATGACAAAATGATGGGTCAAAATAGAAATAATTCCAATAAGAAGACTAAAATTCCCATATTCAATTCAAAATGGCAATAATTAACCTTAATTTCTTAAATATGGGATCTATTATTTCTCAGTTTATATTACCCAATTTGCCCTTTTACTTTTACTCCACCGTCAACCTATTCCTTGCTCTCGTAATTTAAAGGTCCCATATATCATAATTAAAAGAATGTCTAGCAACGTGTTTGGATTTGGAAATTACCGAAATGTAAATAAATTAAATTATTAGAATGAATGACCCTTTTTTATTCTTTGTAAAGAGTCCAACCTTGACAAGCCATCACTTTTTCAATGGAGAGGAGAGAAAGATTAGGATTTAGTTTTGTGAACATAGAAAAGAAATATACCCAAAAAAATGGAGGGAAAGATCAATAATAAGACCTAGTGGAGTTAAGAAAGTCTCATGAGAGGTGAGAGCCATGACAACTTCAACATAATCCCCTTCCACCTCCACTGAGTGCAACCTCAACTCACGTGCAAATCCCATAACATACCTGACAGCCATAGCCTCCACCACAACCACCGGAAAATCACTTGAGAGCTTCCTTGAACTGGTAGCAATAACTTGACTCTCCCAATCCCTGACTATCACACCCAAGCCCACACAAGATAGCTCCCCAAACGACGCACCATCCACATTGATTTTAAAGACACCCGTTCTTGGAGGTCACCAATAGACCATTAGCCCACTCCGAACTGGTGTCTCCTGTTTAGCGGTAGCCTCTGAAAAATCTTGCCATAAAGTGGCAACCTTCCCTACAAGCACAAGTGGTTCCTTCCTCGTTCCATCAAACACCTACCGGTTCTGCCCATGCCAAGTTGCCCACAAGGTTAGCAAAACTTGCCCCAAACAGCTTTTTATCAACGTGCTGATGAAGCTCATTCAGCCAGCACCTGAAATCCATTAACAGTGCTCCACCTCCCTGCCATCCCAACCCACTAACCTGCCAAACCATCTTTACAAACTACAATCCCGCAAATAATGAGTAATAGTTTCCTCCTCCTGTCCACACAAGGGGCATAACAGGTCTTTAAGTACTTTTCGCTTCGCAAGCCCTCCTCATGTAGGAAGAATACCTTTAATAGCACGCCACACAAAGTGTTTGACCTTATTGGGAATAAGTTGTTTCCAAATAAAATTACACGCTTTTTGTGCAGGAGCCGAAGTGGAGCTTTCCCCAGAAATATTACCAAGACTTCTACACAAATGGTCCATTTCCATCAAGTAGGCATTGCGCATAGTGAAGACCCCTTTGGGATGAAAATGCCACATTAGCTTATCTGCAGGCAATCTATGGCTAAGGGGGATTTGGTAAATGGTGGACGCCTCATGAGGCAAAAAGATACTTTCCACCAATTTAACTTTCCATTCCTTCTTATCAATATCTATTAGTTCGCTTACTCGAGCATTCTCTGTGAGTGTGTTCAACGGGGAGATTACCCAAAAAGTGGTTGGAGTGGGGAGCCATTTCTCTAGCCAAATACCCACAGACCTGCTATTCCCAATCCGCCACCGTACTCTTCTATCCAACACAGCCTTCGCCCCCCAAATGCTACGCCAAGAGAAGCTAGGATTCACCCCCAAATAAAACTCCAAGAAGGTGCACCTAGGAAAATATTTGGCCTTCAAACATTCTTGCCAACAACGAATTCTCATTCACAACAAGGCACCACGCTTGCTTAGCAAGCAAAACATTATTGAAGATAGAAAAATTATGGGACCCCAACCCACCATCTTTTTTTGAAAAACAGAGGGTTTCCCATTTCAACCAGTGAAACTTCCTCTCTATAGCTTTCTGCCCCCACCAAAAATTACTTATCATAGACTTCATTTCATCACACAGAGACAAGGGGAGTTTAAAACAACTCATGGCATAAGTGGGAATAGCTTACACGACAGCCATGATTAGAATTTCTTTGCCTGCCTTCGATAATAGTTTCTCCTTCCAGCCTTGCAATTTTTTCCATACCCATTCCCTAAGAATACCAAACACCTCTTTCTTGGACTTACCAATGAGCGTAGGAAGTCCCAGATATTTTCCATGAGTGCCTGTTTGGGTAATTTCCATCAAGTTCCTAATTGCCACCTCCTTACCAATGTTAGTATGACTTCTCCAAGTTAACTTTTTGCCTAGATACTTCCTCATGTTGGTGCAACACGTCCATCACTACTCGGCACTCCGTCTCCATAGTCTTACCAAAAAGAAGGCTATCATCAACAAAAAAGAGGTGAGATATTTTCGGGCTGCCTCTGTAAATGGAAATTCCAGCCAGTTTATTCTCCCTCTCCGCCTTAGCTAACATTGCTGTCAGGCCCTCTGCAACAAGTAGGAACAGATATGGCGAGAGGGGATCCCCTTGCTGGAGCCCCTAGAAGGCTGAATATACCCACATTGATTTCTATTGAACATCACTGAATAAGACACAGTGCTTACACATGACATTATCACTTAAACCCAAGGCCTGGAAAACCCCAACTTTTCCATAATTTTTTCAAGAAATGATTATTCCATCCGATCATAAGCCTTACTCATTTCAAGTTTTAAAGCAAAGTAACCTTCTCTATCATCTCTTTTGTTCTTTAAAAAATGCATAAGCTCAAATGCTACAAGTACGTTGTTCGTGATTAGGTGACCTGGGACAAAAGCACTTTGACTCTCCGAAATAATATGCGGTAATATGGTTTTAAGACGATTGGCCAAAACCTTAGCAATAATCTTATAAACCACGTTACATAGACAAATAGGGCGATACTAGGTAATGTACTCAGGGTTAGTTGTTTTTGGAATCTAAACTTAATGTCTTTTCAAAGTTAACTGATGAAAAATTAGGCAATGGTTCTAATGTTTTTTTTATTATTAATTGAGTTAAATATCTTGATAAATTTGTTGGGAAAAAAAATATATATATTTGCATGTATTAGTATTTTGTACTTTCTTTCCTCTCATTTTTCCGTAGATAACCAAACACGAGAAAAATTTCTATTTTCGTTTGCTTTTTTGCTTCCTTACATTTTTTTTTTCCCTTTCCTTTTTCTTTTCCTCACAATTTCCATGAACCAAATAGAGCCTTAGTGATCATGATTTGACTATCATTGCTACAGCCTATCATGCTAGAAGAGTCCTTTATGTTAAGCTCTATTTATTTCGGCATAATCTATTTCACGGTGTAAAAAAAATTTCATTTAAATTCAATTATAAGTAAAATTTGTATTTTCAAATGTTTTTTCATTGTTTGGTTTGTCTCTTAAAATTGAACACAATTTCACCTCTTTATGAAAATTACAAGAAATTATTTGCATTTATTTATAGACTATGTTCTTTTACACCATATGAGATTACTTTATATGGGAAAAATAAATTACATTATTTTTATTTTCCAGAACTAATCAAACATCGTAAATTGTTATTTTACGCCCGTAATTGATTTTTTTTTATCTTATTTTATGTTAAAACAAACAGAAATGGGACCAACTGCAGTTGGCAGCATAAAAATGTGAGCGTGGTAGTTGTGCTGGGTAGAGGAGGGGGAAACAGATGAGGGTAGTGGGCGTCATTTACGAAGGGTCTGTGCTGTGTAGCGCCTAATCTGTTAATTTGTGCCAAATTGGTGCTAGCTGTGTTCTGTTGAGATTAATGTTGGCATTCTCAAATATATCGGTTTTCTTAACATGTGCACTTAGAGCACATGTTAACCTATAATTAATGATCCAATCATTGTATTGAAAATAATAAAAATATATTGTAAATTATGAAAGTTGTTTAGAAAAATATGAAAATTTTAGGAAAACTGTATAAACACATATTTTTTTATGTAATGATTGGATTATTAATTATAGCTTAACATGTGTCCTTAAGGCACATCATAGAGCACACTTTAAGAAAACCCTAACAATATTGTGGCCGTGACCTTTTTTTTTCCAAGTCAAGTATCCTCGATCATTCCTTCTTTAAACTCTCATAGGCTTCTCTAGTTCATTTATAGCTTTATTTAGTTCTTTTACGTCTTTATTCACAAGGTCTTTCCAAAATGATTGTTGCCATGCAGGAGCAAGAGGAAAACAACCATCATTACTTAGGCACACCGATGAAAATAGTAAAAAGCTCTTGTTCTTGGAATATTTTAGAATTCTGATTTGAATTGTACAAGGTGGGCCCAAAAGCAATACTCATAAGGGGAAGGGATTCCGTGCTGAGATGAAAAAAGTCAACATCGTGTTGGACTATGCAGATGGCGACAACTCAGCATTGAGGTACAAATCAATCGCTCATATCACAATTTCAAAAAGCTTTTCTGAAATGACCAAAATAACCTCAATGGGAGTGCTTTTTGAACTTGTGGTTCAAACCGGCCATTAATTTGCACCTCAACATAGAAGTGTCACCATCTGCTTAGTTTAGCAAAGTGCCAAATTTTTTTCACCTCAGTACCAAATCCCAACTCACTTGTAACCTTCTAGTGTGTGCACAAGTTGATTGGACCATAACTATTTGTTTGTGTTATTCTTCAGGATCACATAGGTAGAATTGTAGAAACATCAATAGCAATTTTTCGGTGGGTTTTATATGGTCTTCTAACTATTTCTTGAACTATACAAAACTTTTCTTCTGAAGGCATGGATTGGGATTTGCGGTGGTAACAGGGAGGCCGACAGAACTTATTGAAGCATCCTGTGGCGTCTGGTAGAGTTATTGCCAAATTTTCCATTTTGTACTCCACTTGCTTGCACTTTTTACTACAATAGTTACAAGGACGTAAAGCACCCCATGATGGATTGCATTTATGCATTTCATTCCTGTCCTCAAGTCTAGTATGATATAGTGGGGGGCTACTCACTTGTCTTGTCTCTGCTCTGTTTGTCTGTTGGTGATGATGTAAATTGGATGGTCTGGTTAGTTGATGGTGATTGTTTCTGGATATTTCCCTTTGGGTTAGCTGTCTTTCTTCTCTGCATGTGTGCTCCGTCTGTCAGCTCTTCTCCGCTTGTGTTGTGGACTTATGGTCTGGCAGATTGTCTATTCTTCCATGTAGTTTTTGCTCTGGTCCTTTATCGTGGTCATAAACATTTGGTTTTGGGCTTGATATTCCTTTTGCTGCGCTGCTGAGGCATTTAAGTTGTGACTGAGGCATCTTCTCCTGCATTGCCGGGGCATTATGGTTTGAGAGTGTTTTGTTCTTAATGCTGTGTTTTGATATGCTCTGTGGTAGTTAGCTGCTCTTAGCAAGTCCTCTATGGTTCCTTGTTATGAGTGTTTCTTTTCTATCTGGTAGTTGCTGCTTTTTATTTTGAGGGTCTTGGTTTTTGCTGAGAAGCCTATGTCTCTTTGTCTAAGCTAGGGTGTGGGGCTTGATTTTGCTTTGTGGTAAGACTGTTCTTTTATTTTAATTTTTGTTGTTGATTGGGTAATGTGTATTGTGTATTCAGTTATCATTGGATGGGGGTTTGATCTGGGCTGTTTGCATTGTAATTTGTGTTCATGGAGGTTGGTTTTTTCTCTTTGTTTGATTGTAACTTTATGTTATTTTAATTAACTACTGTTGTGATTTCCTTTTCTTTTTTTTTTTTTTTTTTTTTTTTTTTCTTAATCCTAGTATTATACACTATTAACCTTTGTTATATGGGCTTAAATATGGATGTTAGGTGCGGGTATGTGTTCAGGTGTTGAATTTGTCTACTTTTCAACAAAAAAAAATTTACTATTTTGAAGTGTCCAGCAAGTGTACCCATACCTATGTCACAGGTGTCTGACATGGGTAATTTACACATTTTGAAATGTTTATGTAACATAGCTATTAACTGTTGAGCTTGTGCTCAATAGTATTATGAGCTTGATTTGAAATTTTATTTTGTTAAATTCTCTCATTTAGTTGATTTCTACCTCTTCAAATGATCTTTTGTCATTTGTGAGGCTAGGTGCATGTCTCTCTCTCTCTCGCTATATATATATATATATATATATATAAATTGTACTTTCTTCTTCAATAATCAGTTTCTACTCCTTGCACTTTATCTATCGGTTAATCTTTATATTTGAACTTGAGTAAATTTTACTTAACCCAAAAAAAAAATAATAATAATAAAATAAGCAGCCTTACGACTGAAAGATCCTTGCAAAGATTGATTGACATTTGAAAAAGATAATAAATTTTCAAGAGGGAAAAAACCTACAAGAATAGACGGGCAAATATGAATTTGAAAGGGAGAGGTTATTGCCACACAAAAATTATTAAGCACCCACGTGTGTTTTAAAATTTTCAAGGTTTTATGAAAAATATAAAAGGTTTTCAGCAAAATTGAATGCGTTTCTAGTGGACAATCCGACCAGTTTTCATGAAAGCATTTTATATTTTTATAAAACCTTGAAAAATTTAAAGTTAGTGTGAGGATGTTTAGGAATTTTTGTGGTGGCAATAAGTAAGAAAGATAAATGCAGTGATTAAGAAATCAAGTTAATTTTTACCCAAAGCCTAGAAAGTACAACCATGTTGGTGAGAAATCCTGTTCTAATGTTGACATGAAAATTTTTATTAAAAGACTTAGGCCTGTTTGGGTGTCCAATTTGAAATTTAAAAATTCCATAAATTTTACATGATAGTGAAGGCATAAATCTACCACCTTAAATTTGAATATTTTAAGAAATGGGAGTCATCACTCATCACTATAGTAGTTAATGTTATTGAATCAATTCTTAGAATATTACTATTTTGAATTTCCATTCTTATTTGTAATGAAGACTATCATTTTTAAAAAAAATTTGTTAATTCAAGGTAATGGACTTATGCTTGAACACTAGGTAAAATTTTTTGAATTGCTTAATTTCGAATTGGACACCTTAGTGAGGAATCCAAGTCAAGTCAGTGCTAAATTCCCCCATCCTTACACTTTTATTGATATGTAATTATTTGCCCGTAGCCAGACCAATCTCTATATGCCCCTTATATATATACATATATATATATATACACACACACACACACATATATATATATATATATATATAGATATATATATATATATATATATATATATATATATATGTATATATATATGTATATATCTATGTGTATATATATATATATGTATGTATGTATGTATGGTATAATTAACCAAAAAATATATATATATGGGAGTATATATATATACAGGTCAGGGGTACAAAAGATATCCACTCTTTCACTCTCTCTCAATAGATCTCACCATTAATGGTGGCGAATACTATCCCAACAAACCGTATCTTCGATTGATTTGATTTCTGTCATACATGATGTGTACAAGAGGATTATCTAATCTAAGAGTGGGTAATATGAAACTTGATTCCTAAATAAAAATATTGACAAATATAAGAATAAAAAATCTTATACCAGGTGAAATAATTATTTTTTAATGAAGATTTTAATTTATTAGTATAGATGTCATGTCATTTAGATTAGAGGATTTGGGCAATCACACTTATCTTAAGCTTCTTCCTCAGGTTATACATTTAATTGGTTCATGCTTTTGCGTCATGTTTCACTTTACCTTCTTATATATGTGTTTTCCTCAAGATATATGCTTGCACGAATTCCTTTTAGAACAGTGCTATATTGCCTATCTCATTTGTCTAAATTTAATTGTTCAACTAGTGTGACAGCATAGCAGATTTAACAATCACACTAACCAAGGTGGCTGCCCCATCATTTGGCTAACAGGATTTGAGTGAAAAATTTGGCAATTTAGAATTTTCCTAAAAAAACTTCAATAAAGAAAATAACTACCCACCGTATCAGTTGCTACATCAATTGGGCCAATCAAATTTGGGCAAAAAGTAGAACTCTTTAGAATCATCTCTTCTTTTTATACTCATAAAGGCTTTTTATCCCAAGCTACGGGGTACAAATTAAGCACAACTGCACAAGCTCCTAATCAAGTCTTTTTAGTGCTGGACTGCTAGGGAAGATGAATTGACCATTGGAGTGGAATGGATGGGAGTTTCATAAGAGAAAATCCAAATCCATTCATCCAAATCCATTCATCCTAAAGTTTGAAGTATTTGAACCATTGCCATTTCAATGTGATTGGATAAGAGTAATACGAGGATGGGTGACCTCCTTGGAAGTCCTCATGTTGCACCCCTCCTAAAGAAAATAAGAATAATAATAATAATAATATTAAAATTCTACAATACCCTAGATCTTTCTCTGATAAACCATGGATGGGCATAATTGAATTTTAATAAACCTTGATTTAATCTAATTTATACGTTTTACTAGACTTTCAAAAGTAATTTTATTGGAACATGATAAAATGAAACATCATTTTGAAGAACTTATTTTAATTACTATAATACCTAATTCTCACTATTATAAATTATATATAAAAGGGTGGGGCTATTTCCGCACCCTTTCTTGTTAAATCCACACCTCTCATGTTTTATTTTCACATACTTTTTCTTATTTTTACTCCAACGGTATGGATTTAACATAAAAGGTGTGGGAATAGGCTCATCCTATATGAAATTATCAGCAAAATGAGATTAGGATAAGCCACAAGGAGTTTAGGATCACATGCCACTAGTTGGAATGTTGTCGGAATTGAGAATAAGCTCTTACATGGATATTTTTGGTGTACGGGCATACACCTAAACACCCTACATGTTAATGTTATAGTCAATAATTGTTTGGGTCTTGTGGCATGTAGCAACCTAGTAAGGCATAGGTTTGCAAAGGTCTTAGTTTTAACTCGCACAGGTTCATGTGGGCGTGGGTCATTCAATTTATTTATTTAATATTTGTTTAGGTTTTCTTTGTTTTCATTTTGCAACCTTGATACAAAAGAAAACGTCCAGCATCATCCCACAAATTTCAAAATTTTTCTCATCAACAAGTGGGGATGTGCACCTCCATAAAGTCATCTAGGTGCCAAGACATAGATGAACATCGAATTTTGCTCGAATGTACAATCTTGAAAAAGCATTCGACAAGCAATGTTGTATGTTCTGCTTATATTTTCTAACGAAGTTCTTTCTTTTTAGGGTAAATTACAAGAACTCCATAATGTTTAGCCATTTTTCACGTAATTAATCTCTTGAAAAAATTAGGTTGCAATGTGCCTGAGATAGTTTACAAATATAGCAATTAATGCCACCGTTAATAGTTATTTATGAAATTAGATAGAAAAACGTCACATGACCATTATTAATTCCATGAATGATAGTCAGTAATGGTGTTAATTGCTAAATTTTTAAACTGTATGGTTACATTGCAACCTAATTTTCTTCAGGGTTTACTTGAAGAAGGCGTAAAACATTAGGGGATTTCGTGTAACTTAACTTTCATTCTACACCCACACTCCTCCCCCGATGACCAAAAAAAAAAAAAAATGCAGTGTTGGAGTGGTGGTCTTCATTTACATCTTGCAAGGAAAGATTGGATCCACTTATTCTCAAGGTTGATAGAGTGTCCTCGCAGGCAACCTAAACCATCCTGCAATGCCCTCTTTGGGATTCAGTCATTAGTCCCACCAAAATCTCAACGACCTTTGAATTAACCCAGTCCACAGAGAATCCCTCAAATTATGCAATACCCATAAACCCCTAGTTGTGGAGACCAACATACGTCGCAACCTCACGAGGACAATCCCATT
Organism: Liquidambar formosana; assembly: GCA_039720395.1. Lineage (NCBI taxonomy): Eukaryota > Viridiplantae > Streptophyta > Magnoliopsida > Saxifragales > Altingiaceae > Liquidambar > Liquidambar formosana. Next base: position 28,208,280 of record CM077823.1, read on the forward strand.
CCACCTGTCAACCAATGGGCTGGTACCAACAAACTATAAATGTTTCACCTAGTTCCCTCAACTTTGCATCACAAAAAAAGAAAAGTTCATTTGAGTTTCATTCACTTAGTCTGTTTCACTTTGCAAACAACAAAAAGAAAGGAGAAAGATGGCCGATCGATCTAATCTCAGCTCCCAAGTTGGTGAGGCCAAAGGCCATGCTCAAGTGAGTTTAATTCTTTCACATTTGAGTAATGCTTTAACCCTGAGCTTTCATGTGTTATGGTTCATGCACACTGCACTCGTCCAACAGCTCCTAGACCATGAAGATATGGTTACGTGGACGGTGATGCTGTATGTGGTGCAATGCATGTGCGTGACCATTTTATTAACAAGGAAGATAATATTACAGGCCATCATGATGATGAGTGATTTGTTTCTCTTCTTTCAGGTGAAGAAGGACGAAATGGTGGACAAGGTAAGCAATACAGCCCAATCTGCCAAGGAATCATGCCAAGAGGTTCGAAATAAACTAATAAACATGCATGTGCCTGGCAATTAGTCCACAACACTTCATTTTTCATATTGGCACTTGGTAGATGTGTGATCCAAATCTATCCTATGAAACAAAACATCTTTTCTTTTCCATTGAAACAGCAAAACCTTTCCATTTCTTGACTGGTCGAAATGAAAAACCATAGGAATCTTGAAATTCTTTGGTTTCAAACAAAGTACTGGATGTGTCGAAACAAAATTTAGTATCTTGATCTAGAATTCTTTGAATTGAACTAGAATAGTACTTTGGTAGTTGAACAAAATAGATGAATTCAACTATCAGACTGCAACCTGCTGTGCATTGACACCATTTAATATGTGAATGAACAAAACTTGAATCAAATAACTATGTACATATCCAGATCCAACTTCCATGGAAGGTTATTGAGCCATTTTTTATGTTGGCATAATTGCTACAGCTCTTGCAAATCCATTCGATACTAGTATACCATTTTATTTGAATTTATTTCGCTTAAAGCTGTTAGGGCTAACCTAGTAGTGAGGGAAGGTGGAGAAAAAGGTGGATAGAGTAAGGGTTCAATCCCCTCCAATTGTATCCAAAAAATAAAAAAAAAGAATTTATTTCACTTAGTAATTAAGTTTAAATTTTACTTGTGTAGGTTGGTCAGCAGATTAGTGACAAGGCACAAGGGGCTGTTGATGCTGTCAAGGATGCCACCGGGATGAACAAAAACTGCTGATTCATTTATTTTTTCTGCTTTCAATTCATGAACTCTTAACCCTTCCCCCCCACCCCCACCTTCTTCTTTTTCTTTCTTTTTTTTTTTTTTTTTGGTTTTGTCCTAGGTTTTTGGTGATTTTGACCTTTAACTTTTGGACACTGCTCATGTAGTGGAGCTCATAAGTCTTGTTCTTGAATAAAGACGCATGTTTTAGCATTTTCCTACAGTGTTCTCCAAGTTTCTATCCAAAGTGTTGCCATTATGGTATTTTTTAAGGGTAATATAGGAATTCAAAAGTTTTTCCGACATTCAGCTTTTTATAAGTGATATATATATATATATATCTATATATATATAACGTGACCCAGTATTCTTCAATAAGAGCTCCATTGCGGGTGCTTGTGTTCACTTGCATTACCCTTGTGTTAACATGACCCGGCATTCTTCCATAAAATTTCTATAACGTGACCCGGTATTCTTCAATAAGAGCTCCATTCTGGGTGCATGTGTTCACTTGCATTACCCTTGTGTTAATGTCACCTGGCATTCTTTCATAAAATTTCTATACTAATACCGGCCGCCATTACGGACCAATAATAATATTTCGACTTGTAAATAATTCATGTTTGAAATACATAAATGAAGGATGCTGTTGTATTTTACACATAACATGCATAGATCTAGAATATTTCTTATGTGTAGCATAAAATTTGATCAATTATCTACTTAAGGTTAATGGGTAGCATAAACTGTCCCTATAGATTATAGTTGTCTTGTCCAATCAATTGATTTGAAACCAAACAATTTTCTCAAGCAATATAGGCTAAACTGTCTACCCTAGTCAAGATCGATTAGCTAGGCCATGAGGTCATGAGGGAGACTGGTTTCAAAAATCAATTAAAACATTGAAAAAACTGTTTGAGTCTTCTCTCAGCTTAGTTACAGCGGGGTTAGTCGAGTCATCAAGATTATTTCTTGAAGTACAGTTCTCATATGAAAGTCTACATGTAGGTATTTAATTTCTTTTCTTAAAAATATCCATATTTTTTTTTACGACCGACAGAATGTGTTGTGGTCACGTGGATGTTTATCCCACGTCGAAAAATTAGAAAAAAGAAATGACCTTAATATATATACAAGTACTAGACTCACCATCAATGGGCTTAGGTCTTTTGTGTGGGTATGAGTTCCAGGCTTGTATATTAAGCTTGTTGTGGTGGATTTTGGACTCCCCTATCTCTCCAACAAGTGGTATCAGAGTCGATTGCCAATGATCATGGTGAAACCCTCTAAGCGGGTGCGTACTAGTTTGATGGGCTCTTGGCAGAGGTTGTGCTATGATTATGTGAAGTGGGAATTGGCAACTAAAAGCTCTGGAAAGCATTTTTTTTAAAAACATTATTTGTTGGTAATCATTTTCCAATTTAATACCATAAAAAAGATATTGTTATCAACTTATTACCAATTGACTGTAAATATACTTTAAAATGAGTACTATCTTCCTCTGTTTGGCATTATGTTGAGTAAAGATCATCATATGGTAATATCTCTCCAAAAAAAAAAAAAAACAAACTTAGTTGAGCCAGGCATGTGCTCCCAAAGGCCCTCTGGCAAACTTTATATAAAATTTTTTTATATAATTGTTCAAAATAATATTTTTTAGTAGGATAACATGATCAGTTTTCATAAAACCTTCTATGAGGGGTGACAATAAAAGAAAGTTCGTAGGATTGAGGGTGCAAATAAAATTAAGGGATGACAATAACTATCCTCTGTATGAGACCTTTTATTTCCAAATTGAATAGATGACCCAGAAGCATGCATGTGATCTTGGCCTTTTAATTTACTTGCAGCCCTAATCCATTTATCTTCATGACCTCTCTTTTTTTTTTTTGTCATAGGCTCTCTTCACATACTGTTAATTTGTTATTATTATTGTTTTCTACTTTTATTTTTGGGTTAATTTGTGGGCAAAGCCCAAGTACACACAAATATCACTGGGTCTAGCTGGCGAACCATATTTGAAACATCAGACAACAACAAGGGAAAAAAAAATAAATAAATAAATCTAAACATGAAGAATTTCACACATCCTCAAACCCAGACCATGAGACCCACATAAATTGTTATTATTACTCGTTAATAACTCAGGGGAGAGGATATTGCCAGAGATCAATCCTTTATTTCCACGGCTTTTATTACAAATTGGCGAAATTGCCCTTTTTAATGAGAAGAACAATAAGAGACATTAGAGAAAGAGAGAGGGGCCATCATAAAAAAGGACATACAAGGAGACACAAGGAGATGACGAAATGACTAAGAAGAAAAAAAAAGCTAAGAGGAGGAGGAAGATAGAGAAGAGGAGATGATAGATGGGTTGCCAATTACCCCCCCTCCCCAAAAAAAAAAAAAAAAAAAAAAAAAAAAAAACAAAGATGGGTTGCAACTAATCGGCAGCAAGCTTAGCCGGCAAAAATGGCAGACGGAATGGGGGTTTAGAACTTAACCATGGAAAAAGAAAGAAAAAAATTGGGAAAGCACAAATGGAATGATAGAAGGAAAGGGGTTTGGCTCAGCCACCCCTCATATGTTAGATAGTAAAGAGAGAGGGCTGCCTAAACCATTTTTTTGCTCATTTTCCTCGGTGATATTCTTTCTTCTTTCATTAAATCTGGCAATAATATTCTTTCTTCCTGTCATCTCCTCCTTGCTTCATTAATTCAAAGATCACTACCTCTATCTCCATTTCCGACTTTTCTCACCCCAACCAGAAAAAGAAAAAAAAAAGAAAAAGAAAACCCCTCCCAGCGATCATTTTGATAGCAAGTTCGCCGGCGGAAAGCTGACTGCTGCTTCCATTTGTATTTTTTGGAAGAAAAGCTCTGAGAGATAGAAAACAACGAAAAGCAAGAGAGAGAAAAAATGTAGAAATCTAGAGCAGAGGAGAGGAAAGGAGAGAAAAAAGACTGATAAAAAAAGGGGAGACCAGAAGGGCAATTTCTTCTGTTTATAATAAAGGCCGTGGAAAAAGAGTTTTCTTCTTTGGCAATATCACCTCTCTAACTTCAGATGATGACATTATAATGGAAAAAGGTTAGGTTTAATCACTTTCCCGTCAATACATGTTCAATCAATTGATTCAAAAGTCTCATCTTAAATTGGTACTATACAAGGATGCCCATCCAAATCAATTTACAAAGTTTCCAGTCTTGTCAATTCTCCAATAAATGTTGGGATAGAAGCACCGGTTAAGCAATTTCTCATTTCCCAATTGCAAAACCTTTTATGGTTAATCAAGTGAGCACGTATTCCATCAAATACGTGCTCACTTGATTAAAACTATATATATCTATATCTATATCTATACTACCAATAAAAAGTAGAATGTCAGAAAAACTTTTGAATTTCTATATTACCCTTAAAAAATACCATAATGGCAACACTACCCTCAACCCTAATAAATGATAAGTATTTCCTACTTCATCTACTCATACTTTTCTTCTTATTATATATACCCTTATTATAACATCTAAAACTCTCTTGCTATCTTTTTTGGTTTCTAATACGTACTCCCTTCGTCCTTCTAGGTATCCAATACGTTTTCCCTTTTTTTTGGCAGCCATTAACAGAAGAATAAGAAGGTTAGGTTAGTCTCTAATAGTAGAAGAATAAGATCAGCATTGGAGGTATCTACGGCTGATTCTATCAATCTGAAACCAAAACCTTGATCTTTAAAGGTTAGTCTTTCTCAAAAACTGTTTTGTCCATTAAGTTTCAGATTATAATTATGTTTTCCTTACTAAATATTTGGCTATGAGAAAATTGTGGAATTTGGATCCTTCATAGGTTTATTTTTTATTTTTTATTTTTTTTATTTTTATAACTATAGGAATCTTGTAAGACTTTTCATAGCTATTGGATTGTTTGGTTTCTAATGAATATCAATACCTTTGCTTTTCCAACTTTGCTTTGGTTAGTGTATCAACGTTAATTCAAGTATGATACAAGCGAGGCCCTTGACATCGGCACCAGAGATGTAGGGCCTAATCTTAGAGACGATACCCATAGATTGCTGTATAATGTTTTCTTGCAAGTACTCTCTATCAGATTGGCTCCATTGGGACTCACAAGTAATAGTCCACTATCGTAATTTATTATTATCAGACATATTTTAATTTACTTTTTTCTAATTGTTGTTGTGATCTTTTAATATAGGAGTACGTTGGGTTTAAATCAAGATATAAAGACGTAGGAAAAACAAAATATATATGTTGGTAGAGAAATCACCAAAAATGGAGTTAACTAAGAGAGAGATGTCCTCACAAACATGTATTTATCCTATTGTCCACGCATGAGTTTCTCTTATAATAAAAAAATATGTTTATCTTCAATTGTGTCACCATTGATTCATTGTTTTATATTTCCTTACATTTTTTACCATTCAACTTTTGATTTATTGTCGAGGGCAGCCTAGGCATGTGGTCCATGCATGAAACTCGAACGGAAGACCTCGGATTTGTCAAGGAAAGTTCTCTCTTTTTCTCTCCCTCTCTCGTGCTAACGAGTTGATTTTTCTATTATCTACCGTTAAATATACTATATATTATTTTTCATTAATTACATAATTTAATTAGAAGTCATAAGTTATTGTTAATCTAAAATATAACAAAAAATTAATTGATGGTTGTGATCAATTTTCTTATCATTTTTTTTTAGCTCAATCTCTACTCTCTGATGCTATCTGTTTCTTTCTTTCTTTGCCCTATGAATGGTCAAATGGAGCATCAATCTTTCTTCTCTCTGGTTGATTAAAAAATCCATGAAAAAAGGTATCAATTTTCTTGTTTTTCTATTTTTTTTTATTACTATTATTTTTCTTTTTTATATGCTCAATCTCTTTCTGATTTTCTCTTGCAGATTTAAAAGTCCCTTTGAAGAGTTATCAATTTTGTTTTTTGCTCAATCTCTCTCTGATGTTGTTTTGATTTTCGTAGATTAAAAATCCCTTCATAAGTGTAATCAATTTTATTTTATGTTTATATATTTTACGTTTATTTTACATTTCATATTTTTACATTTTGTTTATAGTGATTTTATGAATGCACTATGTTGAAATATGTTGTCATGGTTAGAGGATATTGCCCCAGTTGTGTAGTGCCTTTTCAAATTCTTGAAAAATCTATTGTAAGTGCATGTTGATCATGTTTTAGGGCTTTGGTTGATAGCTTCTGAGTTTGTTTAAATTCAAGGTTTTTTTTATCATAAAGCTAGGTATGACATATTTGAATGGAAGAAAATATATGTGTACTGTTTATCTATTTGCCAACTTTGAATAATATAAAAAGATTTTTATTATTAACCAATAATAGGTTAAACTTTCAACAGAAAAGTAAATAAATCACATAATGTAAGCCTTCAATCCCTTACTAACCCCCTTTCAGCTTCAATTTTTTTTTTTTTTTTTTTTTTTTTGTAATATCTAATGCTTTGGTGCCTTCTGATTTGGTCAAAGATCATTAAAACGAGGATAACCTAAACGGGATTTCCGTTATTTCCACCAATTCATAGCTAATGTAATTTTTCATTACCTTCTACTCTTTCCTTCATACATATATTTTTCGTCTTAGCTAAGTAGAAAGCCATTGAAAGATAATTCAAAACTATTGATCCTACTTTAAATCACAGCTGGATTGTTTTATATATATTTTTGTGAACCTGAATATAATAATGTGATTTATTTTTCATATATAGATTTAGTTCATATGGCTATTGTACAATTCTTTGCATTGTTGATTTTTTAGAGAATCAATAGATTTTTATTTAGAGAATCATATGGCTATTGTATATATTGTTGGTTTGGAAAAAAAAATATTATAGGAATGCTTTGTCATAAATATTTTAGGCCTTAATTTTCTCTGCCTTCTTTTAATATCATTAGTTTTGTATTCTGTCTTACATGTATTTTGATGTTATTGTTAATGTTTATTACATGGAATCTTTAATATATTTTGTTATATTCACTTATATATAGCTCTTCGTTAATATGCATGTTATTTTCACTTTTTGGATGGGATCAAATAAGATCAATTTTCGCCTCACACAAACAAATTTAGAGATGCAGGGCAAATTATAATTGAAAACATCAACAAAGGAACATCCATACCTTAAGTATTGAAAAAAAATAAAATAATAGACATTGATTAGAATCAATTTTCTGTATTATTTATGAATTTGTAAGAAGATTGAAGAAAACAAACAAAAACCCAAAATTTTGTATTTTTTCGTAATTTTGACCCATCAAGGCTAAATTTAAGAAGAGTGTATACAAAACACATATTTGATTGATTTTTCAACTACATGACATATTTTTTATGCCTAGCAAAGATGTTAGAACATGGGCTCTTATATAAGAAGATTGTGAGATTGTATTTGAATATATAACCTTTTGAATGTATTACTTTGCCAAGTAGAATACACAACCATTTTGAATATATTTTATTTAAATCTTCAATTTCTATAAAGAAATTGAATCCTATAAAGAAATCATAATGGTAGGTATAATTCATTTATATTAAACCAAAATTTATTTAAAACTCGAAACATCCACGTGTAATGCATGTGTGCACCAACTAGTATATATAAATTTGTGCATTGCACAGATTTGGAAACTAGTTTCAAAGGAAGCTGAGCCCTCATGCATATTTTTACACACTTCTTTTTACTTTTACTCATAAAGAAAAGCGTAGATTTACTATAAAATAGAGTAGAAATAGACCCATCCAAGTTGATAAGGTTGCCACATGCCAAAATCCAATTGGATACTTGAATTACAACCTAATCACTTTACTATTTACCCCTTTCACCAAAACCAACTCTCACGTGCTGGTCAAAAAGAGAAAAAAAACAAATCTTACTCTCTGCCTGTCGCTCTTTTTTCATAATGATTTTTATTGATGTAATCTCTCTCTATTCAGTGCGCCGATCCCTATCTTAAATATTATTTTCAAACCTTGTAATTTTTTAATTTGAGTAAAGTTTAAAGGTGCTTCAAGTTTCATAAGTTAATCAAATCATTAGAAATGTTCTTGATAATTGTACTTTGAAGTTGTTAAATTAAGATTTGGGGGTCAATTAAGCAAGAAATACAATCTATTCAATCTGAACTAAAAAGCAATACCAATACTATTAGCATTGTGATTTATAACCGAATTCCAAGAGTGGAGTTCAATGATATCAATAGGCAATGACTTTCAGAGAAACACATTCACATGGAAAAGGAGGTGACATCAAAATTATCGGTGTCTTTATTGTCTTGTACATTCATGTGAAAAGGACATTATATTAAAATTATTAGTGTCCTGCATATCTTTTATACGTTGATATTTACAAAGTGGAGAAATTATCATTGGTATTAAGTTGAAAAATAATCAGTCAAAAGATAATTTCTTAATCAAGAATTACCTATATTTTTTTTTTCTTTTCATTTTTCGGTTACAAGTGGAGGGGTTCAAGTTTAAACCTCTGACTTATTCTAATTCTATCATTTTCTTCATCCTTCATCACCACTAAACTAACCCTGATAACTTAATTTTCTTCATCCTTCCTCACCATTATGCGACTCACACAAATCCGTCCTAATATGGGTGCAATTGCTATCATTTGTTGTAGTGATTGTAACGGCGGGTTCTTATGTTCTTGTTATATCTATTGTAACGACTGGTTCCTCGTCACTGCAATAGATATTTATTGTAAGGATATTGCAACGAATAAGGCTTTTTTCTTCTAGTTCAGAGAAGGAAAAAGAAAAAGTCTATTTAAGGACAGGAAATAGGAGCTTCATGCAACACCTTGTTCTTACTTTTTCAGTACCTACAAAGAGACCGGCATTGTCCATGTATGAAAAGTCTTCCAGCCAAAAATCACAAATCCAATTGGATACTAGGATTACAGCCTTAATCACTTCACATTTTATGTCAAGTGGCCAAGTGGGCATTGATTAAATCAAATCTGATAGTGAATAGGACCAAGAATAGAGAAGAAATTTTGGGTGCAAAAAAAAAAAAATATATATATATATATATATATATATATATTTTTTTTTTTTTTTGGTACTCTTTTTTTATAAATAATTTGGTTTTAAATTCTGGGTGAGATTTGTTACACTCTTTCACGTCCTTTGTGTTTGGTTGCCTAGAAAATTGTGGAATAGAAAATAATTTTTTATTTTATTTTATGGTCATCTTTCTTAAATGAAAAATTATTGCACTTGATGATTTATTGTCTTCGTTTTTTTCCTAATCTAGGAGTAATTTTGATATTTTAGAGAAAAATTAAAGTTGACGTCACTTAATTTAGACTGAGTTATTGATGTTAGTAAAAGGAAGTGGATGTCCCTCTAGTTTATTTTATAATGTTAGGAGTGACAATATAATTTCAAAATCAAGGGGGTGTATTTATGATTGTCATATACGAGAGGAAGTGTTAATGTAATTTACCCTTAAAGTTTTTATTTGTGGCAATAACGTGACCCCCCAACCAAAATCTCCAATTCACAGTTTAAAGAAATAAACTTGTTGATTTTTAGGGTGCTCACAAGCCCCATGTGACCCATAAAAATCCTCTCGACTTGACTCCACCCGCAGCCACGTGGGCAATTTCGAGTGGAACGATGGGCAGGCATTGGTTTAAAAGGCTAAATTTTGGCAGATTCATGGATGGTTTGCGGTTCTCAAAAAGAAAAACCGACGTCCGCCTGTATTATTTGATAACTTGATAAGGTTGCCACATGCTAAAATCCAATTGGATACTTGGATTACAGCCCTATCATTTCGCATTTTATGTCAGATGGGCATTAAAGAATCAAGGGTAAATTACATTAAGACCCCCTCTAAAATCTGACTATTATAAATACGCCCCCTTGTGTTTTTGAAATTCATTGACACTCTTTTTTTTACAAAATAAAATGCAACGAGACCCCTCCCTTTAACTTCCATCCATTAATTCGTTAAATCATGTTCAAATTTTTTTCAAAATACCCTAACTACCCTTGGTGGATGATAACTTCCATGTTAAATGCATATAACTCACTAGTTCAATACATTCATCTAGTACTTTTGAATTTTTTAATTATTATTGATAAACAACTAAAAGATAATATATATATAAATGCTAAAAAGTTTAAATTTTCTGTTCAACTAATGTGATGGCTGTCAGATTTGCTCCTTAGAAATAATTATTTATTTAACTAAATTTTTAATTGATTTGTAAAATAAAAAATAAAAAAATTGATTTGCCAAGTTACCACCTCATTTGAATAAGTAGATTTGAAAAAAAAAAAAAAAAAAAAACGGGCTAGGTAGCATTACTCATATGTAGAAATAAATGAAAAAAATGATTACAATGGTGATGCATGTATAGAGTTGGCAAATAAGGTGGTGGCAACTTGGCAAATCAATTTTTTTTTTTTTTTTGCACATCAATTAAATAGATAATTGTTTCTAATGAGCAAATCTAATGGCTACCACATCATTTAGACAAAAAATTGAAGCTTTTTGGCCATTTTCTTATATATCTATATATTATCTTTTAGTTTTTTATCAATAAATAAAAATAAAATCGAATGTGTTAGATGAATGTGTTGGACTGATGAGTTATATGCATTTAACATGGAAGTTGTCATCCAATAAAAGTAGTTAGGATATTTGAAAAAAATTGAGAGTGATTTAATAGATTAATGGATGGAGGTTGGGGGAAGGGTCTTTTTGTATTTTATTTTGTAAAGTAGGGGTCTTAATGTAATTTCAGAAACACGAGGGGATGTATCTGTAATTGTCAGATTCTAGAAGGATCTTAATGTAATTTACCCAAAAATCAAATCAATGGTGTGGAATCCTTCTTCGGATTTATAGCCTTATCAATAGAATGTCTAGAAAAGGGTGAATCGTCCTCCATCTAAGCATCCAATTTCAAAGAAAGCTGAGCTCTCATTTATTCCTTCGTTGTTAGAAGAAGAAGAAAATTGTGCAAGTATGGTTGATGCTATTGTCAAGTTTGCTCTTGGAAGGCTTGAAAAGCTTGGTGACTTTCTCAGCGAAAAAGTAGCTTTCTTGCACGGTGTGAGAGATGAAGTGAAGTCCCCGAAAAATGAATTGGAGTGGATGCAGTGTTTCCTGAAGGACGCAGAAGAAAAAGAAGATGGTGATAATGGAAGTAGAATACGCAAGTGGATAACTGATGTCAGAGATGTTGCTCATGATGCTGAGGATATTATAGACACCTTCATCCTCAAAGTAGAAGTGGAAGGCTCTCTAGAGACTAAGACGACTCTAAAAACGGGATTCCTGGCTTTCGTTAAGAAGTGCTCTTGCATTAGCTTCAACAAAGAAATCCACAAAGAGATTGATCTCTACAATATAGGCAAGGATATAGAAGATCTCAAAAAAAGGGTCACCAACATCTCCCGTAGGCGGCAAGATTATGGTCTTCAACATATTGGCGTTGTTGGAAGAGGGACGGGTGGTGCTATTGGAAACGTGAGACAACTAAGAAGAACATCCTCTTATGCAGATGAAGACTATGTTGTTGGCTTTAAGGTCGATACTGCTAAATTGATTGATGAACTTCTCAAAGAAGAGCCACGATGGTGCGTGATTTCGATATGGGGTATGGGAGGTTTGGGCAAAACTACCCTTGCCAGGAAACTTTACCACTATAATGAAGTTGTAGGAAGATTTGAACGTCGTGCTTGGATTTGTTTGTCCCAAGAGTATACAACTGAAGATCTTTTGCGAAGAACTATTAAATCATTCAAGTAAAGCATCAACAAAAAGGAGTTAAAACTATTCGAAAAGATGAAAGTGAAAGATTTAGAACTGTTCCTTCGTAATATTTTAGGAGGACATCAATACCTGGTGGTGATGGATGATATGTGGGACAAAGAAGCTTGGGTAATCTTGAAGAAAGCCTTCCCAAATAACAATAATGGAAGTCAAGTCATTGTCACCACTCATAACGAAGCTGTTGCGAGGAGCTTAGATGGGAGTACTTATGTCCATTAACTCCAATTACTAAGGTCAGACAAGAATTGGGAACAATTTTTTAAGAAAGCATTCCCTAACCATAGAGATCCAAGCTTGGAGAAAATGGGAAGAGAGATGGTGGCAAAATGTGGTGGCTTACGACTTGCCATAATTGTATTAGGGGGATTACCGTCAAGGAAAATGCCAGATGAGTGGGCTAAGGTTAAAGAGCACATTTGGCAGAATCTAAGGAATGACTCCATCCATATCGCCCTAATGTTAGCTTTAAGTTTCAAAAATTTGGGTTCTCAATTGAAGCCATGCTTTCAAAAATTTTGGTGGACGATCAACAATCAAACCAATCGAACGCATTATCTACTAATTTTCAATTGATATATTTCCAAATGCATAAAGTATGGGAAAAAAAAAAACATATATTTCCAGTTGATGGGTTTCACAAAGAGAGAGAGAGGGGGTACAGAAGCCCTACATTTCGATCGGCATATAGACCGGAAAGAGCCTTACCTGTGCTCAAATGTGTGAGCTGGATATCGTCGATAGCGAATGGAAACCCGACGATCCTTGGATCTAAGCCGATATCGTCCTCGAGAGAACATGACAGTGATAGAGTTGGCGTCTGATGATTGGTATTCGGCGTTGATGGCGGAGGATGGGGCTTCGTCTACAACGGAGGAAAGAGCTTCGACGTTGGCGACAGAGGACGGAACTTTGACGTCGGTAGCCTAGTAACTCAGATTGAGATCGAGAGAGAGTGAGAATGAGATAGAGAGGGAGAGTGTGAGAGTGCGACTGAGAGTGGGTCTTCGATGTCGGTGGCAGAGGACAGAGCTTCGACGTCGGCGGCCTGGTCAGATCGATATCAAGATCGAGAGAGAGAGAGAGAAAGAGAGTGTGTGTGTGTGTGTGTGTGTGTATGTGTGTGAGAGTACGACTAAGAGTGGGGGGGATTTTTATCACCTAAAACCGTGGTGCGCCCCCATGATTTTCATCTTTATATAGCGTATATTGGCTGTGTAGAATTCAACCTAAAATCGTATACAATTTTTATACGGGTTTTCTTATACGGGGTTTCTTCGGTAGTATAGCGGGAGTAGAGAAAGGCCAAAGTCGTGGTGGGCCAACACAATTTTGCTAAATCGTGTTGGCCCAACATGATTTACAGTAAAACTGGAAATAAGTTTTGTTTCACTGTATTTTTTGAAATAACTTGGTCAATGATTGTACCATAGGAAATGCCCCAAAGGATTTATACCACAAGAAGAAAGAACATTGGAGGAGGTTGCTGAAGATTGGTTGAATCAACTCATTGGCAGAAGCTTGATTCAAGTAGCAAGAAGAAATTGTATGAGGATTACAGCATGTCGAGTCCATGATCTTCTCAGAGATCTGGTGGTCCAAAAGGCGAAGGAGCTGAAGTTTTTTCATATTTATGATGAAAATACGCACTCAACTCCATCCTCCAGTAGTACTGCATCATCATGTCGAAGACATGCTCATTTTGTAACGCTTAGGTATGATTCAGTTGATTATTCAAATCCATGCCTACGTACCCTGTTGTTCCCCAACATACGTCATCATGAACCACCACCTATTTTTTTTTAAAATTTATACATGGAAGATTTAGATTACTAAGAGTGCTACATCTTAACGGTACACGTGGATTCAGCTTAACTGCCATAGTAGGGGAACTAATACACTTACGGTACTTGGGGTTAAGGAATAGCGGGATAGATGAGTTACCATCATCTCTTTTCAACTTATAAAGGCCCTAGAAACCCTAGATACATCAAGTGGGGGCGGCAGCTGGGTGGTGAGATTTCCAGGCAATATATGCGGGCTAAAACAAATGAGACATCTCATTGGAGAATTTAGCGGGCTTTCAGGAGTCAACCATTTAACAAACCTCTAGACTCTCAAACTGATTGATATTTATGATTGGGTTAAGATTAATTCACTGAATTTAATCAATCTTCGAGAGCTTGGTATAACAGGCAGGCCAGAAGGAAAGCTAGACAAGTTCGGTTGCAATGGATGTTCTTTTTTATGCTTCCCAATTTTTTGACACGGTGTCCTTTTGCCATATTCGTCGTGAAGGAAACGCGGTTGCACATGGCCTCGTAAGATATGCCTGAAATATTGATGATTTATGTGTTTGGATGGAGGAAGTTCCAGAGTTTATTAGGGATCAATTTCTTGTTGATTTGTATCAGGCTGCTGTTCATTAATTTTAAGTCTATGATCGTTTATCAAAAAAAAAAAAAAAGTCGTATTGATTACCCAAAAAAAAAAAAAAAGAAAAGAAAAGAAAAAACTCACAAACCTTCTCATCTTTTCAACTACTATTATTTTTTAGTACTAATAGTTGATTGAAATGATCATGGACACCCAAATCTTGAAGCTTACTACTCCAAAAAAAAAAAAAAAAAAAAAAATAATAATAAAAAAAAAATAATGAAATAAAAAAAAAACGAAAAGTGAAAAAATGGAGTTAAAAAAAAATAGGGGAGTAGAAGATGACTTTTGAAGCTTTGGCGGTCAAAAATAGAGTACCCACCCATCAGAATTGCACTGGCATTGCGATGAATGCCAAGTTCAAAAACAGAAAGAAAGAAAGAAAGAAAGAAGGAGATGAGGAAGGAATTCTCAAGAACCTCAACCATCTCTCTATTCAGCTTTTACATCTCTCTCACTCTCTCTCTCAAGCAATAAGGAATCCCTTGAATGGAAGTATTTCACTCTCAAAAGAAAAACCCTTAATTAGCACATAATTTCTCTTCCCACAACATTCTCACCCAAGTATCAACAGTAAGCCTGCTATGCCATATAATTGCCAACCTCTCCTTTCCTCCTAAGTAATCACCGGCTCTGTCTCCCATTTCCATGTGGCCATGTGTTTTTGTGGGTTTCCAAATCAATATTCATTGCAATCCCTTTCCCAATTGGAGCAACATCAGCGAATGACGATGGATGATCAAGAGCTCATGGCAGTAAAGAAGAATATCCCTAGGATTCCACCTCCTAGAGTTGATCTCGGCAATGAAACCCACCCACAAAATTAGATGCCGGCGTTTGCCACGGCGAACGTGTTTCAGAGGGACCAACTCGTCAATGTACACGATGAGGTGTAGCGAGTGTTCCACGGTGGCATTTGACTCCACGGAGCTTATGCCATCAGATTTGAGATGATTGGGCTCGATCGCAGATCTGAGTTTAAGGTGGGCAGATGTCGCCGACGATGGCGGCGGATTGGTAGTTAACGGAGCTCGGTGGTTTACTAGACACCGTCGCATTCGTCGAAGAGAGGGAGGTGAGGAAGTGAGAGAACTGAGCGGTTGAGATTCAGCCCGATAAAATTTTCCCCC
Source organism: Liquidambar formosana (assembly GCA_039720395.1). Lineage (NCBI taxonomy): Eukaryota > Viridiplantae > Streptophyta > Magnoliopsida > Saxifragales > Altingiaceae > Liquidambar > Liquidambar formosana. The sequence goes on from CM077823.1 coordinate 28,223,898, forward strand.
GTTTTTTCCACACTTTCCTCACGTTTTTAAATGGAAAATTAGATTAAGGATTTTCAACCAAAATTTCCTCAATATTTTTATTTCCTTCAATTTTCCATTCCAACCAAACAAGGAAAAGTGTAATTCCTTAAAATTTATTTTCTTTCCATTGCAAAATCTATGAACCAAACAGAGGGTAAAACAATAAAAATAAGATTTTTCTCGACGTCTTCATTTTATTTTTTGTGGTCATGATTTGGCTATCATTGCTTTTACCAATGGCAGTTTGTCATGTAAGAATTTTCCCAACATAAAAATAAACAAATTTTATCCAATTTCACAGCCATCTTACCTATACAAACAGAGCTGTAGTAATTGGGCGAGGTAACTTATTTTCTTTGCATACTATTTCTTTCAGGTGTGGAGATGGGATCTATCTCATGTGAGAGAGACGGTAAGAAAAATGATGGGATTGGAGCCGGTCATACAATCTTTTTCTTCCAATTGTCACGGTATATGGAATTTTGGATTCATCGGACTACGGGAAAAAGTGCAAAATCCTACCAACTTCTGAATAAATGATTATTAACTTAGCAAAAAATGACTACCAACTATAATTGTTTTCCTGTATGCCGATTTACATCTAAAATTCCCCCTACTTGAAGAACATAGATAGTGTATTGACTTGGGGCCTCTAGTTTGAAAAGAACACCCCGCCGACCACATTAATTCAAGTAATTTCGTGTGAGGCATTGACTTGGGGCCTCTGGTTTTTGGTGTCATCCAAAAATATATGATTATAGGTATGGAAACGAAAAGAAAGTACAAAGAAAATTTGTATTATTGCTTGACTAATGACTTTTTGAAAGCTTTATCTTAGCAGAAAACTGTTAATTTCAAAAGGTATGTGAAGCTAATTCTCATCTTCCATCTCTGACTCTCTCTCTCTCTTTCTATATATATATAGTTTCAGAGGTTTGTGAAGTAAGAATTTTGATTGTATAACTATTTGCAGAAGCATTTAGAGGTTTGTGATGGAAAATTGATGAAATACTCATGTGTAGTATGGTGTTTTCTTCTTATTGTTTGATTCATTATGTGTTTATTTGAGTTCTGCAATGACCAAATCTAGAGGGAATTAAGAAAGCAATTGATATACCCATGTGTAGTATGATCGTTTCTTCTGAGTATTTGATTCTGTGATGCCCATGTGTAGTATGTTATTTTTCTTCTTTGTGAAGTAAGATTTATGATATACACGTGTGGTATGGTATTTTTCTTCTAAGTGTTTGATTGATTCTGTGTTTGTTTGAGTTCTGCAAATGATCAAAATCTATAGGGAATTAAGAAACCAATTACTTAAATTGCAAGTTCTTTGTTTGATCATTTGATTCTATGAATTATAAGTGTTCTTGAAAAACATTAGTTGATAATGCATTTTTTTTGGTAAAACTGTGTGTTGTTCAAGGATGGGGAAGAAGCTTGTCATGTTGCCGGTCGAGGAAGTCGACATGTCTGCTGTGAAATATGAACATGAAGTAATCCAAGGTGGGTTCGTCATTACAAATTCAATGTAAAAAGTGGAGTTTGGATATATGTGCTTTTGTTGGGTTATAAGTGTGTATGAAAATAAGAGAGATTATCTTGACACTTTTACTTGTTTTCGGATTGGTTGTGTGGATTGAAGCTCCTCATTTGACTGGGTTCTCATTGAAGTTATTCGTTAGGATGGTCGAAGCTCCACTGGTTGGGTCTTTGATCTTATCTTTCTTGAAGAAGCAGAATAAATTGGATAAGGTCTGGTTATCTGCAAATTCCAAGTTTTTTTTTTCTTTCTTTTTCTTTGGAATATGGTTAGTTGGATCATTATTCATAGATTTTTTGTGATAGTGACTGCAAGAAATTGAACGACATATGTTTATTATTGACAGTTGTTGCAGAATACTGTGATACCGGAGCAACCGATGTTTAAACCTGAATTTCCTCCTCAAGGTTTATTCTCCACTCTTTATCTGTGAATCTGTGACATCAGTGGCACCAATGTTTCAAATTATATATATATGTACGAGGAGATATATGCAATGGGGCAGTGCCCCATCAGAATTGATCCGACTCCATTTTATATGCAAAATGGTGGTTCCATGTAACAATCTGTATGTTTCCATAGATTGAGGACTTCTTTTATGGTGTTAACATTTGAAGAGTCTAATTAAATGCTTTCTTTATATAAATAAAAAAAAAATCTAACTTCATCTTTTTACTCAAACGTAGTTCTAATATCTATTCAAATTAAAGCAATATATATATATATATATATATAATATATGTACGTGTGTATGTATGTATGTAACAGTTGACATTGTTGATCCTTCTGAAAATATTTTTATGTGCATTCTTGATGTGGTTAGATCTATTTCAATGATCTAGATTAATACATGGTCTCACTAATTGGTGTGTAAAGGGTGAAGCCCTAAGGAGTGGCGCTCCATCATAGATTGTCCTTTATATAATTTGGGACAACAAGCTCCATATCAATGCATTGAATTGGAAAACAGTTGGGCTCTTTTTCCATTGGTAAAAGGCCATAATGGCCATTACCTTGTGTTGCTCTTGCTAAAGCAGGATCCTTGGAGGGGTGAGTTGGATGCCGTCCTAACCTTTGATTTTTAGGACAAAGTGGCTTCTCTCAATACTCAAACATGCACCTTTGTGCTTGGTGTGAAACTATGAAATGAGAAAACAAGCTGATCTAACTTTCTTAATTACAATAAGTTTATCTAGTTCTTAGTTTTGACTTTGTGATATATCTTTTGAAGCTTTGACCCTTCAAAAGATAAACTAGTATATTCATCACGGTTAGGAAATATTCTAAAAGGATATATAGCCAATAGTTTTGTTGCTTTTCTAATCTAGGCTTTGGAAAAAGGTTAGAAATGAAGGCATAATTATAGAGGGATGAATTGTAAAATTGAGGTAGTAGTATGGAACTAGGCATCTGGCATATTAACATCTGCCTAAGCCTGCAATCACAAAATTATGGTCCTTTATGCACAAAACTGATCGTGTTAGTATGTTATGTGAGTTTAGATCCAGAACCTGGTGTTATTGTTGTGGAAGAAGATGGTAAACCTGAAGGTCGAGTTGAATCAGCCTTGAAGTGCCTTCAACCTTATGATTCTTCTGGCTTCATGAGTGGTGATTCGAATGCATCATTTCGGTACTGGAAGATACGTGATTATGCACATGCTTATCGGTCTGGGCTTGCAACCCCATCCATGGTTGGTCATTAATTATTGCTAGTTTTCCTTTCCGTTTTAATTAAGTTACAAGGACAGAATCCCATTTTCAGTATATAGGTTGCAGAGCACATCATCCCGGCAATTGAGGAGTTCAGCAGTAGGAATCCCCCAACACCATTGTTGATTTCTTTTGATGCTGTGGATGTCAAGAAGCAAGCTGAAGCTTCTACAAAAAGGTTTATGGAAGGTATTGTTTTATACATTTATGTTTCATATTTATGATTTTATTTCTGGTTCTATAAGTGCTTATCTCACTTCTTATAACTTCTGTTGTGCACGATTGCGGTGGAGTTAGACACCAATAATGACCCAATGCACCTATTGCTGTCGGTCATGCAGGAAATCCATTATCGATCTTAGATGGGATTTTTATGGCGATCAAGGATGATATAGATTGCTATCCTCATCCATCGAAGGGTAAAGAATTGTGACTTTTCTTTCATATTCCCACAACAATTTTTTTAGTCTTAACAAATTCATCTCAGCTTCTACTATGACAGGTGCAACAACATGGCTTCACGAGTTTCGCTCTGTAAAACAGGATGCAGTTTCTGTTTCAAGATTGCGTAGCTGTGGTGTGATTCTTATAGGGAAGGCAAATATGCATGAATTGGGCCTGGGAACAACTGGAAATAACTCGAACTATGGGTGAGTTTTTGCTTGGCAGCTATATTATAATGACATGGGCATGGAAGTTGGTATTCAAAATGAATGTACTAGTGTCTGACACACTGTTCATGTAATTGCTGATGGAATCTGGATGATGAATCAAAGAAGGTTTTCCCTAGTGTCGTTAGACTATTGATCACATGTAGGAATATGGTTGAAGGAGAAAACATATGTACTCTTAATTTTGAATGAAGAAGATGGGTTGCAATAGGGTGTATTTATACACATCCAAAGGACATCAATAATGACCATTGCTATCATCTCAATGGTCATTAGACACCTATGACAACCTTTGACCTCTTCTCAATGGTCATATCTTTTCTCCCACCAATGGTGTGTGATGGTTCATTCGTTACAATGGACCATCACACACTTTATCATACTTCCCATTATGGGAATTGGGAATTCTTGGTAGATATATTTCTAAAGTTAAATAATACGGTGTAGTGAAGTAAACCGTATCTCATGTTTGTCATAATGAGTTCTTCAATCTCCCACTTGACAAATATGAGATAATTTGATTACTTCCTCTAGTTAGTTATTGCGGTTGAATATCCTCCAGATTTCTTCAATTGGGTACTAACTCTCCCTTAGATCGGTGCAGATGATGGTATGACCTTACGTGTGCATGCTTTTACCATTCTATTTTGACTGCGCCTATTTCCCAATATATCAATTTCTTGATATGTTCTAGGCGACTTCAATTCACTCTCTTTCAAGTGAACCGCACCAATATTCCTATAATACGGAACCATAGTTCACCACGCTAGTTACTATCGGCGACTTTAGCCAAACACAATTGGTGTTGACCTGCGCTTGAAATTTAGATCAAGTACTTCCTTCTAGGTCCTTCCAAAGGTTTTCCTTGATACAGTTTATCAACGACTTTAACACTATGCACCTAAGTGTTATGCGTAATCAATTGGGTGCTTTATTGTGAACTTTACATCTTCAATCGTTCTCGTCATAACCTCGTTACTTCGCTAGTGTCCTCTATCTCATCTTTGACCAATATTTGTCCCCACAAATAGATAGAGTCGCATCGATTTGTTCTTCTTAGGTGTCCCCAAGATCCATCCAATAATGCACTATACCGCATGCCCTGCTACAACACCTAGGTGATTCTCAATCCCACTGTAGCTACATGCTCTCTGAACTTTTCCAGAGATAATCCTTTGGTCATCAGATCAGCCACCATCCTTTCTAAGGGTGTATAGTCGACTTTAATTTCTCCTCTCTCCCCTATATCTTGTATATAGTGGTAGCTCATATCAATGTGTTTTCCTTTGGAGCTATTTGCTCTACTCTTTATCAATGCGATGGCAGATTGATTGTCACAATACACATTGATTGGCTTATTTGGTATACCTAATTTCAAATTATCCCTAAAGCGCTTTATCTAGACTGCATTACTTGTTGCTGTGCTGCATGCTATGTATTCCGCTTCCATAGTATACTTTGTAACACAACCTTGTTTCTTACTTAACCAAGAAACAACGGTTCCACCTACCACAAATATGTAGCTACCAGTAGATTTTTTATCATCTACATCTCCTGCGAAATCTGCATCACAGTAGCATATAATTTCTAGATCACTTAAACCAAAACAAAGTTTCATACCTTTAGTACCTTGTAAATATCTGAATATTCTCTTTACCGCTTGCCAATGTGCTTTTCTTGGTTTTGATTGATATCTACTCACCAATCCAACTGGATGACATATATTAGGCCTAGTACTTGTCATCGCATACATGCGGCTGCCCATAGCCTAGGCATAGGGGACATCTTTCATGTCTTCTTGTTCTTCCTCATTTTGTGGACACATGGGCTTGCTTAGGCTTAAGCCTTTGCAAACAGGTGTGCTTGTTGGTTTACAATTTTCCATGTTAAACCTTTTAAGCATCTTTTCTAGATATTTTTCTTGATCTAGATATAATAATTTGGACTTTCTATCTCTAAAAATTTTAATTCTTAATACATAGGAAGCCTCTCCCATAACTTTCATTTCAAATCTAGATCCTAGGTATTTCTTTGTTTTGTTTATTATATCCATATCATTTTCTGCTAGTAATATGTCATCAACATATAATTATAATATTGCTAGCTTTTCTTTACATTTCATTACATATACACAGTGATCTGGTGGACTCATCTCATATCCTAATATAGGATAGGTTGGTGGAATTTCAAGTACCATTGTCTTGAAGATTGTTTGAGTCCATATAGGGACCTTTTTAGTTTACAGACTTTGTCCTCATGTCCCTCGACCTGAAAACCTCTGGTTGATTCATGTAGATGTCTTCTTCAATTCTCCATTGAGGAACACATTCTTGATATCCATTTGATGTAGCTCAAGATCTAATCTAGTCACAATTGACATGAGAATTCTAATGGATGTAAACTTCGCCACAGGCGAATACGTATCCATAAAGTCTATGCTGGGTTTTTGTGTATAACCCTTTACCACTAATCTAGCTTTGTACTTATCCAAAGTTCCATCTCCTTTTAATTTCTTTTTGAGGACTCACTTGCATCGAATGGATTTTCTACCCTTTGGTAGATCAACAAGTTCCCATACTCCATTCTTTTCAATGGAGTCTAGTTCCCCTTTTATGGCCTTGTGCCATTCCTTGCCATCGTCCATTTTTATGGCTTCAAAGAAACTCTTTGGGTCTTCACTTAGATCTTCTATATCTTCTATATTGAAGACATAATGATCCTTTAGTTTTAGAGATGGTTCCCTTGGACTTTTCCTCCCACTAACCTGAATATTTCCAACAGGTTCATTAATCTCTTCACTATTAATCGTTTTTTGATCAATAGGGAAACTTTCTTGTGTGGTAGGCGTCTCTTGTTCTTCATCCAAGAGTTTTATATTCCAAAGGAATCACCATATTAGTGGTTTCTATAAAATAAGCATCCCTACTTTTAATTAATCCCTTTTCTGTATGGAAAAATCGATATCCACTACTATTGTTAGGATATCCAATAAATTGACATTCCCATGTCTTATCACTTAATTTATTTCTAAGGGGTTTTGGTATCAACATGTGTGTCTTACATCCCTAAACTCTTGAGTTTGAGATGTCAGGTTTTCTACCAGTCCAAAACTCATAGGGTGTTAGGGGTTTAGCTTTTGTTTTCACTCTATTTAGAATATATGCTGCAGTAGATAGGGCCTCACCCCAAAAATGTAAAGGTAAATCAGCATATGCCATCATGGATCTTGTCATATCCATTAGAGTTCTATTTCTTCTATCTGCAATTCCATTTTGTTTCGGGTTATATGGCATTGTGTAAACATCTCTTATCTCACTTTCTTTGCAGAATTTATCAAAAGTTTCATATTCCCATCCTCTATCATTATTTAAAGCTTTTATAGGTCTTCCTAATTGGGTTTCTACTACCTTTTTGAATTCTTTAAATTTTTCGATAGCATCAGATTTATGTTTTATTAGTAGATATACCCATACCTTGAATAATCATCAGTAAATATTATGAAATATTCCATTCCTCTATGTGTTTTTGTTCTTAAAGGACCACATATATCTAAGTGTACTATTTAGAGTAAATTCAATGATTTCCAACTTTTTTAAAAAGGCTTCTTTGTTAGTTTTCCTTTGATACATGATTCACACGTATCATATTCAATCGTATTTATTTTAGGTAGTAACCCCATTTGGCACATTCTTATCATTTTTCCTTTATTTATGTGTCCTAATCTTAAATGCCATAAATAAGAATCTTAACAATAATAGAGACATTAATGTAATTAGAAAATGAAATATTTTTTATTGAGTACACGTCATCAATTCTTACACCCTTTAGAAGAATACGACCATCCTTCCCTATAATTACATGACCTGATCAAAATCGGACTTCAAACCCCTTCCTTTCAAGTACAGACACAAAAATGAGATTCCTTCAAATATTCGGAGAATACAATACATTTTGAAGTACTACATTAGACCCTTTATATGAAATTTTACAATTACCTTTGCCTAGTACATCCACATATGTGTTGTTCCCCATGTAAAGTCAATATTCTCCTTGTTCCTTCTCTTTGTAACTTGTGAAGATGTCTCGGTTCTGTATAACATGTCTAGTAGCCTCTGAATCAATCCACCCATGATCTTCCGCTTCTTGTGCTACCATTGTTTCAAAGACGGTCATCACTATTTCTTTTTTATCGTTGACTTTCTTTTGCCTTGGACTTTGACAATCGGCTTGGAAATGACCCTTCTTGCCATAATTAAAGCAAGTTTTATCTTTCTTTGACTTAGACAATTTGAAATTTGGTCGTTTACCATTTCTAAGAGTTCTTCTTTCGTTGTTGCTTAGAGGTATCCTCTGCCATCAACAAGTTTCCACGTCCTCTTTCTTCCTTCTATTCATTCTTTCTTCTTCAAGGGCCAGTAGTGTAGGTAAATTATTCATAGACAATTTTTCTTATCCATAAGTTATTGAAGTCACTACATGGTCCCATGACTTTGGAAGACTATTAAAGATTGTGGATACTTGCATTTTGTCAGAAATTGAATGCCCAGCGATGGATATATCCTTTGCAATGATTTCCATCTTTAGCACATGATCTCCCACGCTATTATTTTCAGACATTTGAAGTCCAATATACTTATCTAACAATAATTATATATAAGTATCGGATTTCGGTTCATATTTGTCCTCTGATGCATTCATAATTTCCTTTGTAGACTTAAAATCCTTGTTAAGTTTCCAACCTAAAAGCCTAAGTTATTAGGTGGAGGGCCCAAACAAGTATATTAAGCCATATCAACTTTTGATATTTAAATGATGTGGGATGTGGGACTTCCCAACAATCCTCATAGAGAGGAATTAAATCATCTTGCTTATGATTTAAGATGGATGCTCTTGCGAGCTTATCATCTTTCTCCCACTTTCCTTTTAATTTCAAAGTGCTTGGGTCATCAGGATCTTCTTTTGGTGTTTCTTTTGTAAGAACATATAGGGTCTTTTCATGTGTTAGGAGAATGAAATTCTCCTCTTCCAAATCCGAAAATCCGAAAATTTATGTTGTTTAATTTTTCTGCTTTTACTGTGTCAAAAATAGCCTTTTCCATGTAGAAAAAATAAACAAATACTATAACTAAATGTGTATTATAAAAAATCTGGTTAAACAAAAGAAATAAAAATAAAATAACAATTGTGTAAAATAAAAATGTGTTTCTAAGCAAATAAACTTCTAATTGTTAGAGTTATTAGAACTAAGACGAGCTTGCAAAAATTCTCCCTTGGAAGGCAACATGGGCTCACTAGATTCACCAACTTCCTCTTTTAACACTCTTTGTACAGCTTGCTCAGAAGTTGCTCTTGCTGCGTCCAAATGTTGATTTTGACCCCACCGTTGCGTCTAGGACGCGAAAATCTGTTGGGGTACCAAGTTTGGTGCGAATCCGGGGTTGTTTGGGCCTCTTATTAGGCAGAAGTGGCTTTTGCTACGTCCAAATGTTGATTTTGACCCCACGGTTGCGTTTGGGACGCGGAAATTTGTTGGGGTACCAAGTTTGGTGCGAATTCGGGGTCGTTTGTGCCTCTAATTGGGCTAAAACCCAAATTATCAGCAATCTAGACCGAATTTGAACCAAATTAAGAGAACCGGGCCGGGTCTGAACCAATTGGGCCAAACCGGTTCGAATTTGGACCAAAGCCGCAAAACTGGGGTGACTTAGAACCGTTTCCGTGAAACCGGTTCAAAAAAGAACTAGTTCTTGAGTTTCCCGAGCGAAATGACAGAGAAGCAGGTCAGCAGGTTGTAAGGCGGGTCATGAGGCAAAGGGCCAATAGCGGGGCGTGTGGCGGCACGTGGTGCACGGACCAGGCGTCCATAGAGCGGGGGCTAAGTGCGTGGCAATGCGTGAAGAGAATTCGAGCTCGTGAAGGATCCTTGGGGCGCGTGGCAGTGCGTGAACGACCTGAATTGGGTCAATTTGCGATCGGAACAGATCCGGGTTGGGTTCGACGCGATCCTTCACCACTGTTTGTATTTTATGCAAAAAACCTTTGTTTTTGACGTGTTTTTTTGCAAAAAACTCTTCTGTGAATGCTCTATATTGAGATTTTTCTCAGAAACACTATCCAAAAATCTTAATAATAACGTTCTTCCCTTTGATTGCACGTTGAATTTCTTCAAAATTATTGGAAGAATGTGAAGATGCACTCAAACCCACTTGAATTTGAGTCTTCTTCTTCTTGTTATATTCACTTTCAATGGTGTCTAGGTTTCTTGCATCCGTACCACTAACAATCACTTTCAATGGGCAAGCTTAAGGATTGACAACACTCAAATGATGATTGTAAAAACGAATCGTTGTATCTAAACTTGATATTTCTTTATCAATAACACAACGAATTTCATCCAACAATCCCCTTGAATAGCCAATCTTAAGTTTCTTCGTGTACTCCCTCGCGTTACCAACTCGTTTCCTCAACATGTGTAACCCACTCTGATACCACTGATGGAATCTGGATGATGAATCAAAGAAGGTTTTCCCTAGTGTCATTAGACTAGTGATCACATGTAGGAATATGGTTAAAGGAGAAAACATACGTACTGTTAATTTTGAATGAAGAAGATAGGTTGTAATAGGGTGTATTTATACACATCCAAAGGACACCAATAATGATCATTGATATCATCTCAATGGTCATTAGACACCTATGACAACCTTTGACCTCTTCTTAATGGTCACATCTTTTCTCCCACCAATGGTGTGTGATAGTTCATTCGTTAAAATGGATCATCACACACTTTACCATATTTCCCACATGGGAATTGGGAATTCCTGGAAGATATATTTCTAAACTTACATAATACAGTGTAGTGAAGTACATTGTATCTCATGTTTGTCATAATGAGTTCTTCAATTGCTTAAATGGAGAAGTAACGTTGGAAGTTAACAGTGATCAATTTGTGTCACAGCTGTATCAATACACAGGTCCACATGCATTTTAAGATGTCCGATGTTGAAAAGGTCTAGAATAGGATTGTACTTGTTTAATTACTTATTCATAGTTTTATAATATAATTGGCATATGAAATTTATGTATTGTTGTTACATTTTCTCTCTCTCTCTCTCTCTCTCTACATATATATATATATATGTGTGTGTGTGTGTAGGTGTGGGTGTGGGTGTGGGTGTGGGTGTGGGTGTGTATATATCTCACTATTGATACTTGGTTTTTCGAATGCATTTGCATTTAAGTTATCGCAAACTAAGTAGCAATGGTCCTTCATTTATTGAAAACTTAACCTTAGTGGAGATCTCTTTTATTTTACCGCTTGTTGCTAAGACACTATTCTAACTTTCTAAGATGATTTACTTTGTCAAATCTCTTGCTTGCAATTACTATTATACTCCCTCCATCCCAATATGTTTGATAACGTTTTCCATTTTCGGATGTCCCAAAATGTTTATTCCTTTGCAAAAGTCAAAGCAAATAATTATCTTCCTTTCCTAAAGTACCTTTTATTATATTTAAATTACAATTACCATACCAATTGTCACATCAAGTAACATTCTATTGTGGGAGGGTAAAAATGGGAAGTCAAAATTTATTGAGTGACGTGGCAATGCATTAACTCCACCACCCTTAATGTGTGTTGGGTCAAAGTGGTTCAGATAAATTGGGATGGAGGGAGTATCATTTGCATATCAACTTCTGTAAATATGTTTTCAATTTATGGCTGTATGAGCCTACTATTTATTAAAGTATATTTTTCTCAACGTAGTTAGGAAATTCTTCAAACAGATATGTCCAAACATTTCCTACTGTTGCAGCATCGTAACCTTGATCAGGCTCACTTCCAACGTTTTTCCTTTTCCTTCTCAAATTCGATTGGATAACTGTTTTCAGTGTTATATAATCCTGGGACTCTGATAGTTACATTCCTTACATATGAGTTCAAATTTTTGCAGTCTGGATATTTTGATAATATTTTGATAGATGATTTATTTATTTAGCTTCGCTACATGGCTAGCATTAGTCTTACTATCTAAAGTTTATTTGATTATATTCTAAATTTGATTTAATATAACATAACTATCTTAAATCCTTTCCTTCTTATAGAACAACGAGAAACCCACATGCACCAGAAAGGTATACTGGTGGATCTTCCTCAGGGCCAGCAGCAATTGTAGCTTCTGGACTATGTTCAGCTGCACTAGGAACAGATGGTGGAGGTTGTACAGATATAACATGTTAGGCTTATAAATACCTAACTTTATTTTCCAAGATATCATCCTAATATTTAAGCCTGATTTATGCAAAAGGCAGGTTCTATTCGTATTCCTTCTTCCCTTTGTGGTGTAGTGGGCTTGAAAACAACATATGGGCGGACTAGCATGACAGGGTAAGCTACTTAGCTCTTGAATTATGGTGTCTAGTTTCATTTCTTTAATTTATAAATATTGTACCGACTGATAAGAACAGCCATAATTCGTAGTTGTGTCTTTGCATTAATTAGTTGATCTTCTGAGTTTTCTTTTTAAATCACATTTAGTATAGGGCTATTTTGTAATCAAAATTAAATTTTAAATGACTCCAATGTTTACATTCCATTAGGCCACCAATTTGCCTTTCGGACTCAGTGGATTCTGTTTGTGAACTGGTAGTTGTACAACTAATGTTTAGAGTAGGTACTTGACTACCTCATTCTCCATTAATGATTCCATTAATTTTATACTTTTGTCTATGAGAGATTTTAGCATATTCCACAAAAGACAAATCTAATGAAATAATATGAAACAAACTTCTCTTAGTCTTCTATGATATAGGGGAGTCCAGTATTCAGTAAATAATTCCTGCTTTCGCTGAGTTGTCCTTGAAATTCTTGCCTTCTAATGGATGTTTCTCAGAAATGATGAGTTGTTCATTTGAAATAAATTTATACTTTTGCATCAAAGGTAAGTAGAATTTGAGGTGCAGAGAAGTGGATTGCCAAGGAATTGAGTCTTATCACCTCAGGTGCAATTCTATGTTGCTTTGACCAGTCTTGAGAGCCACATTTTGACAATATATCAGGGCACCTAACTTAATCTTATTAACATGATAAAGAAGAATGTTTGGATGGGCCTCATGAAGTTCTGGTTTGATGTTTGTATCCGGGAACGCACCTTTAATTTATGTAATTGGAGCACCAAAATGTTTATTGGAAGATGGGGAGTGCCCATGCCAGGACGACCTTTGTGTTATATTAAGGTTCTGTTGCAAAATGCTTCAATGAAGTCTTTTAGAAGCGATTGACACATTTGGTTTTATGATCTGAAGAAATAAAATTGGAAACCCCATGCAACCTAACAACTTCCTAGAATCAGATTTACTATGTGAGTTGCATCTTTAGGTGGGCCATATTGGAAAACCTATCAAAGCCACTGTAAAAGGAGGAATCATATCTTGTTGAGTTCAATGAAGATCCAACAAAAAAGCCGTGGATAGATTTTCCTAAGATGTTCACACCAGTGAAGGGGTTTGCAAACCAGTGTTTTGGGACTGGCCCTTCACAAAGTGGCACATGGGACACTTTTGGACATAGTTGCTCACGTCACGCTTTAGTTGTGACCAATAATTACTCTCTTCCATGAGAACAATAGTCTTGTCATGACCAAGTGTCCACCTAAACCACCTCCATGTAACTCCCATAAAATCTACTTCCTTTATGTAACCTCAAGGTATGTATAGCCATATTCCATGGAATAGGAAACCATTTTGTAGAACAAGTCACCAACTAGTTGTTTTATCTGACACTTTGCCTAAGCATCTCAGATCTTTGGCACAAAATTCTTCAGGCCTTGCAACATTGCTTATAACAAAAATGAAGAGCATTGTCACTTTGCAATTGTTAGGATACACAATTTTCTTTACTACCAAGCAAATAAATTCGATAAAGATATGTTTAATACTATAGTGGCTCACTTTGTTGTCTTGCTGTTTATCATTTTGACTTATGATCTTCGGGATTTGAAAATTTTCAGGGCATTATGTGATGGAGGGACTGTTGAAAGTATTGGACCAATTGCATCAACTGTTGAGGATGTCATGCTAGTGTAAGCTATTGATGTTTTTGAATTAAGCTTCTTTACATAAAATTTTGTTTCTTTTTCATCTTCCACAGTTTTTATGTGGTTAGATTCTTGACTTTAACCCTATTGGAAAAGTACCATGTCCCACATCGTCTAACTATAAAATTTGACATGACTTCAAATACTTGTTTGAGCCCTCCACCGAACAATTTAGGCTTTTTAGGTTGGAAACTTAACATGGTATCAAAGCCTGCCATTCTTGGGCCGTTTCATTCATGGGCCAATCTTTTTGTCCATGTGATAGGCCCATTATTGTCTTGTTAAGCCTGCATGTGAGGGGGAGTGTTTGAAAAGTACCATATCCCATTTCTTTTAAATATAAAATTTTACATAACTTTATATACCTTTTTGGGCCTTCCACCTAAAAAGCTTAGGCTTTTAGGTTGGAAATCTTAACAAACCCCAAAGAGGAGGACTAGTGGTTCTTGAGAATTACACCTCAAGAGGCAGAAGATCTCAGGGCTCTGGATGGCAATAATGCAAGGCTTACAAAATTTTATGATGGAGATTAACTTCAAGGTTGGAGGAGGGGAAAGGGAAAAATTTTGGGATGATGTTTGGTGATTCCCAACCCCCCCCCCCCCTCTCTCTCTTTGTATGAGATTGAGGAGAACAAGGAAGCATGGGCGAGGGATTATCTTGTGGATGGGGGTTAGTGGGGTCAATTGGATTGTCACTTTTATTAGGCATTTTAATGATTGGGAGGTGGAGGGAGTGCTGATTCTCTTTCAAAATTAATATGATTGTAAGATTTCTTTAGAAGGGAATGATACCTTGGTGTGGTGCAAGGACTGCTAAGTCCTGCGTGTCCTAGGTGGTCATCTGTACTCTCAATGTAAACTTGAGCCGTTAGTCCCTTCCAAAAGTTGGCTACAACTTGAGTGGATGTCTTATAACATTTGTATGAGTTTGAGTGCATAATGTTTATGTTCACATTCTTAATTGTTTAAACTTTCTGTTTTATATTCATTGAAATTTTGGTTCTGAACAAACCACCGCTGTGATGACAATGAACTACTTTATGTTCAACTTGATAATTATTGCATCTTAGCAAAGAAAAATAAAAACTGAGTAATCTTGATGACCATTAGTAGGAGATGTTGACTTAGTACTTCCTGGAATTTCTCTGACACAATTGTTGGTTTCTTCAGGTATGCTGCAATTTTGGGCTCTTCTCCTGCTGATAAAATCAGTTTGAGACCGGTAACTTATTTTACCTTGTTGTGTGTCCAAAAAAATCCACAAATTCACCTGTAATGTTTAGCTGAATATGATTTTCAATATTTTCTCCTTCAAAGGCTTGGAAATATTCATGTTTGAGAACTGTAAAATCAACTCAGGAACTCACTCATCTTTATTTAAAAGGAGTTACATTTCCATCCAATAAACTGTCTGCATGAGTGATATTGAGGGTTATGTCTCTTCAGTGTACTGTACAAAAGCTATTCTTTTCTATTCAATACAAATCAAATTCTGACTACGTGGTCTACATCCCTGTGTGGCTGGTTCAAGTAACTAATGATGTTAATTTCTTGGACAAGGATTTTAAAGATTTTACCTCAAAAAAATATTAAAAAAACCACCGTGTGGCTGCTTTTTTCCTGCATTTTACTTGGAAACAAGAAACCAAAAAAAAGAATATATATATATATATATATATATATATATATATAACTTCCGTATCTTATAGGCCCATAGCTCTGCTTTTTGCTACATTATTTGCCTCTGCGTTTACACTTTTGGCTACCCACACTCGGGGGTGGATCCAGAAATTTTTTTCATGGGTGCACTTTATTTATTTATTTTTTTTACTTTTTGCTAAGAGTTAGAAAAGGAAGGAAGAAAGGTAGGACCATATATCGACATGACTAAATAGAAGTGGTGAAATGACATAAAACTTGTAGGCATTCCATACTTTAAAATGCCTAGGCGATTTTAGAAACGTACAACCTGCTTATATAATACTCCTAACACACTCAACCAATTAACAAAGTCTCAACAAGATGGGAAAAGGGGGAAAGTCATAGGACCACACATTGATATGACTGAGTAGAGGTGAAGTAGGACATAAGATTGACAATCACATCATACTTAAAAAATCTACTCCATATGACTTTTGAGATGTAGAACCTTACTTAGATACCACTACTAACACCAACACCACCCCCCCCCCCCCCCAATGTGGGACAAGGTCCCTCTCAATGGTTGCACATAAGAACCTATTCACAAATTAAACCTTGACTTTATATAATCTACAAAAGTGGTGTACATTAGTAAATTTGACCAAAATTAACCATTTTTTCTTA
This sequence comes from Liquidambar formosana, assembly GCA_039720395.1. Taxonomy (NCBI): domain Eukaryota; kingdom Viridiplantae; phylum Streptophyta; class Magnoliopsida; order Saxifragales; family Altingiaceae; genus Liquidambar; species Liquidambar formosana. The sequence continues at coordinate 28,240,269 of CM077823.1, forward strand.
ATGGGGTTAAAGCACTTTAGTAAATTTAAATAAAATTACTTATCTAAATTTAAAAAAAAAAAAAAAAAAATTTGAGTGGTTGCACGTTTGCACGGATGCACCTTAGTGCATCCTACCCACACTAGATAACACTTTAACATCCTTGACAAATCAACAGCTTCCATTATAGCACTTGATAAGCTCGAAGGACACCCCCCCCCCCCCCCTCTTTTTTTTTTTCTTTAATCCAATTGATAATAATAAAGTTATCAACTTTCTGTGATGATATTATGAAGCCCTATTTGAGGTTGGGGTGGGGGAATGGGTAGATTGTAGAAATATTCAAAATAAGGCTATGAGGGATTCTATTATAGAGTTCAATTATGTACTCAAGATTCTACTATTTTTGTTGGTCCATATGTACCACATTGATGCGATCTTGGCAATACTCTTATATATATTTGTAAGCAAACTAACATTTCAGAAGTCCTAAGCACTAAATTGACCTTCCTTTTTAGGGATGAGAGCTATAGTAACGGATTTTGTACTTCCGCTGATGATAGAATTCAACGAAAACTTCCATCAAATCCTGCTAAATCAAGTCCAAGCACTCCTGAAGGAAGCTTCTAGTGAAGCCATTTGGGCTATTAGTAGTATGCGTATTTAGATAAAGACCATCAACTTAATCTCTCTCCACTCAAAAGGGTCAGCTTTCTTTCTAGCGTAGATTAGCCAATTTGACCACCATGATTGGGTGTGCAGTTAGTGACTAGCTTATTAGGTACCTTGGCCTCCCTTTAAGTGGGGATCCTAAAGCCCTTAGTTCTTGGGATCTAGTGGTTGAGAAGGCTTCTAAGAGACTTGATGGTTGAAAGAAGGCATATATCTTAAGGGGTAGAATTATGTTGATTCAGTCTTGCTTAGCTAGCATCCCTACTTACTTCATGCCTATCTTTAGGATGCCTATGAAGGTTGCTTCTAAGTTAGAGAGGATTCAGGGAGATTTTTTGTGGTTTAGGATTGGGGAGTCCAAAAAGGACCATCTCATTAAATGGGAGATCGTATGTCAGCCTAAGAAAAAAAGGATTTTGGATTTGGGTAATGTGACTCTTAGAAATGCTACTCTTGTAGGCAAGTGGTTGTGGAGATTTTTTAGAAATCAAACTTCTCTTTAGCATTTGGTGATGTGTGAAAGATATAGTGAGTCTATGGATTATATTTTTCTCCATTGCCCTATAGTGTATTGGATTTGGTGGCATCTTTTTGGCTTTTGTGGCATGTGTTGGGTGGGTCCTTCTAATTCGAAATTTATGATGGAGATCTCTTTTGGAGCAAGGTTGAGAGAGGTTGTACTCTGTGGTGTTGTGCAGTGCTGGCTATTTATAGGGTTATTTGATTGGAGAGGAATGCCCAAGTTTTTAATGAAAAAATTTATATAAGGGAGATTATTTGGGACAGAATTGTTTTCCTTGCTTTTCATTGGGCTTCTTTTACCAAGAAGTTTGAGGGTATTCCCTTTCGGGTCACTACGAGGGATTAGGCTTTAATTTGCTCCTTGCATAATCAAAAGATGTAGAGAATTCGAGAATGAAAATGCCCTCCGCATGGTTTCATTAAATTAATTTTGATGGTTATTCCGTTGGGAATCCAGGTCAACTGGGCATTGGTGATAATTTTAGAGACTACAAGGTGTTAAGTTTCCAACCTACAAGCCTAAGCTTATAAGGGGAAGGCCCAAATAGGTAAATGAAGACATGTTTAACTCGATATTTAATTGATGTGGGATGTGGGACTTCCCAACACTCCCCCTCATGTGTAGACCTAATAAGATTCAAATGACCTATCACATGTACAATAAAGATGGGCTCACGAGCGAAACAGTTCCAAAAACGACATGCTTTGATACCATGTTAAGTTTCCAACCTACAAGCCTAAGCTTATAAGTGGAGGGCTCAAACTGGTATATGAAGACATGTTTAACTCGATATTTTCTTGCCTTTTCTCATCCAACAAGTGAAAGAATAGCTTTGAAGGCAGAGTTGTTGACTCTTCTTGAAGGAATGAGAGAGGCTTTTAGTTTGGCTACGCATTAGCTTTTAGTGACAGGGATGCATATATTGTTATTAGTCGGGTTCGAAAGAATCATGTGGGAGTTTGGAAATTTGCTCGTATTACTAGAGAGATTCTTGATCTTGCAGACACTTAGATGTTTAGGCGAGTTGGGTGACTAGAGATGCTAATGTGGAGGTAGATGACTTGGCTAAGAGAGATGCCTTTTCTCTTTATTCTTTTAGAAGATTTTTTCCTCCCCTCTATCAGGCAGCATTTTCTAATGCCTTGTTTCTTTCTAGCATGAATAGCCCTTGGTATAGGTTTTGTTTCCTTTTGGTATATCAACGCCCGCATTGGGAGTTGTACCTTGTGCATTAGTAGTATATGAGGTACATTGGATCAATGCAAGGGGTACAACTCCCAATGCATGGTGCTGATATAATTTATATCAACACTTGCTGATGAGAACATAATTGTATATATATTTAAATTGTGAAACATGAAAATCAACCTAAGTAGGCTGTGATGGAAGCCTTACCAGTTACCATAAAGTAACTTTAATAGTCAAAAGAAGTTCCATCTCCACAATTTTCTTTCACATTTTTAGAGATTCCAAATTCTCAACTATTGCTCTTACATTATCTAGATAGATTATAACTCCAATCATTAATGTTATGAAGTTCTAGGCATGTAGTCAAAAATCTATTGAGGCTAAATGAACACACTAGTTACAAAGTTAGTGCATAAAACATGACACTAAAGACTGATAAGACGGTGCGAGAGAAAATCGTCTAAGGATGTTTGGTCATACACAATGAAGCACTAAGAATCCCCAATATGGTGATGCAATTTGATTCAAGTTGAAGGCATTAAAAGGATGGGGGAAAGGCCAAAAATAACATGTTTAGAGGTGGTGAAAAATGACATAATTTCAAAGGAATTAGCTACTAATACTGCCCTAAGTAGAACGAAGGATGTAAGTGGGTCCCGCACCCCACCCCACCCCACCCCACATTGCTTGGGATGGGTTTTAGAATAATTCAAGGGTAGGGCTCTTTCCACAACCTTTCTTGCTAAATCCACACCCCCCATGCCTTATTTTCACACTCTTTCCATTATCCTTTACTTATGGAGGGGTGTGGAATTGTGGATTTAGCATAAAAGGGTGTGGAAATAGATCCATCCTAATTTAATCAAGTTTAGGGCAAGGTCAAGTTTGTAATCCAAACCCAAGTCAAATTTGAGTTTGATCGGTTATTATTAGTTTTATGCAATTTCATTTTTACTTTAATATTTATAAGTTTATTTATGTATATAATTTACAAAAATAAGTACATGTAATAAGGTTAGTTGGGGAACCCAACCCGCCCTACGCCCCATGGGAAATATATAAACTAAATAGAGTTGGGTTTGGGATGTAATTTTCAGATCCAATTCAGGTTTGCGGTGGGGTATATTAGTTAGGTCAAGTTAAGGCTACCCACCAAATCACACCTCATTGCCATCTCTAAATCGACCTTAAAAGGAATAAAGTGGTCTTTTCCCTCTTTGGCAGTTTTCAAATTTGACGGTTACAAATTCGAATTTGAAGAGTGAAACAATTAACACTTCATGAATTGAGACTTTCCAGGAGATTAAATCGGAAGTTATTGACGGTTATTCAGATCAAATCAAAGAGGAAAAGGCTTGCATTATCAGGAAAAAGTTATGCTTGCATGGAAGTTTCTTACTGGCTCAAAGGAAATTGATCATACAAGTAAAACAAGCACAACCGCTACATTCATTCTAGCCTGAACAATTCTTCAACATCCAAAAAGAGTGGAAGACATTGGAAATATATTGGATCCTTATTAGAGAATGGTTTGAAGCAATAACAGGTCAAAAAGTCTATAACAGGAGATCGAATCATTCAAAAAGCCCCTTTTCAACACAACCATTACAGCAACCCTACTTATTAATTATCCTGTTATCTCTTTACTTTAGGACTTAGGATTTCTCTTCTCATCTTACCTCTGATTAGATTAGGCTTTTCTTCTTATCTTACTTCTGATTAGTTGTAGAATTTAAAATCGAGACAATTAACAATTGTACTGTTCCAGATGGAACTAATACAATACAATTGTGTTTATTTCAAATCTCTTTGAGCCTTTTGTTGCTTGCGATTTTTCATTCACTTATTCTTTGAAGTTTATGTTATTTCATTGCCTAGTAAATTAATCGAAGTCCTCTTAATTGAGGCATTCAAACCACTACAAACTCAGTTGCCTTATTTGGGTTTGATAAATTTGAACCATTACACTTTGAAAAGGTGAAGTTCAACCTTTTCTGGCACGCCTGCACTAATACCACACATGAATTTCCAAGGAGAAGATTTCCATTGAACAGTTCTGATGCTTTTACTTTCCTGTAATATAAACCATGTTATAATAATATAACTGGTTCGGAATCTGTTTTAGCCTCTAATTGTTCTGAGTATCTAGTCGGAATTCTGTTAGTTAAATGTCATGTTCTGTGACGTTTTAGGACATTTTTGAAGGCTGAAATGCCAACTTTCTTTCCTTTGAACTAGAGTGGAAAAAAAAAGATTCTTCTTTATTACAATGTGATTCACTCTGTGCTCTTTCTTGTAGTCCCCTCCTTGTTTGCCAAATTTATCATCATATGAAAGTTCAATTGCCTTGGGATCACTGCAACTGGGAAAATATACAGAGGTGATTTTCCTGTCTTTTTTCTGAAATAAGATGAATTCAATGTTCTTGGATATCACATATTATATAATTAGTATACGATTTTTCTCCTGCAGTGGTTTAATGACGTACAGTCAACTGATATCTCCGATAAGTGTGATGATGTTCTTAGTTTGTTATCAAAAACCCATGGGTGCAAAGTAAGTCCATCCATATTATTATATGCTTCAATGTTGTTATTCAAGTTGTGATTATTTCTTTTTAAAATATTTCTTATTTTTTGCGTCAATCTCAGTTAATACATTCATTCTATTCTGAAATACAAATCTTTTCACATTTTATTGTTCAAGATCATAGAGGTTGTAATACCTGAGCTGCATGAGATGCGCACTTCTCATCTTCTTTCGATTGGTTCTGAAGCACTATGTGGGCTAAATCCATATTGTGAGGATGGGTATGTTCCTTTAGACTCACATAAGGTACATTAGCATATAGTCCTATTGTCTGCTATATGCATGTGATCTATATAACTATTAGAATAAAAGCTTAGAAATGATTTTGTTATATCAACTTCAAGGATCATAATCTAACTTGAATTTATACTGATTTACTCTCCTTTCTCTCTTTCTTTAAACAGGAATGGTGTGAAATTGACATATGAGACTCGCGGTAATCTGGTGCTTTTTGGTTCATTTACTGCGACGGATTTTTATGCTGCCCAATGTCTTAGGTGAGGCAAAATAATATCAACATGTCAAGAATTTTGCTTTACGGACATATGGTTATACATATGTAATTATTTATGTGTGGATGCATGCATGCGTGCGTGCGTGTGTGTGTGTAACTGAAGATTCTGACGACGGTTTTGATGCATTCCATATCCTGAACAGAACTTTAAAAGCTTATGGAAGACCCTTGAGTTAATGATGTTCCCTTATAAGAGGAGTTGGCATTTCTCTTCGTTAGGCTGTTAGTAATTTTCGAGTTCTCAGTGGTAGAATATCTACTCCACTGTCAATTTTTAAATCTAAAAAATGTTTGCCCATTCTCTTCCTGTTTTGAGGGGACTTTTAGAAGAATGCTGGATCTGAAAGCTATCAAACTAATGGAAGATGCGGCCTTTGAATGGAGAGGGTCAGCAGATCAGGATTAAAAACGATTCTGAAGCTTATCCGAGATACATATCTCCTATTACCAGTATCTGGGATTTTACCATGTCCACTCATCTCAGTTTTAATTCTAAATTTAGATTTATTAGATAATAATTTGTGTACTTAAGAAATTTAAATTGACATATGAATAAGCGGTTTTAGCTCTTTCAAAATATATATATATATATATATATATATATATATATGAATAAGTGGTTTTGTGTTCCTTTTTTTTTTTTTTTTTTTTTTTTGTTGGGTAAGCAATTTTTTTTTTTTTTTTTTGTTTTTTTTGTTTTCTACTGATATCTTTATATTTTGTACTTTGACATTAAATATATTCCTGAATGTTAATTATTGGCACCATCCTTGATTAATCAATTTCTGATTTATGTCTAATGAATTGGAAGTAAGATTTCTCAACTTTGTTTTTTCATCCCTGTCCTGGGAAAGTGATTGCATTTGATAATAGTTGTTATCAAGCATTTAAATATCGTTATGAATGGAGATATCAAGGGTCCAAAAAACATGAAGTATCAATATTGTTTTGGAAAACTAACTGAAATTACTAACAAAATGTAGAAATTTTTTCAATGAAACTTTAGTATAGAAAATAATGCATCATTTAGAGTCAAAATATAATTGAAAAATGTATATATAAAAAGTATGAAGTGTGTAGGGTGCAAACAGTGCTCAATGCTGAACAAATTGACAATAACGGTTAATAAAGAGTAAAAAGATTAGAGATCAAAATATCAGGGATCAAAAAATAAAATCTCAAAAAATCATTTTCATATGTTTGTTTAGGCGAAGAAGAGTGAGGACCATCAGGTTGAAATTGCTGAATACTTAGAGAAGATGGCGTAGTTCACTATTAAAACTTTGAATGTAGAGCTTCTTATGCCATTGGAGGGCTGCAGATCCTCCTCAAAGAAGAACACTAATGTCTTGAAAAATCTTTGCTCCAGGGATTTTGCTTGGTCAAGATATTGAGCCGATAGTGTCAGTTTATTAAATTTCTTGACCGATATTCAGTTAAAAAAGAGATCGCTTGACGATTTATTTCATGTGGAACAATGTTTACTTTGCCTGAATGAATTGTTCTCTTCAAAAAGGTCAAATTTGATTTTGCAATCTGAATGAAATATGAAAGCTTGAAGTGTTTCTTTTCTCTACTTTGTGCTTGGTGCTATCATGGACCACCCCCCCCCCCCAATTTGTTAACTGTCAATGGAAGATGACAAATAATTCTCTTACCCCCAATCTGGCACAAATTATTTTTAAAAAATTGTATATATTTTTTACATACTAGAAATGCCCTTCCACTACTCTCCAGTCTCCATTACACCTCCGTCTTTCCCCAAAATTGTCCGGTTAACCATTTGAATTCCACCTCCCTCGTAGCCATAAGCCCATCATCTAATGACAATTACCATACTACCTCAACCTTTATTGTCTTCATACTGTCTTCAATCAACATCAATCCCCATCTCAGTCATCACCCACCTATGTATGGCTCTCTCTCTCCAAAATTCCCAATAGCCATCATTTTTTTTTTTGAAACGGCAACAAAAGGATTTTATTGATAAAATAGCAAAACAACTATACAAAAAGTGGATGAGTAATCCACCAAACAAAAACGAAATGAAAAGAAAACCACAATCAAGCCTGACCACATACAGCCCTCCAATAGCCATCATTACTACATGCAAATTTCATCACTGCCATTTGTTTGTCCATTGCTGGCGCCAGGATCATTACTGTTTGAAACCTGCATCTACTGTTCATCACTACACAAACCACCACCATTTTGATTGAATTTTCAACATGGCACACTGGTACCAAACAATTGCTTCACCACCTCCATCTACTGTTCATCATCACTCAAGCAACCACCATTCTGATTGAATTTTTCAATGTGGTGCACCATGTAATGGGGGCCTCACTGGTTGTAGAGATCCAACTGTCTCAACTTTAACATGTTTCCTGGAAATGACTGCTGTTGGTGATTGGACATCAGTTCCGTCATACTGAAGACTGATTGGTGATTGCATTTCTGGTTTGGACCTTTTCTTCTTCTTTTGCCAAGGTTTCTAGATTTCAAGATTAGAATGTTAAGGTGCTTTTGGGATTTGGATTCTGGTTTCATGGTTCTCTTTGGATAATCTCATTTTCTTTTTCTTTTTTTCTTTTTTTAAATTAGGAAATGAAGTGGGGTTATATAATTGGGAAGAGGCATGTGTGATGAGCGCTTGACCTTAAAGAGCATGCTTAAGCCAAGGAGACAACAACCTCTTAACCAAGGTTCTAAAAAACACACCTCGGATGTGCCTGGGGCACGTCTTAGGACGATTTTGAAGGTAAAGCGCCCCAGGGCATTAAAAATTAGGCACAACACTTCTGGACGTACGCCCTACACATGAAACACATGCCTCATAGTAAAAAACGTGTTTTTGTGTGCCCTTATCATGAGGCGTACTCCCACAAGAACATAATCTCAAATAATCTTTAACACTAAAACACTGTTTTTTGGTTCCATTTATTAGGCATTTTAGCCCTAGCCCCTTGCATTGCTCTTGGAAACCAAAGAAAGAAGAAACTGACAGCAACGAGAAGAAAGGAGCAGACGGAGATGAGGAGAATAGAGGAGGAGAAGAGATAGGAGACAGAGAAGATGTACCTGCTTACATAAGATGACGACGATCGACAAGCTAGACTTGAGAATAGAAGGGTCATGATGGCCTCTAGCCTTGGTCGTTACCACTGATGCGATGACGGCCAGTGATGAGGCTTCATAATGAAGCAATGCAATTCACAACCTTAACATCCTTTTGTTTGATACTTTCTAAACGACCGAATTTTTTTAAGTCTTTGGCTTATGTTTTTTCGTTTCTATTCCATTTTTGTTTGTTCGTTTTTAGCCTTGGATTTGTCTTTATGCTTATGCTATGAGGCTTGGTGTTGACTGATGGTCTATGTTTGACTGAGGCTTTCTTCCTCATTTTTTTTCTCATTTTTTTTATTATAAATACATTCATAAAAGGACCTGCTTTTTTTTTTTTTAATTGCCTCTAGTTTATGTGTATATATATTTTAATAAATAGATTGGACTTGTTATACAATATTATTTCACAATTTTATTTATAAAAATATATATATAAATTAAAAAACTCGTGGGGCTTACACCCCACTAGAGGGAAAACGCCCTGCCTTACGCCGACGCCTTTTAAAACATTGCTTAACCAGTTACTGAGGAAACCAAGAAGAATAAGAAGACCTACATTGCTCCTCCATAAGTATTCACCATAACTACAGTAACCTTGGTGGGTAGAAATTTAAGGGTATAGTAGTCTTTTTATCAACTTAACTGTGGAAAGATGTCTACAACTTCCGTTATTATTGACAGACAGTTAATGGTTTATCAACTTAACAACACATAAGGGTAGTCGGGTAGAGTTGACATTTAAAATTGACGGACATTTAACAGAAAGGAAGTTCAGTGATAGTTTAAAGAACCAGATGGTCAGTTTTTTTTTTCACCTCGATCTCTTTAATTTTCAGAAATCTCATGGAGGTAAGTTTTATTTTTCCTATTTTGCTAGAATCTTGTTTTTTGAATGATACACTACATCCAATTTAAGCATGTGCCCAATTTCAATGTGCCACTATTCAGTTAGTAGTTATTTTTATGCACATCTGTAAAACATAAAAAATCCTTGGAAAAACATTTGGTATAGTTTCTCAATAGTTCAATTAGTGAAAGGTATGATATTGCCTAGTCATAGAAAAAAAAAATGACATTATTAGTACTGTGCACTTTTTTCAATATTGTTTTGATTTGATGCAGGCGAAGGGCAATGTATTACCACATGGAAATTTTCAAGAAGGTTGATATCATAGTGACCCCAACAACTGGGTATGAATAGTTCAACCGTTAGTGGAGTTATGGCAATAATCTTACTGAAGTTAAATTTACTTGCATTTGGACCCTGCTTTTTCCATTATATGGTAGTCTTTTTCTGGGTATCTTTTATTTTGTTTTGTTTTGTTTTTTTTTTTTTTTTGGGGGGGGGGGAGGGTTTCGTGGGCTAGGTTAACTACTCAGTCACTACGGCACTACCACGTTATTTATTGTGTACTGTCATGGATAACTTTGTATGATAATCTCACTTTTGGACACCTATAAGCATGATTAAGGCCCTTTCTTTCGCATGACAGAATGACAGCACCCATAATACCTCCAAGTGCCCTTAAATTTGGCGAGTCAGATATACAGGTTACAGGTCAGTTGGTTTAAATTCTCAACTTGCATTTTCAGTTAAGAAACTTGCATTTTCTATTTTTCAATCTTGTCACAAGAAATTGTCCTTTTAATCTCCTGTTAACTGATAAAATAAATGAGTGTCAGAATGGTATTAACGTAATCCCACTTGGGATTTCTTTCTGGAGATATCTTGTGTTATCAATAGACAAGTCGGTTCCTAGCTGAACCCCACCTCTCATAATAGGGTGGTGGTTTTTATTCTTTATGGAGATATCTTGTGTCAGAATGGTATATATCTAATCATCTGTTAACTAATAAAATAAACTTATGCAATCCCACTTCATAGTTTCCATAGTAATCTCTTCTATTGCAGGTACTAACCTTCCTTTGTTCTAAATTTCAATTATGAATCAAAGCATGCCACATGCACAAAGCAAGGCATCTTATATTATTAGTTTTCATCTAAGAAGCACGGACATGGACATGGGACACGGGTACGACACGGCACAGACACTCTGACACGGCAAATCTTAAAAAAACTAGGACACAACACGGCGGGGATACGGCAATAAATAAATATATATTTATAATTATATATATATAAAATTCCATTATACACATAAAAAAAAGTATTCAAATGCGTGGAACTAAAAAGACAATCATTAATCACAAAGATAACCAAAACATCAAAAAGCTTTTAACAATGGCATTTAACAAAAAGTATAGTAATTAGTTAGCACTTTGCAACATTTTCCATACAAAAAAGACCCCTTCTTTTTTAAAATAACATTATGTACCCCTTTTTTTAGTAAATAATATTTACAAAATGGCCCGGCCGTGTCCCTGGAGTGTCCCGCGCATGTCCTTGGAGTGTTCTCCCCCTCCCTCCCCCCCCCCCCCTTGGGTGTCCTGGGAGTGTCCCCCCCATTTCCTGATTGTGTCGGACCAAAAAAGAACAGTAAAATTGACTGGACACCTTTTTGGAGTGTCGAACACGTGCCGTAGGCATGTCGGGCAAGTGTCCATGTCGAACACGTGTCCGACACTACATTTCCCCAAAAATTGGCGTGTCCATGCAACATGGGTTTTCATGAGTAGGAAGGAAACAGGATTTATGAAAGTTGATTTGAACTCAAATGTACAAAATGGAAAAATGGCTTCAAATGTGTGGATGAGTTGGAAATTTTTTATGGATGGTGCTTCTTTTTTTAATTGGGGGGGGGGGGGGGGAAACAACAGTGACAAAGATGGAACAATAAGGTGCTTTCCGAACAAAACCGATTGACCACCATCACTGTCGGGTCAACAATGGTATGATACCTTATTTCTTTTTGACCATGGCAAGCAAAAGCATGCATGAACACGCGTACACACACACACAAAGGAAGACTTAAAGCTGTTCTTTTTCTAGGAATTATTTGTAGTTAATCCTATTTCAGTATTTTGTCAAACCCTCCTTTGTGGCATTGTTCACCTCCTAAGAGATTTTTTTTTTTTTTTTTTTTTTTTTGATGAATTAAGTGATTGTATTAGATGAAAAGGGGCTAAGCCCAAGTACATAAGGAATATACAAGAACTAGCCAAGCAAAAAGAATCCCAAGCTAAAGCTTAAGGGAATCAATAAAATGTAAAAAAGAGATTTCACTCATTAGAATAAGCACAAAACCACCAAAAGAGAGTCTTCACCAAAGATGACTTAAAGGGCAATAGAAGAAGCTTTGGTTTCTTCAAAAGTTCTCAAATTCCTCTCCTTCCATAAGCACCAAAAGAGGGCGTGAGGCACCATTCTCCACACAATCTTCGAATTCTTGCGAACCATCTTGGAAGACCAGACCGAATGAAGGTCAAATATGTTGGAAGGCAAGACCCAACGAATCCCAAAAATATTAAAGATGGGAGCCCAAAGATTCCAAACCATATGACAATGGATGAAAAGATGATCCATTGTTTCCGCCACTTCCACACAAAATATGGTAATATGATAATATCCTCATTGCTATAATGCAAAATTGGAGGGCCACCATCAAGAACATCTAAAAACGATGTGGAATATTTATGTGATCTCCTTAGAAAAATGATAAACCGTTGTGGTTTAGCATGCAAATTTCAACGAGCCTCCTTTGTCTAGAAAGGCCTGGATGGTTTTGGGAACCATTTTTGTCCATAGTTTTTTTTTTTTCCTTTTTTTTCTTTCATTTTCTTTCTTTGTAATTGTTTTTGGTTGCCATTCTGGCATTCTGTATACCTCATAAGTCATGTCTACATGGTTTTTCCCAGTTTATTCCATGTAAACATTTGTGTGGCAAGGACAATTAGAATACTTCCGCTTTAAATTTATCCCAATTATTATCATAAATGAGATGCTACCTAACCACCTTTGCCACCTCTATCTTTCTCACTTCCACTTTTACTTGTCATTGTTATGAGATGTATTATGGGTCAATATGGGGGTATTCTTGTAATATGGGGGTATTCTCGTCTTTATATTCCTTTCATTATATAATAAGAGTTTAGGGTATTAGGGTTAATTAATTAAAACCCTAAGACCATGTTTACATCATGGTATTAGAGCCACGAGAGAAGCCGTAGGGTTCGATTTGCTCCAACGACCCATGGCAACCCACGTCGACCACCGGCAACCTTCTCTCCAACGACTTCGACCATTGGTGACCCTATTTAAACAACCAACAAACCCATCTGACCCATGTACCGTTGTTATTAGCTTCTCCCACCATCGGCGAAGCTTCTCTTCACTCCGATAACCCACGTTGACCACCGGCGAGCCTACTAGACAGTTTCCACCGCTGTTTGCTTCAGCCATCCCTTCGAATCCTCACCAGACAAGTTTCTCATGGTCTAGAACCCTTTCGAACACTCTTCTTGCCTCGATTCTCTCTAGTCAGGGACTCCCAGAACTAAACCTCAATAGTTAATGACCTACATCAGACCCTAGGTGTCGATACACCTTCCCATAGTGCTGTTGGTAGCCTAGGGCTTCATCCTTGATCCTATATTCTTGAATTTGTGATGGCTGGCCCATGCGATAACTCTTGGATGTGTGATTGTGCTGTTGACAACTCCCGTGGACTCAGTTTTTGCAATATGAAGTCCTTAAGCCACCTTTATTGAGATTTGCTATTGCTGAGTTGAATTTTTTGCTTGCTTTTGTTTTTGGGCCAGAATCTTTTAGTTGGATAATCTTATTGTGTTATGGAATCTAAGGAAAACTTAACCCCAAGTTTTCTTTTATCTCCGGATTTGCTACCTATCATAACCATCTGGTTGAATGGTAGTAATTATGCCGATTGGGCGCAAGCTTTTGAGGTGTTTTTGTTTGGACAGAAGAAATTTAAGTTTTTTATTGATGATCCCCGGCAACTACTAAAAAGTCTTATGCTTATTGGAGGGCAGAGGATGCCCAAATTCGTAGTAGCTTATGGAGCAGTATGGAACCTAACATTAGTTGCAGTCTTATTTTTCTTTCTACAGCAAAACTTGTTTGGGAACAGGCCCGAGAATTGTACTTCAATGCCGATAACTTCCCTCGGATTTACAATCTTCATTAGGATTATTTTTCTCTTGGTTTGAATGATCGGTCTTTAGCAGAGTATTATGCTTGGTTTAAAACTATTTGTGAGGAGCTTAATCTCTATCAACCTATCTTTGCTATGTTAGAGTTATACTGTGACAACGTGAGTGTATGCATGTAGCTCGCTTTCTATTTGGTCTGCCATCTTCATTTGATTCAGTTAAATCTCAAAAATTGGGTTGCTGGGATATTCCTTCTTTGAGTGAGGTTTTTAGTCGTCTTTCTTTATCTAGTTCGACTATCTCTTCAGGTGTTCCTTCCATTGAGAGATTTGCTTTGGCTACTAGCACTACAGGGGATAGTGGTAATTTTAATAGCTCATTTAGAGGTGGTCGTGGAGGCCGAGGTTGTGGTGGGGGCCGTTGCCGTAGTAGAAGTCGTGGTCCTCGGAAGTGCACTCATTCTAGTGGTGATAACCACACAGTTGATTTCTGTTTTAAGCTCTCAGCTAATCAAGCTATGTTTCATGATGATAGTGATTTTCAAGCTAATGCTCCTCTTGCTATAGCTACTCCATCTGTTCAGATTGGTTCTTCCATTACCCCTACCTTTCACGTTATCTCTATTCCTGAGGATGAGTATCGCTGTTTATTGTCCACACAACCTGGCACTGCTACCTCCTCCACTACTACTCTAGACCAGACAGGTAATCCTACAGCTTTCCTCTTCACTTGTAGTCCATGGGTCATCAACTCTAGTGCTACAGATCATATGAGATGTTGTCTCATTTGTGTTAGTCTATTTCGTTAGCCAATGTCATTTTAGCAAATGGTTCATGTTAAGTTTCCAACCTAAAAGCCTAAGCTTTTAGGTGGAGGGCCCAAACAGGTATATTAAGTCATATCAACATTTTTTTATATTTAAACGATGTGGGATGTGGGACTTCCCAACACTCCCCCTCACGTGCAGGCCTAACAAGACAACAATGGGCCTGTCACGTGAACAACAACGGGCTTATGAACGAAATAGGCCCAAACAACAACAACAATAACGGGCTCACAAATGAAACGGCCCAAGAACGACATGCTCTGATACCATGTTAAGTTTCCAATCTAAAAGCCTAAGCTTTTAGGTGGAGGGCCCAAACAGGTATATTAAGTCATATCAACATTTTTTTATATTTAAACGATGTGGGATGTGGGACTTCCCAACAGTTCAACTTCACCCATCTCTGGATTGGGCAATACTAATCTTTCATCCACACTTCCTCTCACTTTTGTTTTGTTTGTTTTAGTTTTATGTCTATTAGCAGGATTACTAAGTTTTTGAATTGCTCCGTGACATTCTTTCCCACTCATTATGTATTTTAGAATCTCAAGACTGGAAAGATGATTGGTGGCGAGTGTGAGTCCAATGGCCCTTATTATTTTCACCCTGATAGTTCCCCATCTTTGGTTGCTTTTCAGTCATCAGTCTCGTTGATGGAGCATCACTGCCGCTAAGGACATCCCTCTCTCCAAAATTTCAAGTTGTTGGTTCCTGAGTGTTGTCAAATTGAGTTTCTGTCTTGTGAAGCGTGTCAGTTTAGTAAGCACCATCATGTGCCCTTTGTGTCTAGGTTAGAGAGTTGGGTTTCTCACCCATTTCATTTAGTCCATTCAGATGTTTAGGGTCCCAATCATGTCAAATCTTATTTAGGATCTAGGTATTTAATTATTTTTATGGATGATTTTTCCAGAATAACTTATCTTTATCTTATGAAGGAATGTTCTGAATTGTCTATTATTTTTCAAACATTTTATAATGAAATAAAGACTCAATTTGATGTTTCTATTCATATTTTTCGATCTGATAATGCAAAGGAGTATTTTAAATCTACTTTATCTACTTTCTTTGTTCAGCATAGCATTATTCATCAACCTTCTTGCAGTTACATTCCTCAACAGAATGGGGTTGCTGAGTGTAAAATGCAACATTTATTAGAGACTACTCGGGCATTGTTATTTCAGATGCATGTTCCTAAGCTCTATTGGAATAATGTTGTTCTTACAGCCTGATACCTTAACAATCGCATGCCTTTTACTATCATTGCTCGACAAACCCCTTATACTACTCTATTCCCTGGAGTTAATCCCTTCTCTTTGTCTCCCAAAGTATTTGGTTGTGTGTTTTGTCAATTTATTGAGTTTGGGGGGGTGATAAACTTGATCCCAGATCCATTCAATGCATCTTTCTTGGCTATTCTCGAACCCATAAGGGATACAAGTGTTATTCTCCCTCATTCAAACATCATTTTGTGTGTGCTGATGTTACATTTCTTGAGTCTGTTCCTTATTTTCCCCCTTCCTCTAATGTTATGTCTGATTTTTTTCCTCTATGTCTTCCTAACTTGCCTCCTCCTCCAACTACTCAGCCTCCTCCTATTGTGAAACCATTGCAAGTTTATACTCGGTGGCGAGTCCAGCAGATTTATCCTTCACTGCCCTTGTTACTGAGGTGTTTGGAGATCCACCTGTTCCTTTCGGCTCCTGTAACTTCATTACCTACCTTTGATATAGATTCTTTGCCTATTACTTTACATAAAGGTAAATGTTCTTGTACTCTTCATCCCATATCTAATTTTGTCTCTTACATCCATGTCTCTTCTTCTCTTCATGCTTTTGTTACATCTTTATCAAATACTTCAATTCCAAAGTCTGTTGAGGAGGCCTTGTCTTTACCTGGTTGGAGAATAGCTATGGAAGATGAGATGTCTGCTCTTCATAATCAGACATGGGAACTTGTGCCGCTACCTCCAGGGAAATCACTTGTCGGTTGTCATTGGGTGAATACAATTAAGTACTTGATGGATCTATAGAGCGCCTCAAGGCTCGGCTAGTGGGTAAAGGCTATACCCAGATTTATGGTGTGGATTATGTTGAGACACTTTCCCCAATTGCCAAAAATTGCTTCTGTTCATATCTTGATTTCTCTCGCATCTAGCTTTGGTTGGCCTCTTTTTCAATTAGATGTCAAAAATGCCTTCTTACATGGGGATCTTCAGGAAGAGGTTTATATGGAACAATCACTTGGGTTTGTTGCTCAGGGGGAGTCTAGGAAAGTGTGCAGACTTCGTAAAGCAATTTATGGCCTAAAGCAATCTCCAAGAGCATGGTTTGGCAAGTTCAATGAGACTATTTTATAGTTTGAGATGTGTCGTTGTTAGTTTGATCATTCTGTGTTCCCTTTCACTTTTGAGCGAGGAAAGATTTTGTTAGTGGTCTATGTGAATGATATCGTTATTACTGGAGATGATCAATTAGGCATTAATAATTTGAAGGCCTTTCTACAGACTCAATTTCAAACCAAAGACATGGGGAACTTACGTTACTTCTTGGGTATTGAGGTAGCCCGTTCCAAGAAAGGTATTAGTCTCTCACAGAGAAAGTATGCATTGGATATTCTTGAAGAGACTGGTTTGCTGGGGACAAAACCTGTGGAAACACCTATGGATCTAAATGTGAAGTTGCATACTGATTATGGGGAATTATTGCCAGATCTGGAGAGATATCAGCGTTTAGTAGGTAAATTGAATTACCTTACTATCACTCGTTTGGATATTTCATTTGTTGTTAGTGTGGTCAGTTAGTTCATGATAGGTCCACGTGTTTCGCATTGGGAGGTAGTGATCAGAGTAGTGTGGTACCTAAAGAGTAATCCTGGTCGTGGTCTCCTATATAAATCTAGTGGTCATCTAGAAGGATTTACTGATTCTGACTAGGCTGGTTCTCCATTTGATTAGAGGTCTACAACGGGATATTACACTTTTTTGGGTAGTAATTTGATCACATGGAAAAGTAAGAAACAAAGTGTAGTTGCCGGGTCTAGTGCTAAAGTCGAATATCGAGCTATGGCTCATACATCCTGTGAAATGTCATGGATTAAGCATCTCTTGGAAGAAATGGGATTTGAGATTCCTTTACCTATGAAGATGTATTGTGATAATCATGCTGCTATTCATGTCGCCTCAAATCCTGTATTTCATGAGAGAACTAAGCATATTAAGGTGGATTTTCATCTTGTTCATGAGAAGGTGGAGAATGGCTTAATAGTGACTCCTTATGTTCCTACCCAAGATCAGCTTGCAGACTTGTTCACTAAGCCTCTATCTAAGGCTCACTTGAACTTATTGTGTTGCATGTTGGGGTTATATGATTTATACTCTCCAACTTGATGGGGAGTGTTATGAGATGTATTATGGGTCAATATGGGGGTATTCTTGTCTTTATATTCCTTTCATTATATAATAAGAGTTTAGGGTATTAGGGTTAATTAATTAAAACCCTAAGACCATGTTTTACATCAGTCACTAAAGCTCAAGTTGATTGCATGTGAACAGGTGTTGAAACACCTTGCTGAGCATAGCAACACACCTAGTCTCTTCACTCTTAATTTAAGCATTCACAATGTTTAATAGGGAATAGGTTCCTTACCAAGGAGTGATAAAACTGCCCCCCACCCCCCCCCCCCCCCAAAAAAAAAAAAAATTGCAAATGTGTAAAGAAAAATAGGTAATAATCTTAACAGAGTAGGGTGAGTCAAATTGATTAGCTTGTAGGTGTCAATTACCGTACATATATTTGACATCAGCATCTGTATGACAATGAAAGCAAGACTATGGCCTGCCCTTTGCTTTTATCTCTTACTGCATTGGGCTTAAATCTTCAATTGTTTGTCTCAATTACCATGTTTTGTTATGTGGCGATGTAAATTATAGGCTTGGTAGAAAAGAACATGAAGAGGAAGTAGAGAAAAAGAAGTGGAGAGTCTATCGTATCGATTGGGACAGTTTACACTTTACACAAGGTCTGGAAACCAAAAGGGACATGTGAAGGAATTCTCCTTAAAATGCAGAAACTCACTGCCTGATTACCAAGTCCTCACAATATTAATGTTAGAAGCATTAATAGAGTCCTCACGTTATTAATGTTAGAAGCATTAACAGACTTATTAAACCTAAAATGCTCTTAAATTCTTAGTAGACCTAAATTTTCAAATCATACCCTTGCGTCTGAATATATCCCCCCCAGAATTATGGTCCAACTGGTTATAAGTATGTTAATGCATTTAATTGTAGAATATTAAGTAATTGACTATTATTTTGTAGTTAAGTGGTTTGGAAATTATATTTCAACTTTATCCAAGTTATTCAAACTAAACTACTTGATGCGTGTTTCGTTCTAAACATTTTCCTGAATATATACAATATTTAGAATTGTAAATGGAATATATCCTGTTGTGAGGTCTTGAACTCCAGGTGTGTTATGTGTAAGGCTCTTGACTCTTCTTTTAAAGTAAAATAATTTGTATCTGTAGTATTTAAATTTTGCTTAATGCATTGCTGTTTTTGTTAAAGCAAAATAATTTTTATCCTCAGTATTTAAATTAAGCGTAATGCATGGGTGTTGTAGAAAAGAACTAAAACGTGTGGTTTCTTTATGAATTCCTCAACTCTGAAAGTATACTGCATCTGTCACAACCCGGAAAAGGCTATGACGTGTCAATAGAAAGAAAAATAAATAAAATGAAGTTCAAGGATAATTTATAACAAAATTTATTGCTTGATAAAATATTTTTAGAAAATCCGGCATGGTAGGACATACCAAGTTCTCGACAGTTTAAACCTGTTTAATTTAAAATCTAAATAATTCAACCATCCACAACAGGTTAATAAAATAAGCTGACATACTAGTTCTTACAGAATTCTATTGTCAATACAAGCAATATATAATACAATAAGTCTGTCTAAATAATATACAGGCCATAAAATTATAAAATAAATCCGCACAACATCCATAATGCAATGCTTATGCTAAGGCTGATGTGATGCCTCCTCATAAAAGTCATCCTTACTTTGTTCAAAGTCTGCAAAAGGTTTTAAAACCATTATGAACAATTTATAAAATGATATAACAAAGGGTTGCATATCACAAATTTTAAAATAAGCACAGGAGAACATGAAAATCACCCATCATAAATCCGCTATATCTGGCAATCCACAACATCATCCGCCATATTTGGAAATCTATATAATCAGTCTTTCAAATTGAATAATTCTCCCCAAATAATCCTCCCCAGGTCATGCGGGGCCTTGCGCGCGGAATAAGAGGAAACACTATGGATCCCTACATGGGGTCCAGAAAGTAAGCTCATCTTGAGGAAACACTATGAATCCTATATGGATCCAAAAAGTAATCTCATTTCGGGAACACTATGGTTGTTAAAACCGGAAAGTACCCCTTATCATCACATTCATTTACATATTAATCTCCCAAAACCATTTTATTTATAATGGTAGGAAAAAAAAAAGGAGGGGGGGGGGGGGGGGTTTCCAACACTTATATAAAAGTGACCCCCAAATAGTCAATTGCAAGAATTTAACAAATAAGTTTTCAAAATCAACCCATTGTACCCCAAATCATATGAGGGTATGCAAAACAATACAAATATAGCTAAATAGGGTATAAAACAAAACCCTAATTTCCCCAAATATATGAATTTTTAAGAAATTCAAAGTCCAATTTCATGTAAACATGTATCATATCATGTAAACATACGAAAACCCATGATAATGTACCAAATCATGCATACAATAGTCTACAACCATGAAAAATGCACTTACTTCTCAAATGGTAGCTAGAAACGTGAATCTAAGGGTGTACACACGTAGACCAGGGCGGAAATCACAATATCCAAGCGTTGTGGGGTTGGACCCGAGCTCCGACGATCACGCTCCTCACCGGTGAGCTCCTCTTTCTATCCCCCATGCTTCTCTCTCTCTCTCTCTCCTCTCCTCTTTCTTTGTCGGAAAATGGGAGAAAAACCCATTGGAAATGGGTTTATAAGAGGGGAAGGGGAAAAAACGTCATTTTAACCTGTTATTAAAAACTATCCACCGACAGTTTCAGACGGCTAAAAATGTTTTCAACCGGCTGAAAATATCCTATACAAAATCACCCCTTATCTGGAATTTTTGGTTGGCTAGAGGTGAAGTTTCAGCCGGCTGAAATGCAATTTTCAGCAAGCTGAAAATTGAATTTCAGCAGGCTGAAATCCTTGTTTTTCACAAAATTCTTTGGTCATCACAGCATCTGCATCTATTTACGGATAAGATGTGACCTCTTATTTGTTATTTTAAAGTGATTTCAGTTTTCTTTAGTTGTAGAACTTTCTGTATGCTATTTGTGGAGTAAGTTTGTCTTCTTTAATCGTAATTGATCTAATCCAAAACTTTTATAGCTTTTCATTACTTTTATAGCTTCTATTGTCTTCTTGACTCTGTATATGCATGCATCCTTTTTCTTTCAGGTTATCTTATGCGGTTCATTATGGCAGCAAATCTTCTTGGACTTCCTGCCATTTCTATCCCTGTGAGTCATACTATTTCTTTTTTTTTTGAATCATACCAAAAGGTATTCTACATGGTTATGTTATACCCAACTGCTGATAGTTCAGTTCTTCAAGCATTTTTAGTGCATATAAACTGAACCAAAGGGGGTTCCACTTTCATTTTAACAACTGAACAATTCCCCATTTTTTCCTACTATATTGTCTTGTGATCAAATACTCATCAAATGTTAACAAGACTGACTGCCCTCAATCATTCCTTAGCACATTTCATAATGAACTTGGAAGGAGTTAATATCAAAAGTAGAAATAAACAGAGTGAATACTCTTGATTTTTTATCTTTTATTTTATTGCGGTTCTTGAGTTGAACATATATGCCGGGGGAACAAATATGGTCAAGATTTCCTTTTTACAGTATATATATCTAAAAATTGTTTAGCTTAAATTGAAAAATTCCTACTTCCCAAGCTAGAACACTGTCCAAACTTGCAGCAAATAATCTTGTGACATTTATGTTATGCTTATATCACACAATACAAATTCTGACTGCAATTCACTAAGAATTTTGTTCAGGGCAAGGGACTGCATATTCTGTCTTGTTTTTCCATTGGTGTACTGTTGTTTTTTTCCTCATAGAAAACCCACTTTTGCATTAATTAGTGATAATGCGGAAATTGTATTTCTTTGTTCTACTGTTGTAATCATGAAGATATTTCCTACCAAGTTTAGTGCTTGTACTCTAAGTAATACTTCAATTGGAGGTATCTGGCTGGTGCCTCATGTATTCTGCTGTCTTGACATCTCTAAAACACTTGTGATTGCATAACATCATTAGGTGTAATAATTGAGTATAATTATTTCTCATAAAAATTCGGGACTAAGATAAGGCTCTTTGATGTTCCATGAGCACCCTCACACTCAAGTATTCTGCTGACTATTTAGTCATCCTTTCATTTGTTTTTACTAACATATTCAATTTTCAGGTCGGTTATGACAAACAAGGACTTCCAATAGGTTTACAGCTAATAGGCCGCCCATGGGGAGAAGCTTCAATTTTGCGTTTGGCTTCTGCAATAGAGGTACTAAATCTTACTTAAAAACGGCAAATGAGAGGAGCTCAATGTACTATGTGCCTCAATAAATTAATGATAATATAGAAGTGCATTACAAACATAAAACCTGTTTCATTTTCAGGAACTCTGTGCAACATCGAAGAAGAGGCCTGCGTCATTTTATGATATATTAAAGGTGAAGTAAGAAGCTACAGTTTACTTTTTTCTGCTTATGGTTTCTTCTTTGGAATCTCTCCAATGCACAATATTGCTGTCATGCTTGAGCGAGACAAATGTTGCTATGGTTCAAAAAATTGGGTCCTCACCATTGTCCAATTGCATTTTGTAATAAAATGGTTCTCATTTTGAAAAACTCAAAAAGGTTCCAGGGAAATGTACTGTATATTTTCAGATGGGTTTTAGTCCAATGATGCATACTTCCTTTGTCAATGATTCATTCTTCAAATACATTTTGTATTGCCACAGAGACATTTGGGGAGAAACTTGTGAGCATGTGACTGACAAGGAGTCAAGGAGACTAGATGACATTTTGTGGGTCCCGTAAGAAATTTCCAAAAAAAAAAAAAAAAAAAAAAAAAATGATTATGATAGTGGAATGATTTAGACGCCATATCACTGATATTTAAATCAAAATAACAATCCTGAACAGCAAGAATAGAAATTCCTCTAGTAGGCACTGAAAATGACAAGCTCTCCTTCTGTCAACAACTACGATAGAGTGAGGGTCTAAATTTGGAAAGCTGCAAGTTTACGTTGCAAAAGTCCTTTCATTTTTGTTCAAAATTTGATTGAGATTGTTACCTACGCATAAGAATGGGCTTGACTATGTATATATTAGCTCTACGCATAAGAATGAGCTTGACTATGTATATATTAGCTCTTAAGTATCCTTCCTTTATAAGTCAGTTTTCAAGGGTGAGTATTACTCAAGGGTTCGTGTCATTTGGTGTTAAGAGTTACCCACCATGCCGAGTGTGGCGATATGAGATGAGATTTAACTCTCTGTGGTCTAATTATATTCTCTTTGAATACCGAGGTCGGTATCAGAGATTATTTACAATATTATCAAGTGCAAAATATTGACTATCAAATTGTTTGGAAGTAAATTTTAATACAATCAATAGAATTTACCCTTACCCCTAACCCCCTTCCTATTATCAATAGATGGGTATCAATGTTTTTCCATAAACTTAAACCCTAGAGGAACATTCACTCAACAAATAAAGAGAATGCCGTAAGTTGTAATGTTATCAGCAGTGATTGGAAATAATTTAAGAAGATAAAAGAAGGTAAAGAAATAAATGGAATATATTAATTTGTTGCTTGTAGCTATAGGTTTTGGTCGTCAAATGGATATATGGCGAATAGCGTACCACAGCATCCTCTAATAATTTAGATCGACCGCAATACCAAAGCAACAAATTAAGACCTCTCGACCACCCCCGGAGCATTCTTTCTATTGGGGCATTGCATTGATCCACAGTTTTTGCTTCATGCAACCTAGTTTCTTGCATAAGCTGATGGTCAATGTGAACCTTTTTTTTTTTTTGTCGAACAAATTTGAAAGCAATTCGGGAAATTCAATCATCGGCACCGTTTGGTTGCACTTATTTGGGGAAATTAGCGAAAAGTCTATTTTATAGGATTTATAGAGGCATAAGTCTATGCAGTAAACTTATAGAGCCATAAGTCTACTTTTAAGTAAAATGAGTTTACTTTTGTAGCTGTGGTAAATGCATAAAGTCAAGTTTACCCTTAAGTGTTATTTTTTGTTTTCAAATTTTAAAATGACATAACTTTCGATCTAAATATCGATTTCCAATAAATTTATATATTTGAAATCTATTCGTCATGCCTTTTGAAACAAGATCTATGATGAAAATAAAATTATGTATAAAAAAAAAATAGTTACATTGATTATATATTTACATGTATCAGTTTTAAAATAAATAAATATGTAACTATTTTAATGTGGGTTCAATTTTGTACAATTTCCCATACAAAATTATTAAATTTATTAGATATAACTATTGAATTAGTTAAATTGATGTGTTTGAAACTAAAAATTTGTAAGATTTAAATATTTTGTGACTAAAATTCAGTCACAACTGACTTAAAAGTAATTGTTTTCATGTAACTATTTTTTTGTGGGTTCAGTATATACTTCAGTTACAGGTAGATGTTTGCCCAGATTTAATTGATTTTTTTTTTTTTGGGGAAAAATTAGGGAAAAGACTCATGATGAATATAAAATTATGTATAAAAAAATAAATAAAATAAATAGTTACATTGATTATATGTAACTTTCTAAGAGGAACTTTTTGATTATATGTAATTAAAAAAATAGTTACATGTATGTTTAAAAAATAAAAAATAAAACAGTTACATTGATTATATGTAATTTTCTAAAAAAAATAGTTACGTGTAACTATTTCACAAAAATAATATCCCGCTGGCAGTGGTGGTATCCATCTTCTATGGGTGTTTTTTATATATTATTTTTTATTTTCCCTCCAAAACTTCACCTCTATTTTGTACCCAAAAAAAGAAAGAAAGAAAGAAAGAAAGAAAAGAAGAAAATGGGTCTTAGCTCTATTTGTACGTTTTTGTTTTAAAGAACTGGAAGCTTCACCTCTTTTGGTTGCTTTTTGGTTATAAACAAAGTCTTAGATAGCTCCAGTTAGCTTCTTTCTCCTTCGTTTTTGGACCCAAAACTTGGACAACAATGAAAGAAGATGGTGAATCGAACTCGGGGCTGGTTTCGTGGTTTTGTGCTTTATTCGTAGATCTATAATGGTTGTAATAATAAAGTTTTGTTGTCGGTGACAAGATGTGGACGACAATGGCAGGCACTGGTTAGTAGCAATGAGGAATGAGGGAGGAGATGAGAAGGAGAGGTGTGGAGTAAAAAGGCAAAATTAAGCTAAACGGATGAGAAAGGTGCAATGAAAGGGTAATATCGTTTGAAAATATCTAAGAGGGACCTTTGGTTGCAAAAGATTTTATGGTGGATTTATGACTACATGAGTCCAACTTTATGGACTTGTGGCCAAAGTCTCCTTTTAAGATCTTTTTTACTTTTGAAAGCAAAAAGTTGTAAAAACAAAAAACACTGTTTGGTTAGAGGAATTAAAAAGGACTTCTAGAAAGTAAACATCAAAATATTTGATTTTAAGCAAAAGCAATAAAGACTTGCTTCTAAAAGTTATTTTTATCTTTCGGACGAGCTTGACCTTAACTCGAAAAATTTGCGATCAAGAGAGGTTGTACATGTCCTAAGCTTCCGTTTGGGCAACAATGATTCGGTAGAGTTTCTCATCACATTCAAAAGATCACCGGCGAAATCAATTTCACCAGACACGCTTTTGCTTTTGTTGCTTCTACTTAAAAGCAAAAGCAAGAAAGTAAAAAATGACTTTTTCTACATAAAAAATGATCTTTTAAAAAGTGCAACTAAACGGTGCCATCATTTCTTTTATGAGTTTGTTTGAGGGTTTGAATGAAAAATCTCAAAATCTCAAAGAAAAATATAAAATTATAGAAATTCCGTACATCCTTTGGGTTAGCTTTGGTTGCTTATTATTTGGTAGCCAGGGGGGAAAAATGACCTTTTTTTTGCACTTATGAAAAGTACTTCTAAAAAATTCCCATGAAAAAAAAAAAAAAAAAAAGAGAGAGAGAGAAGAAAGGAAAAGTACTTTTAAAAAGTCTAACCGAACAGTACCTAACTGTTTGTAGTGGCACATAGAGGTTTTTGAAGCAAATTTGTTATCATCTTTTCTGCTAACTATGAAATTCTGTGTTTGTGGGAGTTCTGATGGTTTCATGGTTGGGCTTCATGCATATTTGTTTGGGGTTTGTGGTCAATTTGAGACTTTGTGTTGTACGTACATGCATGCTAACTTTCCAATAATTTAAAATGTAAAAATGAAATGTAACTTTTTTTCCTTTTTATCTTTTTATCTTTTTTCTGTCTGAACAGGAATTCTAGTTACAATCATTGCCACTCTAGTTAAAATGGGTAATTGGCATAATTTATTAGGAACAAATGAGGACAAGGCAGGTGACCCTAGGTGCGGAGGGAAGTGGAATTGAGGAGGGCCAGCCCCGAACTACCCCTTTATTCATTTATTTATTTACAATCATTGCTAATTACAGATTTGGCCCTCCTGTCATTGTAGTAATTTTTTTTTTTTGTTTATATATATATGTTCTCTGCTAATTGTTAATCAAATAAAAAATAAAAAAAATTCTTACTTAGTTTAAATTTTTATTTCATCTAGTTGTAATGAAATAGAAAACAAACTACAAAAAAAATTTCTAAAATTAGAAAAACAAACGAATTACCTTGCTAGTTAGGTTTGCTACTCATCTCTCCTAACAATTTTTTTTTTTTTGTTTTTTGGTGGTGACTCCTAACAATTTTTCATATACCAAAAAAAATAGATTAATAAAAAAAATTGCAATCATTTTATTATGGTTAAATTTCAATAAAAGCGGGAAGGTAGGTTGAAGCTGGTGCTACCTGCACATTATGTCTTTTTATAAAATTCTTGGTGAGAAATGATCACAACCATACATATAAGCCCACAACACCCATTTTTCCCTCAACCCCCACCCCCACCCCCACCCCCACCCCCACCCACCCTCCTGTTTTTTTTCTTTTCTTTCTTTTGATGAGGTATTATTGTATCTAAATTGATTTCAAATTAGGCCTCGATATATAATAAGGGCGCCTTCATCCCTCTTGCTATTGCACTCTCATATTTTTCAATTATTTGGGAATGCATTTTAAGACACATCAAGGTATTAAAATTTTTCATATTAAGCAAGTCTTGCTCGCATCAATATAGTGAAATATTTGTTAGAATGGGTCCACACACCCTAATCAAAGTTGACAAAAGAAAAATTTTCATCACAATTTTGTCACATGTCTCCAAAGAGATAGTTGGCATTAGATTTTGATACATTATTATAATTAAAAAAAAATACACGAAACATTGATTGATATTAAACCACATTATTAGACGCCATAAAGTTTTATAATGAAATTTTGTAGGTAACATCTTCCCAATTATCGATTGCATGTCTTAAAATTAGTCTTCGTACAACATCCCTTAAAATATGGTAGAACTCATCAATACACCCGAGTGAACCCACTCTTGGTAACTTGGTAACTTTTCTAGGACTATTTTCCCTCTTCCAAAATGAGAATGTTACTCAAAAAAAAATGAGAATTTTACTTTTTTTTTTTTTTTTTTTTTCAAATTCAACATTTCAAATGATGTGCTACTGTGTCATCATAGCAATCTAAACTTTAAGTGTTTTTTTTTTTATTGGTTTCGTAAGGTATCTCTAGGTGCCTGGGACTAATCCTCCGAGATACTATCGGGTGTCGAAACGGGTATAACATTGCTCTTTCAAAAAATATTATATGCACTAATTTTATGCCGCAAGGCCCCCAACCTCAACTCTCGTGTACATAGGTATCACCCATGGAAATGGGTCCACACCTATATGTGGTTTTTCACTGTTTTTTTTTTTTTTTTTTCACTTTTTTTATATCAGGAGATTTTAGATGTTTTGTACCTAATTATTTCCACCGAGCACATACAATTCCTTTGTCTCACATGCATCGAACAATTATAGGATAAAGTTTATGAAGGTGAGTCGTGAGAGCACGAACATGTTCCTAAGGGAGAGTGGTGAGAATTGAACCTAAGACCTCTTACTTGGCAAAAAGGTATAGGACTACTCAGTCCACGCTGCATATTATTAGATTATATGATATATTTCACATGGGTGTGATCCCATTTCCTTTTGTGAGAGAGTTAATAGTTGGGGTTCTCGTTCTTAGAGGTGTTCGTGGTTCAGTTTGGTTTGGTTTGGTTTTTGAATAAATTTCAAACCAAATCAAAGCACTTTGGTTTGGTAAGTAAAACCAAATCATACTATAAAAAAACCAAACCAATCCAAACAAAAAAAATATTGGTTTGGTTTCAATTTTCTCCTATCAAATAGCATCAAATCATGGATGATTAGACATACATAACAAAATAGGAAAAATGACAATCCAAATTCAAAATAAATACGGTTTTAATAATAACATTAAACATTGTCAACTAAAAAAAATATTAAACATTGTATCAAAATGGAAACATATTAACCTATGTCAATCAAAGCGGTAGCCTAGCAAGAAATATACATATTGAATTTTAATATATATTATTATAATATTATTTTATATACTTTGGTTTTTTCAGTTTTTCGATTTGGTTCGATTTTTTTAACATGCAAACCAAAACTAAATCAAATCAAATTAATTCAGTTGTTTAAAGTGGGAATCAAAACCAAACTAAATAGAAAAAATATCGAACCAAATCGGCCGATTTAGTTCAATTCAATTCAATGCTCAGTTAAAACCTGTTATATTACTATAAAAATATGAGAATACGAAATATCTCAATAGAAACGAATTGAATCTTTGTACTTGGATTACAAGCCTCACACAATCACGAACTTTAACGATACATGAATGCATTAATGGAGAAAGCCACCAGAGTCTCCCCAATATATCCATACTCCAAGTTCTATGGCTATTGTGATGGTTGCCAGCAAATATATATATATATATATATGGGTACGTCAAATCAGGGGTAGAGGGAATCGGTCGAAAGGGGGCAATTGACCCTTTTTTCTAAAATATTTATCATTGCTCTTGAGTCTTGACCTTGTAAGACTAATGTTCTGACTCCGCCACTATGTCTAATGTCTGTTTCCAACAACACAATCTTTAAATTCTAATTGATCCATGTAGACGTTTCTTGGATTATGGATTAGGTCAAAACCCAATCCAAATTTCAACATAACCTAAACCAAGAAAACCCTATTCGTTCCTCTTAGGGGTGTTAATGGTTTAGGTTAAAACCAAGAACCAAACCGAACCAAACCAAACCAGCCGATTTGGTTTGGTTTTTTTTGTCATTATGTTTGGTTTTGGTTCTAATTTTTGAAAACCAAATTAAATTGGTTTGGTTTTGGTTTTTATGTTTAAAAAACCAAACCGAAAAACCGAAAAATCGAAAAACCGGAATTTAAGAAAAAGTCATTATTATATTGACTTGTCATTTATTAAGGCTCATTTTTCCAAAAATGTCCTCACCTTTTGTATTGGGTTTTGTGTTGAAAGTAAATATTAAAATAACGAAAGGTAATATAAGAAATTTGAAAAAATTATGATTTGACTTTTCAAAGTGGACAAACATTTTAGGACAAAAAAGGTAATAAAAATGGTCTATCTAAATGGGACGGAGGGAGTATCAAACTTTAGTTTGTAAATTTCCTATTCTAATAAGGGCAAAATAAGTAATAGATTCAAAATAGTAGTACTGAACTTACTGGAGTACAAAACCTATTGAATAATGAGTATTGATTAAGTGACTAGTAATATTGACATGTATTAGATTGGAGATTTGAAATTTGAATTACATATGTCAATATGTCTCTATTTTGATACAATGTTTAATGTTTTTCTTAATTACTAATGTAATGCTTTTATTGAAAATGTTTTTATTTTGAGTTTGGCATGTCATTTGTTTCATTTTCAATTATTTGTTGCTACTTGATAGATTAAAACCAAAACCGAATAGAACCAAATTAAATTTTTTTTATTTAGCTTGATTTGCTTTGATTTTTTTATAATATGATTTGATTTTAATTTGATAAGAATAAAACTAAAATATAATTATTTGATTTATAATTTATCATAAAATCGAACCAAATCCAACCACTAACAGCCTATGTTGCTTTACTCTTCCGTTTACCATGCTCGAGATCCACAGTCCAGCAGCAATTATGGCAGTGAAATATATAATCTGTCTGATTATGACAACTTGACCAGCAATAGACTTTGCATGATTAAACCAAGTGGTAGGCACTTGGCACGGCTTTTAATGAGGTTGGTTATCAAACGCGCCAAAACTTGGGCTGTAGAATTACTAGCAAAAAATAAATGGCATTTCCTCTTTTCTTCCCGAAATGGAAAAGTCGTCGGCATCTCAACTGCCTTAAAAATGCCAACAAGACGCATTCAAAGCCAGGTCGAGTATCGGGAAGCATCGATCCCCCCCAGCCAAAAAAACAAAAAAAAAAAAAAACCTGTAGACGCATTCAAAGCGACCTTGCAAGCAAGCAATTTTTAAAGAGAGGGGAAGAGCCCTTTGGTCAGAAGAGGACGAATAAGGCTATGAAATTTCTAGGTGTAAAGAACGTAGACACAATAGAAAACCATTTTTGTTTTTTTTTTTTTGGTGTGTGTGGGTAAATTGCTCTTTAGGAATAAATATTTAAAACCTTCAGCATAATTAATCTCATAGATATAAGCAAAAGTTACTAGCCACTCAAATATTAATTAATTTGGTAATTGGTCCAAAAAAAAAAAAAAAATGAGAAGTCAAATTCATTACCTTTCACTTCTATTGTCTTGCCAATTACATAGGAATGACATCAAACTTGAATCATACAAATTTCATTTTTTTTTTATGAGAAGGGCCTGTACAAAATTGAATTGAAATTGAGAAACATAAAAACCAACCAACTAATTAGAGATGAATTTGACTAGTTCTAATGTTACTTTGCCCTAGCATTTTTTATTTTATTTTTTTCTTTTAACTTATAAATATGTCCAATCTTTTGTAAGAAAAAGACATAAACGTAATATTTCCTTGAACTAATTATAAATTGAAAGGGAAAATAACAAAATAATGGGTCAAAATATAAATAATTCCAATAAAAAGGCTAAATTTTACATATTCAACTCAAAATGGCAATAATTAACCTTAATTCTTAAATATGGGATCTATTATTTCCCATTTTATATTACCCAATTTGCCTTTTTACTTTTACCCCATGGTCAACCTATTCCTTGCTCTCCTAATTTTGTATTAAGGTAAAAAAACTCAGCACCGAACTAGGCTAAACAGATGGTGACACCTCTATGTTGAGGTGCAAATCAACAACGGATTTGAATCACAAGTTCAAAAAGTACTTTTATTAAAGTCATTTTAATCATTTCAAAAATGCTTTTTGAAATTGTGATCCGATTGACTTGTACTTTAACATTGAGATACCGCCAACTGCTTAGTTCAACACGTGCCGACAATCGAGAATGCCAACATTAATCTCGACAGAACATAGCTAGCAATAGTTTGGCACCAATTATTTATCCAAAGAAAAAAAATAGTTTGGCACAAATTGACAGATTGGGCGCTACACAGCACTGGCCCTTGGTAAATGACGCCCACTACCCCCGTCCGTTTCCCCACCTCTACCCAGCACAACTACCGCGCTCGCATTTTTATGCTGTCAACTGCAATTGGCCCCATTTCTGTTTGTTTCGACTTAAAATAAGATAAAGGAAATCAATTATGTGTAAAACACTAATTTACAATATTTGATATAGTTCCGTAAAATAAAAGTGACGTAATTCATTTTTTTTCATATAAAGTAATTCCATAAAGAAGTGAAATTCTGTCCAATTTTCAGAGACGAACCAAATAATAAAAAAACATTTGAAAATCCAAATTTTACTTATAATTGAATTTATATGAAATTTTTTTTACACCGTGAAATAGATTATGCCGAAATAAACAGAGCTTAATAAATTCTGGGTTTTCCTCCGTCCCAAGTTTTTAAAAAATAGAAGTAAAAAAGAACTGATATAAATCGAACCCATCGATTTTTTACTTTTTGAGAGCTTAATCTTAGCAGAAAACTGTTAATTTCAAAAGGTTTGTGAAGCTAATTCTCATCTTCCAACTCTGACTCTCTCTCTTTCTAAATATATAGTTTCAGAGGTTTGTGAAGTAAAAATTTTGATTGTATAACTATTTGCAGAAGCATTTAGAGGTTTGTGAAGGAAAATTGATGAAATACCCATGTGTAGTTTGGTGTTTTCTTCTTATTTTTTTGATTCATTCTGTGTTTGTTTGAGTTCTGCAATGACCAAATCTAGAGGGAATTAAGAAAGCAATCGATATACCCATGTGTAGTATGATCTTTTCTTCTGAGTATTTGATTCTGTGATACCCATGTGTGGTATGGTATTTTTCTTCTAAGTGTTTGATTGATTCTGTGTTTGTTTGAGTTCTGCAAATGATCAAAATCTATACGGAATTAAGAAACCAATTACTTAGATTGCAAGTTCTTTGTTTGATCATTTGATTCTGTGAATTATAAGTGTTCTTGAAAAACATTAGTTGCTAATGCATTTTTTTTTGGTAAAACTGTGTGTTGTTCAAGGATGGGGAAGAAGCTTGTCATGTTGCCGGTCGAGGAAGTCGACATGTCTGCTGTGAAATATGAACATGAAGTAATCCAAGGTGGGTTCGTCATTACAAATTCAATGTAAAAAGTGGAGTTTGGATATATGTGATTTTATTGGGTTATAAGTGTGTGTGAACATAAGAGAGATTATCTTGACACTTTTACTTGTTTTCGGATTGGTTGTGTGTGTGGCTTGAAGCTCCTCATTTGACCGGGTTCTCATTGAAGTTATTTGTTTGGATGGTCGAAGCTCCACTGGTTGGTTCTTTGCTCTTATCTTTCTTGAAGAAGCAGAATAAATTGGATAAGGTCTGGTTATCTGCAAATTCCGAAGTTTTTTTTTTTTTTTATTCTTTCTTTTTCTTTGGAATATGGTCAGTTGGATCATTATTCATATATTTTTTGTGATAGTGACTGCAAGAAATTGAATGACATATGTTTATTATTGACAGTTGTTGCAGAATACTGTGATACCAGAGCAACCGATGTTTAAACCTGAATTTCCTCCTCAAGGTTTATTCTCCACTCTTTATCTGTGAATCTGTGACATCAGTGGCACCAATGTTCCAAGTTATATATATATGTATGAGGAGATATATGCAATGGGGCAGTGCCCCATCAGAATTGATCCAGACTCCATCATTTTATATGCAAAATGGTGGTTCCATGTAACAATCTGTATGTTTCAATAGATTGAGGACTTCTTTTATGGTGTTAACATTTGAAGAGTCTAATTAAATGCTTTCTTTATATAAAAAAAATTTAACTTCATCTATTTACTCAAATGTAGTTCTAATATCTATTCAAATTAAAGCAATATATATATATCTATATCTATCTATATCTATATATATATATATGTACGTGTGTATGTATGTATGTATGTAACAGGTGACATTGTTGATCTTCTGAAAATATGTTTATGTCCATTCTTGATGTGGTTAGATCTATTTCAATGATCTAGATTAATATGTGGTCTCACTAATTGGTGTGTAAAGGGTGAAGCCCTAAGGAGTGGCGCTCCATCATAGATTGTCCTTTATATAATTTGGGACAACAAGCTCCATATCAATGCATTGAATTGGAAAACAGTTGGGCTCTTTTTCCATTGGTAAAAGGCCATAATGGCCATTACCTTGTGTTGCTCTTGCTAAAGCGGGATCCTTGGAGGGGTGAGTTGGATGCTGTCCTAACCTTTGATTTTTAGGACAAAGTGGCTGCTCTCAATACTCAAACATGCACCTTTGTGCTTGGTGTGAAACTATGAAATGAGAAAACAAGCTGATATATCTTTCTTAATTACAAAAAGTTTGTCTAGTTCTTAGTTTTGACTTTGTGATATATCTTTTGAAGCTTTGACCCTTCAAAAGATAAACTAGTATATTCATCACGGTTAGGAAATATTCTAAAAGGATATATAGCCAATAGTTTTGTTGCTTTTCTAATCTAGGCTTTGGAAAAAGTTTAGAAATGAAGGCATAATTATAGAAGGATGAATCGTAAAATTGAGGTAGTAATATGGAACTAGGCATCTGGCATATTAACATCTGCTTAAACCTGCAATCACAAAATTATGGTCCTTTATGCAAAAAACTGATCGTGTTAGTATGTTATGTGAGTTTAGATCCAGAACCTGGTGTTATTGTTGTGGAAGAAGATGGTACACCTGAAGGTCGAGTTGAATCAGCCTTGAAGTGCCTTCCACCTTATGATTCTTCTGGCTTCATGAGTGGTGATTCGAATGCATCATTTCGGTACTGGAAGATACGTGATTATGCACATGCGTATCGGTCTGGGCTTGCAACCCCATCCATGGTTGGTCATTAATTATTGCTAGGTTTCCTTTCCGTTTTAATTAAGTTACAAGGACAGAATCCCATTTTCAGTATATAGGTTGCAGAGCACATCATCCCGGCAATTGAGGAGTTCAGCAGTAGGAATCCCCCAACACCATTGTTGATTTCTTTTGATGCTGTGGATGTCAGGAAGCAAGCTGAAGCTTCTACAAAAAGGTTTAGGGAAGGTATTGTTTTATACATTTATATTTCATATTTATGATATTTATTTCCAGTTCTATAAGTGCTTATCTCACTTCTTATAACTTCTGTTGTGCACGATTGCGGTGGAGTTAGACACCAATAATGACCCAATGCACCTATTGCTGTCGGTCATGCAGGAAATCCATTATCGATCTTAGATGGGATTTTTATGGCGATCAAGGATGATATAGATTGCTATCCTTATCCATCCAAGGGTAAAGAATTGTGACTTTTCTTTCATATTCCCCCTACATTTTTTTAGTCTTAGCAAATTCATCTCAGCTTCTACTATGACAGGTGCAACAACATGGTTTCATGAGGTTCGCTCTGTAAAACAGGATGCAGTTTCTGTTTCAAGATTGCGTAGCTGTGGTGTGATTCTTATAGGGAAGGCAAATATGCATGAATTGGGCCTGGGAACAACAGGAAATAACTCGAACTATGGGTGAGTTTTTGCTTGGCAGCTATATTATAATGACATAGGCATGGAGGTCGGTATTCAAAATGAATGTACAAGTGTGTGACACAGTGTTCATGTTATTGCTGATGGAATCTGGATGATGATTCAAAGAAAGTTTTCCCTAGTGTCGTTAGACTATTGATCACATGTAGGAATATGGTTGAAGGAGAAAACATATGTACTGTTAATTTTGAATGAAGAAGATGGGTTGCAATAGGGTGTATATATACACATCCAAAGGACATCAATAATGACCGTTGATATCATCTCAATGGTCATTAGACACCTATGACAACCTTTGACCTCTTGTCAATGGTCACATCTTTTCTCCCACCAATGGTGTGTGATGGTTCATTCGTTACAATGGACCATCACACACTTTACCATATTTCCCACATGGGAATTGGGAATTTTTGGAAGATATATTTCTAAAGTTAAATAATACGGTGTAGTGAAGTACACTGTATCTCATGTTTGTTATAATGAGTTCTTTAATCTCCCACTTGACAAATATGAGATAATTTGATAACTTCCTCTAGTTAGTTACCGCGGTTGAATATCCTCCAGATTTCTTCAATTGGGTACTAACTCTCATCTGAATTTCCCTCAGATCGGCATCAGATGATGGTATAACCTTACGTGCGCACACTTTTACCATTCTATTCTGACCGCGCCTATTTCCCAATATATTAATTTCTTGATATGTTCTAGGCGACTTCAATTCACTCTCTTTCAAGTGAACCACACCAATATTCCAAGGAACCATAGTTCACTACCCCAGTTACTATTGGCGACTTTAGCCAAACACAAGTGGTGTTGACCTGCGCTTGAAATTTAGATCAAGTTCTTCCTTCTAGGTCCTTCCAAAGGTTTTCCTTGATACAGTTTATCAGCGATTTTAACACTATGCGCCTAAATGTTATGCATAATCAATTGGGTGCTTTATTGTGAACTTTACATCCTCAATCGTTCTCGTCATAACCTCGTTACCTCGCTAGTGTCTTCTGTCTCATCTTTGACCAATATTTGTCCCCACAAATAGATAGAGTCGCATCAATTTGTTCTTCTCAGGCATCCCCGAGATCCATCCAATGATGCACTATATTGCATGCCCTGCTACGACACCTAGGTGATTCTCAATCCCATTGTAGCTACATGCTCT
The DNA here is from genome assembly GCA_039720395.1 of Liquidambar formosana. Classification (NCBI taxonomy): domain Eukaryota; kingdom Viridiplantae; phylum Streptophyta; class Magnoliopsida; order Saxifragales; family Altingiaceae; genus Liquidambar; species Liquidambar formosana. The sequence goes on from CM077823.1 coordinate 28,276,372, forward strand.
CTCTGAACTTTTCCAGAGATAATCCCTTGGTCATCGGATCAGCCACCATCTTTTCTGAGGGTATGTAGTCGACTTTAATTTCTCCCCTCTCCACTATATCTTGTATATAGTGGTAGCTCACATCAATGTGTTTTCCTTTGGAGCTATTAGGTCCACTCTTTATCAATGCGATGGTGGACTGATTGTCACAATACACATTAACTAGCTTATTTGGTATACCTAATTTCAAATTATCCCTAAAGCACTTTATCTAGACTGCATTACTTGTTGCTGTGCTGCATGCTATGTGTCCCGTTTCCATAGAATACTTTGCAACACAACCCTGTTTCTTACTTAACCAAGAAACACTGGTTCCACCAACCATAAATATGTAGCCACTAGTAGATTTTCTATCATTTACATCTCTTGCAAAATCTGCATCATAGTAGCCTATAATTTTCAGATCACTTAAACCAAAACACAGTTTCATATCTTTAGTACCTTGTAGATATCTGAATATTCTCTTTACTGCTTGCCAATGTGCCTTACTTACCAATCCAATTGTATGACATATGTTAGGCCTAGTACTTGTCATTGCATACATGAGGCTGCACACAGCCTGGGCATAGGGGACATCTTTCATGTCTTCTTGTTCTTCCTCATTTTGTGTACACATGGACTTGCTTAGGCTTAAGCCTTTGCAAACAGGTGTGCTTGTTGGTTTACAATTTTCCATGTTAAACCTTTTAAGCACCTTTTCTAGATATTTTTCTTGATATAGATATAACAATTTGGACTTCTTATCTCTAGAAATTTTAATTCCTAATGCATAGGAAGCCTCTCCCATAACTTTCATTTCAAATCTAGATCCTAGGTATTTCTTTGTTTTGTTTATTATATCCATGTCATTTCTTGCTAGTAATATGTCATCAACATATAATGATAATATTGCTAGCTTTTCTTTGGATTTCATTACATATACACAGTGATCTAGTAGACTCATCTCATATCCTAATTCTAGGATAGCTTGGTGGAATTTCAAGTACCATTGTCTTGAAGATTGTTTGAGTCCATATAGGGACCTTTTTAGTTTACAGACTTTGTCCTCTTGTCCCTCAACCTGAAAACCTCGGGTTGATTCATGTAGATGTCTTCCTTCAATTCTCCATTGAGGAACACATTCTTGACATCCATTTGGTGTAGCTCAAGATCTAATCTAGCCACAATTGACATGAGAATTCTAATGGATGTAAACTTCGCCACAGGTGAATAGGTATCCATAAAGTCTATACCGGGTTTTTGTGTATAACCCTTTGCCACTAATATAGCTTTATACTTATCCAAAGTTTCATCTCCTTTTAATTTCTTTTTGAGGACTCACTTGCATCCAATGGATTTTTTACCTTTTGGTAAATCAACAAGTTCCCATACTCCATTCTTTTCTATGGAATCTAGTTCCTCTTTCATGGCCTTGTGCCATTCCTTGCCATCGTCCATTTTTATGGCTTCAGAGAAACTCTTTGGGTCTTCACTTAGATCTTCTATATCTTCTATATTGAAGACATAATGATCCTTTAGTTTTAGAGATGGTTCCCTTAGTCTTTTCCTTCCACTAACTTGAATATTTCCATTAGGTTCATTAATCTCTTCACTATTAATCATTTCTTGATCAATAGGGAAACTTTCTTGTGTGGTAGGCGTCTCTTGTTCTTCATCCAAGAGTTTTATATTTTCCAAAGGAGTCACCATATTAGTGGTTTCTATAAAATAAGCATCCCTCCTTTCAATTAATCCCTTTTCTGTATGGAAAAATCGATATCCACTACCATTGTTAGGATATCCAATAAATCGACATCCCATGTCTTATCACTTAATTTATTTCTAAGGGGTTTTGGTATCAACACATGTGTTTTACATCCCTAAACTCTAAAGTTAAGATGTCAGGTTTTCTACCCGTCCAAAACTCATAGGGTGTTAGCGGTTTAGCTTTTGTTTTCACTCTATTTAAAATATATACTGCAGTAGATAGTGTTTCATCCCAAAAATGTAAAGGTAAATCAGCATATGCCATCATGGATTTTGTCATATCAATTAGAGTTCTATTTCTTCTTTCTGCAATTCCATTTTGTTTCGGGTTATATGGCATGGTGTAACATGTCTTATCCCACTTTCTTTTCATAATTTATCAAAAGCTTCATATTCCCCTCTTCTATCATTATTCAAAGCTTTTATAGGTCTTCCTATTAGGTTTTTGCTTCCTTTTTGAATTCCTTAAATTTTTCAATAGCATCGGATTTATGTTTTATTAAGTAGATATACCCATACCTTGAATAATCATCGGTAAATGTTATGAAATATTCCATTCCTCTATGTGTTTTTGTTCTTAAAGGACCATATATGTCTGAGTGTATTACTTAGAGTAAATCCGATGATTTCCAACTTTTTTTAAAAATGCTTCTTTGTTAGCTTTCGTTTGATACATGGTTCACATGTATCATATTCAATCAGATTTATTTTAGGTAGGAACCCCATTTGGCACATTCTTATCATTTTTCCTTTATTTATGTGTCCTAATCTTAAATGCCGTAAATAAGAATCATTAACAATAGTAGAGACATTAATATAATCAGAAAATGGAATATTCTTTATTGAGTACATGTCATTAATTCTTACACCCTTTAGAAGGATACGACCATCCTTCCTTATAGTTACATGACCTGATCTAAATCGGACTTCAAACTCCTTCTTTTCAAGTACAGACACAAAAATGAGATTCCTTTGAATATTCGAAGAATAAAATACATTTTGAAGTACTACATTAGACCCTTTATATGAAATTTTACAATTACCTTCGCCTGGTATATCCACATATGTGTTGTTCCCCATGTAAAGTTGGTGTTCTCCTTGTGCCTTCTCTTTGTAACTTGTGAAGATGTCTCGGTTCTTTGTAACATGTCTAGTAGCCCCTGAATCAATCCACTAATGATCTTCCACTTTTTGTGCTACCATTGTCTCAAAGATGGTCATCACCAGTTTTCTTTTATCGTTAACTTTCTTTTGCCTTGGACTTCAACAATCGGTTTGGAAATGACCCATTCTTGCCACAATTAAAGCAAGTTTCATCTTTCTTTGACTTAGACAATTTGAAATTTGGTCGTTTACCGTTTCCAAGAGTTCTTCTTTGGTTGTTGCTTGGAGGTATCCTTTGCCATCAACAAGTTTCCGCATCCTTTTTCTTTTTTCCTTCTATTCATTCTTTCTTCTTCAAGGGCCAATAGTGCAGGTAAAGTATTCATGGACAATTTTCCTTATCCATAAGTTATTGAAGTCACTACATGGTCCCATGACTTTGGAAGACTATTAAGGATTGTGGATACTTGCATTTTGTCAGAAATTGAATGCCCAGCGATATATATCCTTTGCAATGATTTCCATCTTTAGCATATGATCTCCTACGCTATTATTTTCAGACATTTGAAGTGCAACATACTTATCTAACAATAATTGTATATAAGTATCGGATTTTGGTCCATATTTGTCCTCTAATGCATTCATAATTTCCTTGCAAACTTAAAATCCTTGTTAATTTTTCAACCTAAAAGCCTAAGTTATTAGGTGGAAGGCCTAAACACGTATATTAAGCTATATCAACTTTTTATATTTAAATGATGTGGGATGTGGGACTTCCCGACAATCCTCATAGAGAGGAATTAAATCATCTTGCAAATGATTTAAGATGGATGCTCTTGCGAGCATATCATCTTCCTCCCACTTTCCTTTTAATTTCAAAGTGCTTGGGTCATCGGGATCTTCTTTTGGTGTTTCTTTTGTAAGAACATATAGGGTCTTTTCATGTGTTAGGAGAATGAAATTCACCTCTTCCAAATCCGAAAATTTATTTTGTTTAATTTTTCTACTTTTACTATGTCAAAAATAGCCTTTGCCATGTAGAAAAAATAAACAAATACTATAACTAAATGTGTATTGCAAAAAATGTGGTTAAACAAAAAAATAAAATTAAAAAAAATAACAATTGTGTAAAATAAGAATGTGTTTCTAAGCAAATAAACTCCTAATTGTTAGAGTTATTAGAACTAAGACAAGCCTGCAAAAATTCTCCCTTGGAAGGCAATACGGGCTCACTAGATTCACCAACTTCTTCTTGTAACACTCTTTGTACAGCTTGCTTAGAAATTTCTCTTGCTACGTCTAAATGTTGATTTTGACCCCATAGTTGCGTCTGGGACATGAAAATTTGTTAGGTTACGAAGTTTGGTGCGAATCCGGGTTCGTATGGGCCTCTAATTGGGCTAAAACCCAAATTATCAGCAATCTAAACCGAATTTAAACCAAACTAAGAGAACCGGGCCGAGTCTGAACCAATTGGGCTGAACCGGTTCGAATTTGGACCAAAACTGCAAAACTGGGGCGACTTAGATCCGTTTCTATGAAACTGGTTCAAAAAAGAACCAGTTCTTGAGTTTCCCGAGCGAAATGACGGAGAGGCGGGTCGACAGGTCGCGAGGCAAAGGGCCAATAGTGGGGCGCGTGGTGGCACGTGGTGGCACGTGGTGCATGAACCGGGCGCGTGTAGAGTAGGGTTTGAGCGTATGGAGTCACGTGAAGAGCAGTCTAGGCGCATGGCAGTGTGTAAAAGCCTGAATTGGGTCAATTTGTGATCCGGAATAGATCTGGGTTGGGTCCGACGCAATCCTTTAACACTGTTCGTGATTTTATGCAAAAAAACCATTGTTTTTGACGTTTTTCTGCAAAAAAACTCTTCTGTGAATCCTCTATATTGAGATTTTTCTCAGAAACACTATCCGAAATTTCAATAATAACGTTCTTCCCTTTGATTGCACGTTGAATTTCTTCAAAATTATTGGAAGAATGTGAAGATGCACTCAAACCCACTTGAATTTGAGTCTTCTTCTTCTTATTATATTCACTTTCAATGGTGTGTAGGTCTCTTGCATCTATACCACTAACAATCATTGTCAATGGGAAAGCTTAAGGATTAACAACACTCAAATGATGATTGTAAAAACAAATCGTTATATCTAAACTTGATATTTCTTTATCAAGAACACAACGAATTTCATCCAACAATCCCCTTGAATAGCCATTCCTAAGTTTCTTCGTGTACTTCCTTACGTTACCAACTCGTTTCGTCAACATGTGTAACCCACTCTAATACCACTGATGGAATCTGGATGATGAATTAAAGAAGGTTTTCCGTAGTGTCGTTAGACTATTGATCACATGTAGGAATATGGTTGAAGGAGAAAACATACGTACTGTTAATTTTGAATGAAGAAGATGGGTTGTAATAGGGTGTATTTATACACATCCAAAGGACACCAATAATGACCATTGATATCATCTCAATGGTCATTAGACACCTATGACAACCTTTGACCTCTTCTTAATGGTCACATCTTTTCTCCCACCAATGGTGTGTGATGGTTCATTTGTTACAATGGACCATCACACACCTTACCATATTTCCCACATGGGAATTGGGAATTCCTGGAAGATATATTTCTAAAGTTAAATAATACGGTGTAGTGAAGTACATCGTATCTCATATCTATTCATAATGAGTTCTTGAATTGCTTAAATTGAGAAGTAACGCTAGAAGTTAACAGTGATCAATTTGTGTCACGGCTGTATCGATACACAAGTCCACATGCATTTTGAGATGTCCGACGTTGAAAAGGTCTAGAATAGGATTGTGCTTGTTTAATTACTTATCCATAGTTTTATAATATAATTGGCATAAGAAATTTATCTTATTGTAACATTTTCTCTCTCTCTCTCTCTCTCTCTCTCTCTCTACATATATATATGTGTGTGCGTGTGTGTGTGTGTGTGTGTGTGTGTGGGTGTGGTTGTGTATATGTCTCACTATTGATACCTGGTTTTTCGAATGCATTTGCATTTAAGTTATCGCAAACTAAGTAGCAATGGTCCTTCATTTATTGAAAACTTAACCTTAGTGGAGATCTCTTTCATTTTACCACCTGTTGCTAAGACACTATTCTAACTTTCTAAGATGATTTACTTTGTCAAATCTCTTGCTTGCATACTATTATACTCCCTCCATCCCAATATGTTTGATAACGTTTTCCATTTTCAGATGTCCCAAAATGTTTGTTCCTTTGCAAAAGTCAAAGCAAATAATTATCTTCCTTTCCTAAAGTACCTTTTATTATACTTAAATTACATTTACCATATCAACTATCACATCAAGTAACATTCTATTGTGGGAGGGTAAAAATGGGAAGTTAAAATTTATTGAGTGACGTGGCAATGCATTAACTCCACCACCCTTAATGTGTGTTGGGTCAAAGTGGTTCAGATAAATTGGGATGGTGGGATTATCATTTGCATATCAACTTCTGTAAATATGTTTTCAATTTATGGCTGTATGAGCCTACTATTTATTAAAATATATTTTTCTCAACATAGTTAGGAAATTCTTCAAACAGATATGTCCAAACATTTGCTACTGTTGCAGCATCGTAACCTTGATCAGGCTCAGTTCCAATGTTTTCCCTTTTTCTTCTCAAATTCGATTGGATAACTGTTTTCAGTGTAATATAATCCTTGGACTCTGATAGTTACATTCCTTACATATGACTTCAAATTTTTGCAGTCTGGATATTTTGATAATATTTTCATAGATGATTCATTTATTTGGCTTCGCTACATGGCTAGCATTAGTTTTACTATCTAAAGTTTATTTGATTATATTCTTAATTTGATTTAATATAACATAACTATCTTAAATCCTTTCATTCTTATAGAACAACGAGAAACCCACATGCACCAGAAAGGTATACTGGTGGATCTTCCTCAGGGCCAGCAGCAATTGTAGCTTCTGGACTATGTTCAGCTGCACTAGGAACAGATGGTGGAGGTTGTACAGATATAACATGTTAGGCTTATAAATACCTAACTTCATTTTCCAAGATATCATCCTAATTTTTAAGCCTGATTTATGCAAAAGGCAGGTTCTATTCGTATTCCTTCTTCCCTTTGTGGTGTAGTGGGCTTGAAAACAACATATGGACGGACTAGCATGACAGGGTAAGCTACTTAGCTCTTGAATTGTGGTGTCTAGTTTCATTTCTTTAATTTATAAATATTGTACCAAATGATAAGAACAACCATAATTCATAGTTGTATCTTTGCATTAATTAGTTGATCTTCTGAGTTTTCTTTTTTAAAGCACATTTAGTATAGGGCTATTTTGTAATCAAAATTAAATTTTAAATGACTCCAATGTTTGCATTCCATTAGGCCACCAATTTGCCTTTTGTACTCAGTGGATTCTGTTTGTGAACTGGTAGTTCTACAACTAATGTTTAGAGTAGGTACTTGACTACCTCATGTTCCATTAATGATTCCATTAATTTCATACTTTTCTCCATGAGAGATTTTAGCATATTCCACAGAAGGCAAATTTAATGAAATGATATGGAACAAACTTCTCTTAGTCTTCTATGATATAGGGGAGTCCAGTATTCAGTAAATAATTCCTGCTTTCGCTAAGTTGTCCTTGAAATTCTTGCCTTCTAATTGATGTTTCTCAGAATTGATGAGTTGTTCATTTGAAATAAATTTATACTTTTGCGTCAAAGGTAAGCAGAATTTGAGGTGCAGAGAAGTGGATTGCCAAGGAATTGAGTCTTATCACCTCGGGTGCAATTCTATGTTGCTTTGACCAGTCTTGAGAGCCACATTTTGACAATATATCAGGGCACCTAACTTAATCTTATTAACATGATAAAGAAGAATGTTTGGATGGGCCACATGAAGTTCTGGTTTGATGTTTGTATCCGGGAATGCACCTTTCATTTATGTAATTGGAGCACCAAAATGTTTATTGGAAGGCGGGGAGTGCCCATGCCAGGACGACCTTTGTGTTATACTATGGTTCTGTTGCAAAATGCTTCAATGAAGTCTTTTAGAAGCGATTGACACATTTGGCTTTATGATCTGAAGAAATAAAATTGGAAACCCCATGCAACCTAACAACTTCCTAGAATCAGATTTACTATGTGAGTTGCATCTTTAGGTGGGCCATATTGGAAAACCTAACAAAACCACTGTAAAAGGAGGAATCCTATCTTGTTGAGTTCAATGAAGATCCAACAAAAAACCTGTGGATAGATTTCCCTAAGATGTTCGCACCAGTGAAGGGGTGTGCAAACCAGTGTTTTGGGACTGGCCCTCCACAAAGTGGCACAAGGGACACTTTTGGACATAGTTGCTCACGTCACGCTTTAGTTGTGACCAATAGTAACTCTCTTCCATGAGAACAATAGTCTTGTCATGACCAATTGTCCACCTAAACCACCTCCATGTAACTCCTATAAAATCTACTTCCTTTATGTAACCTCAAGGTATGCATGGCCATATTCCATGGAATATGAAACCATTTTGTAGAACAAGTCACTAACTAGTTGTTTTATCTGACACTTTGCCTAAGCATCTCAGATCTTTGGCACAAAATTCTTCAGACCTTGCAACATTGCTTATAACAAAAATGAAGAGCATTGTCACTTTGCAATTGTTAGGATACACAATTTTCTTTACTACCATGCAAATAAATTCGATAAAGATATGTTTAATACTATAGTGGCTCACTTTGTTGTCTTGCTGTTTATCATTTTAACTTATAATCTTCGGGATTTGAAAATTTTCAGGGCATTATGTGATGCAGGGACTGTTGAAATTATTGGACCAATTGCATCAACTGTTGAGGATGTCATGCTAGTGTAAGCAATTAATGTTTTTGAATTAAGCTTCTTTACATAGAATTTTGTTTCTTTTTTGTCTTCCACAGTTCTTATGTGGTTAGATTCTTGACTTTAACCCTATTGGAAAAGTACCGTGTCCCACATCGTCTAAGTATAAAATTTGACATGACTTCAAATACTTGTTTGGGCCCTCCACCAAACAATTTAGGCCTTTTAGGTTAGAAACTTAACATGGTATCAGAGCCTGCCATTCTTGGGCTGTTTCATTCATGGGCCAATCCTTTTGTCCATATGATAGGCCCATTATTGTCTTGTTAGGCCTGCATGTGAGGGGGAGTGTTTGAAAAGTACCATATCCCACTTCTTTTAAATATAAAATTTGACATAACTTTATATACCTTTTTGGGCCCTCCACCTAAATAGTTTAGGCTTTTAGGTTGGAAATTTAACAGACCCCAAAGAGGAGGATTAGTGGTTCTTGAGACTTACACCTCAAGAGGCAGAAGATCCTAGGTTCAACTTCCCACTCCATCTTGGGGCCAACCATTAGCTAGGTTTATCCTCAGCATTAATTGATGAGGAGTATATGGTAGCCTTACCCATGTATAGGGCATTAGTCAAGCCAAAGGTCTAGATACGCATGTTGGCACTTGGCAGGGAAAAAAAGAGAGGGGGGCTCTTCACATTAGTTGAGTGTTACTGTTTTAATAAATTTGTTATTTTTGAATATCTAATATATGTTCCACTATTAAGTTTTCTATGCCATTATATAGCTTAGCTGTGTATAATGAGGTCTTTAGATCATTTATCGTCAATACACTCGTACTTTATGGCAATCTATAAGCTTTTTTTTTTCTTAATCCGAACACTTTGTAGGACTCATAACTTGGTATATATACTTTTCAAAAACCTAAAAGCATAATAGAAACTTAACTATGACCTTATCCTTGGGGAAATTATATTAGATAAATTTCTATTTCAGAATAAAATAAATTAAAACCTAATGTATGACATAGTATGTTTACCAAGAACTAAGGTGGGCTGAGGATTAGATCCATTATGACCATGAATCAAGCTCTTCTTGGTAAATGACTATGGAGATTTGGGGAAGGTGAGCAATGTTTGTGGAGGGAGGTCATTATTAAGTATGGGTTTAGGGATAGGGGTTGGACAAAAGAGGTTAGGGGTCCTAATGGTACAGGGCTTTGGATGGCAATAATGCAAGGCTTACAAGATTTTATGATGGAGATTAACTTCAAGGTTGGAGTAGGGGAAAGGGTAAAATTTTAGGATGATGTTTGGTGAATTCCCCCCTTTGTATGAGATTGAGGAGAACAAGAAAGCATGGGCGAGGGATTATCTTGTGTATGGGGGTTAGTGGGGTCAATTGGATTGTCACTTTTATTAGGTGTTTTAATGATTGGGAGGTGGAGGGAGTGCTGATTCTCTTTCAAAATTAATATGATTGTAAGATTTCTTTAGAAGGGAATGATACCTTGGTGTGGCCCAAGGACTGCTAAGTCCTGCGTGTCCTAGGTGGTCATCTGTTCTCTCAATGTAAACTTGAGCCGTTAGTCCCTTCCAAAAGTTGGCTACAACTTGAGTGGATGTCTTGGAACATTTGTATGAGTTTGAGTGCATAATGTTTATGCTCACATTCTCAATGGTTTAAACTTTCTTAAGTGTTTTATATTCTTTGAAATTTTGGTGCTGAACAAACCACTGCTGTGATGACAATGAACTACTTTATGCAAGGACTTTAATATCGATATCGATGGATATATCGAGGGTCCAAAAATGTGGATATATCGGATATATCGTTGGATATATCGACAATATCGATATCGTTTTAAAGATATAGTGGATATTATGAGTTAAACATGGATATTTTTATTGAAACTCTAGGAAACAATGATTTAAACTCTAATACACAATCTAGCATCAAAATATTGCAATTTAAATATGTATAATACAAGTATGTGTTGCGTAGGGTATAAAAAATATACCGCGCTAAGCAAATAAATAATAGAAAATTTTGCAAATTCAACATTTAGATGTTATATAACATTGAAATAGATTTTTGTAACATTTAAATATAGAGTGCTATTAGACCAAAGGCCATTGGTTTGAAATAATATTTTAAATCATGTGAAATAATAAGCATAGTAAAATGTACATATATATGTGAATCCTAACCTATTCTAATGTGTAAAAATTTCACCAGAAATCAGCAAAAGGGCATTTAAACATGGCAGTGTCGATATCTTGAACGATATCAGCGATATATCTTCGATATCAACGATATATCTTCGATATCTTCGATATATCTTCGATATCTTCGATATATCCTCGATATCTTCGATATATCTTCGATATATCGCTGATATCGTTCGATATTTTGTTTTTTGAAAATTTTTCAATTTCGCAACAATATATCGTTTCGTTACCCTCCGATATGGCGATATATCGCGATATATCGTCGATATATCGCGATTTTTAAGTCCCTGACTTTATGTTCAACTTGATAATTATTGCATCTTAGCCAAGAAAAATAAAAACTGAGTAATCTTGATGACCATTAGTAGATGTTGACTTAGTACTTCCTGGAATTTCTCTGATACAATTGTTGGTTTCTTCAGGTATGCTGCAATTTTGGGCTCTTCTCCTGCTGATAAAATCAGTTTGAGACCGGTAACTTATTTTACCTTATTGTGTGTCCAAAAAAATCCACAAATTCACCTGTAATGTATAGCTGAATATAATTTTTATTATTTTCTCCTTCAAAAGCTTGAAAATATTCATGTTTGAGAACTGTAAAATCGACTCAGGAACTCACTCATATTTAAAAGGAGTTACATTTCCATCCAATAAACTGTCTGCATGAGTGATATTGAGGGTTTTGTCTCTTCAGTGTACTGTACAAAAGCTATCCTTTTCTATTCAATACATATTAAATTCTGACTACATGGTCTGCATTCCTGTGTGGCTGGTTCAAGTAACTAATGATGTTAATTTTCTTGGTCAAGGATTTTAAAGATTTTACCTCAAAAAAATATAAAAAAACCACTGTGTGGCTGCTTTTTTCCTGCATTTTACTTGGAAACAAGAAACCAGAAAAAAGAATATATATATATATATATAACTTCCGTATCTTACTAGGAAACAGTAGAATAATGTGGAATGCAAATAGATTTGCAGCGGCCAATCAGCTTCCTTCTGATGTTATGATTAGATCTATGGGAGGAAAAAAAGGATATTCAAGTCTTCATTTATAGTCCAAAACATGATATCTGTTTATGCTGTTCTAGTTGAAGAATCCCTTGCTTTGATAGGTTGGCTTACATGTCTCATGCATATCATAAGTTCATAACAGAGTCATTGATAACTAGTGGAGTTAGTCTATTGAGTCTCCAAAGACATCTTATAGGCCCATAGCTCTGCTTTTTGCTACATTATTTGCCTCTGCGTTTACACTTTTGGGTACCCACACTCAGGGGCAGATCCAAAAAAAATTTCACTGGTTGCACTTTATTTATTTGTTTATTTTTTACTTTTTGCTGAGAGTTAGAAAAGGAAGGAAGAAAGGTAGGAGTACCGTAGGACCATATATCGACATGACTAAATAGAAGTGGTGAAATGACATAAAACCAATAGGCATTCCATACTTTAAAATGCCTAGGCAACTTTTAAAAACGTAGAACCTGCTTATATAATACTCTTAACACACCCAACCAATTAACAAGGTCTTAACAAGATGGGAAAAGGGGGAAAGTCATAGGACCACACATTGATATGACTGAGTAGAGGTGAAGTAGGACATAAGATTGACAAGCACATCATACTTAAAAAATCTACTTCATATGACTTTTAGAGATGCAGAACCTTACTTATATACCACTACTAACACCCCCCCCCCCCCCCCCCCCCCAAAAAAAAATGTGGGACAAGGTCCCTCTCAATGGTTGCACATAAGAACCTATTCACAAATTAAACCTTAACTTTATATAATCTACAAAAGTGGTGTACATTAGTAAATTTGACCAAAATTAATCAAAATTTAACCAAAATTAATCAAAATTAACCATTTTCTCTTAATGGGGTTAAAACACTTTAGTAAATTTAAATAAAATTACTTATCTAAATTTTAAAAATAAAAAATAAAAAATTTAAGTGGTTGCACGTGCGCACGGATGCACCTTAGTGCATCCTACCCACACTATATAACACTTCAACATCCTTGACAAATCAATAGCTTCCATTATAGCACTTGATAACCTCGAAGGACACCCCCCCCCCCCTTTTTTTTTCTTTAATCCAATTGATGATAATAAAGTTATCAACTTTCTATGATGATATTATGAAACCCTATTTGAGGTTGTGTCACACCCCAAACCCAAAAGATTGGATTTGACGACATGATTGTCATAACCCACATAGGACTACGTCCCACATTGGCTAGACCACTTAACAATATCAACCTGTAATAAAGTTGTCTCCAATAATCCATCCACAAAAATTTCAAGCCATAGCGTAACTAAAGTTTCAAAAATTAATTGAAATAACTAGATAAATCCATATTCATCAAAGTAAATTATCACCTCCAATAATCTACTACAACGTCCACTGAAATAATAAATAAACTAATTCTTCTAAATATTAAAATAAAAGTTATAGTTTAACTAGAAGATTAAGCCATTGACTCCCTAACTCTTCACACGTGGGAGCCACTCACATCAAGCTAATCATCTGTGGGGAAAAATATAAGAGGTAAGTATAACGCTCAGCAAGAAAACATTACACAATATATACAGGAAGAGGTCAAGCATATTTGCACGATTGATTTAAAAAAACATAAGGAACAAAACGATAGAGTTTTACAATAAATCATTTCTTTCAATTCGATAGGCATATAAACTTTTAGAAGTAATTCTCTTACTTTCAATTCAATAAACAATGACACTGAAACACTTTCGATAAGAATTCATTCGATAAATCACTTTAAAATAAAATAATTCTCTTGCCTTCAATTTAATAAACAATGACACTGAAACACTTTTGATAATAATTCATTTGATAAATCACTTTAAAATCACTGATCGATAATACAAATCAATAAAACATTAGTTCATACAAGTACTTCCTTTGACTAGACTCATATTCAATAGGCGCCCATCATCGTGGGATTTTACACTACATCAGTACTGATGACCAACAGTATTAGAATCCCCTAGCACAGACCAATTTTCCAACAGTATTAGAATCCCTTGCTGGGACGGACCAATAATCTAACCAAAGTTCACACTTATACAAAAAACATTTGGCAAATATCTTTCACAAGTAAAATGGATTCAAACACATATGTAAAACAATTTCAATAAATGATTATTTTTGCTTGACCCACAGTACATAAGGAATAAACACTTTAATAATGAAACGATTTTGAAAACAATTGTCCATAAATCATTGACTCATAAAAGAGGAATAAAAATCAGATTTATTTTTATTTAATCAAGGAGGGCGATACATTGTGCAAGTTCCCTTACCTCAGCCAAACCTTCAACAATCCAAGCGATCAAACTCCTAACAATCTCAACGCTACTCAGAACCTAAAATCAATAATATTCTTTATCAATAAATTATTCTTAAACTAAAAAGTCTCTCCAGCTAAGTAGTGCGTTAAGGGTTCAATGTCTAATTCTCATGGCCTTATAATGCTTACTATATTTAATATAATTAATATATACACTAACGTGGAATTAAAATAGGCTCATGTTAAATTATAAATTAATAGGTTTGAATTACTTTTTAACACAGCAAAGTTACCAGTCAATCCGAGAGAAGTTGACTGTCAACAGATGTGAAGTTGACAGTCAGAATGTAGTAAAACAGCAGCAGATTTCTGTATTAACTTCCTATGCTACCCAAGGCAAAAGCAGAAGTTCACCATTGATTTTCCCTCAAAATCAGTCCCTAAATCTGTGGGAGAGATATTTGTGGAAGGGTGTACAAGGGAAGTGGTGGTGGAAACCACCATTTTTGGCTTTCCTTGTCACCCAAACCCAAAGAAAGAGATTTTTGGTGGTTGGATGACCTTGTGCAGCAGCTATGGAGGGGTTTTTGAGTGGTGGTGATGATGGTTTAGTGATTGTATAAGTGATAGAGATGGAAGATTGGATTAGAGATGAAAATCTTGGTAACACAGTAAAGTTACCAGTCAACAGATGGTAAGTTACCTGTAAATAGACACGAAGTTGGCAGTCGATTCATACAAAACAACATCAGCTCCTTTCTTTTTCTTTCTCTCTTATGGATCCATCATCCCCCTTTCTCTCTCTATATTGTTTTCAGTCAAAAGAATATAAATCCTCCCCAAAGGTTTCTTATATAGGGTGCAAGTTAATCCTAACCTAATTAGGATTACCTTCAAAGTTATTTTTTGATTGGGATACGAACACTATCACTCGTTGATTAGAAAACAATCACCTTGTTTGGTTACGAAGTTGAACGTGATCAAGGTTAATCCTAAATTAACTCATACGTTTAAATCTACCTAAAGGCAATCAATTTTTTAGTTAATTAATTACACCTAAGAAAAATTTGGGGTTTTACAGGTTGGGGTGGAGGAATGGGTAGATTGTAGAAATATTCAAAATGAGGCTATGAGGGATTTCTCTTTAGAGTTCAATTATGTACTCAAGATTCTACTATTTTTCTTGGTCCATATGAACCACATTAATGCGATCTTGGCAATACTCTTATATATATTTGTAAGCAAACTAACATTTCAGAAGTCCTGAGCACTAAATTGACCTTCCCTTTTAGGGATGAGAGCTACAGTAATGGATTTTGTACTTTCATTGATAATAGAATTCAACAAAAACTTCCATCGAATCCTGCTAAGTCGAGTCCAAGCACTCCTGAAGGAATCCTCTAGTGAAGCCATTTGGGCTGTTAGTAGTATGCGTATTTAGATAAAGACTATCTACTTAATCTCTCTCCACTCAAAAGGGTCAGCTTTCTTTCTAGTGTGGATTAGCCAATTTGACCACCATGATTGGGTGTGTAGTCAGTGACTGGCTTATTAAGTACCTTGGTCTCCCTTTAGGTGGGGATCCTAAAGCCCTTAGTCCTTGGGAGCCGGTGGTTGAGAAAGCTTCTAAGAGATTTGATGGTTGGAAGAAGGCATATATCTCAGGGGTTAGAATTATGTTGATTTAGTCTTGCTTAGCTAGCATCCCTATTTACTTCATGCCTATCTTTAGGATGCCTATGAAGGTTGCTTCCAAGTTAGAGAGGATTGAGAGTGATTTTTTGTGGTTTAGGACCGGGGAGTCCAAAAAGCACCATCTCATTAAATGGGAGATTGTATGTCAGCCTAAGAAAAAAAGGATTTTGGATTTGGGTAATGTGACTCTTAGAAATGCTACTCTTGTAGGGAAGTGGTTATGGAGATTTTTTAGAAAACAAACTTCTCTTTAGCATTTGGTGATGTGCAAAAGAGATAGTGAGTCTATGGATTATATTTTTCTCCATTGCCTTATAGTGTATTGGATTTGGTAGCATCTTTTTTGCTTGTGCAGCATGTGTTGGGTGGGTCCTGCTAATTCGAAATTTATGATGGAGATCTCTTTTGGAGCAAGGTTGAGAGAGGTTGTACTCTATGGTGTTGTGCAGTGTTGCCATTTATAGGGTTATTTGATTGGAGAGGAATGCCCAAGTTTTCAATGAAAAAATTTATATAAGGGAGATTATTTGGGATGGAATTGTTTTCCTTGCTTTTCATTGGGCTTCTTTTACCTTAATTTGTTCCTTGCATAATCAAAAGTTATAGAGAATTCGAGAATGAAAATGCCCTTCGAATGGTTTCATTAAATTCAATTTTGATGGTTATTCCCTTGGGAATCCAAGTCAATTGGGCATTGGTGATAATTTTAGAGACTACAAGGTGTTAAGTTTCCAACCTACAAGCCTAAGCTTATAAGTGGAGGGCCCAAATAGGTAAATGAAGACATGTTTAACTCGATATTTAATCGATGTGTGATGTGAGACTTCCCAACACTCCCCCTCACGTGCAGGCCTAACAAGATTCAAATAGCCTCTCACGTGGACAATAAAGACGGGCTCACGAGCGAAACGGACCCAAGAACGACATGCTTTGATACCATGTTAAGTTTCCAACCTACAAGCCTAAGCTTATAAGTGAAGGGCCTAAATTGGTGTATGAAGACATGTTTAACTCGATATTTAATCGATATAGGATGTGGGACTTCCCAATAGGAGATACTGTTCTTGCCTTTTCTCATCCAGCAAGTGAAAGAATAGCTTTGAAGGTAGAGTTGTTGACTCTTCTTGAAGGGATGAGAGAGGCTTTTAGTTTGGGTACGCACTAGCTTTTAGTGACAGGGATGCATCTATTGTTATTGGTCGGGTTCGAAAGAATTGTGTGGGAGTTTGGAAATTTGCTCGTATTACTAGAGAGATTCTTGATCTTGCGGACACTAAGATGTTCAGGCGAGTTGCGTGACTAGAGATGCTAATGTGGAGGTAGATGACTTGGCTAAGAGAGATGCCTTTTCTCTTTATTCTTTCAGAAGATTTTTTTCTCCCCTCTATCAGGCAGCATTTTCTGATGCCTAGTTTCTTTTTGGCATGAATAGCCCTTGGTATAGGTTTTGTTTCCTTTTGTTGAAGGAAACCTGTTCCTTCTAAGTTGTATTTGTTTCTGTCTCTTTTTATAATATATAATTTCTTATCCAAAAATAAAATAAAATAATCAGTTGGAGACCTATTTGGGCCTATACTCTATATCTCTTCCACTCTTGCCTCATATAAGGATGGAAACAAGTTTTTCAAATCTGACACAATAGCAGCTATTACGGAGAACTAAGCTGGATATGAGGTTTTTTCCTCCCATTTGGTGGTTAAAAACATATTGTTTTCATCACCTCATCTAATCTATTTGGTCCTAGATTTTTGCCTCCTGCTAGTTTTGTCCCTTGCCTAGAATTTCCTTCAGTTCAATATTAAATTTGGTCCCATTCCTGAGGTCATTCTAACTGAGTAATTTTGATTTTTTCAATCTATCAATTCTTTCGATGTCGGTAAGAATTCTATCTTTCGATTCTGAAAGACGAACAAAGATTTTTCATTTCCAATATTTCTGGTGAGATTGTGAGAATTAATGATCTTCAATATTGGATAAATTTAAACCCCTTCCAAGTCTGTCTAGTAGTATGATTCCCAACAAGATTGACATTCTTGCTTATCTGAGTGATGGGACAGCATGTTCTCAATTCTAAAAGGACTAGGCCCCCAAATTATTAGATTTTAATCAAACACTAAAGGGAATGATCTAATGCGGGCCTAAGAAAAGCCTCTTGCACTTAATCAAAAAACATCTCCTCCCATCCTAGGGAGAGGAGGAATCTATCCAATCTGCAACAAACAGAGTCTCCATGTAGATTAGACCAAGTGAGGGATGTATTCTTCAAGTAGCTTTCTTCATGATACTTAACCTTTCTTGTCTCGGGACCTCCTAGTTACATTAAAGCCACAGCCTACACACCGAAGTTAGTTTGTTAATGAATCTAAAAAGGCCATTACCCAATGTTGGTCCCACCCAAGAGGCGTTTTGGGAGAGTGAGTTGGATTAGGTCCTAACCTTCAATGTTTCATGTAGTGGCCTTCTCAATGAGTGTCTAATCTCCCTCAATTCAGTCCAAAATTCAATTCTAACTCCACGTTTATTGGGACAGTAGACACCCATGAGCTCCAAAAGAAGGCTAGTGCTTTTTCTTGAAGTCGATGGTCATTCTGACCACTGAGAGATATACTGAATTTTTACTATTTACTGACCTAGCACTCCTAACAACTCTACTATCCACATTTTGATTTGGTTACCTGTTTTATCTGATTTTGACCATCTATTTGGAACTATGCTAGTCATATCTTATGCACCGTATTTAAGCAATTTTAAAGGCTGAAATGCTTACTTATTTTCCTTTACCCTCTATTTGGTTCATGGATTCTACCAAGGAAAAAAAAAGGAAGGGAAAAAAATTGAGGAGGAAAGAAAACGAAAGGAAAAGATAAAATCATATAAAGCCAAAATTATTCTAATTATTCTTTTTCTTCCGGTTTTCCATTGCAACCAAATAAAGAAAAGTAGAAGTCCTTATATATTTTTTTTTTTCCTTGATAAAATCTGCAAACCAAATAGAGCCTTAAAGTTTGAACTTAAAAAGGAGGGACTCTTCATCTCTTCTCTACATTACACTATCATTCACTGTTTACCCTTTTTTTTTTTTCCTTCTAGTCCCCTCCTTGTTTGCCAATATTATCATCATATGAAAGTTCGAATGCTTTGGGATCACTACGACTGGGGAAGTATACAGAGGTCATTACTCTCTCTTCTTTTGCAAAATAGGATCAATGTCAGTTTTCTTGGATATCAAATATTGTTTACTGAGTGTATGGTTTTTCTCCTACAGTGGTTTAACGATGTACATTCAACTGATATCTCTGATAAGTGTGAGGATGTTCTTAATTTGTTATCGCGTACCCATGGGTGCAAAGTAAGTCCATTGTTTTTATTATAGGCTACATTATTGTTTCTCAAGTTGTGCTTATTTCTCCCAATATTTTTTCTTTATGATTTTTTATTGGAAATTTTTTTGTCAGTGTCAAGTAAAATATATTCATTCTACTCTTATATCCAACTCTTTTCACATGTTATTGTCCCAGATAACAGAGATTGTGATACCGGAGCTCCGGGAGATGCGCGCTGCTCATATTGTTTCAATTGGTTCTGAATCAATGTGTTCACTAAGTCCTGATTGTGGAGACGGGTATGTTTTTTTTACCCCTTCAGAAGGTACATTAGCAAGTTTTTCCTCTATCATGCTTCCTTAGGCAAAAATGAAAAAGAGAAAATACTTGTTTTGTAGAAGTAATCACAAAGTGAAGAAGAAGAAGAAACAAGAAGAGAAAGGGAGCTGGCTGAATAAAATTGATAGATCTTAGGGCTCTCTCCCTCGTAAATTAATTTTTATGCTAGAATAAGTACAATGACATAAATACGCTATAGCTTATTACAGAATAACCAAAAATAGAAGATGAAGTTAACAACTTTCCAACAAGAATAAGCAAATAGTTTCTAAAATTCTCAGTTGAGTATGCTCCTCATAACTCCTATAAAAAAAAACTTTACAAATGATATTGTTATCATATCATATTATAACTTGGATTTATATTGGTTTGCTCTCCCTTCTTGCTTTCTTGGTGCAGGAAAGGTGTGAAGTTGACATATGATACTCGAACTAATCTGGCACTTTTTCGTTCATTTACTGCGTCAGACTATGTTGCTGCCCAACGTCTTAGGTGAGGCTAAATAATATCAACAAATCGAGTCAGAATTTTTCTTTAGGGACATATGGTATATGTTGTTCATATATATACACTTCTTTCATATTTATAGCTGAACGTTATGATGTCCAAGTAGAGTTTTGATGACCCTAGCAAAAAGAAATAAAAAAGTTGAGTTTTAATGTATTCCATAGTTTATAAATTTTGAACAGAACTTTAAAGTATAGGGATTGCTCTGAATGTGAAGGATATTTCAGTTGGATTTTATTCAATACTAAGTGAAGGATATTTCAGCTGGATTTTATTCAATACTAACTTGATGATACAATGAACCCCAAAAGAAAGTTTGTATAAAGATGTACCGTGATATTATTATGGAAGGAGAATAATATCAGATCTTAATCGTAATCATACCAAAATATCATCTAAATTGCTAATTCTAAGTAAAGAATCTGGTGAGATCTCACAGTATTGATTTGATCCATTTTACATAATTATAATGCTTGTTTTTCTAACAATCCCCCTCAAATTGATGTGAATTTGCCATACAAATGAAATTTACTTCTCAAAAAGCTACAAGTTAAATTTCTTGTAATGCTTTTGCTCGCATTCAAATCACTTGAGAAATCTGCCTCTTGAAGAAAGTGCTACTTCCACCCCCCCCCCCCCCCTTAGAATGATACTAATTGATAGAAGGTTTCCGTGGCCTTACAAATGTCAGAATAATGCCCAACAAAAGAGCCTTAACAGGCTTACATAATAAGTGTTAACCTAACTTGACAAACACAAGTGAAATATGCAGAAATGCATCACCTATTTTAGGTTTGAGCAGAAATGGATCGCTCCAAACTCTTGAACCCGAAACCTCAAAGGCCAAGTCACATGATCCCAAGGACTTAAATATTGATATTGATGGAAATATCAAAAGTCTAAAAACACGGATATATCGGATATATTAATGGATATATCGAAAATTTTGATATTGATAGAGATATGACAGATATTGTTAGTTAAACACGTATACTTCCATTGGAACTCTGGGAACAATGATTAGACTCTAATAAATAGTTTTAAATCAAAATATTTCAATTTAAATGTGTATTAGCTAGACAAGAATGTATTATGTAGGGTATAAAAATTGTGCCACACTGAGCGAAAGAATGAATATTTTAACAAAGTAAATGAAAGTTGTTACTTCATAACACTAATTTAAGCCATTAGTATAGTTGAAATATTAATATAAATCAATACTAAAAGAGTAAGAGGTGATAATTTTGACACAATAACAAGAAAATGGATATCTCGATATCGCTGATATAGTGAATGTATTCAATATATCGATGATACCATGTGAAAGAAAGAAAATATTATGGATATATCGAGATATATCGAGATTTTATCAATAATATTGAAAATATCGTAAAGATATTTTGCGAAAAAGATGTCAATTAGATATCGTATCAAGGGGTATGGATACATGGATATATCGTGGATATATCGAAGATATCGTGAATATTTTAGTCCATGCATGGTCCATAGTGGGTCACTTGTTTTCAGCTCACAGGTAGACTAACAAGTTCACACAACTGGCCTATATCAAATTATCAGATAATAATATGTGTCCTCATGAAATTTGACTTGAGTTATGAATAAGCTGTTTTGTTTGCTTCCAATTTCTTTGTACAAAGTATTTTGACGTTATAAATCTATTCCTGAATTTTACTTGTAGAAACTGTCCATGATTTATTAATTTTGATTTATGTCTAATGTAATTGGGGCTTTCATTAGAAGTTTAGATTTTTCATCTTCCTTCTTTCTATCCTTTCTCATGTGGAAGTAGGACCATTTAATAATTAGTCATAGACTAATAGGTCTTGTTTTGTATCACTTGGATTAATGTTTGCTTGAATGAGTTGTGTTCTCTTCGGAAAGAGATCAAAATTAATTTTGATTCTGAATGCATGAAATATGAAAGCTGTAGGTATTATTTTTCTCCATTTTTTGTTACTTGATATTGTCAAAAACTCCCTTCCATTAGTTGGATGTCAATAGAAGATGACAATTGACTCTCTTACCCAGCTATCCCCAATGTGCCGTAAATTATCTTTTAGAAAATTTATATATTTTTAAGTAACTGTAATAGTGACAAGGACTTATATGTCAGTATCAGTGGTGGAGATATTGAGGGCCCAAAAACAGAGAAATATCAAAAGAAATTAATTATTAAAAAAAAAAAAATCGATATCGATTTAGGAAAATGATAGGGAAGAAGTAGTGAAACATGGGAATTTTCAATGAAATTTTGGAAAATATTGAAATAGACATATAAGCCCTCTTAAAAAAATGTGAGACAACTATGTGGTGTGTAAGGTGCAAAAAGTGTGCACTGCTCAACAAATAAAAAATACAAATTTAAACTGTCATACACTATACTTGTATACATTTCATATGTAATGTATTATTAACATACTTGGATTTATTATTTTGTAAAATTAATTTAGAAAACGGAGGTTATTGTTGAGATTTATATTGGTGACTTCCAATAATATCGACAGATATATTTAGGATAAGGGAACAATTTTTTGTCTTTTACTAAAAACGTCCTTATGAAACCTTTCACTATCCTCCATGATCACTACTCTGTCATCTCTGCCATTCCCTAAGACTGTCAAGCCAAACATTTAAATTTCAACCCCCCCACCCAGCCATCAACTCGCTATCCTACTAAAAACTTTGTTGTCTTCATGTCTTCAATCAAATCTCATTATCACCACTAGTAAAATGCCCCTCCCCCAATCTCAAATCATTGCCCACCTTCAACATTCTTAGTTTTTTCAGTGTCATTAAGAAAAGGAAAAAGAGTACAAGGACAAGTCCTCTTCGAAAAGAGAAAAGGCTATAAAAACACAAAAGTCACAAAAGAAAGAAAGAGATTCAAGGTGGGTAATGATTCCTCCTGAAGGTTTACAAGGACATTGCCCCTCCTTTAGCCAAAGATATGCATCCCCATTTCCTGATCTGCCCCACCCCAATATACGGTAGAGGATGGGACATCACCCTTAGATGGGTCACAAGTCCAGTATGGGTAGGATTATCCCCCGCCCAGGCCTGTTCCCTTTATAATTAAGTATTTTATATATTATTATTTATATGATTTATGATGATGTAAAAACCACAATTTGAAGACGATGTCCACCTAAGATTTTACTGAATGGGAGGAGACTAATAGTTATGTTGGGATTTTATGCCCTTCAAGCAAATTAGCTTGTCATTTTTTTATTGATTAATGGTTATGGTTTATTATTGAGCTTCATATGTTCCATTATGGGGATGTTTAATTCAATTCATGAGATGGATAAAAGCCCACAAGTTACATTGCATCTGATTTATGTATGGTAATGAGATTCACATATCAGAGATTCAAATCATAAGTACCATGTAAGTTGAAATTTTGTAATAGTTTGTGATAAAGTTGGACACTTTTTCTAAAAGCATGCAACTGTCACGGCCCAAAAATAGGCCATGGCTAAAAGAGGTTGAGAAAACATTTAATTTTTAGTAAGTCATTGCTTTGGTTTAATGAGAATTCAGTTGGGATGGCTTATTTTGTTTTCAGAAATTTTAGTAAAAACCGGACATAGTCCTGTCTGTTTACATCCGAAGTTATCGACTTATTGGAAACATATAGAAAATGCATTTATAAAGATCTTGTCCATCCACACATTATTATAAAGTAGTGTAGTATCTCCCATGAGTCCCATGCAATAATACAAACATTGTTCAAATTTGAAATACAAGTGCAATGCTTTTAGGCTACATAGTGAAGTTAATTAATACAAGTATACAACATGATTTAAGGGGTTCTAAACATGAGTCTCTAAAACAAAAATCGATGCTCTAAATGCCAAGACATCCATCCATGCAATCATGACACCGATATGCTTTAACCCAATGCATTATCTTCTTTGTTTAAATATGCAAAATAGGGGTTAGCGAACTAAAGCCCAATAGGATACATTTTTCAATAGTATATGCCAAGGTTTTAAAACAATATTGTTAAATTC
Source organism: Liquidambar formosana (assembly GCA_039720395.1). Classification (NCBI taxonomy): domain Eukaryota; kingdom Viridiplantae; phylum Streptophyta; class Magnoliopsida; order Saxifragales; family Altingiaceae; genus Liquidambar; species Liquidambar formosana. The sequence continues at coordinate 28,300,547 of CM077823.1, forward strand.
GAGTTAGAAACAGTTTATAAAACGTACATGTAATAGGATGAACAAAATGATTGTATAAGCCAATACCAAATTTGTACTTTAGGCATAATTCTTCTCTTATGTTTCTTAATCAGTTTCAAGTCCAATATCCCTGTTTGGAATGCCATCAATGATACATGGGGCTGACTTTATACTCAGCTCATCAGCCCATCAGCTGTCAGCTCAGCCTCAATAATCAAATAACATCCCCCCAAGGGACCCATGCGCACAAGGATGTGAATGCTTACTCATAATTTTGGGGGCTCATCAAGAACTTCCAGGACAAAGGAGGGCATCATAGAGAAAATCCACGCTTCAAGACCCTCCACTATCATTTTAGGCATTCTTAATCCACCAAAATATCCATCGTACAAAAGCTTTCATAACACAAGATTGCCCAAATATTTGGTTTAATTTGGTTTTTTATACTTGGTTGGGCCCTCCACCTAATAGCTTAAGCTTTTGGGTTGGATTCTTTTAACAGTCTAAATATTGGAATAAGTTATTGTATTGGGAAATTAATAATATAAGTAAGAGTGACAACTCCCATTAAAGGTTAAGCGCTCTCTCTCTCTCTCTCTCTCTCTCTCTCTTTCTCTCATACCGAAACCCTAACACTAACTTTCCTTCTTTCAATATCAAAACTTTATTTTTGCCCAAATCTTGTTTCTTGGATGATACATTGAATTCATACTATGCATGAACTTGTTTTCAATTTGCAAATTTTCCAGATTATACTCGACTTAGTACTGTTATCTTATTGACATCTTCTATAAATATTTGGCACCCTTCATCAAGATTTTATTTATTGGAACACAGAAGATTACCTTGACATAGTATAAAATGATAATATTAGTAGCATCCAATTTTCAACGTGACTGGATTTTATGCAGGCGAAGGATAATGTACTACCACATGGAGATTTTCAAGAAGGTTGACATCATAGTGACCCCAACGACTGGGTATGATTAGCTTAACTGTTGGTGAACATAAGAAAGTATTTGTACTGAAGTGAATATTATTTTTCATTTCAAACATGGTCCTTCCTTTCTTATGTACTTGGCAATCATTTCTGAAATCTTTCATTTTATTTTTTTCTTTGATTTTGTTGTCCTTCTAATTTTTTTTTTTCTTTTTGTCTATCCTTTTTTTTTTTTTTGAAGGGGGTGGGGTGTGTGGCGACTGGGGAGTGGGGCATGTCTTTTATCTATGCATTCAGATTAAGATTACTACTCCAACTATTTTGTATTCTATATATTATTGATGCAAGATATCTAATTCCATAACTAATGAGTCACTACTACTTTATTTATTGTTTATTGTCACCGATAGGTGTGTATGTTAGTCTCCTTATAGACACGTATGAGCATGAGATTAAGTGCTTTCTTTTTCACAACAGGATGACAGCTCCTATAATACCTCCGAGTGCACTTACGTTTGGGGAGACAGATTTGCAGGTTTCAGGTCGGTTTACATTCTTCACTTGCACTTTAAGAAATTTTGTCTGTTTTTCAATCTTGTCACAAGAAATTGCCTGTTCAACCTCCTGGTGGTTATTAAAATTAATTATTGTAAAAATGGTACATATGTAATCCTACTTGGGAGTTCTTTTTGGAGGTATCTTGCATAATCAATAGACAAAACCCCACCTGTAATACTAGGGTGGTTCAATATATATATTTATATATATTTGTGTGTGTGTGTGTGTGTGTGTGTGTGTGTGTGTGTGTGTGTTGTTTCGAAAAAGGGTTTCTTAGCCTGTGGTAGTAGATTCCGTGTGCCTCTAGGATTTTATCTTTTTTTATCTTTGTGATATGCTTGTCTATGTTATTTCACTAAGTAATTGCCATGGTAATGTCTTCTATTGCTGGTATTAATTATCTTCTGTTCTAAATTTCAATCACACATGCATACATAATTACTGTAAGTTTTCTAAGAAGTATATCTCATAATTCTCATTAATTGTAAATAAAGAGCCTATTACAAGCGTATAAATAGAGAACTAACTCAAATATTAGGAAACTAACTCTAATAACCCTAATATGACTAAGTAACTAAACTACCCTTACTAAATTATAATATTACATCTCACAATTACGTACCACGTGCGCTAAGCAAGGGGTCTTGTGTTATAGTTTTCATGAGTGAGAAGGAAAATGAGATTTATGAAAGTTGATATATGAAAATTTTGAACCTTAAATGTAAAAAATGGCTTTAAAATATGTGGATGAATTGGAAATTTTTTATAGATGGTCTTTTTTCCTTTAAAGAAAAATAACAAAACCGGAACACTCTCTCTTTGAATGTGGCAAGCAAAAGTGCATATATGCACACACATGTGCACCCACACACACATACAAGGACTGCAATTACTTCTTCCTCGCAAATGGTAATGATCTGTAGATATTTTTATTTTGTGAATTCGAATTAGTTGGGTCAGGTCTACCCCTTAAACCCTCCTATGGACATTGGCACCTCCAATTCTCCAAAGAGGTAGCCACAATAGTAAAACCTCATTGGTGGAATGCAAAGTTGAAGAGCCACCATCTAGAACACCTGAATGGGATGTGAAATACTTGTGACCTGCTCAGTGAAAATGATTAACTCTGGTCGTTGACCAAGTGAATTCCAACTTGTTTTCTTTGTGTGACAAGGACGATTAGAATATTCACACAACTTATCATGTTTAATACCAGGAAGGAGAGGCTATCCTGACCAGCTTCGTCACCAGAAGGAAAGGTCCCTCTATGGCTCTATCATCATCACTTCCACCCCCACTCATCACTGAAGCTCAAGTTGATTGCACATGAATTGCCATTGAAAACACCTTGCTGATCATAGCATTGGACCTTCCTTTGGTCTAGATATAAGATTACACCGAGATTAATAAGGGAAGAGGGTCTTGCCACGGAGTTGGATAAATTTTGAGCACACACCTCTATCAAGCCATTCGAGAACACTAAAATAGGGCTTTCAACTGCTTTCTTTTACTTGGCTGCATCAGTGGACCATATTGGTCTATAATCAGAGATTGAAGCTCTTTAATTCAACCAGTCACATATCTGAACTTTCCTCTTCCCATGGAAATAGCTTGATTATTTAAACCACATCTGATAGTTTGTAGCATCAAGTTTTAATGTAGTGTGTTGAACATTAGAACTTTCCAGCAGAACACTACTCCCACATTGGTTCCCAGAATCACCCACGATGGTTTTGAAATCCCTATTGTATTGGTAGATGACATCTCACCATGGCACGCACAGAGAGAAGAAAAATGTGCGCACGCACACACACCCACACACACTTTTTAAAGAATGATCAATAAATATTCTACACTTTCACAAATCCTATGCAAACCCAATAGGCTGAGATTTTTCGCCAAGAACTCACTAGGTTTTTATGCTTCAGAATATTTAAAACAACATGCCGTGTGCAGTCAGCAGAGTCACTAAAACTTCCAGAATGCTAGAACAGTAGGAATGTAGGCCAATATTACATTTGAAGTTAAAGAGAAAGTTGAAGCTCAGGAAGAAAATCATTAGCAACTGAACCCACTGGGGGACTAAAAAAACTCCATGGAAACCTCACCAAATCCAGGAAAAGGAGAAGAAGAAGAAGCAGCTACCCTATCACCTTCCTATGCTAAACCTCACCCATATAGTGTGGTCCATATTGATCTTAATTTTAGAAGGGGTTTAGTTCTTCAAAATCTGCCCCAAATTCAACTAATCCACTAAAATTGGAAAACACCTTTGGAGCAGACCCCAAAATCATACATGATGGGGGACTTTAATCAATTTGGTTGTAGGTGTCAGTTCCAGTACATATGTTGATGCCAGTGTCTGTACAACCAACAAGAATGAGACTATGGCCTTTTGCCTTGATCTTTTGTGCTGTATTAGGCTTCAATCTCCAATTATTTGGCCCTGTGTTGTGTGCTGATATGAATTATAATTTTTAGGCTTTGTACAGAAGAAGTAAAAGACGAAGACAAGAGAAACAGAAGGGAAGAGATTGTATTGGATTCTTTATTTCTTTTTCTTTTTTCTTTTTTCTTTTTTTTTTTTGGGGGGGGGGGGGGGGGGGGGGGGGGGGTGGGGGGGGAGGGGGTAATTGAATTGATTGTTTTCCCACAACTTTATTTTCTATATGTAATCCTTCACTCCACCAATTCGAAATGTAGGATGAGTCAGTTACTAAGGTCATCATCGATTCACAAAAATATGTGCTGTAACCAACTTTTGAACCTGGCAAAAGATTGTTCTATAAAAAGCTGATGAATTGTTCAATGCTAACTATATTCTAATGCTAGAAGGTGGGAAAGTTAATTTAAATAGCTTCGGAACCTGAGTGAATAAAAAACATGAAATTTTTTAAATGAAACTAGGTATCAAGGCTCTTAAATTCCATATAACATTGAAAGATATATATATATATATAGATATGTAGATGTTTTTGTATTGAATACATAATTGGTCTTTTGTGAAGGTGAAGTTTTGAAAATGTATATTGAACGAACCTATTTAACTGGTTTAAGTTCTAGCCATTTGATAAAAAGGCAGTTGTATAAAGGCTAATTAATTAATTGAACTAACCTATATGTTTACAGATACTTCTAAGGATAGGGAATGTGATGAATTGTCTTCTTTGCTATCTTTGCTTGATGGTGTGTCTTTAAGACAGGGTGTTTTTTACAAAAGAAAAATGTGGATCCTTCCAGAGTCTTTTCTTGTAAATTGTTTTTTGATGCTTTGATTGACAATCCTAGCTGGAATTTTTTTTTTATAAAGCCTATAACCCTATGGTTGTGCCTTTAGTTTCATCCATACACAAATGACTGCCAATATGGATTTTTTTGCTATAACCATATGGCACTAATTGGTTTTCCATAGTCATATGATATTTAAGATGAAGTGTTATGGGGATGATCAAGATGGACTCAGGGAGAGGACCCACATGCCACGCACGTTTCAGACTTATTTTAGGCATGGTGATAGAGTTTAGTTTTTTAATTTTAGGGTTTATCTTTTAGTTATTTTATTTTCTTTTTGTTTATTTATAATTTTGTAGTGCTTTCCATTTTTGGTTTTAGGGTTTTGAGGTTGCATCCTTTATAAAGGCATGAGAATTTTATTTTGAGGCAAACCTGATGATTGATAATTGAATAAAAATTTCCAACCTCTCTCTCTCTTCCAAGTTCTACATTGCATGGATCAAGTCCCTTCCATGCCATTGGAGCTTTGTTCTATTCCTACACTTGCTGGCTCATTTTGTTTTTGAAGGCTTCTCAGCCTTCACCTCTGCAAAGGTTAAGAAGCCTTCAAAGACAAAACATACTATAACGTCCGAGCAAACAACTGCATTGAAAGTGCAGAAATTTTTGCATTTCTCTGGTAGATCTCTCGGTCTCATCTCGAGATATCCAATATATCCAGGAGAAACAGGACATCTCATGTTTTGGAGATATTGATTCAATATGTTCTATATCTCAATATCGTCCAAGCTATTCTCAAGTGATTTGAAACTTATATTTCATCTCGGTATCTGGCAAGAAGCAAGATCTTGACAATCTCTTTGAGATTTAAGACCATTCTCATGCGATTTAGATACAAGTGACAAAAAGAACACCTTGAGATACATCCCCTAAGTTTTGAGATACAACTGAACATAGGTTTGTCACTGCATTAACTTGTATCATATGTAACTAATTTTATCTAGTGGTTGATTAATCTTTTTATTAGAACACCACTCAACTCCAAAAGCTTAAGCGATCAGGGAATGGTCAACAATGTATTTCAAATTACTCCCCCTCACGTGCGACCCTCGCTCGCACGTGGAGATGAACCGTTACACAGCAGTGAAGTGAGTTAAACTGAGTTGAACCAATAAACAGAGTGAAGGGATAAATGAATGGGGGGAGGAGGTGTGAAGACTTGAAACCAGGACCTCCTAGAGACCATAGCTCTAATACCATGTTAGAACACTACTTGACCCCAAAAGCTTAAGCTATCAGGGAATGGTCAACAATGTATATCAAGCTAACACTTTTGTTATTTTTGGTTCAGAAGTTATACTCTACGGTTCTTGCATCTTCTTAAGAAGCAATTGACACCTCATCCAACTTATTCAAATTAAATTACTCGATGCAAGTATTATTCTAAATGTTCTCCTCCTGAACGTGTGCAATATTTGGAATTGCTAACAGGATTTAGGCTGTTGAGTGGTCTAGAAGTCCAAGTGTTACCATGTGTAAGGTTCTTGATTCTTCGACAGAAGTTGTATCCTGAGTATTTAAATTTAGCTTGATCCATGGGTTGCAAAAAAGAACTAAAAAGTAATGCACTTGCATCTATTTAAGAATAAGATAAGACCTTGTTATTGTAATGCCATTTCAGTTATCTTTAGTTGTAGAAGTTTCTCAATGATATTTGTGGTGTAACGTGTTGTCTCCTTCAATTGTTATGGGAGTAATTCATTACTTTCATAGCTTCTATTATCTTCCTGACTATATATATGCATGCATCATTTTCTTTCAGGTTATCTCATGAGGTTCATTATAGCAGCAAATCTTCTTGGACTTCCTGCCATTTCTGTCCCTGTGAGTTTTACAGATTCTACATTGTTATATACTTATAAACTGCTGATATCTCAATCCTTGAAACATTTTTAGCATGTTGAAATTCAACCAAATGGGGGTCCATCTTCATGTCAACAACTGAACAAACCCCACTGTTCCTAGTAAATTTTCTTACTATCAAATCTTGCCAAGACTAACTCCCCTCAATCCTGCCTTAGTATATATATTTTCTAATAGACTTAGTAGAATTTAAAATCAAAATTAGAAATAAGCTGAGTAAATATTCTTCTTCTTTTTTATTTCTTTTCTTGAGTGGCAAATATATGCGGCAGGACCGCAGGACTAAAAATATTGTCGAGATTTTTTTAATACTATATATCTGGATTTGTTTTACTTGAAAATTATGTTATGTTTAGCACAAAATATATATCCTGTGCCTGGGAAATTCTCTAAAAATTTTGGTTATGACAAGGGAATGCATATTCTACATTTTTTTTTCCATCTACACACCATTGTTTATTTTCTTATAGGAAACCCAGTTCTTTGTTCTACTGTTATGATATCATGAAGAAATTATATTTCCTACCAAACAATTCTTGTGGTCTAAAAGCACTTCCATTGGAGGTATCCTGTCCTCATATTTTTGACATCTTTAAATGACTTGTGATCCCATTACAGCTTTAGGTCTAATATTTATGTTTATATATTACTCACAAAAATTTGAGACTAAACCAGAGCTCTTTGAAATGTAACATTACCACCCTCACATTTTAACTATTTTTCTGACTGCTTAGTCATAATTTTGTTGATTTTTACTTGAGATATTCACTCTTCAGGTCGGTTATGATAAACAAGGACTTCCAATAGGCTTACAACTAATAGGCCGTCCATGGGGAGAAGCATCAATTTTGCGTGTGGCTTCTGCAGTGGAGGTATGAATTATTTCTTAAAGAAGGCAAATGAAGGGAACTCAATTTGTAGAGCATGCCTTCATTCTGCACCTCACCATGTATCTCATTAATTAATCCATAATATAGAAGCGCATTACTGAGATCAAACCTTTTTGCATTTTCAGGAACTCTGTGCAACGCCTAAAAAAAGGCCTGCATCATTTTATGATATTTTGAAGGTGAACTAAGAAGCTGCGGAGTTTACTTTTCACTGCTGATGGTTTCTTTGTTTGGGACTTTCTTTAGGTTAATGACGCTAGCATTGAAAAAAATTGGTTCTTATTTTGAAACTATCAAAGAATTCAAGAAAAATTTATGTGTGTTTTCAGATGGGTTTTAATCCAATAGTAATACATAATTCCCTTGTCAATGTTTCATTCTCTAGAAATTTTGGTTTTTTATATTTCTATTTTATTTGTATTGACTCGCTACTGTGGTAACACAACAATAATGACCATAAATCCGGAGAAATATTACCAGCTTATAGCGACTGGCAGGTTGGGGGCATTTTTTACAATCCATTTTAGGAGCAAAACATTTAGGTGGTTTAGTTTCATTGCATTTTTTTTGCAAGGATATTTTTAAAAATTTTGAGATGGGAAGTTATAGAACCTTGATTAAGCAAAGGTCTTTAAGCATGTAATATTGTGATCCAGGGACCGGCAAGAAGAGCTGGTTGTCAGTTTATGGGCCACCTAAGAATCTTCATAATGAAGATAGGATTGATTTAGATGCCATACCACTATCTCATTTACATGTGATGTCCCTTTACTAGCCCATTTTGATCAAAATGTGTTCTCTCCTTGACTGCGAACGGCCTTTTGGTAAACTTTGTAAACAAAGTTTGGGGTAAATTGCATTTTAGAGTCTAAAGTTTGGGTCAAGTTTCACTTCAAGGTCCAAAGTTTAAATTGCATCAATTCAGTACTCGAATTATTAATTGAGTTGTAATTTGGGGCTTGTTATCGAAATTTTCTATATTATCCCTACTTTGCCCCTTTTATGGGTTTGAAAACCCTATTTTACCTCTATCAACAATTAATAAATTTTTATATTTTAATCAGATATGAATCAACCTTATCTTCCTTCTCTCTCTATATTACCCCTATCAACATCTAACAAACTTTTATATATTCCATTCACAAAACACAAATCTGACGGTAGAGTAATTCAGATCTGGTTAAAATATTAAGGTTTATTAAATGTTAATAGGGGTAAAATAGATTTTCAAACACATAAAAAGGGAAAAATAGAAATAATACTGAAAATTCTTACTGCAGACCCCAAAATTGCAACTCAACTAATAATTCGGGTACTGAATCAACGCGATTTAAACTTTGGACTCTAAAGTGAAACTTGATCCAAACTTTAAACCCCTAAGTACAATTTACCCTATAATCTATATATTTTCTTATGATCAAATGCATCTCTCTTTCTACCAAAGAGGAATCAGCGCCTATATATTTTTTATTAGGGAACCGTTATTTCCAACCACACATCTCTTTCCACACCCCACCATTTAATTTACCCTTGTGTAAATTGACCATTCAAAAAATTAGTAATAAATAAAATTTAAAAACGTGTTTCTATCTACACTCCATTCCCACAATCTCACAAACCCACACCCTAATCACACAAACTTAAACCCAAGCCATTACTTCATTCTGTTGAACTTTTAAAATGACAGAGGAGTTGCTTCTATCCATGTAATCACCATTCTGAGGAAGCATGGGTTCATGAACTCCTAGACAACATCCACCGTAATTGATTGCTCCGACTTTGTGTTTGCACTGGATGTCGGGAGATTACCACCATGGAACTCATCCAATTTATTGAATAGATGTGAGGCACCCCACTTGAGCTGATTGTAACTAGTACTCTGGTTCATGTTCTGCAAACTGCTATCAAGACATTCTCCTTTACAAGGACTAGAAGTTTTTTCTTCCACAGTACAAGGTGAACATACAAACGGAATACTTTTAGCTATTCAAACTGTGAATCTATGAATAGAAATTAAACCTTGATTTATATATATGGTGTGTGAGTGTCTATTGATGGAGAGCTAGAGAATACGCCCGCGATGAGAGACGGCACCGTTGGTACATGACGGTGCGTGGAGAGAGACGTAGTGGGTGAGGACCAAAAGGTATGGTTTATGGCTGGTGGGGTGCAAAGAAAAGAAATGAGGGATGGGGTATGGGGTATGGGAATTATTTCTGGGGTTTGGGGATATTTTTGAGAAATCACGGGCTGTGCTTAGAAAGGAATAGTTTCTTTAGATTATTATATGGGGGTTATTAGAAATGGGTTGTGAAAACAAATTAGTGGGGTAGGCAATAACTGTACCCTTTTTACAACATTAAACATTAGGAAATGCCTCATTAGATTACAACCTATATTGCATAAAATAGTTTTATAAGCAAGAGTTCCCAAGAAAATTATTAACAAATTATGAATATTGAACTCCATTCCAATTTTTCACCAATGGGACTGCTGAATTAGGCAACTTGTTCTATGTAAGTCCAGAATTAGGCACTTCTTCCTCAAGGTTTCCGTCCACAGCAGCACTAGGCAGATCTGGCCCAGTCGGAATCTTTCCTGGATAATTAGTTGTTGATAAATCCGACCCTGTCATACTGGAGAATGGAGATAAGTCAAATTCATTGTCACCAAGCAGGAGTAAAAAAAATTTCTGGTAGGAACTGAAATTGACTAGCTCACCTTCTGTCAACAATGACCATAGAGCGAAGCTCACAATTTGCAAAGCTGCAAGTATACATTGCAAAAGTCATTTCTCACTTACAAAGAAGGTAAAAATTTATATATGTGCGCTAATTATTTCCTCTTTTTTCCTCTTTCACTTTTTTTATATATTTTTATAATCTTTTTCCCTCCCTTGAATTGAGAGTAAGTTCTTTTACAAAAATAAAAAATAATAAGAAATTACATTTTTCATGAAATGGGAGATTATGAGTCATGACCACTTGTCTTATATTTGAAGGAGAATAAAATTTTCCATTCTCTATTTTTGCATCTTTTGCAATAAATAACAATTAAATTCAATTGATATATATATATATATATATATATATATATATATATATCAGATGATGATGAGGTAAGCACGTTAGTTTATTGTATCAAAATCAAACTCTTCCAGCATCCATATACAATTCAATATCAAATCAATTCTGATGACCAATAAATTTATAAAAAAACATATTCTGAAAGTGTAATTTAGGCCTTCCAATTTTAAAGGTACTATTTCATTTTCCTCAATTTCGATCAACTTTCTATATATTGTTATTAATATTTTTGAAATTATCATTCTTATATTGGTTAAAAGTGTTCATGTGCAACGCACGTGTGCTATAACTAGTATATATATATATAGGATGACAATCAGTGTGGATATAAGTTATATTAGCACCATGCATTGGGGGTTATATCTTATGCATTGGCCTAATGTATCCCTAAGAGTCCCTAACCCACCAATACATGGAGTACAACCCCCAATACGGATGCTAATATAACTTATATCAGCACGTAATCACCTGAGCTGGACTATATATATATACATAACCGTATATGGACGATGATCAGGTAAGCACGTGTTGATATAACTTATATCAACACCTGCATTGAGAGTTGTACCTTGTGCATTAGTGGGATATGAGGTACATTGGACCAATGCAAGGGATACAACTCGCAATGCATGGTGCTGATATAACTTATATCAACACGTGCTGATGGTATATATATATATATAATTTGCTTTCAAAAGGAGTTGGAGGTTTGGGTATTAGATCATTGATTTCAGTAAACTAAGTTCTTTAGGGCAAATGGCTTTAAAAATTCACAATGGAAAGAACCTTTTTTATGGAGAAAGGTTGGGGTGTGTAAGTATGGACGTGAAGGAGGAAAGTAATTTGCAGCAGTTCCAGGTAACTATTGGGTAGGTTTTGAAAATTTAAAATAAATTAAATTAGATCTTTTATGAAAGAAGATGGGAGGTTCGAAGTTAAGGATTGTGGGCGGATCAGATTTTGGAAAAATGTTTGGTGGGAGGAGTTTCTAGATTTCTTTAAGGTTGCAGTTGATAAGGTTGCTTGGATTAAAGATTGTACATTATGGATGGATGACATTAGAAATTTCCATGTTTGGAACTTGGAATGTGTAATGTCTTTTTTGAAAGGCTTTAATCAGTAAAACTAGAAAGAAGAGTGAAGGAGGAAATTGCTTGGAAAGGAAGGGCAAATAAAAAAATTTTAGAGACGTCTTATTTGATCTTTTATCAAAGTGTGAGGAGCGTGGCTCCCCAACTTACAAAGGTTGGGATTCCGGGGGTTCCTACCAAAGTGAATTTTTTTAGTTGGATAACAATGTGGAATAAATGGTTAATGGTTGATCATTTAATAAATGGGAACTTTGTTATGCCAAATTGGTGAATTATGTGCAAAGAGGTGTCCAAGTCAATTGATCACCTTTAATTGCATTGAAAAGTGGCATTTGAGTCGTGGAATTTTAGTTTTGCCATCTTTGGGATCCAATGGATCTTGCCTCAAACAGTTTTTACAATGCTGAGAAGTTTGTGCATTAGGATCAGTAACAATAATTCACTTTTGGTATAGGGGAATGCACCTCATGCTTTTTTTTTTCTTTTGGCCCGAAGGAGAGGGGGGGGGGGGGGGGGGGGAGGGGAGCGAATAGTTTGAAAAGAAAGAAATAAAGGAATTTTTTAGGGTAAATTACTTGAAACTGCTTCGAACTATGGGTCAGTCTTTTTTATTAAAAAAATTAAAAAAAAATAAATAAATAAATAACCACTAACTTTAAAACTAATCAAACAACCCCTTTAATTATTAAACTGTTGACACTTTCCAACATTCATCTATTTGCCGTTAGAGAATTTGACGGAAATAGACCATGTGATCAAGTGATGTCATAAAACCAATTTAGTGCCTACAGTAGTATTTTATAATTGGTTTCAGCAACATAAATTTGATGAAAACTTGACAAAATAGGCATTAAATTTGACGAAGGGGCCTTCATATAAATTTTTTAAAAAAGTACAGAGGTGGCAAAGCTTCACAATTTAATAGTTTAAAAGTTATTTGTTCATCTTTGCAGTTCAAGGGGGTTTTGTAAAACTAAACTATAGTTTGTTTTTTATTAATGAAACTAACCTATAGTTCGAGGGGGTTTCATGTCATTTGCCCAATTTTTAATGGGGTTGAGCTTTCTATTGCAAAGGTGACATATAGATTGGCTAGCATACCTTTTTGTGAAACTGACCTATAAGTTCCAGGGGTTTTGACCCAATTTTTTTATAAGATTGAGCTTTCTATTTCAAAGGTTACATAGATTGGCTAGAATACCTTTTGTTTGGAAAGGTCCAAAATGTTTAGGAAACTGGATGTTTTTGTTACTTTTTTTGGATTCACTTCCGTTGTAATTTCTTTTTAATACTTTCTTATGCATACCTTGCATTTCTTTATCAAAAGGAAATGCTAAAAAGAACAATATGAAAGAAATAGTAATATTTGACAGGATTTGGAACTCCTGAGGTGCCAACATAGTTGGGATTCTAGGATGTTTTATGATGCTGATTGCTCCTCTTTCTTTTTGTGTTAAAGAAAAAAAAAAGAAAAAAAGGAAATTGGTAATATTCTAGATTCCCTAGAACAAAAGAGAGGAATACACAACAAGAAGCATGCATACTCTAGTGAGCCAAGGTTTTGTGCTCTATAAGAGGCCTCAGAACACTTACTGTTTGCATATTTCCTTTTTCACTGAAGGGTGGCAGTCGTTTCCAAATGCACTTAGTGTATGAAACAAGAATCCACTATGGGTGACAATCGCTATCTCCTTCTCTTTCCGTGTCCACAACCTGTATGAATGGAAAGGAATATTTAATATGGTTTAAGGTTCCCACAAAAAATTACTGGAAATTAAACGCTGGATGCATTTACCATATTTCCAATGAGAATAATTATGGTGGAAGGAATAGAGAAAAAACAGACATTTATCCAGAAGATAAGCCATATCTTCATACAAATTTTTACTTCTCAAGGACTATTGGCTCTTCAAATTCATGTCCAAAACAGTTAAAAGTTAGGATAAAACATCGAGAGCTATCAATAAATATATTTTGTTATCATGAAAGATGAGTTCTTGAAATGGCATGTATGCTTCAAAGTTAAAACTTGAAAGAAATAAAAAGAACATAAAAGAGTCCAGCTAGAAGTGCAACACAAGATGAGACCAATCAACAATTTTTTTTTTCTTTTGAAGCAGATTTTGTATAAAAGTTGAGTCACCAATATGATAATATCACATAAAGCTATAAGACCATTTAATAAAAAGTCATCTTCATAAAAAAAAAAAAAAAATATATATATATATATATATATATATATATATATATATATATATATATATATATAATAAAAGGTCATGCCTCCCCTCTTCCACAGCAGCTATCTTGGCTTTAATAACAGCAAAACAGTGGTATAACAGTAAGAAGGATGTTCACCAGTTCATGAACTTCATTCCCCTAGCTGCAAGTTCTTCCTTCGTCTCTCTAACATTAGCCTCCCATAATATATCCTCATCACTTTCTATCTGAACAGAAATTCACAAAAGTATTCAAAATAAGTTTTATGAACATAATGAGGATGAGTCTGCTCAGCCACAAGAAGATGATAGCATATCAGATAAACTCATGACTACTACTTGTTTCCACATATATTCTAGATGTCTGAGTACTTGCCAATGAAAAATCAATTGCAGGAAAGAGAAACTGATAGTCACTGATGTTTCTCCTTCTATCACAAGGATGAACTCCCTGCATCCAAAGGTAAATAAGAGAAACATAAGGCTTCAACAGGGATTGAAAATAATAGAGCTAAGAAATCTGGGAATACTAAACTTCAGTCTTCCATAAGGAAAAACAGTGCAACACCGTAGGAAAGCCAAGTTTAATAAGAACTTAAATAGCTTCAGTTTTAATGTTATGGAAGTAAATAAAAGATGGCCCTCAACTGTCTTTGCATCAAATAAGTTTCTGAAAATTTTGGATCAAAGAAATAACAAACCCAAGCCAAACCACTCAAATATTACATCACATCAACACTCTTAAGAGCCAACCAAGGCAACTCAAGCAATTGAGCTAGATTTGCACCAGTATAGAAAGGACAAAGGAGGTAATGAAGACTACGCTAACTATTCTAATATATTTTTAAAAAAATATAAATAAATTATTAATTCCCCTTGTTACTTTTAATCATTAACTACTGGTCTTCCAGATTTGCACCAGCCTACAAAGCATCTGCTGCTACACGGGCTGCAGCAAATATTATGTTATGTCAGGAGTGTTATCCCCACAATAACTAGTCCTAGCAGAATTTAGGTGTCATGGGAAAAATTCCAATACATCTTGACTGAAAAATAATAATAATAATACATGTCATTCGGTAAGATACACTTCCAACTCTTTCTAATGAATAGAAATTGTCTTTGATGATGAAGGAGAGCCTTTTAGGAGACATGCATAATCAAATGCTAACTCAGCTCTGAATCTACTTTAACTATGACCAGACAAGACACAAACTGTTGATCCTCATTCTGCTGCTCGCAATCTGGGTAGTCTACCTGATGCACCACTTTAACTCAAATCATCCTCTTTTTCTCCGCGCGGGGGAGGGGGAGAAAGGGGGGGGGGAATCATTGTGGATCCTGCCACAAGCATCTACATGTTGTTTAATTAAACTCAATTTAAATTTCTTTTCTATGTTGTGTTCATGTTTTTATCAACTGCCCAAGGATATTGTGAAGAATTTGACTTCTCTTGCAAAGAGTAAGTATATTAACATCATCCAATTTATACATAAAGCTTCAAGCTTTAATCCCTAAACATTGGAATTCATGAATCCTTATGACCTTATGAAACAAGTTTCACCATTCTTCCTATTCATGCTATTCATCTTAGTCTACTATGGCCTAAATAGGAGCTCTTCAACTTCCTGGCTATAGAGGCCTGAAATCGCTTCAAATTAACATATTAATGCACTAGTTTACTCATGCGAGTAAATCAGATCATAACCTCATATGTTAAAAGAACATGTTCCACTTTCCTACAAAATAATGCATTTTAAAGAAGAACGATTGACAATGGAATTAGAATTTAATGAATTCTCAAAGTTTAAGGCCTGTTTGGCTATCTTGTTAGAATGACAGCACTTCAGCTTCACTCAGTAATTAACTGATTGAACTATCTAGGCTTGAATGGCATAGTCAATTCCATTGCCTATAGCCCTATAGCTTCGCTATTAAAGCTTTAATTTACATCCCTAGATCTCTTAGATATTTTAGCATTAGGATTCACACCCAATTTTTTTAAACTGATCTGGAGCTGTCACCACTGCCACAAAACTAAACTCTTACGCCATTAAGAATGTGATAGGATTTATTCCAAAGGAAGATATGTTTAGGGATGCCTTTCTTCCCTTAAATGTAGTCCATGACTGCAAGACACCCAAAATACATCAAGTGTGGTACCCAAGAAAAAAAAAAGTAGAAGAAGAAGAAGAAGAAACACGTCACTTCACAAGACATACCAAATGTTCTCGACAAAGTTCCACAGCAATGATAGGTGGGCAGTTTAGACTTGAAATTGCAGAGCGGTTACTATTTCCTGCATTTGCCACCATTAGTGGCAGTACATCCATCCTATCTGTGTAGCCCTCACCACCAAATACTCCAACAGCTGTTTGGAGTGTCCTGCAATGTCAAACTGAGTAAACACAGCCAAAAGTACCAAAAATTTGAGAACTAAAGCATGTCTTCTTAACCCCAAGGGGTAGCTCAGCTGGCAAGGGACCATGCCTTAGGAAGTGGAGGTCCTGGGTTCGACTCTTGCTAAACCCCTTGGGGCCACCCACATAAGGTTTCATGGTTCTCATGAGACTTGGCCTTACCTAGTCCATATGGGTTGTGGGGTCTTATATGGGCCTGGGGTTTACCCCAAGGTTTTTTTTTTTGGATGAAGTAAATATGTATTAAACAAAAGAGCATAGCCCAAGTACATGAGACATATACAAGCACTAAAGAAGGACCCCCAACATTTGAGGAGGTCAACAAAATGGACAAAAGTGAGGTGGTTACAATTAGCATAGCTAGAATACCACAAATAAAGATATTTAACAAAAAGAGATTTGAGGTCTATGATCGACTTTTCGGTTCCTTCAAAAGTTCTTTGGTTCCTCTCCCTCCAAATACACCAAAAAAATAGCATGAGGAGCCATTCTCCAAATCACCTTAGTCTCCTTACTCCCCCCCTTAAACCACCAACCAACAAGCTCAATGGTAGAAGAAGGGAGAACCCAATGAAGACCAAAAATGTTAAATGTAAGCATCCAAAGACTTCTAACTACCATGCAATGCATGAAAAGATGATCAACCGTCGCTACCTTCTCTTTACATAAGATACATCTATTTGGCATAGACCACCTTCTCTCAATAAGGTGATTCAAAATCAAACACTTATCACTCCCCATCAACTAGGGTTTCCTCGTTAAAAATAAAAAATAAAAAAGCATGTCTTCTTAGGAGAAAAAGAATCTACATACACCATGCTCATGGAAGTTGGCTGAATCTAATAAATAAACATTCAATGAAAATGCACTCCATAGGTTGATCTGTAAGGTAGCTAAATTTACATTCTTGCAATTCAAATTCTTAATAAGCTACATTTATATAGCACTTATACCTGATTGAACCAGTTTATGGCCAAATGCTGCCCTCTCCGGCTAAAACTGGACTATCTCAAATCAAAACCCATTTAAGACCAAAAGGACTTGAAAGCAAGTCAACTCAACAAAGCAAAATGCCCCAACTACTTGGATTAGCTACATAAATCTTTTTTTCTTCATTCAACTCTATATAGGGCTAACAGCTAAAAACACAAAAACTATATTTGTGAAAACTGGAACCTAAATAAATGAATAACTACCTCCTAATTCACCTTATAATAAAAACAAAATATCTTAAAATGAGAGCTCATAATTAAATTCTAGAAAATATGATCAATTGATGTGATCTTATATATTTACCAAAATGCTAGCAAATATTTCTAGCCTAACATAACTCTGTAGTTGAAAGAAAATATTCCCAAAAGTTTAAAACAAAATATTTCAACAAAATAAAATTTTAAAAGAAAATTAAAAAATGTATTTAAAAAAACCCCACCTTTTGGTTCCATATGGCAAAAAAATGACTGAGTTTTGCATCTTCATATTCAATAGTATTGTTTTTTTCTCTAATCCATATATTAACTTCAAACAGTTTTCTTCTTGCATTAACCTTTAAGGTAGGTACAATTATTAATACACCATAGGTGGAGACCAAGAAACAAGCACGTCTATCACACTTATTGAATTGACATTATCAAAGCGAATGTAAGAAACGAATTTGATCAAATCATAAAAGCTAAATTTACCATTAAATATGGAACTAATATCCAAAAGACATAACAAAAATGATTCCGTCTACCTATAGTAACATAATTCAACACTTTTTAAAAATTAAAACTACATAAGAACTTAAACTAAGGGCAAATTCTAGAAGAATATTTGCACTTTAATTCGAGTAACAAGATTGACTAATTAGGAACACATATTATTCATAAAAACCATAAGATATGATTTGCGACATCATTAAATTCAAAACAACCTTCATGTGAAAAAATATACTTGAAAGGCAGTCAATACGAGTATGCTGGCATCAATACCTTAGCAATGGAGATGTAATGACTAAATCAATCCTCTTGGAAAGCCCAGATGCATGAACATGTTTACGCAAGTTAACAACCTGTTGGAGGAGAAAAAAAAATCTCTGTACAATGTTTTTCTATTGGGAATAGAATATTCCGTTGAGGTTAAAGAGAACATATTTTGTGAAAGTCCAGAGGTCACATGAAAAGGTATGAATGACTAGCTTCTTACCTGATTCCAGCCCAGTTGAGTAAGGTGAGCATCAAAAAAATCAGGAGACATGTAAGCTTTATAGTTCTTATCTCCTTCTACATTGTGAATCCCTTGTGCGTGCCTCACCTGGATTTATTGTTTTATAAGACCACAGTGCCTAGGAAATTGTGAGCAAAACCCATGGAAGAAGGCAATCTTGAATGTCCTTCAAGCCAAAAAGATAGTAGATTCAAATCCACGACGCATATAAAAACAGAAATTGAAAACAAATTTGACACGGACCAGGTGAAGAGTTTTGCAACGGTGCAATGGAAACAAAGCAGGACCTGCACCATCATCCATATCTGCAACTGAAAAAAAAAAAAGAAAAAAAAAACAGAAAGTAGCTTTCAAAACAAAGGCAAGAAACCCAGCAGAGTAAACGAATGTCAAATTCCCATAAAAGAATGTCAAATGCCCATAATTTTTACATCATCACTTCAAGAAAGAAATTTAATTTCAGCAAAAATGCACGTACAATAAATTTTTTAAAGAGAAACTATAAAATCAAAATCATTTCAGGTGTATAGTGTGAATATGACCCAGGGACAAGCTTAGTAGGTATTCACTTGTAATGATTTCTCTCAATTAAAGCAGATTCCACAGGCACCTATGAGAAAGACACATGTATTTCAAGGGATGTTGGTCAATGTCAAATGTCAACTCCTTGAAGATTTTTATTCACTTCTCACTTGCCCCTATTTTAAAACCTCCCAGTTCGCACTCTAATAGCAAGTTAGCAACTATGGATTGAAAAAGAAGAACTTGGTCAATCAACAAATGGGCATGAGACTCCCATCACAAGTGTCAACCTACGGCCTTTCTATTACAGCGTTCTTATAATCCTTCCTAATACACTTCTATAACGGATTTTTACACTTCCTGTTGAGAGTCGCCACCAACCAATTTCTTCCACCTCATCTCTCTACCTCTAGATTTATCATCTTTCTCTCTCTAGAAGCTGTTTTCTTACCACCCCTCGTGAAGCCTCTGGACAGCTCAAGTCGGCAAAAGAACCAACTATCCAAGTTGGTGCAACAACATATATAAACGGGCATTGGGTCTAGTGTGTAGTCATGTAGATAGTTAATAAGTGTAGGAGTGTGGTTGTTCCTACTTCCTACTGTATGTAAGTAGAGTATAAATAGTGTGAGTGACATAAGATTGTTAGGCATGCTAAGGCTTAGGTGTCTTGTATGTAGTGTTGTTGAGTGTGAGCAACATAAAAGTGGGGTGTGTCATTAATCATTATTGTACAAGTATGTGGAGTGAATTATGGTGTGAGCTCTTGTAAATGTGAACTAGTGTATTATTTAAATAAATAAATAAATAATTCTATTTCTGGGGTTCCGTTGCGTTTCCACTCTTCAATTTGGTAAGAAAACAAGGAGGTTAGGACTGTTTTTCAAGGCACTCTTTGAAATATCACGCATAGTCCAAGACTATAAAGTTGATTGGTTTGGGACAGTAATTTCTTGGTGGAGTACATGAGGTCACACCTGGTCACAATAATGGATCTTGTCAACACAACGAGTAAAGTCACAAAACTCAACAACCACAACTGTTAGAACAGGCAAAGCCACATCAAGTCCTACTTAGAAGAGTAGAATTTGCAGAAGGTTATTAATGGTAATGAGACTACACCACCTCCCAGGGAGAATGCTACTATATGTGCTAGGTGCCAGCATGGGAAATCACACCAACTACCTACCATATGAAGAGTCAAAAGTTCAGAGCCAAGGAAACCTTAGAGCTTATCCACTTGAATGTGTTCAGCTAGGTAAAGCAAGCATCAATCAGGAATGTATTGTCTAGCAATAAATTCTGCAACAATATTAGGTATACCAATGTTGAGTTTTCAATTCATGCTGAACTTCATTGATGACTTCTCAAAGTACGTATAGGTATACTTTCTGAAACAGAAGTCAAAAGCTTTAATAAAATTTAAAGAATTTCGTGAGAAGGTTGAAAGTGAAGCCAGAAAGAAGATTTGACACCTACATACTGATAATGGAAGAGAAAATACATTGGATGAATTATCAGAATATTAATGAGTGTAAAATCCATAGACAATTGACCTACTTGGGCACCCCACAGTGGAATGGCGTACATAAAAGAATGAACCCGACCTCTTGAATAGATTTATTGGAGTATGCTACAAGCTAGGAACGTGCCTAGCCAATTTTAGGCTCAATGTATGAAGACAACAGCTCATGTAATCAACAGGATACCACAGGAAAGGTTAGGGTTTATCTCACCTTTCCAGAATTTGTGAAACACCAAACCAACAATGAGTCACTTCTAAGTTATCGGATGTGTATGCTATGTGTTGGTGCCTTATCACATGCAGAGCAAGTATGAGAAGAAATCAATTTGATGCACCTTGGGTTACATACTGATCTATACCCGTTTAGCAAGCCTAAGTTGATGATGATGGATCAGACCCTAGTTCGTCCAAAAATCCAGATAATTAGCAAGCCTGTGGCAAACTGGTATGGATCACCAGACTCTAGAAGCGATTGGCCTGAGCCAACAAGAAGAGATTAAACAAATTGGAACACAACTTAGAAGGTCAACCAGACAAAGAAGTGAGGTGTGTCAATCCTTATAATTGTGCGTAAAAGTTCTATTTTTGGGTTTCCCTGCGCTTCCTCTACACTTCTTCCAACGCACTCTATTTGCTTCCTTGTGGATTTCTACTTGGTTCCCTCTCTCCCTCATTTTCAAAACCTCAGCGTTTTACTCTCATTTCTTGAATCCACATCATATACTACTCATCATGAACTCTAGACAACAACTAAATTATTACTGAATAACCTAAAAAAATGCAAGCTAGAGTTTGTCGCCTGCGCTAACTTTACCTTGTGTGGATTACTCGGAACTTTTGATGGACATATAACAGACCTTAAATCCTACTCAAAAGTATAAAAACCCAGGGATCTTATGATGTCAAATCAAGACAGTATTTCACCAATAATAAAAAATTCAAGAAACCAAAAGACCATTTTTGATACATAAAAAAATTCGTTTCACTGCTCATCCAAAGTCACGAATTGCAGCACAGTAATTCTGAGTTAAGAAGAAAAAGACCCCTAGATCCTCAATCACCATATAACCAACCTAAAACGATATATGCTCAGGAAATCTACATGCAAAATAAAATATCCTGCATTTTAAACACATTACAAGTGACAAACAGATCAAACAATGATTCGCTTTAAACACCCATCGATCGAAACATCGAATACGAAAATGCATGTGAATCAAGACATAAAGCTAGGCTAATGCATCAAGATTGAAATTGAAGGAAAATAAAAACATATTTTCACAACAAAACGTAAATTCAGATCAAGAAAGGAAGCTTATGATCAGATATGTATAGAGAGAGAGAGAGAGAGAGAGAGAGGGAGATTGAGAAATGGTACCAGAGAGAGAGGAGAAGCAGAGAGAAAAAGATGGAGTTGGTCTTGAAATGGATGAAGGAAGGAATATTTGAGAGATTCCAATAGTGGCGGTAGTAATCATGGTGGTGGTGGCTATGCGTTAAATTGGTCCCTTCCAATTTTGTCAGAATTCCACGTATGACTGACCCTTTGCGTTCAAGGTCTGCCTGATGGGTCTTTCTTCCTCATCGCAGTTTTAGGTGGGAGGAAAGTGGCTGTGACGCGCCAGTGAACGGGCTACTTTCGTTTTTTTTGGAAATTATTTTAGGGTACTTCCGATAACTTGAGTTGAGAAAAATTGGACACCTTGAATTCGAAATGCCAAAAGAGACACAAGAGGGTTCCCCACCATATGTGTCCGGTTGTGGGACCCTTTGTGTTTGTTCGAGCATTCGGAATTCAAATTGTCTAACATTGCTCATTTGAATTGACTTACCATGTATGTGTACAGATACGATGGATACCATGGGTGTTGTTATTGTCACCCCAAATATCTTTTTATACACCTCATCATTTGTTGAAATTTAATATTATAATTTTATTTTGGATTAGGCTATTGACACCACATAAAATATTTTAAATCTCTCGCTTAATTTGTATTTTTTAATTTTTATGAAAAATATAAAAAAAATTTACAAAAACTAATCACGTAGTTCACTAGAAAACATTATTTCGGACAACTATGTAGAAGAATTTGTTTCCAAAATTTGTCATTTAAGCACACTTTTTGGCCATTTTTCATGGAAAATGAAATAAAAATTGTAAATAACCAAAAAAATCTGCTTAAATGATAGATTTTGGAAAAACTTCCTCCTACAAAATTGTTCAGAACGATGTTTTCTAATAAACAATGTGACTAGTTTTCGTAAAAACCTTTTATATTTTTTATAAAATCTTAAAAAGTGTAAACTAATGAGGTGCTTAGAGTATTTTATGTGGTGTCATAGCCCTCTTCTTTTATTTTTGTGTAAATTGGCTATTGGGTCAATCCATTGTCTTCACAAGCCCTTCATTAAAATAAAAGGTTATTATTTTTATATCCAAATGTACATTTATCATTAAGCACATGTCTACCAAAAGACCTAAAGGAACTCACTCCACTTCCAACTTCAAAAACATTACATCATCTGTAAACTTCATGCTCTCACAAACTCTAATAATTTTGACACCAAAACCATATGTACATGAAAAATTAGTGTTTCTCATGTTATATTGAATAATATATGAGAAAAACATTGTTAGAGATGGTGTAAGTATTTTTACATTTTTTTTATCGAGTTTAACTTCAGTTTTTCATATGCTAAATTTCGCTTTCTTTGAATTCTCGACTCTGAACATTTTTAAAATATTCATTTTTTTAACTCTGAACACTTTCAACGTGTTCCAATTTATAAATCCGAACAATTTTCTTTTGTTCCATTTTAAAACTCCTAAATGCCTTAACAGTATAAATCACATTTTAGGATTGTTCAGTTATGTAACTCCGAATAATTTGCTGGTGTTCAACTCTAGGAATCTGAACTAACATGTTTTGTTCATAGTTACAAATCCAAACATTTGTTACCAAATTTTTTCTATTCTTCTTAACATTCAAGCTTCTATTCGTTCAAATGGTGAATTTTGTGTTGATATTTTGAGAGAAATAAAGCTAGGGTTACATATTCCGGTGAAAAAAATCCAAGATAATGCAATCATACTTACTTGATATGGAAAAAACCAGTGGTGTAGGAAGGAAATGGCAGTATAGGAAGGAATATAATAACTCACAAATCACATTTTTTAATCTGTAGTAGCTGTTCCGATGACTGTCATCATCGAAACCCAAATAGAATAAAACAACGAGAGATGGGTGTTAAGAAACGGCATCGATTCACATTGGTGTCAGCGTCGGTTTCCGATGACGAGAAAGGGCAACGACATCTGTCACGACCCAAATTAATTAAGTCGTGATCAATAGTAATAAAATAAGCTTTGTTTTAATAAATCATTTGGTAAAAGAGGATAACAGGTGTCAAAATCTCAACTATTTGAAAATTTTTCCCTTTTTTTTTTAAACATGACCCATCTGTACATAGGGCATACCATCATAAAACCTGTTATAAAAATTCATTCCATATAATTTGCATGTCATCCATAAGTGTGGTATCATCCCATGCATCGAATTCCCACATATACTCGCATCTATAAATAGATAAAATTACAACCCTTAATAATATTACAAATCCGTCGATCATAGGCCCAAAATAAAATTAATGAAATACATTCATTTATCTCATGAAAATACATTAATAAACCACATTTATAAATCCCAAGTAAGCATGTCTCCGCATAAGCTTCATAAATCATATCCTGTGTCACTGAAAAACATTTAAGAAAATAGGTTTGAGTTTGCCAACTCAATAGATACAATTTAACATAGTAAACTAAAGCAATGATATAGATAGAACCCAATTATATCATTTAAAACAGAAATATACTCCTCCAAGTATATTATAACTTCGAAAATAAGTTATAATCCATAAGTTAAAAACAATGATGCATAATGCCTAATGCATGTGACCCATGTCCATTTAATCAATTCCATTAATTACCCAACTTTCCCACAAAGGGGCCATCGCGCGCGGAATGGAAGAATCACAACCTAACCTCCAAGAGGACAACACAGCAAGACATCCCTACCTGGGACCGCAGTAGCCTCATCCCCGAGACAACATAGCACGACATCCCTACATGGGACCGCAGTAGCCCAGATTCGGGACAACACAAAGTAGCCCGGGACTAGAGGATAGGAAAACACAACACGACATCCCTTTCCTTCGGGACCGCAGTAGTCCTAGCTCCAATAGCCCTCAACATTACCCAGTTGATTATTAAGCCCATTTATGTATGGTTATGCCCAACATGCAACACAATAAACCGTAAAAATGATTTTTAACCAAAATCATCTTCAAAATCTACCATGTAAACCATAATCAAATAATATCATAATTATACCAAATTATGATAACAACATAAATACCCATTTATGATTACAACCTTAAAATCATAAACCAAAAGTATCAATTACCCATATAAAAATACCCATAAAATCTATGCATTTATAGTTCCCAAGAAGCATAGGATAACCCATAATTCCCAACAAACAGAATTCCCAATTCATATAATCAATTACCCAAAATTCCATTTCATGATTTATTCCATAAATCATCTATACGCATATTCCAAATTCAAAGAATAACAAAATACTATGATAATATATACCATATTATCATGTCAATAGTTTAAACCCATGTAAATTGCACCTACCTTAACCAAATGTGTGGAAAATGAAACCTTATGTGTCGTGGGTGTGAAATCCAAGTCTTAGAATGCACATGTAAGCTCGCAATCCAACCCCTAGCGTCCAAATGACTTGGTTGATGAAGAGAATGGAGATTCCCACCCCAAGATGCAACCAAACCTCACAAATACCATAGATAAACACAAAATATGAGGATGTGATAACTAAATCCCAAAAGAAATGCAAACCCTAGCTTTATACATGAGAAATTACTTCTCAAATGCAAAGGAATTTGGTGAAGATGAACATCCATGCTAAATCCCATGAAATTCAAGCTTAATCTACCAAGAGCAAGCTCCAAAAACACATACATGAGCCCAAACAAGAAACCCCAACTACAAAGTCCATGAATACTACTCCCAAAAAGTAGATCAAGTGTATAACCAGGTGGAGAGAAGAGAAATCATGCTCATAATGCATGAAAACCCATGAAAATGGAGGGAGAAACTCTTTCTCTCTCCACCGTCCCCTCTCTCTCTCCTGTATCCCCTCTCTCTCGATTGGCTGAGAAAATGGGTGAGGAACCTTCTAGAAGTTGGGTTTTATAGGAAACATAAAGGAGGGGTAGAATGGTCTTTTTGCCCCATAAAAATCTTATCTTTCAGCAGAAATCCCGTGTGTTATAGTCGACTATAATGAATTATAGTCAAGTTATAGTCGACTATAACTCCCCAATAAATAGTACTGCGACATTCTGTTTGTTATAGTTGACTATAAGTCGTTATAGTCAACTATAACACCCAATAGGCAGAAAAAGAGATATTCTGTTAGTTATAGTCAACTATAAAGGGTTATAGTCAACTGTAACACTCAGCAAGCACCACAAAGAGGTACGTAGCTTACCAAAACATACCTTAACACAATCGAACAAAGAACCCTTGGTCATAAAAATTCAATCATAACATCCTAACATCATATACATGTATTACCCATACAAGTGGTCATCCAACAAATCATAGGATTAACTATGTTAACTATAGATTAAACCCTTAATACCTTAATTAAAATTACAGGTGTTACAACATCAATTTTCAATGTGCCATAGACGAGAGCATTACTATCAGACCATTGGTTATGGTAAAAGGAAAGGGGGCTTAATAGGGACAGGTTGTAGATGGGGTGGAAAAAGGTTTTCATATTTTTTTAATAAGGATATTTTAGGAAGATAGGAGGTGCTTACAGCAAAATTTGAGGGGATTTTAATTAGTGAGGGGCTTAAAGTATTTTATGTAGTGGCAATAGTCTGACCCTTAACCATTACGGACATTAATAATTCACAAATTTCTACCTACACCCCATCCTCATTCTACCAACATAATACTTGTAAACACCCCATGTTGAGGTGTAAACACCCCATTCTTTTACAAACCTTAACCATACATCCTTAAACCCAAGCTATTATTAGTGTTCCATTTCTTTCTCCTTCATATTTCAAATAAATTGGTTCTTTTATCATTCCTTCTCATTTCAGGATAGTTTAACTACTGATAGTCAAATATCAAGCTTATGCAATCATAAACAATCGAACAAATTGATGTTGTTCTATTGTTATCGAACATAAAATAGTTCTATTCGACCATTTATAATGATTGAACTAATTATGCTAAATTTTCTTAGATATTTGGTTAGATTAGAGACCTAACATGTTTTGGAACGGATTTTCAATCACAATGTTGTTGATTAAAAAGATTTTTAATCAATTTGACAACTATAATGTTAGTGCTAGTTACCATGTGCCCTAACCTTGGCCCCTACTCATTCGTTCTCTCCCTCCCTCCCCCCCCCCTCATGTTCTTTCTTTCAGAACCCTAACCCTAAATACTTACTTATTGTGCAAAATTTCAGGCTTCGAAATCTTAGATTTTGGGGTTGGATTTTAAGATTGAAGTGAATTTTGTGTTTAATTTTTGCTCCTTATAGATCTGATTTTTTTTTCTTTGAAATTTTTTTTCCTATTGTGTTGATTTTCCTTAGATATATATATACATGAACATTCATCAGCTTGGATGCAAGGGCTTCTTTTACACTTATGGTCATTGCTTTCTCAACTTTTTTGGTGTTGGTTTGTTGGAGTCTTCTTTCTACAGCTTCCAGGTGGGAGGCATCTATTTTTGTGTGGCTGGTATGATTTTTTTTTTGTGTTAATCTTGTTTTCTTGTATTTTTTGGTTGCTCGGATGTTTTCTATGGGTTTCTCCACAAGCTTTTTCTATTATGCAGATTTGGTACTTGATTTTTAGTCTACTATGGTAGGCTTTGTTGTTAGTAGGGTGCTTCTTAAAGGTTGTATATGGTGTATCAGTATCTTATTAACATTTACTCCCTATAAAGTTACTTTTGCTCATCCAAAAAAAAAAAAAACAATTAAAGAATTAAAAATAAAAAAACTCTACTAAGGTATGAGGCCTTGTTGGAAACATATATGAAAATGTATATGGAGAAATAAACTTTTTGTCATGGTATATGAACTTTTTAGAATTATTACTTTCTTGAATTTTGGTGGTCAATGTATTGAAATTTCACTTTTATAGATTATATAAAGTTAAAATTTAGTTTGTGGAATAAGTTTTGAATTATTTTCTCAGTAAACAAATGGAGGATTATCATTTGATGCAAGTATTTTCTATATATTTTTGGCTAAATGTATCTACCCATGTCACATAGAAAAATCAGCCCATTTTGTAGAGTTATTTACATGTAAATTATATTTTAACATTATCATTGTGTACTTCATTATATAATAGTAAGTTTTATAAGTGGTTGATTTACATAGAAGCTTCAAACCCAAAAAAATTTCTCTATATTTGTAATTTTGGTGGGGAGCTTGTCAAACTAATGGATTCACTTAACTATCAAAGTGGATAGGCAATAGGCATCTTTATTACTAAAGACACCACATTTGATGAATTAGTAGAAATTTTGTGCTCAGGCTATAATGCATTCCGCTGAGTTCTCATTTATGTATATAACCAAGTATCTTACAACACAATTATTACCATTAAATATTAACTATTGCATGAAGGTCTTGGTATCTTTTAATGATGGTTATGCCCATGTTTATGTATATAGAGAAAGGGTACAAGATAGAATGCCTATGCAAATTATTAAACAGATGAGCAAGTAAGCGAAAATAAATTGTGTAAACTTCTGTTTTGTAATTTACTTCATAATACGGACTTTGTTTTGATACTTTGTTTATAGCATAGCATTATGTAGGTGTGAAACGGATTCTAATGCATCTGGGTCATCACTGTTTGAACACTTGATTGATGGTGTTCCAAGGTCGACCGTTGGGTACATGAGTAGATGTGTAGTTAGTCAGAATGCCCTACTTGATTTGATTGTTTGGGGGAATGCATTACACAGTAGTGGGAAAACTTTTTCAACTGCCGACGAGTTTTGAAATACTATTTACAAATTTAGTCTCCAGTATAATATCAAATACAAATAGACAAGGAAATAAAGAATTCTCCAGGTGCCTTGAGTATACACTGCGTTGTTGAAGGTTACCTGTGGTAAATAAAGGCCAAAGCGGTTTGGTCAACTAGTATTATGAGAGTATCAACTTTTAATAATGATCATTCTCACATTACACAAAATTTGATTAGCATGACACCTACGTCACAAGAAAAGGGCACTGTTGTGATATTCGAAGCTAAGTTTTGGCAAGATCTAGACCTTATACCTACTAAAATGCCGTCAGAGATAAAAAGAAAGTATGGGATAAATGTGTCTTATAAGCAGGCTTAGCGGGCGAAAGAAAAGACAGAAGAATATTTACAGGGAAGTTTCACACACCTACAAACTTCTGTTATGGCTATGCAACTGTTTAATGGATAGTAATTTCGGCAAAACAGCTGAATGGATCTCTCCTCGGTTGTCATGCTATTATAGCTATTTATTATATTTTCTTAAATGGGCCATACAAAGGTGCCTTATTTTTAGCTACCGCATTTAATGCCGATGATGATATGTTTCTTCTCTCCTATGGTATTGTAAGTTCGGAAAACTATAAATATTGGCCATGGTTTTTACAACACTTGAAGGGGCTAATTGGAAGTTTGAAGGTTACTATCATTTTTGACAGACATAATGCGCTTTTTGAAAGTGTTGGGGAGGTGTTTGGGATTCCAAACTATGCACATTGTTTTATGCATCTAAAGGAAAATTTTAGCAAACAAGTGACAATGAAAACCATGGGTGGAAAAAAAAGGAAAGAAAGATACTTACAACTCTTGAATGTTGTTGCATATTCTAGGTTGCATGAGGATTATGATATTGCAATGGAAAATTTGACATCTTTTAGTTCTCATTTGGCTAAGTGGGTTGAGGATAATGGTCCTGAACATTGGGCTATGTTAAAGTTTCCAAAGAAACGTTGGGACAAAATTACTAGTAATCTTGCTGAGTGATTTAATTCTTAAGTGTGTAAGGAGTATCATCATTCTATTGTAGATTTTGTACACGAGTACTGAAATAGGTTAGAAACTTTTTTACACATGCATGAAAAGTAGATGAAGAATTAGAAACAACCTGTGGACCCTAACATTGAGAAAAAATTTAAAAACAACATTATTAAAGGTCTATCAATGACTGTTTATCCTTAAATGACTAACAAATAGGTGGTTCAGATAGGGAAAGCAAAAATTTTAGTGGATTTGTTAGCCCGTGAATGCACTTACCGATATTGGCAAATGTTAGGCATTCCCTATGAACATGATTGTGATGTGATTAGGATGATGGGGGACAATGTGTACTCAAATGTTGACGAGTGTTACCTTTTTTTTTTTCCACATAACAGAAAATCTATAATGATGGATTAAAACTTGTCAACAAACATGGCATGCCTTCCATTGACTCTGATGGAAATGATCGATACAATGTTGATGATTGCACATTAATTTTCCTAGATCCTCTAAAAACAAGACGCTCACCTAGTCGTCCAAGAAAGAAGCGCATTAAGTCTAATCACAAAAAAGAAAAAAAAGGCATCTTTATTGTTCACTTTGTCTAGAGGAGGATCACAACCAATGAACTTGTAAAAATCCAAATCCGAGGGCACAAAGATGACAAAGTGTGTTTTGGCTTCTAAGCTCTGATATGTTTATTTCATTAATCTTGATGAGCTTGTGTTTTAGATGGATGAATGTTTCCATATTTTAAATCATTTGTTACATATAGAATGACATATGTTTTATCTAACTTACGTTTATTCACCATCCAATTCTTAAGTTGACTATGTTACTACTTTTTTTGTTTCTTTAATTTGAGATTTTGTTTTCGGACAACCATAGGTAATTATAAGTTATTTCTTCGTAACTGTTGTTGTTGTTTTTTTATTTATTTATTTATTTATTTATTAAACCTTTCATAATCATATTTAAAGACTAAATAGTAGAAAAACAATACTGTATCAATATTAATTTGAAGGCAGAAATTCTTTTTTTTTCTTTCTAAGAGCAAGATCATTATAATATTGAAATCAATTGATACAATATAATCTTACAATTGTTTATGAGGCATTTAGACAAAATTAGATTGAATTGCATTTTTCTAACCTAATTGACAAATCCTTGAAAATTGTACTTAGAGCTAAACATTTTTTTATACCAAAAGGCCAAATTTCTGTATTGTCATCATTTTGTCTAGCCAAAGTGCTACAATCCTATAACTTTTTTTTTTTTTTTTCCATTGTCTAAACCTTAAAAGTCATAAGTTTTTAGAGTTGTCTAACATTTTTTAGTATTAGTTACTTTAGTTAGTCTTACATTTGTCATCCCAATGCTTGAATTCAGTAACTAATGTTTGTAATTGAAATATTAATTCAAAATAAATTTGATGAACAATACTTTGATAAATAATCTAATGATTTCACAATTAAGATTCTAAT
This sequence comes from Liquidambar formosana, assembly GCA_039720395.1. Taxonomy (NCBI): domain Eukaryota; kingdom Viridiplantae; phylum Streptophyta; class Magnoliopsida; order Saxifragales; family Altingiaceae; genus Liquidambar; species Liquidambar formosana. The sequence continues at coordinate 28,331,788 of CM077823.1, forward strand.
ATTCTATTGTGTCCCACTTTTTTCCTATTTCTATACATCTACTTTGTCCAAGATGTGTGATTAGCTAGTTTTGATTTTAAATACTATTTTTAAAAAGTAAATAAATACCTTGTCTTTTCTTTATATTTGTGGTCTCTAAATATTCGAGCACAAAACAATAGAAAAGCAAATCAACAATCGTTCCAAAAGACAGCATTTGGGTCCACTTATATGAATAATAAGTTTAATAGTATAACCAATTATAGCTACCCTCATTATAAAGTCTTTTATCTTATAACTATAACTATAACAAACAATAATAGGAATACTATTAATGTGTGAAATTTCATCAAACACTTAATGGGTAAGATCAATAAGTCTATTTCTGTATAAACAACAATTAATTATTGTGTTGAATATTACAAAATTAGAAGTAATATTCTATGTGAAGTAATATTTTATGGCTCCAATAATATATTATACTGCTACTCAAAAAAGAAAATTTGATGGGTGTGCTCAAATAATGGTCTCTGACAATGCTATTGATGGGAGGCACCATTGCATCCTCTTTAGACTGTAGAGTTTGCATAACAGAGAAACATGGCGCCAAGTCTAGTAATCAAAAAGTTCATCTGTAAAAGATAATAACAAATAAACAAGCAATTATTACTTGCAAAGGCAGAAGAGTAAACCAAAGGACATTGAGGTTACTTGCATATAGATATTTTTTTTTCACTAAGTTTCCTTGTATATTAATGGTAGCTATTGTTGATGGTCAAGCATCTTTGAAAACTAAAATGTTCATAAGGATTGCACTTTCATAACATGAAATAATTCCTACATACCCAACGTATAGAAAGATACAAAATTGCGCTACGCTCAAACTAGCAAGCGAAGCCACTAATTTTCTGATGATTCCTTTCTATATATTGTATGTTTCTAAATATACTGGACATCAATGAAAAATCTGGATGATAGGAGGAAAGAATTAGTATTGCATGCGCACGAAACTGAAAGATCAATGAGGAGATGTTGGGAGAAAAGAAGAAGAATTGTAAAGGTTATGTCGGAAGAAGAGAGTTTTACGTATAGTCCAATAACATGTATAGAAATTGAAGAGAATGATATAAAAGGTATTTAAAATTTAAAACAAGAGGGAAATGGTCAATTAAAAGCTTTTTCTACAATACAGTCTTTTATAGGTTGTATAGATAAATATATTAGATGAGTGGGAAGGGGTAGGGAGAGTGAGTGGTTTTTCAAATATATTGCACTTTTTTTATTAGGTTGGTCTATGTTGTTGCATCCATAATGTTTTCATTCAAATATATAAATCTGTATGCATGTGTACAACATAAGTGGTCACCAAGTATTCCATTTGAAAACAATGATGATCCTTGATCATCAATATTTGAAAATTTCGTCGGCCAACGACAATCTACCAAAAATAAGCTACATTTGGAATAATTCTTTACTACTTTTATTTTTGCCTTCAACAAAAAATCAAAAATATAATTAACTTTTTTTTTTTATACCTGGAGTATCGTAATTTGTTAATGTTTAGAGGTTTCATTAGGCTTGATTTATGACTTTACGTTCACATGTTGATGCATGTCCTAACAGGTTGTATTCCTCTTTGTTTGGTCTATTTGTATATTGTAATTAATATATAGAAATGAATTTTTGTTATGCTATTAAACAAAACTTGATTATTTGCAACAATCATATGGATTTAATTGTTGATACTACAATGTTGTTTAACCCTCATTTTTTTAATACAATTTTGTATTGCCTCCCCTTACCCCCCTTATTTCAAAAACTGTATTATGTTGTTTTTATTTTAAATTTCAAACAATTTTCCAATTGTTCACATGCATTTTTCTTTTCCCCCGTTTGTGATTGATCGTATTTATTGTTATGTTATGTTTTTCATATACACTCTATTTTATAAATTGGATAACTAGTCATGAATATATATATATATATATTTTTTTTATAAATGACACGATACAAGAGGCATGGGTGTAAACCAATACCAATTGCTCGACTCGAAAAAAGAGACCCGTGAAAAAATTCCCCCTAAAACTACACGTGGAAAAGTATATAAGATAACATATTAATATGAATATTCATGTAAACGTGTTGGTTATACTATACAGTGACATTTTAATTTGGTTGTGTAGTAATGTATGCTCAGTACACGCTCCACTCAAAGGAGATTTGTTGACACCATTTCAATATTCAATTATAAGAAGAAAGAGGCCATAAGGGAAATAGGGCTAGCTGGCCCATTAAACTTAAAGGTTCAAAAGTTGTAGTACCCTCTTTACTCTTGACTTCCTCAACATTTCAATCCCTTTGATTGTCGGTTGGAGTTGAGAAAACCAGTACATACTTATCACACCCCATGATGACAATGTTATTATGGGTATACATTCCAAAGGTTTTGATATATTTTCTACTAGGAAATGTGAAGGTGTTGTTGTACGTGATATGCTTAGGCTGCGTTTGGGAACGTGGATTTGGGGGGATGGATTTGGATTTGGACCCCCCAAATCCAAATATGTTGTTTGGCTTTCTAAAATGAAGGGGGATTTGGATTTTAGCCAAAATCCACAGTGGATTTGAGTGCCTAAAATCAGTGGATTTGAAATAACACCTGGATAGGTGTTATTTAGAAATCCATCCTCTGAGCATACCACCCCGACTCCACCCCGACTCTCCCGACTATCTATGGAAGAGGCTTTCAGGTAACTCCCGTTTCCCTCTCTATTCACTCTCTCTCTCTCTCTCTCTCTCTCTCTCTCCTCTCCTTCTCCTTCTCCTTTTCCTTCTCCTTCTCCATCCCTACCCTCTCTCTAATCCCTTCTCTGTACAGTGGACGCCGACTATCGGCCATGGATCATAGTGTTTGACGACTCAGGTACCTCCCGTCTCCTTCTTCATCTCCTTCTCCATACAATTTCTCTCTCTCCTCTCCTTCTCCATCTTTACCCTCTCTCTCCTCTCATCTTTGTCACTCACGATTTTTTCTTTCAAAGCTCAAACCTAACCCTAACTCCTCACTGATTTTTTTACGAGCTTGGTTTGATTTGGTTTTTGTGTGATAGATTTTTGTAATGTTTGCTTCTTTCTTTCTTTTTTTTTTTTTACTGCCTCAATTAGTCAAAAAATTATTATAAATTATGAGATATCATGGTGGTGGCTTGCCTTGCTGATGCAAGTGAGATGTTTGATGAAAATCACTTCATAGAATGTTTGGGTTCAGTGATTATTTGCTGGTTAGTGGTTTTTGGGCGTATCCCTGGTGATTGGTGTGTTAAGTTTTATGTCTGCCTTATTCATAGAGGGTATCCTCTTTTGCTCTGTTACTAAGGTAGTAGTATGTGGTTTTTGGGGTTGATCGAGGGTATCCTCTTTTGCTCTGTTACTAAGGTAGCAGTATGTGAAGTTTTCATGATTTGAAGTTTACATGGTGGATTTGGGTGGAGGTTTATGTTATCTATGTTGGGTACTGGGTAGCATTTTCTATGTTACTCTGTTTTATGGGGGATTTAGGTAGCAATTTCCATGTTACTCTGTTTTAATGGGTGGTTTTGGATGGTGGTGTTGAAGCTTTCATGGTGAGACATGTTTTGTAGCTATGTTGCTATTTGGCGCAGGATTACTTTTTTGTCTTCTAAATATATCTCTTTCCTCAGCCCCTTGCTGAAGGGAGAAAGGTTTTTCTGCGAAGTATATTGACTAGGATTTCTGCATTTTTTTCACAGCTCAATTTCAAGGTTCTAGGGTTGCTTTGGTGGACTTTCTAGGCCCAATTAAGTTTTGGGGCCAGAATTGACCTAGCTCAATTTGATAAGGCTTAATCAATATCATCTCTTCATAGAGCTGGCCAAAATCAATGTGTCCAATCCCTTGGCTATTATATGTAGCCAAAGTGAAAAAAACTTGTGCTCCGAGGGACTAGCTAAACTGCTAAATATTTTGACATTTGGTACAATGGCTAGCCATTATTTTAGAATGCACAATAAATTGTTAGTTAACATCTTTTTTCCAAGATTAGATTTATGTTTTTTGGGTAGTGACGGCTAGGATGCATAGACTATCATTTCTTGTTTTGTGACTCGATCACCATGATGTTTATTTATTTTTTATTTGTTATTTTTTTGTAACAATCACTCATGGGTCTAGCCAAAAGCTGGTGCCATTACCAATTGATTGAACTATTGGTCTGGAGGAAATAGCTCTTAATCAATCCCTACCAATTGTAGTTACTAGTTAACCATATCAATATTTTGTAATCATTCCCACTGAAGTTAGACCACATGCGGATATTAGTAGGTACTTCAATACATATCGGTTTGTTAATTCCTATTTTATTTTCATGACGTATACAAATGGACAATAGGCCACAGAATATGCACTGAATCCATTAGTGGTTTAAGGATAGATTGATTGAAGTCAGTAGCTTCTAGATAGATTCATATGGTCGACTCATAAGGTTTAGTCGAGAATTTTTTTTACCCTTATTTTTTTGGAAAACTTTTTATTTTATTATGGTTAATTTATGAGAATTCCGACCCAAAAGGAAAAATAAAAAGAATGTGAGCACAAGGATAATGCATTGCACCTCTAACATCAAATGAGAACTAGCTGCTGAATGTGTTTATATGATTACATGCGGAGTGGAATCCCTTTTCCTACTCTTGTTCATTTTTTTTTCTTTTCTTCCCTGTGAACACTTTAGTTTTTTGTCATACTTAATTGACTTTGCAGATTATGATGAAAGAATTCTATGATACTCATCCCAAAAAAAAAAAAAAAAAAGAAAGAAAAAAAAAGGGCATCATATCTTAAGAATTCAAAGGTGATGAACGCACGAACCTTCTTCCTCTTTTGATTAGAAGGAACAGCTAGTATCGGATAAACATCGTTATTGGAACATCGTGGCATTTTTTTAATTCCATCTTATTTTCCTATGTTTATCTGTGAGATGGTTTGTCCACGTTTTTTTTTTCTGACAAAGGGAATCTTTAATTAGATAAAAATGCACATGCAAGTCTTATCCAGGGGAAGAACTCGATCGTATTAATTATATTAAAAATGATAATGGTTTTTTTTTAAAATTTTCTTATGGGTATGATTTCTACTAGTGGATGTATTCTAAATTCATTTGATTAAATAATCATGATGGATGAAGTTTAACTGCCCTGTTTTGTTATAATGGTGTCATTTCATTATAATATACAAATTAGGAGCATGTTATTATTCAATATTTTGAAACAATTATCACAGCCGTTTATTTATTGTGTAAAATCTTGAAGAGAAACTAGGGGTGGAGATAAGGGTAAAATAATTTTTTTTTACCCATTTTTAGATTGTGCATATAGTTTTGGGTAGGTTTCTTGGAGCTTAATGTTGGGACTGGGTTTGTGTTGTGTTAGTATTAGTATTAGATGTTGCCTCACTTGATTTCATATCTTTTTGGGATGGGTTGGAGTTCAATTTGCTCCATTTGCTGTTGGTAAATTCCTAAGTTTCTTCATTTTTTCATTTTGGATGGTCTATTAACAAATGCTTCTTCATTTTTTCCTCTTCTCTTCTCCCCAATATAACTCATGCAGCCTTCAGTGTTGGTTGTGCTATGTTGGATTTTTTTAAGATACCCCATGATAATTTTTCCATGCTTCTTCTTGTATGTTATGTTTTGTATTTTATTTTTTATTGTTCACTGAAGAGAATAATGTGTTTTAGCATTATGTAACCTTTTTAATGTTTTTTCTTACCTTGTGAAAAATATAGATTTAGGGGAAAATGGATAGTGGCGGAAGAGAGTTGATAATTCGACAAAAATGTAAGAGGGAAGAAGAGGAAATGCATGAGGAGGAGGAGGAAGTGGAAATCATGGTCTTAATAGTATGTTTTCTCGTAGCAGCTATTGGAGAGTGGCACCATCACAAATATATGGCAAAAAAACTTGCAAAACTTTTAGTTGATAAAAGGCTTAACCGCATGACACTTTGGATGGGAAACTTACAATGTCAATCTACATGCATTCAGCTGTTACGCATAAATAGACGAGTGTTTGAGAAGTTGTGTCGTACTTTGTGTGATAAAGGTGGATTGGTGGCTACAAAATATGTCACAATTTAAGAAATTGTGGCATTATTTTTACATTTCCTTGCCCACGACTTCAAGAATAGCACAATTAAAACTATCTTCGCTCGTTCAGGAGAAACAATTAGTAGATAGTTTCATACTGTATTATGAGCGGTAAAGAAAATAGGTAAGGATTATATTAAGCAACATGATCCAGTCCTTGATGAGCGAGATGTCAAGAAATGGAAATGGTTTCAGGTATTTAGAGAAAAAAAAATTATTGAAATCCTTACCTATTTATTATTATGGATTTTTTTATTTTTTTATTTATAAGAAAAATAATCATGTTTTTCAGGGCGCACTTGGAGCACTTGATGGAACATTTGTTGTATTAAATGTACCTGTAGAAGACAAGCCAAGATATCGGAATAGGAAAGGAAATATTAGCACAAATGTTTTAGGAGTTTGTAATGCTAATTTAAAATTTGTTTATATACTACGTGGTTGGGAGGGATCCGCAGCAGACTCTAGGGTGTTGCGTGATGCTTTACGTAGACGCGACGACTTAAAAGTCCCATCAGGTAGGCATTTAACTATCTAATCTATTTATTTATTTATTTGTTTAGTATGAGTATAATACTTGTGATTTATGTATGTAGACAAGTATTATCTTGTGGACGCGGGGTACACGAATGGGCCAGGATTTTTAGCTCCTTATAGAGGGACTCGATATCATCTTAATTTGTGGAGTGGAAATACTCCAACAAATTATAAGGAGTTATTCAATTTTCGACATTCTTCTACAGGAAACACAATTGAGAGAGCATTTGGGTTATTGAAGAAAAGGTGGGCCATACTACGTGTTGCATGCTTCTATGATGTGAAGACACAAGTTCGGATTATTAACGCATGTTTCATTCTTCACAATTTCATTCGAGAAGAAATGTTAGAAGATGATTTGTTGAATGATGTGGATGAAGAGTTAGAAAATGCTCCAATGCTGGAAAATGAGGACGTAGATGAGGACAACATTACAGCTATCAAAGTCACACAAGAGTGGACGGCATTTCGAGACACTTTAGCTATGCAAATGTTTGAAGACTATCAAGCTAGAAGAGCCCCGGTTGTTGGCTAGGAGGATTAGGGGACGACATTTCAAGATTTAGAAAATGGTTGTTGTAATGGATTTGAAATGAACTAATTAGGTCCTTAGAAAGGGATTTATTTTTTCTATTTTTGTTATGGGGTATTTGGAATTGGTACTTTTCTAGTTGATGTGTTTTGGACCTGTTCTTACACTAATGGTGAGTGTGTGTTTTGTCTTTTTTTTTTCTTTTTCTTTTTTTGGGGTTGGTCTAGGTTGGATATTAATGGTTTTGAACATCTTTAAATGTATCTTTTTTGTCCTTACTCTTTCTTTCATATATATCTTTTTTGTTCTTTCTCGGTTAATGGTTAGGATCATATTGTTCAAGGCAGTTGCTTAATTAGATGTGTGTTTGGAAATTTTTGGGTTTATTGTATGATGCCTAACACTTTTTTTATTCTTTATTTTTTATTTTACTTTAGCCTTGGTAGTATTATCATACTACAATTTGTAGGGACTTCTTCTCTTGATATTGTAGCTGTATTTAATGTAACTTCTTTCAATGTTACCTTGTGAACAGGGTCATATTTGCTTACGAGAGCCACTTGCTTCATCATATTTGCTTACGAGAGATTGTTAATAGTCATAGCAATGGTACTCAAATCAGATAAAGGTAACTTTAACTCTTCCTTCTTGCATTCCTGTGCTATTATAATAAGCAAAGATGTATGACTTTCATGGTAAATTAAGAAATACTAGACATGATAGCATACTTCTTACATGGAGTGTTTATGTGCTTTTATGTGTTATATTATTACAATAAACAAAGATGTATGCTTACAAGAGATTGTTAATAGTCATAGCAATGGTATTTGTTTCAGTTTTGTATATAGTGGTTGCCCATTTATGAACTTGAATTTTTATTTTTATGGGAAGAATAGGCAAAAGACCTCTATCAAATGCTCAATCCAGTTCCCAATCCTAGTCACAATCACACGGGGAAGGAAAATCTAGGAGTTATGTTATTTGGACTATAGAGATGGACATTGCCTTGGCTAGTGTCCTTTGTGACCAAGTGAATCAAGGAAATAAAGGTAACGGGGATTGGAAGCCACAAGCTTACCAAGCAGCTGTGGATAAGTTAAATGCAACCTTGCCACTTGAATTGACAAAGGACAATGTGAAGAATAGGATGAAGAGTTGGAAGCGACACTATGGTGTCATTTCTGAAATCCGAAGTCAAAGCGCGTTCCCTTGGAATGAAGAAAAGAAAATGGTTGTAGTCACGGCAAAGGACAGAAAAAAATGGGTTGATTATGAAGAGGTATAACTAATAATTATTTTTGCTATTCATATATATATAATGTTTTGTTTGTAACCATTATATATTTGTTTATAAAAGTGGATCATTTTTGCCTTTTTTATTTTTATTTTTATAGTCACATCGTGATGCACGTGGTTATGCAAATAAAGCCATAGAGAATTGGGATGACATTGTAATATTATGTGGGAAGGATAGAGCCACAGGCGTAGGTGTAGAGAACTGTGAGGATTCTGTTGAGGAAATGGCGGAGGAAGAAGAAGACGAAGTGGAATTTATTCCTAGATCATTTGGCTTGGAGGCTAGTGTTAGTGAAGGTGTACACACTTCTAGACCATAACTTCTCACACATCCTTTAGCATCGACAGCTTCTACACATCAAAAGAAGAAAGCCAGGAAGAATGCATTAGCAGAGGCCATTGCTGGGATTGGAGCTTCTCTAAGTGAGTTCTTTGCAAGTAAGAAAAAGCAAGATCAACCAAAACCCACAGGAGAGGAGATTCATGAAGAAGTCTCAAGGTTAACAGACTCACTCTGAAATTCTGATTTTACCAAGCCTACAATACCTAGAAAGGGGTTTGAATAGGTATTATGTATAAATCTTACCCAAATTTAATTTCAAGTCAATTAATCTCTTTTACCACAAATAAATCAGTCACACAGCAAACATAAAAGCAATTAACAATGGCACAAGAGATTTTTACGTGGAAAACCCTAGATGGGAAAAACCACGGGACCTCGTCCAGTTGAAGCAAATCCACTATGAAATAAACGAGTACAAGACACACTTACAGACCACACAAGGACTCATGCAGTTGTCTTCACTCCCACGATCATACACGATCGATCTCCGTCGTTACGGCTTTGGTCGCAACCAACCTCTTTCTTTTACAGTGATGCCTTCAATCACGAACTCGCAAGCTCGATCACCGTCGCAACGGTCTCACAATCATCCAAGGTTGTGAATGGTGTGTGGTTTGAAGGTCTCTAGAGCATATGAGTGAAAAACCTAGGTTAAAGTGCTCTAGAGAGGTTTTAAGAAGATGAACAATGAAAACCCTAATAGAGAGAGGTTTGCTTCATCCTCTCAATGATAAAAGACTCTATATATATAGTCTAAGAAACCCTAAGTGGTTGTACCATGTTTTGGTATTAAAAAGGCAAGTTTTAAAACTTTTAAAATCTGTTTTTTACGAACCCGGATCGATCCGAGGTCATGCCGGATCGATCCACGTTGACAGAATCAAAACCGCATTTCTAGAACAGTATGAATCGATCCACGAAAACCATGGATCGATCCACCTAGGCAGTAGCAAAATCTGCATTTTAAAAATACTATAGATCGATCTGCATAAGCCATGGATCGATCCACCTAGGAAGAAAAACCTCAGAAGCTAAAAATTCTTTTTCAAAACCATTTTTATAAATAAAGAAATATTGAAAATGATTTGAAATGATTTTTAAACATTAAAACTTAGGCTTCTACAGTCACTTACCTTTCCTAAGAACAATTGTGAGTCGAAGCTTTAAACTCCACGCTTTGTCTCAATTTTGCAACTTCATCAATCTTCAATCAACCCAAGACTCAACCATCCTTTGGCACGGAATATGACAACATTAAAAACATGGTCTTTACACACTCAATTTGAAATTTTTGAAGCTGTGCAAAAGCTTATGAAGGAAACTTCAGAGTAGTTCTACTTATTGAAGTCCATTGATCAGGATGAGAAAAAAAAAAGAGTGGATCAAGTTTCTCATTCGTCGTCCATAGGGCTGGCTCCTTGATTTATCATCGTGGGTTATGATTGCATTTGACTATTGCTAATTGATTTAAGAGGGAGCCAATCTGGATCCTTCATGGTATGAATGTCAGGGTAATGGTAGGTTTCAGATGACTTGGTGTGCAAAGTGCTTTTGATTTGGATAGTGTTAATTTATAGACATGGACAATGGGCGCATAGAATGACTAGTGATGGCCTATATTATGAAAATGTTTCTTTAGATTTCCTTTGATTTGTAATCTTTTGAAAATCATTTCAATGTTGAAATCATGGCAAATTGAACAGGTGGTTTCATGTTCTGCAAATTGTGAACTGATCCTTAATTTCAGTGGAAATTGAACTCAAAAAATAGAAATGTTTATGTTGGTAGATGAGGTTGCTCGAAAATGCTACTACATCACTTTGGGATTTATTGAAGTACCTTGATCATGTTAGGACTTTTATGGATTTAATTCATTTGATATGATGCCTCAGGCTTATTTGTGAAGACTTGGAATGGAACAAATGATTTTTTTTTTTTTTTTTGGATGAGGAATAAACCAAATTTATCATTTTCCAAAGGGACGGATTGTGTTTTTTGATGAATTTTAGCACAATAATGATATTATGAAATAGTAGATTTCAAATCTATGGATTTGAAATCCATAGAATTGAAATCCATACCCAAATCCAAATCCATGTTCCCAAACACAGCCTTAATGTGCTATAATAGCAGGTTGTGTTCTTCAAGGTAGGGGATAAATTTAAGACTTTATTTGCACGATATGCATGTGCAACATTGTTATCTCTCTCATCAAGGCTCGAGGGCAAGCATAAATTGTTGTCTATTTTCAATGACCCACATGCCTTAAAGACATATAATCGAGGCAAGTATGTATTGGATTGCCTTTAGGGGGGCAGATAAATATCGATTCGGTCATAAATACGTTTTCGGCTATTTAGTTTTTTTATATGGTATATATTTTAAGTGAAAAAAATTTATATTGTCATTCAATTTTGTATTTCTATTAGTTGCTAAATGTTAAAATATATTTTCATATTTATTTGTTTTTCTACCTTGACCGATTTGATGTCGGTCAATCAGTGCTGCCTAGCTTCAACCTACACATAAAAGCTTAAACTGATGTGTTTGTGCATAATAGGGTGAAGTGGGAATAGGAACTAGGGGATATTGGAAGGGAAGGTATGCAGCTTAGTCCAATAGTTCCTTTATCATTGAGTTGAGCATACTTTCTACATTAATAATATGGGATACAATATGGTTGTGTCATATAAGTGCAGGCAATACAAGCACCTTCTTTGTTTGAGGCAAATATGAGAGTTGTCACTCATGGTGAGCTCAATTTAATAAAATTGTGGGCATATTTTGTGTCACTTAGATATATTTCTCAAGCTACCTGTTCGTTATATAGTTGTATAAATTTATACTCAATGAAATTGGTTCACTTATATTCATGTTTGCCCAACTATTTTGTGGACTTTTTGTTCATTATATATCAATTAACTTTTCTACGAGCAGTATGAGTGTATATGGGAAGTATATATACAATTGGGCAAAGAAATAGAGTTTTTGAAGCTTACAATAGGGTATGAGGCGCATAAGGACCCTATTAATTCATACCCTAATCTTGTATTCAAAGATTTGAAGATCTGATCACTGGTGATTTTGATACTAACCTTGATCCTATATTCGAGGATCCGATCATTGGTGATTTTGCTACCTCTTTTCAATCGTGGCTGAGACAATTATAGGAACCTTAATCTGTCGCGACTAATGTGGCAAAACGTCCCATGATGGGAAAGGTCAACAAGATGTAACCCCTACTCAACGGCCTATTCACTTCACCAAGCAAAGTAAGGCATTACAATCTTTGTACATGCAATAATGCGTGTAAAAATTTTTCACATTGAAGGAAGCAGAAAGGGTCATATTGGATTATGTGTTTAACGATAGCTTCGATGAAGAGTGAGTTCAATCATTTAGGTTAATATAGTTCATATTTGGTACTCAATATGTCACTGTAATGCACAAATGCCTACAGTGTTTTATTTGTATTTTTTTTAAAATCAACAATTGCATGTTATCTAAAACATTTATATATAGGGAAGCTTGAAACTATATGTATGGAAGTTTGAAGCTGTGTGTATGGAAGCTTGAAGATGTACATTTATTTTGTGGTTAATGGTTTTGACCATTATATGTTACTATTTGACACTTTTCGTATATTACATTGCTAGTAATAAGTTGTACTTTTATTTTACTTTGTTATAATGCATAATTATTGGACATGGTTCTTAGGTTTGATTATGTTTTGTTACTTGGCTTGCTCAAATTTATTTGATTTGTCTAATAATTTTTATAATTTTAAGATGTAGTTATATGTCTTTTTATAATACCTATATAATGTGTTTTTGTAATATATGTGTTTTCTAAGGAGCACCTCATAGATGTAGATATGCATGGTTACTTCCTAACTAGGAAAGAATTAATTGTTGTCTAGAAAGAATTGTGTTAGCAGCACAGTGAGTATTCTCACAAGTCTTAACATTCAATGATTATATCGTTTATACATAATTCATATCATTATATACGACATTGTCATCAGTTATGGTTTTATACCATTATATTTGCTGATTGAACATTTTTTTATGTTTTGGATTGAGTCTTGTTATACACATTTGATGTATCCATTGTTGGGTTTAAACCATTCAAAACCTTATGGTTACTAGGTATTGATATTTAAAACATATCAATTTCATTTGATATGTAATTGTTTACGCCATTGATGTTTGGGTTTAAACCATTCAAAACCCCATAGTCACTAAGTATTGATATTTATTGGATTTATATCTAATTCGCAACTTCGATATAAACCATAGATAGAATGTCAACTATACATATAATTGACTTGCTAAATTGGGACAAACTATTATAACTTATCACGTAAAATGGATGACACATCTCTTTGTTGTTTATATGATTGGGATTGTTTAAAATAACATTAAACAATTAAAGTTTCGAAAATTAGTTTATGTAGAAAATGCAGGTAATTGAATGTCATGCAGTTTTATGTATTTTTTCTTTTTTCTTTTTTTTATTGAAAATTTGTGGTTCAGCAATGCAATAGCAACACAACTCTGTCATGAATATACGTAGAAACAATCACTGTGGTTTATAGTTGAAGACTTGGATAGGGGAGATTGAGTCTCGTTGGGTGAGTTTAAAGTTGCACATGCAAATCAGTTAAAGTAGGATAACGGGTAAGATACTCTACTAGTGAGTACAGGGTACATTAGTGGTATGAGTACCCGCATTTGTTTATTTTAATAGAGAAGCACATTAGATTCATCTTACTTAGTCGTAATTATTCATTACTAATACACTTTCCCAATGTAGCTATGCCCGTAGAGTGTTCCTCATCAAATATCTAAAGTTATGGATGGACACTTGCCATTAACACTGAACCCCGTTAGTATTTACCATGAATTAGTTGTTGTAGGCATTAGATGTAAGCAAAAAATAATATAGACTGGGTTATTATTGGGAAAGATGTTTTAAACAAGGAAATGCATAGGTGTATGATGAGGCATATGTTATGGTTCTACAAATAACTTATATTGTATTAAATTTTACTGTCTTTTTTTTTTCTTTTTTTTTTTTTTGCCATGTACTATATCACATGTATTTTTGTTCTATATTACAACATGAGGTGGTTTCCCATGCATGAGGTCGACATCGATAACAAGTCGGTGAAATATTTAGAGCTTTTGCTCTTTGAGACTACTCTTTTGACATCTAGATTCACTCTTAATGATTCGAATAAATTTGCAACAAAGATTTATAAGATGCTGAAATTGGGCCTAAGAATTGATGAGGATGAAATTGACAGAGATGACACTGACATGCCACCATTGGAGGAAGATGGCAACGAAGAGAGCAAGATGGAGGATGTTAAATAAGAAGGGACATTTATGTCACTGGTGGGCTAAACCTACTGATCTTGTGTCTTGTTATCAGTTCCATTGTTTGCGGTGCGATGTTTGTGGTCAATCATAATGGGGGTTGTATGTGTTTGTTATTGTTATGTTACCATTTTAATTGCTTACCTATAAAAAAAAAATGGATCGGTTACCTCGTATCTTGTCAATTTACATTAGATATGTGACTTATTATAGTGTCTGATTGCTCATTCACAAGTTTGAGATGCATATTTAACTCTGCTGGCCCTGTCTTCTATTATATATTATTGACTTCTCATGACATAATTGAGATGAATAGGGTATCATTATGATGGCAGCTTTTGTCCCTACTAATTTATCACATGTGATATTGTAACGTCAAGATCTCTGACATTATGCATGTGATTACTATTATTAGTTTAATTCAATAATAATGCACTTTAATGTGTACACACTTCAAACCAGGTCCCCAATGCTCCAATTTTGCTAATTTATGTAGTGCCCTTCACGTCCCTTATTCTTTATTTGTTGTGGGTTTTTTTTTTTTTTTTTTGTAACCATAATTCTTGGTGATTAAAAACACCATGGCAATGGTTCTAACACTAGGTATCATTGAATTGTGTACTATATAAATAGGTTAATCTAGCACATAGGTTGCTTACAATGGCAATCGGGGGAGCAAGTGGTTCTCATAGTTCGCAAAATCGTCGGTTGTGGTTCCTACCGGCATACCACGATACTTATTGGATAAAAGAAGACACTGATCGAAGGGAGTATTTCGTTGGTTTGCGTTGTGAGTGGGCATTTAGAGTTGAAGAGCAGGAAGGATTAGTAAGAGATCTTTCCAACCTACGTGCACCAATCCCCCAATGTCGTACAAATGCAATGTTGATAAGAACAAGGAATCATAGTGAAGAAGTAATTGCATAGTTAAAGATCGAGAACAACAACATGCTGATAAGTAGATGTTGCTACTTTATACTTCAACTTGCAATAGAAATGGCTGAAGCTAGTGGGAGACAAATCACTATAGGCGAATACAAGCATGTGTTGACAAATGATCAATATTTATCTGAATTTACATTTAATTGAGTGTTAGAAGTTGTCTAGTGTTTTTATGTTTGTATGAACTAATGATTGAACCTAAAGTATGTTAGAATTGTGTCCAATTTGCGTTTTAATTAAGGTTTAGGTTTGTGTTCCTTTTGATATTTGTAGTAAGTACTTTTTGCATTAACGAATGACTAATATATATCCCAACCAAAAAGAAAAAGAAAAAGGGCAACTTCAATTGCAACTAATTTGGTAAGAGAGGGTTGGTAACCCACAATATATCCCTTTGTTAAGAGAGAACCCGAATTCCCTAACATTTTCGACTAAGGTCATTATAGTATTGTATAAATTTTGTACAATAAATTAAAAAAAAAAACATACATTTTGTAAAAAGAGAATGTATCATGATCTGAGCTGACAAGGGGTTTCAAATATCCGCCAACAACGAGCAGGTGCGCCGATTCAAGGTTTGGGCTTTAGAATTAGAGATAGGCTAGGCTTCTCCTTCCATTCTATGGGGTTTTGGTTCGTGTCAGTGAGGGAGGAGAGGAAGGACAGTAATGGATGACGTTGTCGAGGAGAGTTGCGAGGGAGGAGGTTGTCGTGCATCTCTGAGAGAGGTCACTGTCATGCAAAGCTAGGAATTGCTCGTCTGGTTGAGGCAAATGAACGACAAAGAATGATATAGTGAGTGAGAAGAGCGGTGGTCTATTATGTTTCCTTGGGTGGGAGCTTGAAGCGAAGAGAGGAAGAGAGAAAGGGGGGATGGGATATGACTGTCGTCCGTGTAAATGATTGAAGGAGGGGAGAGAAAGGGAAAAGGGAGATAAATTAAACGAATGCTCTTTATGCAGAAAGGTATAATGAGGAATTTAAAATAAACTACAAACCCATGTATGGTTAACCTTATCCTCATTGGTCATTACTCAAGATAAACTTTTAACCCTCTCTCATATGGGCAATACCACGTATACATCGAATGAATAGGTAATTTCACCCTAAAGCAAAAAAAAAAAAAAAAAAAAAAAAGAAAAACGATAGAAGGCTAGAGCTAACAAGCCGAATGCCGTCGCCGTCCAACTGACACACTCATCACAGCTGCAATTCAGCTCTCTCTCTCTCTCTCTCTCTCTCTCTCTCTCTTACTCCACCAGGGATGATCCAGGATGACTCCTAAGCTACCTTCTTCCCTCTTCCCGTATCTCATATTGCTAACCTGCTTACTCCTCTACCTCTACTCTTCGCTCCTCTCTCCCTACACCCCATCTTCACGAAACCAACAATCGCCAAACGCCTCTTCCACACAAACTCATTACCCGTGCAATCTCTTCAATGGCCATTGGGTCTCAGACCCGAATCACAGACCCCTGTACGATGAGACCTGCCCATTTCACCGAAACGCATGGAACTGCTTGAGGAATAAGAGGGACAACATGGGTCGCATCAATTCTTTGAAATGGATGCCTCAATCTTGCGATTTGCCTCAGATTGACCCGTTTCGGTTTCTGGGTATGGTGAGGAACAAGAGGATTGGGCTTGTTGGGGACTCGTTGAATGAGAACTTTTTGGTGTCGTTTCTTTGTGTTCTTAGGGTGGCTGATGCGGGTGCAAAGAAGTGGAAGAGGAAGGGGGCTTGGAGAGGTGCCTACTTCCCTAAGTTCAACGTTACCGTCGCATACCATCGGGCCGTATTGCTTGCCAAATACGAGTAAGATCATTGGTTTTTCCAAGATTGTTTACTGGGTTTTATTTATTTTTTGCATTCTGAATAGTTTCCCTTAGGCTCTCTTCGGATTTCAAGCATTGAGAGAAAGGAAAGGAAAATGCTGAAAATTGATGAGAAATGGATATCTTTCCGTAGCATTTTCAAGTTTTCCCTATCCTTTTCCTCAACTTCTCTGAGATCCAAATATAGGTTTGGTAAGTTGAATTACACAGCAATTGCCAATTGCACAAACCATTTTTTTTATATCATGACTTATCGTGACCACTGAATTTGGATCAGTATTATACTCAATATGAGATTATTTTACACATATAAAGATTATGGGGTAGTCAATTCCCCCCTGGGGGCCCCAGAAGCATTTTAAGTGATTCTACATGTTTTTCATTGCTTGCATAATTCATTAAATTTAGCATTACAGGTATTCATTTCTTATCCTTTTCTCTTGATGAGTCCATTTTAAACAAAGAATTTGTACATCGAAATGCTGCAGAAGACCTTAGTTAACTCTGTAGTTTCCGTATGGTTTTCAATTGCACTCTACATAATGGATTATCTCTTTTCTTTTTCTTTTCTTTTGTTTTTTATTATATATTTTTTGGGAAATGTAGTCTTATTTTTATTATTTAGTTTGTTTTCTGGGTATGTGGTGACTACAGTCTAATATGCGATTGGGCATTCAACTGGTATAAACAATATGGAATGTTTATATTTTCATCTGGTGCCAAATATCCCTACATAATGTTTATTAGTCTAACTTTAAGCCACAACATTTGAAAACAAAATCATAAATCTTCAAGCCAATTTTCAAAATTTAAACATTGAGCAATAAAATTAAGGCCATGCAATTATTAGCACAATTAATATGAGGTGCATTTCACTTGTATTAAGGATGTTCCATCCCCCACCCCCCCCCCCCCCGCCCCGCACCCGCTTTTTTATAGCTCTTCTAAACACAGACACCATATTTGCTTCCATAGATATGTTGCATTTTATCTTTTAGTGGTTTCTGTGTCGAACACCTTGTATTTGTGTTGGACACCGACACTCCTGTTTGTGTCTTTGTTACATATCATTATGACAGTGAACATTGCAAATAAATTCTTAACAATTTCATAATGCTAAACCATTTTAATTTATTTTTTCTTTTTGGCATTGAGGGGTGTCCTCACCCTCAGATGAAACCAATCCCCCGGACATGTGCAAACACCCCCCAGGTGCTGGGTGGGAAAATCCCGGTGGACTGTCCCAATGATATAGGCATAATTCTTTCTTGGATATTTGAATTAAATATTAATAATAAACTATGAACAGATACATTGCTTGTTCAGCTCAGATACACTTTTCCTCTCTCTTGAATGAATGAAATTTATTGAGGGTACAATGACCTCTATTTATTTAAAACCTTTTCCTAAACCATGCTAAGTGTCTTATTTCAAGGATTTTGTTCTCTCATTTTTTTTTTTATAGTAAATTTTGAATTGACAACCTCACGTTCTCATAACTGATTAAATAAAGGTGGCAGCCAAAACAGTCAACGCTCCCTGATCGAGATGGACCAAGAGGAATATATCGACTGGATGTCGATATTCCTGCAGATGATTGGGCCAACATCAACAATTTCTATGATGTCCTTGTTTTTAATACTGGCCATTGGTAATGATCCCTTTACCTTTTGCTACATTACAAAAGTATTAGCTTAATGAATTGTTTCTCTATTTTCTTCATTTTTCTGATATCATATGTGCATTGGTATAAATCCTGGAATGGTTAGTTGTTAATAGCTTAATTGCATGTAAAGTTACTCCTGGATTAAAACGCTCATATTGCTGGGGAATTACAATCAGAACTGGAATTGGCTTTCCATGTGCTTGTTAGAAACTCTCTTAAATAAGGACGCTTCTAGGTTTGGCTTCTTTTGCTGTGTCTAATGTAGACGCATGTGTAATTTATAGCAATTCTATTTTTTTAAATCACTATGGCACATTTCTTATCCATGTTGGACATTCATACCTGTGTTTAATCCATAGGTGGGTAAATGGGACCTCGTGAGATACTCTGCTTATTGTGACCTCCCAAGTCTCTGTTATATGTCTGAACTTTGAAACTATATGAAACACATTGTGAACTAATGATTGTCAATTTGGTACTAACTAGGTGGGGTTTTGATAAATTCCCAAAAGAGACCCCTCTCGTATTCTATAAATATGGGAAACCGATAATACCTCCGCTCGAGATGTTGGATGGATTGAAAGTTGTCCTTGAGAACATGGTCTCTCACATACATAAAGAATTTCCTGGCAAGACACTCAAGTTCTGGCGTTTGCAATCACCAAGGCACTTTTATGGTGGAGAGTGGAATCAGAATGGTAGTTGCTTGTTCGATGAGCCCCTTGAGGAACTACAGGTATGGATTAATAATGGCTACCCACTGCCTCCTAACCAAAGTTCTATTTTTGGTTTCTTTTGCTCCTGATTGATAATGAAATCACATCCCAAAATTTGAATTTCATTGGAATGTCATGGAAAATTACATAGAACAGTCAATTTCAAACATAGTGGGAAATTTAAACGAGGTTTTTGATATATGAATTTTCACCTAAAATCAAAACCTTGTTTTTTATAATAAGTGTTAATGCTATATATGTGAGAGCAATTGGTACTAATACCTGGACAGCTTGACTTGTGGTTTGATCCCAGCAAAGATGGAGTGAATAAAGAAGCAAGACTATTGAATCATCTGATAGAAGAGGCATTGCGAGGCACAGATATACAATTGCTTGATCTGACTCATTTGAGTGAGTTTAGAGTAGATGCCCATCCAGCAATTTGGTTGGGAAAGAAGGATGCAGTGGCAGTCTGGGGTCAGGACTGCATGCACTGGTGCTTACCTGGTGTTCCTGACACATGGGTTGATATATTGGCAGAACTGATACGATATAGATTGGAAACAGGGTAATAAACAGTGAAAGGAATGTGATTAAGTTTCATGATTCCATTAGCAGATCTCACAGGAAGTTGTTGGGTAGCTTCTCCCCATGCAGATTAGGCCAAGATGTGAGAAGCTGGTTATAGCAAGGGGTACAAGAGTGCCACAAGGCAAGTCAGGATTTCCAAGAGATTTGAATGCTGGTAGGGCATTCCATGGAAAAAGGTTGCTGCTCTTTTTAATTGTTATATATTAATTTTATTTCATTTTAATTTATTATTGATCATTTTAGGGAGAAGGGGAAGGGGGTACCAGATATACTGTCATCTCTCTCCGTTATCTTTATTTATGGTCAAAATTTTTTGGTAAGGATTCACCCATTGTACGTAACAAGTGTGTAACATTTTGGATTTCAGATCAAATGCTGTCCATCTTCCTATCATTTTTGGTTGAGCCTCTTGCTGTTTCATTATACCTTGAGAGGTACTGAGGTGTGAATGGGGCATAGTGTTTTTCAGTTTGTTTTCTTGCCAGCAATCTGGCATACAGTAAATTGGGATCATCAACCTCCCCCCACCCTTCTTTTTCTTCCTTTTTCCTTCTCTAATAATGCTGTTTTTTAAGTTAATCTTTAAGAATTCATGACACAACAATTTTTGGGCAACAAAGTTTTGTCATCGATAAAGGGAGCAACTTGCGGCTTAGTTCCATGCAAGAAGCCTATTTTCAGGAACTGTAATTGGATGAGTAACATGGCTAGTAAAGTGGATTCGGGTGAAGTACAGCCTTGGAAGCTGTTGGTTTCGTTTCGTTTACAAGCTGATGAACAATAAGATATGAACGATGGGCCAATACCCAATGGTGTGTTGGGGGCTACCATTAATATTTATCCACAGCACTTGCCATAAAATCGCCATATCTCAATTTTGCGATTAGTCTCTGATGCTTGGTGCTTCGGATTAATTGGGAAATATTGTGAATCAGTTTGGAAAATTTTGTTGGAAAAAAAGGTTAAGAAATGTAATGCGTGCGAGGATAAATATTGTAATCATTCTAAAATTATTCATTTTTGGGAATTTTGACTCTGGAATCAAAGATGATGCCCATACTGTGGGCTCCCCCCCCCCCCCCCCTCCGCCTCCCTCCTCCTCTTCTTACCAAAAAAGAAAAGAAAAAGGATGATGCCCATACTGAATGACCTTTGATCATAATGGTTGATGGATCCTTTTGGAAGCTAGAATTTATAAAAAAGTTGGATGGTTCTATCTTATGTGCAACTGCCAATGACATTCATCGAGAAAACTAAAGAGCAATTGGTTCTGCATTTATAGAAAACTCTTCTATGGTGAGAATCCTGCTTCTCACATACTGTCATGGTCATTGCTAATGGGTTTTTTTTTTCGATTAAGAAGATTGAAACAAAAAAAACTACAAACGAATTGCCCTAGGCAAAGAGACCCCACGCATGTCCTATTGGAGCAGAGTCAGGAGGCCCAAGGGGGGGAAGTCAAAGATGCAGACATCAACCGACGAATGGGCACCTTCCTTCGCAAGAAAATTAGCACAAGAGTTACCCTCCCTTAAAGTACGAACAATCCTGCAATCCCAATCCCTATCCACCATATCTTTGCAATCTTGGATCAAAGGGGATGAAACACATCCACAGGGTTAATAATCATATCCATAGCATCTTTAGAGTCAATTTCCAGGATCACTTTCTTAAACTCTTTATCCCAAGCCAAAAGGAGGCCCTGCCTTACTTCTAGTAGCTCAGTAGCAATGCTAGAGCAATATCCCCCTTGAATGGAGAAACCTGCAATCCATTCACCCTGTGCGTCCCGAATTAGCCCACCTGCCCCAGCTACTTGCACTTCCTCCATAGAGCTCCCATCAATGTTGACCTTAACCCACTCAAGAGGGGGAGGAACCCAGCCAACAAGAATCTCAGTTTTAGGAGGTGAAGACTTGGATTTGTGGAGAGAAAAGAACTCCATGGACATCTGCCAAATTTGCTGCCACAAAGCTTCAAGAGAAAAAGGTTTATTTAAGATGATTTTTCTATTCCGATTCTTCCATAGCAGCCAACAAGTTGTAGCAAGATAAGGCTCCAGGGGAGATTTTGGCTACTGATTTCACAGTCAACAATAACATTAGAAATAATCCATTCCTCCAGATCAGCAGAGAAGAAGTCCCTTCGAAAGGACCCCACCCCTAATCGAGTCCAAATAGCATAAGCATCAACACAGTCACGAAGCACATGCAAGCAGCTTTCTTCCCCCAACTCGCATATACTACACGCAGAGTTCTCAGACATACCTCTATTAGCTCGAAGACGATTAGTAAGAAGGCGGTCTTGGCATGTTAACTAAAGGAAAGTTTTAATTCTATGAGGACCTTTCCATTTCCAAATCTTTTTGATCTCAGCTTTTAGGAATTGAGAAGAGATACCTTCAATACTTCTATAAGCTGTCTTAGTTGTAAAACGACCCGTTGAGGAATGCCTCCAAATTAAAGAATCAGGGGTGGAATGCGAGAGAGGGACAGGAGTACCTAAGATGGCCTTCTTTATCTCAAGCGAAATAGGAGTCTGAAGCGCACTCAAATCCCAAGCCCCAGATGCACTAATAATATCCTTAACCGTCTTCAATTCATCACTAACATATATGTTAACATTCAACATATTCCTAATGGGTCCCTGATCCAACCAATTGTCTAACCAAAGGTTCATTGAACTGCCATCCCCAATTCTCCATTTTAGACCTTCTTTTAAGTTGTGGAGATTCTTAACAATACTTCTCCATTGTGGAGAAATGTTGTTATTAGACTGGTAATCTAACAAATTTTGGCCTTTGAGATACTTTTGCTCCATAACCTTTGTCCAAAGAATATGTTTATCTTAAAGCATTTGCTACCCCAGCTTGGTAATGAGAGCCTTGTTCTGACTTTCAATATTCTTCAAACCCAAGCCTCCTTCCTCCTTGGGTTTACAGACCTTCTCCCACCTGACCAGATGAACTTTACGATGCTGAGAAGAGCTCCCCCAAAGAAAAGCTCTATTTAGCTTGCTGATATAATCACAAGTTGCTTTTGGAAGCATAGCTGTCTGCATAGAGTAATAAGGAATTGTGGAAGAAACAGATTGGATTAAAATGGCTCTCCTAGCCAGAGATAAGCACTTTGTTTTCCATCCAGCCAAACGAGATTGGACTTTCTCAACCACATGATGACAAGTACGCTTACCCATTTTGGCATGATAGAGTGGGACTCCTAAATATTTGCCCAAGTCAATAGTCAACCCCATATCCAATATAGAAGCAATATTATGTTTCTGAACACTAGTCACTTTAGGAGAGTAAAATATTTTGGACTTCTTACCACTAATTTTTTGGCCAATTGCCCAGCAAAAATCATTTAAACATTTGTCAATCACTTCGGCTTGAGATGTTAAAGCTTTAGAAAACAAAATTAAGTCATCTGCAAAAAACAGGCGCGAGATGACAGGGCCTCCTCTAACAGGTTTAAGTCCTTGCCAATCCTTATTTCCCACTGACTTCTCAATACAACTTGATAATTGCTCCATGATAAGGACGAAGAGATAGGGGAAAGAGGGTCTCTCTGTCTCAACCCACAAAAGTTGTGAAAGGCCTCAGTTTTTTCTCCATTAATTAAGACTGACATCTCCAAACTAATACAGGACATAATGAGGTTAATCCACTGAATAGGAAAATTAAACTCCTAAAGAGTTTGTTTAAGAAACTCCAAATTAACTCTATCATACGCTTTATCTAAATCCACTTTAATAGCCATACCACCTTTGATTCCTTTCATTTTCTTTATGGAATGAATCATTTCTTGAGCCAGGATAACATTATCGGAGGCTTGCCTTCCAAGAATGAAGCTGCATTGAGTTGGACTGATAATCTGCGCAAGCCAAGGCCTCAGGCAGTTAACTAGGACTTTGGTGATCAACTTGTACGTAACATTACACAAATTGATAGGCGAAAATCAATCACCCTCTTTGGGCCATCAATTTTTGGAATGAGCGCAATAAAGGTTTGGTTAATCTCAGGCGGCACCACCCATGAACTGAAAGCCTGTCTTACTAAGTAGCAAAGTTTATCTCCTACAAGATCCCAGTGTTTTTGATAAAAGACTGCCTGGACACCATCCGGACCAGGAGCTTTGAAAGGACCTATACCATCAAGCGCCATTTTAATCTCACCATTTGATAATGAGGCAGTAAGCTTCCTAACCATGTGATCTTGCAATTTACGAGCTAGAGGAGGAATAGATGCAGCAGGCCCAATGTTAAGAGAGCCATATAGATTCTTGAAATGAGAAATCACTAACCTGTTAATCTCTGATTTATCACTAGGCCACAAATTATCATCAACCTTGAGAGTGGTTATTTTGCTCTTTCGACAACGAGATAGGGTGGTAGTATAGAAATACTTTGTGTTCTTATCGCCATAAAACAGCCATTTCACTCTAGATTTTTGAAACCAGAAAATTTCCTCTTGGAGAAGGAGGTCATTGAATTGGCGAGAAAGATCCTTTTCTAAAGTAGTAAGGAAATCTGAAGGGTAATGGCACAGAGAATGTTGAATCCCCTCCAACCTCCTAATAATCTCTCGTTTATTTCTAAAAATATTCCCAAAAGTCACCTTGTTCCACTCCTAGAGGGCTTTTCTGAACTACTGAAGAAGATAAGGTAGATCAAAATCAAGTTTATCCCAGACCCTTCAAGCTAAATCTAGAAATTCTGAATCTTCCATCGAAGCAGCTTCAAATCGGAAAGGCTTCAATTCAGGATTTGGGTGAGGACATCCTTCAAGATCAATCAGAAGGGGGCAGTGATCCGAATAAGTGCGGGGCAGATGGGTAACAAGAGCATTAGGGAATCGAGTTTTCCATTCCAAATTAGCCATGGCTCTATCCAAGCGTTCCCGGATAAGGTGAATACCATGGCGACAATTGGTCCAGGTGAACCGAGGCCCTTTAAACCCTAAATCAATTAAACTACAAGCATGAATTACTTCATTAAATTTTCAGCATCTGCTACTGCTCACAGGACCCCCATATTTTTTAGGTTGAGAGGTAATATCATTGAAATCACCAGCCACCATCCAGGGAAGATTATGACCTTCTGCTTCAGTCTTCAAATCATCCCAAAGAAAACCCCGGTTTTGAGAATTAGGGCTAGCATACATAGCTGAGAACAACCAATCAAACTGGCAACGCGAGATAGTAACATCAATTTTCTGAGAAGAGACCGAAAGAATATGGACATCAACAGAACTCGGATTCCACATCATCCAGATACCTCCTGATCTTCCAATAGCATCCACGATAATCTTCTCCCCCATATTAAATTTGTTACAAGCAGCTACAGCTGCTTCTCTAGAAAGTCTGGTCTCCAACACAACAACTATAGAAGGGTTATGCTCTCTAATCAAATTCCTCATGTTTCTAGCAAAAGTTTGGTTACCTACACCTCAGTTATTCCAAACTATGATTTATTAAAACCTGAGGACTATTTAGGTGGAGCGCAGGGCTCCTGAACTGTACCCAGCCGGGCAAACTAGGGGTTTTAATGGTTTTGGTTAAAACCGAGAACCAAACCGAACCAAACCGAACCGAGCGGTTTGGTTTGGTTTTTTTGTCATTAGGTTTGGTTATGGTTTTAATTTTAGAAAACCGAACTCAATTGGTTTGGTTTTGGTTTTCAATTTTAAAAAACCAAACCAAACCGAAAAACCGAAAAAACCGAAAAATATATAAAATATATATATATATATATATATATATATATATTTATAATTTTATATTATATTATATATATATATATATATATATAGATAGATAGATATAGATAGATATAAACTTAAAGTTTGTAAATTCCCAATTCTAATAAGGGTAAAAGAGGTAATGGGCTTGTTTTTGTTGATTTTAAGTTTCTTATTGTTTTCCCTTTTTTAGATTGGCATGTATTAAACTAGTTATTAATGTTGTGTGTGATATTGACATATTGATATATGTCCATATGTTTCTATTTTGATACAATGTTTGTTTTTTTTAGTTGCTAATATAATGCTTTTATTAAAAATGTTTTTATTTGGAGTTTGGCATGTCATTTTTTTCATTTTCAATTATTTGTTGTTATTTGATAGGTTAAAACCGAAACCGAACCGAACCAAACCGAAATATAATGGTTTGGTTTGGTTTGGTTTTTTTTAAGTATGGTTTGGTTTTGGTTTGGGAGGAATAAAACCGAAATATAATGGTTTGGTTTGAAATCTCCCCTAAAACCGAACCAAACCGAACCATTAACACCCCTAGGGCAAACTTCTCAAGGAGGTCCTCCTGAAACACTACTTCATACAAGGGTAGACTCCCGACAATCGGCATTAAGTTTACCACAATATTCACCACTCGAAATCGTGGCGGGACAGTGACCAAGTCTAGCTGTTCCATCCACCCCAACTAGTACAGATTCATCGGACTGGTCTCCATTGGCCATGACTGCATCAGTGGTAGTGCCTGCTTTGGGGTCCCCATAATCAGGGGGATCCGAAGGTTGGTATGTTGAGTGGAGTTTAAGAGATGGATGGGGAGGGAAGGTATGGGATTATGGGCACTGGGGCTAGTAGATTGTGGTCTTGTTAGAATAGGGTATTGGGCTTGGGAAAGAGGATCAAGCGTTAGAGAATAAGAAATGGGAGAGTGAATATTTAGCTGGGGCTCCTAACCCTTGCTAGAAGAGCCCTGACCAACAATACGCGTGGTAGATTCTTGTAAGGACATGGGCTGTGTCACATAAGAACTTTTGTGTTGCCTGGGAGGACTAGGCCTATTTTTGGCTTGACCTCTGTTGAACTTTTCTCCAATATTTCCAATTGGAATTCTTTGAGTATGCTCAAATGGCAACCGGGGCTTCTCCAATTGGTCAGCCTGTAATGACACATCACCCGCTTCTTCACTAAGAAGATCAAACCTAGAACCTTGGCGCGTGGGTGATCCAGGACCTTCTCAAAGGTTGTCATTCATGCGCTCGTTACTAGCACGTGCGCGGGAAGGCCTACGATTCAGACGCGTCACCTTCATCCATGGTCCAAAATTCTCGTCCTCCGTCTGATCAAGAACAGGGTTCTCTGTCGTCATCACCTTCTCCTTCAACGGCGCCGCCTCGGAGCAAACATCCTCTATGGGTGTATTATCCTCAGCAGTCCCCTTCTTTGTTGAGCATACTCCCTCAACGTGACCAATACGTCCACAAGAGAAGCAGATAGTGTGTATCCCCTCATATTCCACTTTCTGAAGAAAATCCTAAATCATCACCTTGGGAATCAGGGGTTGATTCATGTCAACTTCAACACACAAGCGAGCAAACTTTCCTCTCGTTACAAAGTCAGTGTTTTGATCAATTTTGATATATCTACCCAGCACATTGCCCACTTTAGTCAGAAATTCCTCATCATAGTATTCAATAGGGAGGCTTGGGAGCCTAACCCACACCGGTGTAGACAAAATCTGGTCATTCGTTGGCCAGAATTTTGATGACCAAGACCTTGCTAATGGTTTTGTTGCGGAAATGTCTATCCCTAAATAGGATCTCAGGGAAAAAGATAAACTAACCAACTTATGAATAAAATTGAGTTTGACTTGTCTGTCTCAGGGGTGATTTACTCCAGCTTGGGCTCTATTAATTAACGAGTTTGAAAGTCAAATTGAGCTTGCCTCATTTGTTTCTAAACTTTGAAACTAAACAAATAACTTCCGAACTATTTAGGATATATTATAAACATAAAAAGTTCAATTACCCATTAACCTTTACTAAAAGGGCATTTTCCCCTCAAAATTACAATATTTGACCAAAATGTCTTCCGCACACCTGAGTTTTGAAAATGGCAAGAATAATTTCCATACTCTTTTGATTTTTTAAAAAATAAAATAAAATAACCAACTAGTTATATGGTCTTGTTTCCTAACATTTATCCTGCTTAGTTTTTAAAATTACATACCATCAGTTGCAAAGCATCATCCCCAGTATCTTGTTAACCATCCCCAACTAACCCCAAACGTCCCCGCCCCGCCCCGCCCCGCTTCTATTCGGACGGGCGTGGAGATTATCTAATCGGGTATGGGCCGGTTTGGGATAAGCCTTTAAACCCCGCCTAAATGGCGTTCATCTCATTCAATGGCGTCAATGGCGTCCATCTCATTCATCTCTCTCTCAGTACCACCCAACCATTTCCCAAGCCCTAAACCCATCTTTCTACACCGTCATCGTAACGTCAGATTCTACGTACCGGTTTGCTGCATCTTCAGCGACCAGAATCCGACAACTTCACCGTCGATAACTTCCTCCGGCGCCACTTCGGCACGCAAAGGCTCCCTGAAGTTGCCTCCGACAATAATTCAGCTCGCTGCTGCCTCTGCTGTACTATTTCTGGGTCTCGGTGTTCGCCCCTGCTCGGCCGCTTCAGCTCAGTTTCCTACTGTTCTTGCCGCCGATTCTCAAAAAATGGAGCAGAAAATCGAGGGTATGTTCTGATATAGAAGTATAGAACCTTACCGTTCAACTCAAAGAATAACAGAAAACAGTCTAGTGCCTGTTTGGATATCCCATCTAAATTGAATCGTTTCGTTGTGTTTTGCATATGAATTTGTGGTGAATACCATCATTCTAATTGGGGCAATTCAAGAGAACCACAGGCACCACAATAAATCGTATTTAAAATTCGATACTGTGGTGTTTTGTAAATTCGTGGAATTGATCTTACATCACCAATTAAGGTAATGGGTCCATAGATTTCCAATGGTCTCATTCAAGAAAGTAGATTTTTACCTTCAATGCTATACAAATTACTTATGGAATTATTCAGTTTCTGTGGGATAATCAAACAGGACCTTAACGAAAGGATAGATGAAACGAACTCCAAACAACTCATAAACCCTGCTTAACCCTTCACCCACAGAACTAGCATTTTATGGTACTAGGGAGATTCAGATAAGGAGACGACCATGAATGAAGGGAACAAGCTCCATCAATCAATTAGTGACCGAATTATTACGAATAAAGAAACAACCTTGCGTGAATCGAGTATGATCCTAACTTTGAGGAATTAATTGACATTTAATTGATAAGGGATAAATAGCTCTGGAATGTGATCCTTGCCGAATTGTACTGATGTTGACGGTGGTGATTGCATCATTCCCCACCTCTCAAAACAATTAAGGTTGAAAGCCTTGAAACCTGTAAGATAACTGCTAATATTCCTTCCAGGTGCCCCCAAGACCTCAACTTTTTTATGTTTCTTCACCATTCAACGATCCAAGATTGCATGAGGATATATTTATTAACTCCATCCACTTTAGTGTTGTTTATTCCTGAACTACTGTTACAGTTTGGCGCAACTTCTTTTTAAGGCATGATAGGAGAAATAGGGGTAGTATTTTTGGATCCAATGGGTAACTGTAACTTGTTAGCTGCCTGCACTATCTTTTCCCGCACCTTAATTGGCCCAAAATTCAGTTGAAGTGATCCTTGAACTGCCAGTGATGCTTGTCTATGCGGTTGCAGCCAAGGAAAACCATGTCACCTAACAAAAACCCCCGTTTGAATCAATGATGGTTGACCTGTTGTGTCATCCTCACTTGAGCCATATGCAAATTTTCTCAGGAGAGTTGGATTTCTTTGTCCTGATTGGGCAAATTGGCCTCCACCTTTCCTATATTTCTTATTCCTTTTCCATAAGACGTGGTTGGAGGTGATGGCTGACCATACATGACCTCATAAGGATTCATTCGTGATGAAGTATAGTAGGTGGTATTGTACCACTTTTCAGCTCAAGGAAGCCACTGCGCCGGTTGCTTAGGTTAGTTGCCTGTGTCTAGTGCCTTGCAATTGGCCGTAATGTAGTAGTCTTGAAGGGATAATTGGCAATCAGCCATTCTTGAATGGACAACTTCCCTAGGGCATATTTTACTCCCGTCAGGCGTCAGCTGCCATTACCTCAAATTGACCATGCCATAACATCGAACAATTGTATTTCTTTGGTAGAGTTGGGGGCAATGAAATTATTGGTGCAGCCTGAATCGAGGAGAACATTGAAGAGGCAATTTTGAAGAAATCCTTTCACTCTCACAGTTTGAGGAGTTCTTAATCTAGCCAATCCATGCAAGAAAGTTTCATGTTTTTCTTTCTTGACTTTGTGTTCTTCCTCGTCAATCATTATATTGGGATCAGCATGATTATCAGACCAATTACCTTCTATAAAAAAGATTTTCTTTCATTCGCATTGGTGCTTCCTAGACCATTTTTTGTTGTAATGATCACATAACCGTTGATTCCTCCTCGTGTCCATTTCTTGTAAAGTCATGCACCTGATAAGAGGAACTGCAATGTTGACATTGGTTCTTGGAGTCACTTGTGGGTTGTTCTTAGGAGTTAGGAGTAGGCTTGCTTTGGTCAGTCTTTTCTTTATGCAAACGAGCCACTCCAATTGCCAATAATAGTGTTTTGGTTAAAACACCTTCACATCATAATGAATATTTTCTTTCAATCCAATAATGAAACCAGCAGTTTAAGTATCGGTCCGATACAGGCATATCGGCCAATACTGCTAGGCTTTGCCCTCCTCTTTTCAATAAATTTTTAATTCATAAAAAATAATAATAATAATAATAATAAATACAAATAATGTAAAAGTGTTTGTCAACTAACTGCCCTAATATTGTGTTTTTTGATGTTGACATGGTGAATTCAAAGCAAGTACAGGCAACTACTTGAATTTACTGCTCCTATTTTCACTTGGGAGGAACCAAGTCTGGGATTAAAATTTACTGATTTTTATTATATAATTATGGTAAATCTAAATTAGCCTATTTATATGTTAATTAGCTGGCTATGAGGTTTGATTCCATGGTTTCTACAAGAAAACACTATCCATTGTGAAATTGTTTTGGATTATCTATGTTTGGTTTGCTTGATAAGGTTACAACTTAATTTGCACTGAGCTAATTTTAATTCCCATGAGGAAGATTTTATTTGGGGTTTTCTCAGTACAATAAAACAAAATTTTGTGAACACAGATGACCATGATGTGGGAAAATATGAAAATGTGGAAAACTTGGAAGATAAGGATTTGAAAGCAGCATTTGAGAAGTGGAAGTCTAAAACATATCCTTTGACTGTCCCTCTGAGAATCGTTGCTCTACGTGGATCTGTACCTCCTTCATGGATCAAGGTCAATGGCATATCCTATTTTACATTTTTCTTTTTTTTTTCTTTTTTTCTTTTTTTTTTTTCATTTATGTTCATAATAACTTTTCACTATCATTGGCATAACTAGGATTTAGTTTCTGTCATTCTCCCTCCCTTAATCTCTCACTAAGTCCAATAAATGATAGCTGCATAAACTATGATTTATATTCATCTTATTTCTTAAGTAATCGTATAATTTGTTTTAGAGGAGAAAGCTATGAGACCTTTGTATTGGGCTCATTTGGGTTTTCCCATGAAAGCTATACCTTTGGCAGATGAAGTGATTCCTTGCGCAAATATCCTATTAAAGATTGGAGGACTATCCTACCACAAACTATTGTAGTCATAGTCGCAGCAACAGCTGCAGTTGTTGAAGTAGTTGTAGTTGTAGACTTGTAGCAGTCGTAGTTATAGTTGTAAATATAAATATTTTCGCCAAATTTATGCCAACTTCTCATGGGTTGTATATAAATTGTCTTCTAACATGTAGGATTTTATGCAATCACAAGGACGGAGATCAAAGTTACGTTCAGAGTTACGTGGAAGTCTTGATGACATCTTTTCTGCTCTATCTTTGCCCCTTAGCAAAGGCAATGTTGATCCAAAATCTGCTGTGGCAGCTGATATTGTTACGGTTGGTGACTCCTGGCTCAACTTCGCCATTAACAAGGCCATAATTGAACCCATTCAAGGGGTAGAAGATCAAGACTGGTTTAAAAGCTTAAGTGACAAATGGAAGGTAAGTGTGTTCTCAGAATTGCTTGTCTCTTTAATCTGTTTTGGGTGGCGAGTGGTCTTCAATGTGATTTGTATGGCCCTTGATTACTTTAGGCATTATGAAATATCTAAGAAATTAAGAATTAGTTGAGAGATGGTCAAATTGGCCAATAACAAAGGAATAGCTTTAATAACGAAACTCAACTCAACTCAACTCAACTCAACTCGATTAAGTAAAACTCAACAAAGTCTATCCCCACTACTGGGGTTTGGATGCAGCATCCCTTTTTTGCGTTCTACTTCAAGATCATATCTGCTGCCAATTTACCTGTTCACTATGTCTTTCTCATAGCCCAACTTGCATTCCCCCCCGCCCCTTCCCCGACACACAGGAACCATATTACTCCTCAGTTTCTTCCCATTGTTTGTGTAGTGCCTTTTACAAGAACCATATTACTCCTCATTGGTTAAGTCGCCAGTGTTTCTTACACATGAGTGAACCATATTAACTAATTTCTTCATTTTTGCAGTTTGGGCTACCTCTAGCTTCTCATGTGTGCATTCATTTCTAATTCTACCCTTTCTTACACATTCATTTCTAATCTTAATTATGTCTTTTGTACTTGGGCTTAGCCTTTTGTTATTAATATGCCTTTACTTCATTAAAAAAAAAAAAAAAAAAAAAAAAAAAAAAAAAAAAAAAAAAAAAAAAAAATTCTAATCTTAATTAAAGATTAGAGGAGTCGGAGATGGCTTTCATTATGCTCCCATCTCTCTCACTCTCTCTCTCTCTCTCTCTGCCTGGCACAATTATCTTCAGGTATAGATACTTGTGCAAGTTTCTTACACCGTCTTATGGTCAAGTCCATAGCTTAACAAATTTTGAGTACTCGAAACTCAACATGGTTTTAAACATCAGGAAAAAAATGGGCACGGTTCCATTGAGAAGCTTGAACCCAAATATTTCCTCAGAAGGAAAATATGTGTCATATTGACTTTGTTGTGACTATGTGGTCTCCATTTCAAGTGATATTGTCATCTGGTCAACCCAAATCATTGATTTGAATATAAGCATTAGTGGAATCCGCATGATAATTGGTGGAAATAAAAGTATTTCTAAGACAAGGTTAAAGTTGAATTACCTATCTGGTGGACTGTGAGAACCATTGATAAGTACTTATTTTCTTGGTGCACCTTTACATGTAGTGATTGGATGTTTCCTTTGTTAGTTCTCGTCTGTGAGATGATCTCCTGTGACAAAAATAAAGCTGTAGGTGTGGTGGTGCTTAGATCTCTCCGATGCTTCTGGATACTCAAGAATTAGAAAGGGTGTGTTGATGGAGATCTCTGCCCTGGAAGATCTCAGAAGTGGTGTCCTATTAAGATGGTGCCTGTTTTATGCATCTTGCATTCTAGTACACTGGATGTCCTTTGTCACTCAAGACATTGGTGCATGCAGCTATATAACAGTTACAAACTTTTAAGTCATTGGTTGAACATACATTTGGAACTTCCCCACCATATCTGTGATGACTGATGACATAATTTTCCTTTCATATCTGGTTCTTAATATTTTTCTGTTCCTTTTGGGTATTTTCTTGTTTTTCTGTTGTATGCTTGTATTTCCACTAAAATAATCTCAGGTATATTTACGCAGGAACAGTGAGGGGGAACTAGATTCTGAGGGTAAAATATGGGCTGCTCCATATCGATGGGGAAGCATGGTGATAGCATATAAGAAAAGCAAATTTCAAAAGCATAAATTGGCTCCTATAGAGGTAACTTATTTTAAAGCTGTGAACTTCATTAATTTCTTATTCATTTTGTTTTTATTTATTATAAAATTTCTTATTCGATTTTTTTACAGAGAAGATGGGACAAAATAAAAGTAAGAGTGTCGTGTCCAATATGTGTTTGACACTGCCAGAGCACCTTCAGAGAACTAGGGAAGGGTCTATGCTTCTTAGCCTTGTGATAATATGGGGAAAGCTAAAATTCAAGTTTCGAGCTAGATACAATATTCATATAGTGAGAGGTGTGCTTACACCTCATTGTATGGAGGCCTTTTCCCAAGCAGATTTGTGAGAAACAAAACTGTGCTCTAGTATGGGCTGGCAAAGTGGGCAATATTCATACAGGGAGGGATGGGTCGTTAATTGTGTCTAGTAGTATGGGTTAGTGGAATCTTTGGTTCGTCATTGATAAACCAAAGCCCAATATTTATGTTTAGGAAAGTTCCCAGAGTCTCAATTTGGCTCGTGGAACTGTGAAAGTACTCTTTTAACACTCTATTCATTTGGATGGTTAAGATTGTGAATGCATGCATGCTTGACATAATATGTAGCATGATGCTTATAAAAAAAAAAAAAAAAAATATGTAGCATGATTATCATATTGTTATGAGTCATATGACTAATGTTACATGCTTGTTTATCTATCATGTGCAGAAACAAATGCACCACATATGTAAGTGTGTGTGTGTGTGTGTATAAATAGTTTTCAGTGTTGTCACTGACATTTTAAATTTCAAGTTTGATGGGAAATTTCTAAATAAGAACCTTGATGGAAAGTCTAGGTTTTGATAAATTATTATGGAGATTTGAAAAATGTTGAGCTTCCAACCTAAAAGCCTAAGCTATTGGGAGGTCATCAAAGAAGAACCATTGATAAGAACTGTGCGCTAGTATGGGCTGCATTCAACACTCGTACCTGAATCCATGTAAACGTAGGTTTTAAAAAATTTGGGCATGTTGAGATGGTTTAGTCACCACTTTATATATTGGTTTATAGATTCTCTGAAGACTTCTTTTTGTTTTTTGTTTTTTTCTTTTTTAATTATCCTTGTATACGTTATTCTGGGATTGAGTAAACACAATCACAGGACTGGGCAGATTTATGGCGACCTGAGCTTGCAGGGAGGATTTCAATGGTTGATTCTCCTAGGGAGGTTGTTGGTGCAGTTTTAAAGTATATGGGATCATCATACAATACAAAAAACATTGAATCGGAAGTTTCCGGTGGGAGAAATGCTGTCCAAAAGAATCTTGCATTGCTTGGAAAACAGGTAATGAGATGTAGATGTGATATCTTAGTCGTCGCATCTGATGCTCACCTACTGACAGACATAAAAGTTGCACTAGGTAGACATTTTGGCAGCTAAGAAGCTATTAGTTCGATAATGAAAGATAGAACAGGAAAGAAAATGAAAGTAATAAATGTAATGTATCAGATTGGAAATAATTGTATGGCATTGCCTTAAAATTTGGTGAGCTCACTTGACTCGTTTTGAGAAAACTTGAAATTTTAAAACTTGACTGAATCAAGTCATTATTCAAACACCGATTTTGTCCCAAATCAATATTCTTTGAGGTGATATATTAGCCAAAAGTGTTTAGTTTTTCTAAATAATAACATTAGATTTATTTATTTTTTGGTTTATCTATTTCGTCAAGCTATTTGGAGTCAAATATATTTTCTACGTAGTCCACTTTTGATTTGAGTACTTGTGTTTTCAAACTGAGTGTTCAGATTGATACAGTAATTGTGCTGCCGGTATATAGATGGCAGTTTAGATTAATGAGCATGAGCACATCCTTGGAACATGATGCCAAATATTGATTACTCAATTTTAGTCCCATTAAAGTAATTGAGTTCCATTGGTACCATGTTTTGTGTTTTTATATAATAGTGTTACAATTTCTGCATTCAAATTGCTTTCTATAGGTTCGATTATTTGATAGTTCGTACTATCTAAAAGCATTTGGAGTGGGAGATGTATGGGTGGCTGTTGGGTGGAGTAGTGATATTCTTCCTGCTGCCAAACGCATGTCTAATGTTGCAGTAATTGTTCCCAAGTCTGGAGCCAGCTTATGGGCAGATCTATGGGTATGTCCCATGTCTTTTAATCATACTCTGACATTTGCTTTGTTTTCTTCCTAATGGTAGTGATCGTCATACACAAAACTATGTGGAATTC
The DNA here is from genome assembly GCA_039720395.1 of Liquidambar formosana. Taxonomy (NCBI): domain Eukaryota; kingdom Viridiplantae; phylum Streptophyta; class Magnoliopsida; order Saxifragales; family Altingiaceae; genus Liquidambar; species Liquidambar formosana. The sequence continues at coordinate 28,367,679 of CM077823.1, forward strand.
TGGACTTAGAAATGGATGAATGAGCATTATCTTAGAATTTAGATTTGCCTGATGATATAATAATGTTCATATTCCAACTTTTTGGATTTGCTTTCCATATAAATTTTATATTTATTTTGTTATACCTCGTATGTAGTCATGTACAGAGGCTTTGACCTTTCTTATAGTTTTAGTTGTTAATACATTTACTTCATCAAAAAATATTAATAATGTTTACCAATCTTGTAGAGATTATAATTTCACATACTGAATTTTAAGTATCTCCACTCTCGAAAGTTAAGCTGTATCCTCTTTGTAGGCAATCCCAGCTGCCTCTAGATTTGAAACAAATCGAATTGGGGGGCGAGTTAGAGGGCCATCTCCACTAATCCATCAATGGATAGAGTTCTGTTTGCAAGATGCAAGAGCACTGCCTTTCAAGCAGGAGGTAATTCCCGGTGCATCTCCCTCTGCCCTTGAAATTGCCGCAGTTGAAGTGCCTAAAGAGGTCACCAAGGGTAGGCCAAAGCTTAGCACTAACCTCATTGCTGGAGTACCCCCACCTGAAATTTTAGCTAGGTGTGAGTTCTTGGAGCCATTATCAGATGCTGCATCATCAGATCATAAGTGGCTGATTGCTAGTATGCAGAAACCTGATCATGGTTTGATCCACAGAATGCAGCATGATGTTTTGTCCAAGGTTCAAACTTTTTGGCTGAAGCTGCAGTCAAAGGTTGCCTGAAATAACCTGAAAACCTTTCAAGGGTCCTGATGCGTTGGTTATGACCAGAGATGGACCAGTTGTTAAGATCATCGAAGCAACTCTAACTGTGCAATGATGAGGTTTTAAAGGTTTACTGGTAAAGTAGTGAAGAATTGGGCTTGAATGTACAAATCAAATTCTCGTGTGACTGCAAATGCAATATCAGGTAAATTTCACGGTTCATTCTTTTTAACGCCAAAAAACACCGTCGTGTATAGTTAGAAAGCATGTTGATCTTAAAAGAGATTCTAATTCCAAATGTTAGCATGATTGGATGATTTTGGATCATCTTGCTATTTGTACATCTCTCTTATGTAAGGTACGTAGTCTTGTACTGGGGAAAAAAAAAAGTCCTGTGTGAAATTTAGATTCCTAATGAAATGGTGAAAATGGAAGTGCTTGGTCAAAATCGTTAACTGGAACCAATCAACTTGATCAGTTGATAAAAACTTGATTGCCATACTTAAACCTAGAGGATGGTCAGAGAAAATGGCGAGCTTCTTGAAGCCTTGTAGATCACGTATGTGTAGAGTATGGTTTTTAAAAATATTCATTTTCAGTCATTGAAGATCTAGTTGCACGTTTTCAAAATTTCTTTAGGCCTATGAACCCTTCTACCTGACTAGTCCCAAAAGGATAACTCTTTACTCCAATCACAAATACAGTTACCCAAAGGCTCCTTTTTATAATTGCAGGAAGTGAATGAGGGAAAAGAAAGCATAATATGGATTCTTATATTTCCTTTCACCTGGAAATACAAAAACCTTTGTTGTGCTAAGCATAATTTTTTATTATTTCAAAATGAATGAAGGAGAAAAGAAAGCATATTATGCATTCTTGTACATAATATGGATTCTTATATTTCCTTGTACCTAGAAATACAAAAACCTTTGTTGAACAAAGCATAATATGATCAAGTGGGCCAGTTGGGTAAAGTTATTCATTTCAGAAAACAAAAACAATTGGATTGAATGGATCATTAGACACACCAACAGAGAAGAAATAAAAATTCCACCCCTGGATAGGGCCAAAACTAAGGCCATGTTTGTTTGGTTGGAATGGAATGGAATGGGTGGGAATGGAATTTGATTTTTCGCTCAAAATAGTCTGAAATGAAATGAGATTGAAATAAACATTACGGAATGAATATAATTATAATTTACTATTATTGTTTGATTTCATTCTCATTTAATTATTTCATCCAAACATGTTGTTTGAAATGAATTGGAATGCGATTTTATTCCATTCCAACCAAACAAACATGACCTAAGGTTCCTCATATGGATCATTGGACACACCAACTGAACAGCCTCTCTAGCACTACCAGCTTGCACTAAATTTCAAACTACATCCATGATTCAATTATAAAAGCCTTTAAATATCAAGTCGGGTGATTGTTTGAATTATTATATACTGAAGGGCATTGTTCGTATAATTATACGTTGGTGGGAGTATAACAGTAAATCTATGTATTTAAATTTGTTGGGTTCAAGCCTTCAAGGTTGGTTTTTAAAGAAAATCCCAAACTTAATCCGAGTGAGTTTGTAAAAGAATCCTCCAATCCGTCCTAGCTTATCTCGGTAAATAATTTCCCAACTCCTTCCCTTTAGGAGCATGATGGGATAGGTCCAGACATTAACCCATTCCATTGCCAACCCTAGTGTCCGAGTGTAATGAAAAAAGGAGGAGGAAAGAAAGGGGTTAATCTAGGGAAAGGTTCCTCTCCATTTATTGGATAAACAAGTAAAATCTAGAACATTCATGTCATCCGAGAGTTTACCAATTCATGTGGGACTCATTAAGTATCAATGGTTGAGGTTTTATTAAATTGTCCTGTTAATGAAGAAGATCCTAATCCCTTAATCCATTACATGACTAAGGGGCAAGGAGGGGCAACTTTGTCCGTTCACTTTCCTTGAAAAATGGTACTTTATAAATAATTATTGCCATCGAATTTTTTTTTTTTAAACACATTACATTAGTACAATAATATATTAAAAAAGAAAAAAATGTTTATTTAGGAGCGCAGCTATTTACACCACATTTCTTTTTTTACACACACCATTTAATAAAAAATGTTATTACTATTCTATTATTAAGTAAAATGACAGTGAAAGACAAAGTGATTTAAATAAAAACACAAATTTATTTTACACACTCACTATATATAATTATAATCATAAAAAGCCTTTGGTCCTTCCATTCATATATCCTCACTCTCTCACAAACCCTAACCACTAATTTATAATATCTTTTAAACCTTAACTATTGTTCGTATTTTTAAAAAATGGACAAGTAAATTATCAATTCAAATGCTTCTAGTGATGAAAAGGTATGTTTTTTTCATCAAACTTTGTTGAGCTTTCTTTGTGAATTGCATTTTGTTCAGGTCTAGTATACCGAATGCTGCGACTTTAATAATGCTCCCAAGTGCAGGATGTCGCGAAGTAATAAATTCTCGGTGAGTCCGAGGTCGAACCACAGGGAAGGGGAATAATTAGCAGAAAAGATTGAGAAAAGATTTTAGAAATTTGGTTGCTTGGTTGCAGAGAATTAGTTTAATTGAAAACAATAATTTAAAAGCACTAAGGTTCAGAGGTCCACTCACAACAAGTATTAGTTATTTGCTAACGACTCAATTTTATAACTCAACTGAGATTCATACGAAGGATGACCCCAGTCGGATGATGTAACAATTAATTTTATTCAAAACAATTCTAAAAATATGGATTCATAAGATTGATTGATTTAATGCATGAGAAAACTAGTAATTTAATTCGCAGGGAATTCTAAGCATTCACCGTACCCGGAGTTAACGATAAATAAAAGAATTATACAGAATAAATACTTTGCAAAATAATCAAAATCAATCAAAACTATAAAACCTTACATTAAATCCATGAAAGAGTCATTAAACAAATACCAAATAATTGTTGTGGCTTCACTCCTAGCCTTAGCAAAAAGTTTAGCTACTCATGATAATTGAAAACTAGAAAACTAAAGAGAGGTAGAAGAAGAAGAACAAGAGAGGTGGGTGTAGAAGAGAAGAGGAGAAGTAATATATAGAGGTGCAGCCACCTTTTCCTTTCCATGTGATCTTAGGGTTTCCAAGAGAAAGAGGAGAAAAATTAGGAAACAAATTAGGAATCCCGGTTTTTTCCAGCAGGGCTAACTTGTAACCCGTTTTTGACCTACTAAACGTTGAAATCACGAAAAATTCGTGAAATACAATATTGTAGGGCTTCAAATCAGCTTTCCAGGGACACCAATTTCGCATCAATTGGACTTCGGAGTCAAAAGTTATGACCAAAATACGGTAACTGCTCCAAACTTCCTTTTTAATCTTCTTTCCAACTTTGGGGTTGCCAATTTCTTTGCTAAAATCTTCTAAAATTCATGCACTTCAACCTTGCAAAGCTTCCATGTAATTCCAAATAAATTTAGAATGCTTGACCATAGGAAATTGGCTTCCTACAAAAATAAAACACACATTAATACACCACTTTAAGCATAAGAGCATGTATCAAGAGAATTCATGTATAATGTGTAAAATGCGGAATTAAGTACTAAATAAATGTGATAATGCCTACTAAAAGTATAACATTAATGCAATTTTAAGCTATTATCACCGAACAAACCTAAAATGTTTAAATTGTTTCAACCGAACATTATAAAGTTGTTTGGGACATACTAACTACATTTTTTGGTAATTATTCAGTATAAATATACTAAACAAATATAATATGTTCAGTTCAAATATATCGAACTTTTTTTCCCATCAACAGAAGTTGAGTTCGTTTGTGAATCATGGTTGATATAGACTTAGTTTCCCAAACAAATCTAAAAATATTTAGACTACTTATACTGAACATTTTAACGTTGTTCACGATATACCAATTAAATTTTTTATAATTGTTCAGTTATAATGTACTAAACAAATATGATATGTTAACTTAAATATACTGAACTTTTTGAGGTTAAAGTTAAAGTCAGTTTAGGTATTATGTAAAGTGTATCAAGTAAAAGTGCGCTTTTTTAAATTAAAAGGTGTGTGTATAAAGTAATACACATGGGGTAAATAACTCCACCGTTATTTAAGTATAGTTGTCGTGTCAATTTTGTAAATAAGTCAATATATCAAGGGTAATTATATTCCTCTCTTGTCATTCGCCCTTCATATACCTTCACAATCGTCAATCACTTCAAATCTAAACAATCCAAGAAGCATCAAGCCTTAATCTCTCCAAAAAGTCGACCAAACAGATCAACCAGAACCTCAAATGGCAATAAGGGTCAATCTCTTTTCGCTAAAAATCGCCCCAAAAACTTTTAAATTCCAATCCCATCCCCTCCCCTTCATAACCCTCCTCAGCACCAGAACCCAAACCAACATCTCTTGCACAAACAGCATCAGTGATGCAGAGCTTTCATCAGATTTGGCCTCAGAAATGGCAAAGATAAATACTTCTTTGGTGCAAAGAGAGGAAGCCATGAAGAAGAGCAGACAGCTCTTGTTCACAGAGTTGTGTCAATACCTTGACATGAGAGATGAGGAAGTGAGGAAGAAATGGATGAAGATGGATGAAGAGGAGAAGTGGGTTTTGGTTAAAGGGTTTGTTTCAGAGTGGGGTGTCAATTTTCATCCATTATCTGCAAAGTCTGTTAAAGAAATGGTGGAAGAATACTTGGGTGAAGAGAATTTATCTCCACAATCTTCTCCATCACTAGGATTTTCTGATTTGGGGAGGATTTTGGGGTTTTCACCAAACTAGTCAATGTATTGCAGAGAGCATGTGGGTGTGTAAAACTGGTCCTGGGATGCATGCTTGTTATTTTGTTCTTGACATATGTTGGATCTTTTATATTTTTCCCTATTTTTCCATAGGGATTCATTGTGAGTTTGGTACAATCTTTTTTTTAATAATTTTTTTTTTTTTAAATTACTCTGTAAAATTAAAATGGTATCCAAAATATAGATCATTCGCCTAACTAATTCTTGAGACATAGGTAAGAATAGTAAGATCACAGTTCCCTTTCATTGTTTATTATTATTATTTTTTTTTTTAGTTACTTCATCCGTTCTTAAATTAGTGGCATTTTTTATTTTTTGGAATGTTTCAAAATTATTGTCACATTCCAAAAGTCAATAATTTTTTTATTTCATTTTCTAAAATACTATTAAAAATTAATTTTCCCATTTTTTAATATTTTGTACACATGGCAAAATTGGAATATCAAAACATACATATTGATATGAAAGTATTTAATAGGGTTTTAAAAAATATTTTTTTTTTTTCAAAAGGAACAATCAATTAAGAACGAGGGAAGTAATAATTAAGGGTATCTCAATTCTCACTATCGTTGACGTTGCAATTGAAACTAATCTTCTAACAGCTCTTGTGAGACACCATATACCTATATTGGCAACAAGAAATGCAAGTAGTTGAAACAATAATATTTGAAAAACACACTTACAACCTAATCATTCAACCAACCCTGTAGGGCTTTCTTTCTCCTTGATTGATCAAGAGGGAAAAAATAAATCCGAAATCTTTTGCCACTTCGGGAAAACCAGTTAAAATTTGAAATATAATAATTACACTTTTCGAACAAATGAGAAGACTCCTACCAAGATTTGTACCGTCTATTCACAAGTCCATGCATTTGATAGTAACTCACAAGTCCATGCATTTGATAGTAACAAATGAAAAATCGAAGTTAGATATATTGCATTTGTGTAATGATTTCACAAAAAGATGATTTTTTTAGTAGAGTATCTTTTTTAGCACATAATAATGTGTTTTTTTTATTCTAAATTATTAACATGTCGGTCCATTTCACCCCTTTTTTTGGCTGAGGTGGGTGGTTTTTTGGCTGAGGTGGGTGGCGAGGATGGGGGTGTGTTCCGGAGGGAGAGCAGCAAGCAAGAGGTGTTAACCAAAAGGTCTGCATTGGTGAACCAAAGCAGCCCCGGTCTTAATCCTCTCCCTCTCCCATTACTAATCATTGCATATTGGACCGTAAATTGATCGTTGGACTTCATCTCTCTGTTTTTGGTATTCAAATTCGAATACTTCGTCCCAAATGGGCTATTAATGTTCCCGAATCTGTCTCTGAATCTTTAAACATCACCTTCCGGTCATTCATGCCCTCAAATTGCAGAAATAAAACAAAGCATACTGTATCATTGCAAGTGCATATTTCTCAAGGTTAAGGATTAGGCTAATGAGCATCGTACTCCTCCCAAACTCACCTCCTTGTAGCACCAAAGCCCTAGATATTTCCTTTTCCGGATTCCAATAGAGAAAGAAAACTGAAAATGCTGCAATCAGGTGGGAGAGACAAGGCTAACTGGCATGGCCGCATATAAAAGTTGATACGAGGAGATTGGAGTAGCAGAAATCTGATAGGAGTGACAAGACCACCTTCCAGTTGGCCACCCTGTCTCACTCTGCAAACGTCTTCAGTTGACCTCAATTCTCATCATGGAGACAAAGGTCCATCAGATCAGCATCGAAATGTCATGTAAAAACAAGTTGATTGACTACCTTTGATTTATGCAATTGACCTGTCCTTCAAAGATCAAAACATGAATATAGAAAGAATTCTATTTACAAACAAGTAATCCACAAACATTAATACACCCAGATTATCACCACCAACTATAACCACAACCCCTGCTTTCAGTCCCGGAGAGAGAGAGAGAGAGACAGACAGACAGACAGAGAGACAGAGAGATAGTGACAGACAGAGACAGACAAAAAGAGACTTTCACACCAACATCAGAAACAAAGCTGCCTGCACTGGTTACAAGAAGCCTCAACCGGACAGTATGGACACTTGAATGTTCGTGTGCTGTTCTTTGACAACTTCGTGATCGATTGCTTGCAGAGAACATGCCCACATGGCATCAGCATTGGCGGATTCTCTTCGCTGCCTTGATCTCTACTGACTGGACAAACAAATATCGAATGGAACTGAAATTCTCTCCCCAAATCCACTGGCACTGGCAATTGTTTCATTGCCTGCCATTCCTGCTTCTTAGCAGCCATCACATTTGCCAGCTTCAAGAGAGTAGGTAACCCTTCAACCCCAGCTGCTATTGCCACACTCAACGGGCTCTCATAGGACTGCCCTAAGAGACTGCAGAACTGCCGGGTCAACTCCTCGGCCAACTTTTCCCAATGGGTTGGAGCAATTAACTCCGAATAAGGGGAATTTTCAAGCCTTCCGACCCACAGGAGGCTAGCCATAAGCTTCTGGATCTCATCCATGTGAAGGTCAGCAAAAGGAGCAAGATGAGTTCTAACATAGTTGAGTGCATCAGCTCGAACTCCTTTCTGCAAAATCTCCACAAACTGAAGGCGGTGAAGTTTCAGCTCGAGATTCGAACCATTATGCTTGAGTTTTTCACGGTTGGTTGAGGCCCAGCTCAGAGCAGGCTCAAGATTCTTAACCTTCATAGCCTCAATTATTTTATACATTTCAAAGAATTGAGATTTTAGGGTGGTCGCCTCTGGTTCTCCAGCATCATTTACTAAGCAATCCCCAAGATCAAACATGCCTTGCTGGTAAAAATGGTTTGCAATGATCTGATTCACTGTGTGGAAGTCAAAGTCAACATTTCGGTATGCCTTTGATATGTCAGTATTGAAGGCCTTTTCAAGGAGTTTCAGGTACTTGCTAAGGTTAATATTTAGCTCCTTCTGTGCTGCTTCTAACTGGTTGTGCGGGCCAATCTCATTGAGCTTGGTCTTAAGCTCCATGAGGATGGATTTCTCATCAACAGGAGATGTGGTGTCTGAATGGATTTTTGCCAATGCCTGTTCGATTTCACGCCCAACTTGGTCAATTACTTCTTGGGATTTAGAATATGATAATTTTTGCTTCTTAGTAACACGGTCAAATGCATCTCTGATACTATTAAGGTCCATCTTCTGGTTAAAATGACAAGGTCCTGCAAGAAAACAACAAAGGCAAGACTTTTCATGATCCCATAATTGCATTGGAAATAGCTACTATATTACTTTCCTTGAATTGGTAACTGTTAGAAAACATGCAAAAATTAAAAATCACTTATATTGGACAAAGAAAGCAAACCTGAAGAAATCCAATCTAACTAATATCATTAATGAGATTATCAATCCATTGTCGAGCATTGCGAAGATAATACAAATGCCAAGTAAAACTAAAAAATGTACAACATAAATATGCTTAACAAAAAATTATTTAAGACAACGACAAATATGGCTTTTCTACATTCATTTTTATGTTTATCAGGAAAAAAGCTTCACTGATAATCCATAAAGAGCATGATGTGAGGGTTCACTGGATAAGTAGAGTTGTAAACAAGCAGAGCATTGCAGTGCTTAACTTAAGCTCCTCCCAAGCATGCTATGATTTCATGTTCGCTCAACCTTGGCAAGGCACAGTTTATTAGTTCTAAGTTCACTTAGTAGTGCAATGTTATTGCTAGAGAACTTCAGTTGCTTCAACAGCCATTCAATATCTAAAAGACGGTAGAAGCAACCAAAACATCTCTAGCAATGATCCTTCTCCTCCGACTATTGTAGGGTCATCTCAATAAAAGGATGTGACGCTAAGTTCCCAGAATAAAGGTCTTCAAAGCCCAAAACTAAAGATCCAACTCATAAACATAATGCTCAACTTAACTCCATAAAGCCTCACTTTATATCTTAACTACTTGAGGTTTGGTACATAATTCCATAATTGCCATTCAATTCCATCTAGTGTCATATCCTCCAAAGATCACGATCCACATTCATTGAGGTTTGAGTAAAGGTTTTATGGTGGCTTGGGAGCAGTTGTGTAAAAAATAACATCCGCTAACGCTCATTCGTTGCTAGGTCCAAACACATTCATCGATGTATTGTAATGTTCCTGGGCTATGGGCATTAGTCTGAACATGATATAGGCAGAGTTCTAGAATTTAACAACTAATTATCACTTCCAATATTGCTATTCTTTCTTTCCTTTTTTTTTTATTTTCTTATTTTTTTGAAAATAGATAGAATCTACCCATACCCCTTAGCCCCCCTAATACCAACAAATGCGTATCAATGCTCTTCCATAAGCTTAAACCTGAGATCACTCTCCTAACAAGTGAGAAGAATGCCAGGCTATCATGCCATCAGCTTTCAATATTTTTGATGAAGTAAATTTGTATTAGAAACAAAAGGGCATAGCCCAAGTACATAAGATATATCCATGTACTAGCCAACAAAAAAAAAACCCCTAACTATAGTTTTTAAGAATCAACAAAGAGGATAAAAGAAGGGTTACACTCATTAAAGTAACTAGAATACCACCAAAAAAGAATCTTCATAAAAGTACATTTTTGTATCTTCAAAAGTTCTAAGACTCCTTTCTTTCCACACCAAAAAAGTGCATGAAGAACCATTTTCCAAATCTTCTTAATATTTTTGTTCACCATTTTTATTCACCAACCAGCAAAAGGTCATGGGTGGAGGAAGGTAAGACCCAATAACAATATATTACAAGAAGGTTAAAAGTGAGAATCCATAAGCTCCTAGCCATATAACATGAAAGAAAAGATGATCCACAGTTTCCGTTGCTTCTTTACACATGATGCATCTGTTAGCCATAAGTCCATAACCAACCTTCTATTAATAAGATGATCCAATGACAAACATTATCCCTTGCCACCAATCAAGTGAAGAAAGCAACTTTGGGAGGAACCGAAGCAATCCAAATAAGCTTAGCCACGATAAAAGGAATTCCACTAGAATTCATATCTTATAGAAAGATTTCACTGACAATAACCCTTTAGAGTCCTTATGCCACACCAAGGAATCATTCTCTCCCAAAGAAATCTAGCCATCATAAAGAAGTTGGAAAAAGTCCAACACACCTTCCAATTCGCAATCATTGAAATGCCTATTAAAAGTGACATTCCAAAAAATGGGGCCACTCTACTCCACTAGAAAGTCTTTCAACATGGCTTCCTTATCACCAGTATTTTCAAACAAAGTGAGGAATTTGATCATAAGGGGTGTATCCCCACACCAATTATCTTTCCAAAACCACACTCCAACCCTCCCCCCCCCCCCCCTCTCTGCGGGGGTCCCCTCTCTGCCACTCTAAAACCAATTTCTTCTGCAAATCGTCAGTCTTGCATGATTGCTTTCCAAATGCCCAAACCATGGAAGCTCCTAACTTCTCTAGGCCACCAACTCACATTATTAATCCCATATTTTCAAATCACCACTTCCCCCCAAAGGCCATGATCACCTTTTCCGAACCACCAAATCCACTTATCAAGAAGAACTTAATTCATACACGTGAGATTGGCTTTGCCATTGCATATATGCTTTTTATTGATGACAACACTAAGAGGAATGAAGCCAAGCACAAGCTTTTGGATTTAGCTAAGTTGGAGAAGATTAGTTGGAGGCAAAAATCGAGGGAGTTGTGGCTTAAGGAAGGAGATAGGAACACTAAGTTTTTTCATCGCATGGCCAATGCTCATAATCGGAGGAATTTTATTAGGAAGCTTAAAGTAAATGGAATGGACTTGGAAGACCCCCAGAGAAATTGCAGATTCAATCGTCGCTTTTTATTACTCTCTGTTCCAAGAAGAGGTGTCTGTGAGACCTTTGATGGATGGTATGGAGTTCAATGCTATTAGTAGGGAGGAAGCTAATTGGTTGGAGAGTCCTTGGGGGGAAGAGAAAGTGTGGGAGGTGGTCAAAAGTATGAATGGTGATAAAGCTCTGGGCCAGATGGCTTCACTTTGGTTATTTATCAATATTGTTGGGAAGTGATCAAGAAAGATTTGTTGGATTTGGTGCATGATTTTTATGCTCATGGTTATTTTGAGAACAATCTTAATGCCACTTTTGTTGCTCTTATTTCCTAAGAAGGTGGATGCGCATGACATTCATGACTATCGTCCTATTAGCTTAGTGGGGAGTGTTTACAAGATTATTTCTAAATTAATGGTTGATAGGCTGAAGAAGGTGGTGGGCAAGGTCGTCTCTCAATCCTAAAATGCTTTTGTTAGAGGTCGTCAGATTCTTCATGCTGCTCTGATTGCCAATGAATGTGATACCCTCATTTGAAAGTTGGCACGCCAGGGATTGTTTGCAAGCTTGATATTGAGAAGGCTTTTGACCAAGTGAACTGGAATTTTTTGCTCTACCTCTTGGATAGGATGGGGTTTGGGGAGAGGTGGAGGAGATGGATTGAGGTCTGTATTTCCACTACCTCCTTTTCTTTGCTGGTCAATGGTAGTTCCCAAGGTTTCTTTAGAAGTTACAGAGGATTGCGGTAGGGTAACCCACTTTCCCCTTTCCTTTTCATTATTGTTATGGAAGCCCTCAGTAGGATGCTTAGCCGTGCGGCGGAGGGTCACTACTTAAAAAGATTTGAGGTGAATTTGAGTGGCCAAGCAGGTGGTTCTATTTCCCACCGGTTATATGTTGATGATGCCATTGTGTCCTGTGATGCATCTGATTCCCAGCTTCAGTATCTTAGAAGTGTTTTGCTGTGTTTTGAAGCAGTGTCTGGGTTGAAAATTAATCTGAGTAAGAGTGAACTTATCGGAGTAGGTGATGGTTTGGATTTGGAGGCTCTTGCTGTGAACCTGGACTATAAAGTTGGGTCTCTTCCTACCTCCTATCTTAGTTTACCTCTAGGAATGCATTACAATAGTTCTTTATTGTGGGCTCCAATCATTGAGAGATTTGAAAGAAGGCTGAGTAGTTGGAAGAAGGGTTACCTTTCAAAAGGGGGGAAAGTTACTTTGATAAAAAGCACCTTGTCAAGTATGTTGACGTACTTCATGTCCCTTTTCAAAATCCCAGCAGATTAGAAAAATTACAAAGGGATTTTCTTTGGGAAGGGTTACAAGGTGATATAAAAGCTCACCTAGTCAATTGGAAGATGATTTGTTCTCCTAAAGGGGTGGGTGGGCTAGGTTTCAAAAATTTGAAGATGATGAACAAAGCTTTGCTTGGTAAGCAGCTGTGGAGATTTGCTACTAATAAAGAATTATGGGCAAACTACATATTAGTGTCACTAACTTTACCCCAAATTCAATGTGGTGTATAAAATTTTAATTTGTCTAATTTAGTGCACTAACTATACATTAGTGTTTCAATGTGGGTAAACATAGGACGGCCGTTTAGTTTACTAACGGAGACCTCACATGCGCTCATGTGGCGATCCATGTGGCGCTAACGTGGCATCCCTGGTAGAGTCTCCCTAGGAGAAATTACATATTAGTGTCACTAACTTTACCTCAAATTTCAATGTGGTACATAAACTTTTAATTTGTCCAATTTAATGCACTAACTATACATTAATGTTTCAATGTGGAAAACATGGGACGACTGTTTAATTCACTAACGGGGACCTCATATGCGCTCACGTGGTGGTCCAATCTGCCGCCGACGTGGCATCCCTAGTGGAGTCTCCATCAAAGCTGTTTCGACAAACCCATCCATAGTCAGAAACGATAAAGCATAAGAAACCCCACCTTCCCTCCCATTTTCATTTTCCATTTCCCTTTTCCCTTTCCTAACATACATATTTACAATCCCTTCCATCTGAGGAGAAGAAAGGCTACTATTGAAAGTAGGAAGATATCCACCATGTCTTCCACCACTACCACCACCACCACCTACCATGGAAAGACAGACATACTGGTGCCACTTGTGTGACATGAGAGTCTCTCTCTTCTCACATTCTCCTTCACCCTTATTGCCACATTAACGACTTCCTCAAAGAAATGGAGTCTTCCCTCTCCCCCTCTCCCTAACCCTAATTCCACTTTCCATCCTTTCCCTATTCTCTCCCCTCCCTAAACCCTTGCGTCCCCCACCCCCACCACCATTCCCGAAGATAATCTTTACCATTCTTCTGATCAGTTCACAGTCGATGTGGAAGCAAAGCAGCTCTTTGCGTCCCCCACCCCCACCACCATTCTCGCTCTTGGGTCAGAAGCCCTAGATCATAAGGGGTCATCAATGTAAATAATCTCTTAGATGCTACGCACGTGAGATGCAAATATTGGGAAAAAATGGAGAGACTCTACCAAGGATGCCACATCAGCGCAAGATGGGCCATTACGTGAGGGCACATGAGGTCCCCATTAGTGAAATAAACGGTTGTCCCATGTTTACCCACAGTGAAACACTAATGTATAGTTAGTGCATTAAATTAGATAAATTAAAAGTTTATGCACCACATTGAAATTTGGGATAAAGTTAGTGACACTAATATGTAATTTCTCGTAGGGAGACTCCACCAAGGATGCCACGTCAGTGCCACATGGATCGCCACATGAGCGCATGTGAGGTCTCCATTAGTAAACTAAACGGCCATCCCATGTTTACCTACATTGAAACACTAATGTATAGTTAGTGCACTAAATTGAACAAATTAAAAGTTTATACACCACATTGAAATTTGGGGTAAAATTAGTGACACTAATATGTAGTTTGCCCAAAAATCATTATGGAGGAAGGTAGTGGAATGGAAGTATAAAGTAGAAAAAGGAAATTGGAAATCTAAGGAGGCTAGGGGAACTTATGGGGTCACTGTTTGAAAATATATCAATAAAGGTTGGGAGGACTTTGTAAAAGGAGCCTGCTATTTAGTTGGGGATGGTCACTATGTAAAATTCTGGGAAGATGTGTGGTGTGGGCCCCGCCCTCTTAAAGAGGATTTCCCCCTCTTCTTTGATTTGGCTCTAAATAAGGAGGCTTAGGTGGTGGATTATTTAATCTGGGCTAACGATTCTCACTCTTGGGAGGTGGTTTTTGGCAGAAACTTTCAAGATTGGGAGTTAGATGATGCTCTTTCCTTCTTGGAAAAAATTTATGATGTCCGTATATCTAGAGGGGAGGCGGATCGCTTTATGTGGAGGGAAGGCAAGAGAGGGGAGTTCACTGTTAAATCTTACTTTCGGTCTTTGGTTAGATCTAACAGTGCTAGATTCCTTGTCCATAATATTTGGGTGGCATATGTTCCCTCTAAAGTCTGTTTTTTTATATGGGTTGCATGTTGGGGGAAATGCCTCACCATTGATAACTTGTAGAGGAGAGGCTTCTATATGGCTAACTGGTGTATTCTTTGCAAAAAGGAGAGGGAAACAGTGGACCACTTGCTGATTCATTGTGAGCTTACCTACCAGCTTTGGATGTTCTGCTTGGACCTTTTTGGAATGAGATGGATTATGCCTAAGGAGGTTTTTGCAGTTGTGAATTCATGGAGATGTAGGAGTCAAAATATTGAGGCATTAAGAGTGTCGAGGATTGTTCCACATGCCATTTTTTGGGCTGTTTGGAGAGAGCGCAACAACAGAGTCTTTAATGATAAGGAAGATACGGTCATAGGTCTCAAAGTTCGTATTGCTGATTTTCCTTTTGCTTGGGGTGATACGACGAATTTTTGTTTGTGGAGACCCCTTTTAGAGTTTTTGGATAGTCTATCCCTTTAGCTTACTGTATACTGTCTGTCTGTGTACAAGGCCACTGGCCTTTTTTTGTTCTGGTGCTTTTTGCGCCCTTTTGTTAATAATAATTCGTTACTTTATCAAAAAAAAAACCCAGGATTTTCATTGTCATTTGACAATTCGAGAATATGTAACTAAAGATTAAATCGGAAGTAATATATATATATATATATATATATATATACACACACACATATATATATATATATATATATTTCAGTTATGTTCCCATCAGCACGTGTTGATAAAAGTTATATTAGCACCACGCATTAGGGGTTGTACCCTTTGCATGGGTCCAATGTACTTCATATCCCACTAATTCACAAGGTACAACTACCAATGCGAGTGTTGATATAAGTGATATCAGCACATGCTTACTTGATCATCGTCCTATTTATTTATTTATTTAAAGTAACTACAACAAAAGCTTTGAGCAAAGATTCAAAAAAGGAAAAACAACCAACAACAATGATAGATTTGTGTGTTTTGGTTAAGAACCTACCCACTACAAATGGTTCGGTAAAAACGAGAATGTTTCATATACATTTATGGTAACTACAACCAAACACAAAAGCTATAACTGAAGGGACAATTTTCTACTAACACATTCTCTTAATTGATATTTGAGAAACAACTGTCAGATGTTTGTCACCTACCTACTATCCTGCCTACTAGTAGGCTACTACTAGATGCCTTCACTTAGGTAGAACCAAATATTCTAATGAAAATTCAACATATTTAGCAAACCAAATATTATTTTTATTTAATACTTTTTACAGATACCATTCATCAAGAAACCACCAAAAAAAAAAAAAAAAAAAAAAAAAAAACATGCACACACAAACAGAATGAAAAATGAAAAATAAACAAAACTTAGAACTACCATACCAGCCCCATGGTTATGATTTACGAACCAACCCTCATTTTATATCAGGCTCATTCAACTTGGTCGGCTCATGTTCTTTCCTCTGATGTATACCTGGCCTTAATAGTGAGCCAAATTAAGGGATCAATATGACCTCTTCCTCTTCTAACCTCTGTCATTGCTTTAAACTTTGATCAATATAAAACTGTTTACATAATGTTTTTCAGCCAAATCAAACTAGAAATAGCCCCAAATGGAGTTATGCTAAACCACCACTTGTTTCCAAGAAAAACACATGGGGCTATGAACAAGAGAGTGGTTACTGTTTAGGAAGGATAAATAAATGTGGTTCAATGACTGAACTCTCCTCTTTAGGCTCTGAGTTGATTTTGGGTGGGATGGTCAAAATTTTCCTCACCACTAGTGGCAATGAAGTTCTTGGTAATTAGCAAGGAGGGGAGGAAAATTGGGCCCCTTTTTTGTTGCCAAGGTTCACTTTGGATTAAAAGAACCATAGATATACTGTTATATAAATATTAAAAATACATAAAATTAGGCAAAACAGGCTTACATTTTGTAAATTATTATATAAGGCTAATTTTATAAATGGAACTTAAATGTTGATGAAGACAAATATATCAAGAAGTAGAGTAAAAGAGCTTGGTTAGTTATGTAAAAGAGATAAGTTCGGAAACTGCCTTTCCAAGAAACTAATGGTATTCTATAGGTACAAGTCTATAATTTCAACCAAAAGATCTCTTTTGTGATTAAAAGAGATCTTTTAGTTAAAATCAGCCATACTAATGATCACAACCCCACTTTCATAGTCATACTAACAATCACAACCCCTCTTTTGTATCTTTTTTTGACTCTCTTAAGCTTTAGTTGAGGGTTATATTTTGTCTTCTTTTCTTTTCTTTTCTCTTTTGGCTTGTGCTTGTATATATATCTTATGCACTTGGGCTTTGCCTTTTTGCTAATACAACAAGGACTTCATCAAAAAAATAAATAAATAAATTTGTATACATAACCAAAGCTTTGACCAAATTTTCTAACCAAACCACAAATTATTTCTAGAAAATCTTGTTTATATTTAACCATCATTCCAATAGCTTCCATAACAGAACAAAAGTACCATGTTTTTTTGAGTTGAACTCAATTCTAAGAGGCCTAGAGCCATGTTAATCAATCCTTTTGATATCCTGCATGTATGCGGTCCCATGGACACAAGGCACAGATTCAATGTGATATGAACACATTGACATGGCAAAGATACGTAATTAAGTACATAAATATTTTTATATATGTCATGTAATTATTAATGTTCTATTTTTCAGGATGAGTCTTACCTAAATTCTTTTAGTTGTTCCAAGTAAATAGTTTCCACAAGTTAACCTTTTGAAAATGTTATCTTGACATTAAAACTGAAACAACTGTACATCCAATTTGACAATGAATTCTATGAAAACATTAAAAATAAGCAAAGTCAACTACAGGCGAATAGGTATCCACGTAGTCTACACTTTATCCCAGGTTTCTCTGTATACCCTTCAACAACTACCCTGATTTGATATTTGTCCCAACTCCCAAGTTCAATACACATTTATTTTTCCCTCAAAAACAACTTACATCTTAAAATACCCTTCTTATGAGTAACTCTGTGAATTCCCAAACTCCATTTCCTCCTTTTGATTCTAAGTTAATTGTGAAACTAGAGGTCAATCTTCACTTTGGTCTCGATAGAAGACCTTTGTAGCCAGCTTTTCCTTTGGGCCAAGACTGTGCCCATATCCCAATTCCCAAGGTCATTTTATAGGACCATAATTGGACCAAAAGCACTGTGCCAAGTGGCCCTATTCTAACAATAACCTGAACCTTACATTTTGAGCCAAGCCTTCTCGACAAGGATGAATTTAACAACCCAATGGGCTCTATGCATCCACATCCATTAAATTTTTGCTGCAAACACCTAGTCATAAAATCTAGGGTCACAGAATTCTTTTAACAAGTAATAATATAACCTTTCTTCCAAGTGTTTGATCAAACAACCCTCAGGCATTTTAAAAGCTCTTCTAAATTTCTACCCCTATTAATTGTAGTCCATTCAGAAGATTCTATCTTTTTGAACCACTAAATACTAGCATAAGCTCAGCATTGTGTTAATGGTTGGACTAAAGGGACAATTGATCCATGCTAAATATCAGAAATTATGATCAGAGATGTTGCTTAAGCAGTCAGCCAGTCAGCCAAAATTTGGATTTTACTTCAATTGTAAAAACTGAATTGCCTAGTTATTCCAAAAATTTCTATTTAGACACAATTGACAGTCAAGATTATTATTATTATTATTATTTTGGCCAAACGATAGGAGAACACACACCCACGCGGAGTCGAAAGTTGAAACTAAGACCCTCACAAACCCCACACCCATAATGGGATGGAACAGTCAAGATTAATCCTAAATAATCTAGATTACATAAGCTATTCATTTCATGAGCATGCATTTTGGCCCATATAAAATGCTTAGCAGTATAACAACTAGAATTTTCATACCTTGCTAAGAAATTCTCATGAACTTATGAAAGATATAGACCCAACTAGAATTTTCATACCTTGCTAAGAAATTCTCACGAACTTCTGAAAGATATAGACTATGTCTGCACCTCCTGGACGATCATGGCTGTCTGTGGATGCCACATGCTCGCGCGTGAATGTGATGCGCGTGCGCGTGTCATCCATGAATGGTAGTAATTGTCCAGTACAGTGTGGGACGTCCAGGAACTGATTAGACCTCTACATATGGTTATGTCTTTGAGGGTAACAATCAATGATAGGGCAGCTGGTGGCTCCCCATCAAAATTGATGGGGCTCCATCATTTAAATGCAAAATGATGAATTCATGTATCAATCAATATCTTCTAATAGGTTAAGGACACCTTGAATAAATGTGGTAACAAAAGAAAAGTTTGAATAAAAAAGTCTGTCTAAAAAGCTCTTTTTTTTCTTTTTTCCTTTTTTTTTTGGGGGGGCACATTCAGACGCATAATTGTATTTTCCGTTCAAATAAAAGTACAGATCATCATTGATATTTGCGAGATTAGGAATATATCCATTTATATTTAAAATTATTATAATGGTCTCCATTGATACATGATCCCACCATTTGATGGGTAAAAGGTGAAGCACCAATGGGGTGGCATCACCAAATCAATAAATTACACACTGAAATTTTCATTTCTACAATAGATATATCAACACAAAGGACCAAAAAGCTACTCATCAATGGCTCAAATATAGCTCAATTCAAACGCATATAGAAGTCAAAATCTAGCAAAAGAACAACTTAAACAATGATTGGACTTCTACCTAACATTCAAACAAGACAGTCCTTTCTCCTCCGTTTGGTTGCTGAGAAAACACAAGAAAATAAGGCAAACTAAAACTTTGGAATCTCAAAATTTTCTCGGGAACCAAACGGAGGGTAAGATCACGAAACCAAAGCGATCAACATAAAGTGAGAACACAAAATAGCAGATAAGTTTAAAGAAGCGAAACGAAGAAGAAAAAAACGCGAGAAAGCAATAGAAAAGTCGAGAAAGTATATATATATTCATACCGAAATCAAGATCGAAAATTTCGCAGCTCTCTTTCTGCTTCTTCTTCTTCTTCTCTCACCTTGGAAGGTGCGACAGAGGCTGCAGAATTGAAGCAAGAGTACCTGAGGAAGAGTCTAGGTAGAAGAAAAGCACACGTGTGACTGTGTGAGGATTCTCCTTTATCCTAAAATGCCCTTCATTTATTCCCAAATGCCATCTATGTCCTTCTGGTAGTTCAATCGCCCTCTCTAAAAATCCTCCAAATAATTCAGTGAGAATTAAACAATAATTTCCGGGTTTTTATGTCAAATAGTATTATTCAATAATTCATGCGAATATAACCCGTGCTAAAACTTTGATAACGTGCGCGATATCTCGTTGGATCACGATCGTCTGTGAGCAATACACGCGCATCATATAGTGATGTGCGCGTATTGCTCACAGACAACCATGATCAAACAAGATATTTTAGAATATCCCGCATATGATCAGCCTTCATACTTGTTAATATAACTTATATCAACGCCTGTCTATGATGCATGCATATTGTTCACAGACAACCGTGATCAAACAAGATACTTCAGAATATCTCGTATACGATCAGCCCTCATATTTCTTAATATAACTTATATCAACACTTGTACGAGAGTTGTATTTTGTGCATTAGTGGTTTATGAGGTAAATTAAGCTAATGCATAAGATATAACCCCAATACATGGTGCTGATATAATTTATATCAACACGAACTGTCCTCATCATAGCCATTATATATATAAGTAATGTTGAAGGCTGCAATGTGGCAATTATTTATAATGCCACATGGCACTCCCTCTATTTCTAACTTTTTGAAAATTATGTTTTTTTTATACTTTTAAAACCGTTCAATTAAAGTGTCCTCTCAGTCTTGAATCCGAATGAGATTCAACAACTATTTTTACTGAACAAATACCTCCCAATGTCTGCACCTTTCCATTCGCACCATCGTTGCAGTATATATTCACCAATTCGCTGTCTCTCTTTTTCCCACTTGTACAAATGTTCAAAGGCATGCTGGACACAGGGATGACAATTTCATGGTTCTTTAGTTGCGGGGAAGAAAAGTGTGGAAAATTTTTTTCCCTCATTCCACCAGTTGTAGAAGTCAACCGTCATTTTTTAAGGCATGCACTCTGAACTCTCTAATAATTTGGTGAAGAGCATTCAATGGTGTCAATCAATAGCCATAAGCTTCATGTGTCTGCAACTTAGCAAACAAAATTTTGAAGCCCTTTATGGTGGTTTTTTCATTTAAATATTTGTTATTATTTTTCTTTTCAAATCAACTTAATTCCCTTGATAGTACGAGTAATTAATTTTGAGAATATTTTAGAAAACCATGCCTGTAAATTTGGGAAAAATTCACATTAGGAATCACCATGTGGGGAACTATACACAGACCAAGGGGTCGGCAAATTCTTTATGACTACGCTGCATTTGACAAGGTAGATTTGGATTTGGGGATGGATTTGAAATACATGGATTTAGAAATTCAATGTTTGGATAAAATATTTTGAAGGCAGAATCTCAAATCATGGATTTCAAAAACCATTATTTTATAATATCATTATCATGCTAAATTTATCCAAATATGCAGACAATCCCTTTGGAAAGTGGTAGATTTGCCTTGTTCCCAAACCAAAAAAGAAAATATAAAATCAAATCAAATCAATCGATCAATTGTTCTATTCCAAGTCATAACAAATCGGCTTGGGCATCATACCAAACAACTTAAATCCATACAAGTCCCACCATGCACATATCCATGTCTTAAGAAAAAAAAAATTTATATATATATATATATATATATTTATTTATTATGGCCAACACAAACTATATTTATACACAAAATTTATTTATAATATGTAGGCAGTTAAACCAATAGAGAATGTTTGGTGGGACTAAATCACTCTGACGCCAAATGGTTTCACAGACCCCGGTTTAAATAAGGTAATAGGAATCACAACTCACATGTTAACAATTAACAGGAAGTCAACTAACTGGACAAACTTACTATGACCAAAATATGACCTAAACAAATACTTACACGAAATCATGAGTGTTACACAGAATAAGAAGAAAATAAATTTTCCAACAATTTAATTTGAAGGAGAAGAAAAAAAAAGAAAGAAAAAGAATGTCCCAAACAACAACTGAAAGTGACTCAGGACTAACTAATTGAGATTCAAAACTGTTATAGGACCTGTATCTGAGCTTTGCAATGAGCAACATTGGGAATTGTACTTGCAGCTGTTCATAAACACTCTCAAACGGCAGCTCCAAAAAGGCTCCAGTCGTTAACTTTAAAGCTAGAAACTGCAAGTTTAAAGACTTCAGCCATCGGCATGCATCCAGATTGTGCAGCAGGAACAGCTAAACCAGCACCAACTGCGCTAGCACTTTCACTCAAAGGGCTGCAACCACAATAGCAATATGGTCAACGTGTCACAGCAGTATCCCATGAGATTAATAATCTATCAGAAACAAATTTTGCAAGCTTTGGCCCTTGTTATTTCATTGTAAACTAATATCTTTTGTTGCACTTGCAACCTGATGAAATGCATGAAAATGAAATTTCTACCCATGAGTAGCTTTTGGCTCAGTTCCTACTTTCCTATTCCAAGGCCAAGTAAAAGAATCTCACTATTTATATTGCTAAATAATATAAATGTTGCGTCCAAATGTATATCATTTTTATTCTCCATGAGATCTTTCTACAATGCTTTGAGACCATAAGGGGTTCCATTTCCACCGGCTAAGACTATATGGATTGCATCGGTCCCTACAAAAGCGGCTTTCTATTGTTGTTTGGTGGGTAGCAATAAGTGTTTGACTTTGGATCATCTTATTGAGAGAAGGTGGTCTATGTCAAAGAGATGAATTTTGTGTAAAGAGAAGGCCGAAACAGTGGATCATCTTTTCATCCATTGCATGGTGGCTACTGGCTAGAAGTCTTTGGATGCTTACTTTCAATATGTTTGGTATTCATTGGATTCTTCCTTTGTCTACCCATGACCTCCTTGTGGGTAGGTGGATTAAAGGGAGTAGTAAGGAGGCAAAGGTGATTTGGAGAATGGCTCTTCATGCTATGTTTTGATGTAATTGGAGGGAGAAGAACATAAGAACTTTCGAAGAAATTGATAAGTCAATCATTGAACTGAAATCCTTTTTTGTTAAGAATCATTTTTTGTGGTATTCTAGCTTTGCTAATTGTAATCACCTTTATTTTGTACATTTTGTGGACTCCCTTAAGCTTTAGAGGGGTCTTTCTTTAGTACTTGTATATGTCTCATGTACTTGGGCTAACCTCTTTTATTATTAATACATATTTACTTCATCAAAAAAAAAAAATGTAGATCTTTTTTTCGTTCATCTTATTGTCACCATCCAACTAATAACAACTAAATGATTATGGTCAAACAACTTACTCTTTGATACTTACTTTATTAAAATGGGCTCATATGCTGTGATTAGCACATCTGTACCAACTCCCCTAAGACGCATGTTTGCCAAATAGACCTGCAGGAACCAATCAATAAACTCCCTTTAGCATTTAAAATAAATTTAATAATGCTAGAGAAAACATGAAACAAACTTACCCTAACAATATTTTGGGCTTCCCTCCCTTGCCGTCCCTTGGAAATGGCCTATGTAAAAGTGCTGACAAAAGTTAGACAACAGTTGATATCCATGGAAATATGGAATACAGATGGCACAGAGAGAGAGAGTCTAGTACATTCACTATGTGGGTATAAGCTTAACAAAGCACCCTCTACAATTTAAACCAGTAACACAAATCCATTTTTTCCTAATCTCCTTTATCTACGTCTCAC
Organism: Liquidambar formosana; assembly: GCA_039720395.1. Taxonomy (NCBI): domain Eukaryota; kingdom Viridiplantae; phylum Streptophyta; class Magnoliopsida; order Saxifragales; family Altingiaceae; genus Liquidambar; species Liquidambar formosana. The sequence continues at coordinate 28,391,251 of CM077823.1, forward strand.
AGTCATATTTTCCAGATTCTTGTTCCCTTTTTCCATATTTAGCACTCCCAATAATCCTCTCGTTTCTTGTTTTTGTTTTTATTTTTCTTTCATGACTCTCTTCCTAATCATTAACTTATGACATAATACACCTGAGACAAAAACTCTACTACCTATCCTTTTGGGTTCTGCAGAAAGCTGAACTTTTCCCCCTACGAAAAATCCCACTTCCATGTCGCTTAATGTACAGAAAAGGAAAGTTTTGTCGGTTACGTGAAGAAAGGAACCAGAAATGGGCAACTCGGACAAAAAATAATTAAAATCTGAGCAATAACATTTGCAGGGTCCATAACAAGGAAAAGATTTCCAGTCATCAATTTCAGGAAGAAAAAAAAAAGGTTACGTAGAGAACAATCAATGTGAATTCAAAAGATACTAGCTTTCTAGTCCATTGCACTTTAGTTGATCTTGCCAAAGTCAAGGATTGTGATAAAGTTTGTATGAATAGATGATTGATTATAAGTGGAATCACACAAAAGCACAGGCCAATCAATTTTTTTTTTTATAACATCACATCCTTCTAAAATCTTATATTACGGAATTGGGATGATTTGAAAGATTTATAGCACAGAAAGAAGTGAAAACCAGTAAGCCACCATTAACTTTTGCTACATGCTACTAAGCGCATACCATTTGGCCAACTGCAGTTGTAATTACTGCAGGCATATTTCTGTAACTCAACCCATTGGCCTCGAACACTCCTGACTGCTCAATTACCTTGCATATATTACAAAACAACAAGTTAAATTTAACCACAAAAACACAAAACATATGCTAAATCAAATGAGAAGACAAGGTGAAGCAAATTGTCCAATCAAACCACCAATTCTTAAGAATATAATTCTCAATCCTTTTGTTTTTTTGATACCGAGGAAGCCCTTCAAGCAAACCCTAGGACCATATAAGACCCCACAACCCATATGGACCAGAAAAGTCCAAGGCCAATGAGAACCATGGAACCTTGTGTGGGTGGCCTCGAGGGGTTTAGCAAAAGTCGAACTCAGGACCTCCACTCCCTGAGGCGGGATCCCTTGCCAGCTGAGCTACCCCTTGGGGTTTTTCTCAACTTTAATCTCCAACAAACTAAAAGATATTTACAAAAAATATACAATTACATCATACACAACACCAATACATAAATTCATAAAGCATGCGCAAACTCACACTCCTCATACATATAAAAAAAGGAACCACTTCCAAACCACTATTAACTCAAGAGAATGGATGACAATCAAATTGCACGCTAGTTATTATAGACGAAATTTTCTTGTTAAAATCTAACTAACTCAGCTACAAGGTTTCATAACACGATTTATCCCCTTTTCTAAGATAAATGCTCGATTATTTTTTTACCTTGGTTTATTTTTAACAGAAAAGAAAAGTGTGAGTTATGAAATATAAAATTTTTAATATTTGTTACAACATCAAACCAACATATCCAAAAACTTCTTTACGCACTTGTGAAAGATATCCTTAGCTGCAAGGCATCTAACTACAACAACAATTCAAAGTGCCATCACAAATGCAACATGAATTTTCCCACACAATTGCAGCCTGTTAAAACCCATGTACTTAACTGATGCATGAGATTACAAGTGTATTCATCCATAGTCAAAGCAGAATGCTTATAGAACTTCTATTAATTACTTGCTTTATGAGAAGAAGGAAACCATAAAGGCAACTAGATATGTGCACTTATTTATTATTGGTATGCCTTTGAGTGGAAAGTGCAGGATTATCTTCAAAGGCTCAATTTCCAAAAAAAATTGAACAGCTTACACTTGTAATTTTATTTTATCTTTTTCGTATATACATTACATGCGCAGGGGTTTCTCCCTGCTTCTTTGAATGAATAAGAATCTTGTCAAAAAAATTCTTTAGACTTAGAATCAATTCATGAGTATAAAAGTTTGAAAGGAACCAAAAGAGAAAGAATCAAACTAATTCAAATCAATATTTAGGTTTGATTACACATTGGATGGAAATGCACTGCCAAAGTTAATCTGTCTGAAACAGGAAAATGGAGATGACTCATGAGAGTTACCATGCTTCCATCAGCATCTTGTTCAGTGGCAAGGTCTTGAAGGAACCAGGCAGCACTACCATTATCAGCAACATCATGCTTCAAATCCAAAAGCTCGAAAATCAGGCTCTCATCACGTGCAGGATCAACAAACACCTCCTTTAAACAATTAAAAAACTACATCAGGCATAATAAACATAATAGAAAAACAATGTTCTCTACTAAAAGCATAGAATATAGTCATATACAAAATCATGTATGTGTGTGTGTGATGACCAACCTGATGATCTGGGACTTGACGAACGTTACTCACATCCTACAATTGGAATACAAATGTATCACATAATGGCCTCAATATGTGTTTACATAAACATTGATGAAACAAATATAACAATCTTGTAAACATCCTGTGTACAGGATTGTTTTGCTCTTTCTATTAATAATACTTGCATTACTTCATCAAAAAACACAAACATATATAAACAACGAACCTGGAACCTAAGAGGGAATGTGCTGGCTATGGCGCCACCAAACAGAGGGCGTTCCGAAGAGCAATCTTCCGGCATTTTATCGAAAACAAAGATCAAGAATGCGCTTTCCCAACTAGTCAGTAGTGATCCAAATATATCGTAGAACAACTCAAATCAGATACATATAAACTTGTAAAGACATACTAATAAAAATACATGTGCGATGCACATGGTAATTCTTCTATAATAAACATTACATTAAGGACATGTGAAATTATATTGACAACAAATACATGTGAGATTGGCTCCCTCTAAATTGAGACCCCAAACATAACGGTCCAATGGGCAATTACATAGCTTAAACTATTAACATCATCTAAAGTAAGTGTGCTAAAATCCTTGTGATCTAATGAATTTGTTTTCTTTATAGGAACTGAGTCAGTGATTCTATCTCAAACAAATATTTTAAATGGAATATATTTTTTGAGAATATCACATAAAAAGAGTATGGAAAATTAGTTCAAGTGCATCCAACTAAACTGTTTTCTTGTTTTTATTTTCTTTCCTATTGAATATTGGCATAGAGTACTTTTATTGGTCCTGCGCACATAGTGGTTGGGCAACACAGGAGATGAGTCTAACTCAATGATTGAAATTACTTCTAACATGTTATTTTATCACTTTAACCCCCCCCCCCCCCCAAATATTAAGGGAGAAGATCTTTTCCAAAAACATAAATAAATAATAATAGATATTGGCTCAGTCTTTGAAATTACTTTGACAACCCAGAACAAACCCAACCTAAATGACCTAAAACTTGAGTCCCCTTCCCCCATCTCCGCAAATGCACTGGATAACACATCATACACCTAGTGGCATGCACTGACACAGGAAACCCATTCAGTTCCTAATTAACCTTCGGAAAGGCCCCTTTGCAAACTGCCAAAAATGCAAGACAAATCACAGCAGGACATGATACATGGGCTACAAAGGAAGAAAGATGCAACAGGTGACTGGGTGAGGGTTGTGTCCATTCAGATTGAGCAACTGGTGTTTGTGGTTATCCAGGATATCTCATAAAAGATAAAAATCAAAGTTATACCTTGGTCCCATATAGCACAGGCGTCATGGATGGCAATTATACGGATGACATAAACAACAATCAATTCAACTAACAAGATTGTGGTAAGAAAATGACCAAACCAACTGTCTGAAGAATCAGTACCTCTGGTCAAACTGATAACTTCATTACATAATGCTTAGTGACCAGTTTAAATGTTTTTTTTTTTTTTTTTTTTTTGGAAGAAAAAATGTAAAAAAAAATAAAGAGGGTCAGAGGGATGTGAACCTAATGGTTGAACAACACATTGGGTTTCATGCAGCGAATGCACATAAAAAAATGATGCAGGGACGGTTTGCATTTCATGGATAAAACTATAGAATAAATCATATGCATTTGTTTAAATCAGCGTCCAAGTGAAATCGACTACACAAGGTTTATTGAACTATTGCATAGTATCACAAATCAATTTGGGTATCCTCTGCAATTTCTGGGCAATCTCTAGGGCTAACAAAATTGAAATGTAAAAAAGCAGAATAACATACTATAATAGTAATATTTATTTGAAAGAATCTAGTCGGGGAAAACGAAAGCTTCAATTAACTTTTGTTTACATGAAACTTCTAACATAATCCAATACATACTTTTCTTATTTGTATGGGAAAGGACCCTTGTGTTACTTTGTTGGATCAAAATCAAAGAAGGGTATTTCGCAGTGTGTACCTTTTGAACCTTTGCGAGAAGACCAATTGAGAGTGCAGATTATGAAGGATTGGCTGCTGTAAGATTCAAAATTCCTTTCGTAAGGAGCAAGAAGGCGGAAATAAACGAAGAGAGGAAGGAAGGAAGAAAGAAAGAAAGGAAGCAGTAGAGAGAGCAGAAGCCTCTAGTTGGTTCGCGCGCGCTGGGGTTGACATAGGCTCACTCCCTTATCATTTGTGTTTGTATATGTATTCAAATATGGGGTGTGTGATGACTGAACCTTAGGCAACAATGAGTTTACGCTGAAAACTTGAAAAGCTCAAAGCTCACCCAAAGCTTAACTGGGCTTTTGTGGCCCTAGTAGTAGGGGACCGAACCAAACCAGATCGGGCGATTTGGTTTGGTTTTTTTTGTCATTAGATTTGATTATGGTTTTAATTTTAGAAAACCGAATTCATTTGGTTTGGTTTTGATTTTCAGTTTTAAAAAACCAAACCAAACCAAAAAAACCGAAAAATATAATATATATATATATATATATATATATATATATAATTTTATATATTATACATTATATATATAAACTTAAAGTTTGTAAATTCCCAATTCTAATAAAGGTAAAATAGGTAATGGGCTTGTTTTTGTTGATTTTAAGTTTCTTATTATTTTCCCTTTTTTAGATTGGCATGTATTAAACTAACTATTAATGTTATATGTATTAATATTGTGTGTGATATTGACATATTAATATATGTCAATATGTTTCTATTTTGATACAATGTTTGTTTTTTTTAGTTGCTAATGTAATGCTTTTATTAAAAATGTTTTTATTTAGAGTTTGGCATGTCATTTTTTTCATTTTCAATTATTTGTTGTTACTTGATAGGTTAAAACCGAAATCGAACCGAACCAAACCGAAATATAATGTTTTGGTTTTGTTTGGTTTTTTTATAGTATGGTTTAGTTTTGGTTTGAGAGGAACAAAACCAAAGTATGATGGTTTAGTTTGAAATCTCTCCTAAAACTGAACCAAACCGAACCATTAACACCCCTACCTAGTAGGAGTCCCTCCAAATGTAAACTATTGTTTCCTTTCGACTTTATTTGCACACCCTATTTATTTTAAGGTTCTCAAGATTTTAATGTTATATTCTAATGAAAATCGTGATCAATTTTTATAAAAACATTTTTATATTTTTCATAATATCTTGGGGTTCAAGCATACATATACAGTCGTATAAAAATAGAGAGAGAGAGAGCTCTAAGTTAGGGTTCAAGCCTACATGAAGAAATATTCAACCTTTTGACTGCCTTGATCATTGATGCTTTATGCTGTGCATCAACAACTTCCTTTCTGCCAATGGGTTGCAGATTCAGATTTACGAAGATTCAAATCTATGGTGACTACGGAGGGGGAGAGAGAGAGAGAGAGAGAGAGAGAGTATGTGCATGTTTGGGTGGAAGCTATAGGAGTTCCCCAAATTGCGTTGGATGGAAGAAGAAAACGGGAGAGGGAGAGGGAGAGGGGGAGAGAGGGCAAGTGAAGTGACTTTGTTGCATAACATTGGGAAATGGTGACTTTGGTTCCTCACCCATATGTTTCAGAATAGAGGTATAGTTGTCCAAATTGGGATTTAATCCCTTAATTAGTTATTCTGGAAAAATTGGGTCCCATTTGGAGGTTTTGGCAAACCTTGGTGATTTTAAGGTGGTTTGTTCCTTTCTTATGCTAAAAGCTAAAAAATGTAACTTGACAACAATTATTAACTAGGCCATGCCAATGTTGGTGACATCAGAAAAGAAAGCGTACTTTTGAAAATAGAGGAAAGGTTTTTTTATATACAATTATATTTTTAACAAACCTCAAAGAATGTGAGTATAACTGACCCTCAAAACTTTGATGCAAATAGATCATGTAAACATCACAAGATGTCATTAAACCAATTTAAAGTTTAAATTAGTTTTTTATAATTTGTTTTTATTTTTTTGGACAATCGATAGAATTTACCTATACTTTTAATCCCCAATATCAATAAATGAGTATCAATACTTCTCCATAAACCTGAATTCGAAATCGCTTACTCAACAAATGAGGAGATTGCCACTAAGTTATCATACCATTGGCTTTTATAATTAATATAAGCATTAAATTTTAGCCAAAAAAAGGTACTTTATATTAAATTTAACAAAAGTGATAGTGTTACAATTTAATAATTGGAGGAATTAATTGTTCAATTTTAAAGTCCAAGAATTTTGCAAAACTAACCTTGGTACTATAATTTATGCAAAATGAAACCCAAATTCGGGGAAATAACCTTTTACTTTTCCCAAATTATTCATTTCAAGAGGCACAGACTGTTTGGTCATTTGACTGAGGCGTGAAGTGGCGATGTGAATCTAATAGCATCTCCAACCATGTTGGCTAAACACCCTTTTAGCTAAAATAACGAGCCAAGCTGGTAGGAAATGCGTTCCAATGGGCTCATTAAATTCCTCGTTATTTGTCTCCAATTACAATTGTTCGTCATATATGACGAGACTTTTTTCACTCGAAAGGAGGCTATTGTCACCACATAAAATAGTTCAAGCCCCCATTTAGTTTATACTTTTTAAGATTTTATGAGATAAATGAAATGCTTTTACAAAAATTAATCACATTGTCAACTAAAAAAATTATTTGAACAACTTTGTAGAAGAAAATTTTTCCAAATCTGTTGATTAGATAAACTTTTTGGTCATTTACAATCTCTACTTCATTTGTACAAATGTTATAAGAAAAATAGTCTAAAACTTTACCTGAACGATAAATTTTGAAAAACTTTCCTTACACAAAATTGCTCAGAATGATGTTTTCTAATGAATTTGGTTATTAATTTTCGTAAAAACCATTTATATTTTTCATAGGACCTTGGAAAGTATAAACTTAATGGGGGGTATTGGAGTATTTTAGGTGGTGGTAGTAATCCGGCCTACTCGCTATCCCATTTGGCGCTTCATTTTTCTCACAAAACCGCGGGATTTCAAAATCGACGAACGACAATCTCCTCCCAGCCTTCCCAAGGGCCAAGGTACGCTTCTCTCTCTCTCTCTCTCTCTCTCTCCTTTCACACACACATTAAAAAAACACAGATTATCGTCTCTGCTCTTCTCTGTATAGTGTCTAGGGCTTTTTTTCCCTTCTCGATTGAAGCAGAATAAATGGAGTTTGATGTTATTTGACTCATATTTAGATTCTGGTTATGCAATTCTAGCTAAAATTTCATACAAGAAACCCTGGTAATTCGATTTGGAGAAGGACCCTCGCGGCCTTGCCAAAGAATATCCATGATCCATGTACTGTTATGCCTTGAATATCCATTTTTTTTTTTTTTTTTTGGAACAAAATGTGAGAACCCTATAAATTTTGGAATACTTCTGTGGTCAGAGTTAAAAACATGAAAACCCTATATTTAGGAATGAGTGAGAGAGAGAGAAATTTAACCTTTTTGGGCAAGTGGTGGATGCAAATTGGGTATTAGATTGTTTGTAATAAATGTTTGCAATGAGTGAGAGAGAGAGCAATTTAACCTTTCCAGTTTTGTGGAATATCATGAAAGCAAAATCTGATGCATTTGTATTTTCATTGAAAACTTCTTCATTTGCAAGTCATTCTTATACTCAAGTTTGAGAAATGTTGAGATATCCTTATAAACCATTATTTTATGTCGGGGAAGTTATTTCCCTGTTTCCTTTGGACTTTGGATGATTATTTGGCCATAAATCGATCTTAAACAATGAGGAAATTTTCTGAAGTTGGCCAACAATCCCATCCTATATATGCATTTTCAGAATATTAGTGACATCATTGTTGATTCTTTTGCTACCATTGACTTCTCTATTACAATCCTCTTTTATAAAAAATCCCTAAATTGTGAATTATTCGTGGGGTGATTTTGTCCTGAATCTTGAAGTTATTAGCTGTGTTCCAAAATCTGTTTGCGATATTCATGATCAACTTAAAATTCAAACCCTAGCCTTCAGCTTCAAATTGTTGGAGTTTCAGAAAGTGGGTCACTCTCTTATAAGAAACCAGTGTAGATGCATTTCTTGATTTTGTTGATTCATATGTTTGAGTAAATGCATTTCTTCTTCTTTTTACTAGTAGTAGGAAGCTCTGTTTGGGGAGTATATTGAAAGAGGGGTCTATATGCTCTATAAGGAGCACCAATATCTTGCCATGTCTACATGTCAATATGAAAAAAAAAAAAATGGACAGGGACTTGGCATCTGATGGTTCCCACTTGGCTGAACAAGTCTTCAATTGTTTAACTAATCAAATTAATTTTTCTCATGCTATCCAAACATTCCTTTTTACTAAAACATGTTCTAGTCTAAGGATTTTGATTAGTAGAACTGATTGAAATGACCAAACTTTACACCCCAAAAAGCAAAAAAAATAAAAATAAATTGAAGACCAAACCAAGATGATATTAAGTGAAAGTTGGAAACCCATTAGACAGGGACGAAACTGTTCAAGGGCCAAGGTGGGCCATGGCCCCTCCTTAACATTTTACTAATATGTACTGTTTTTGTAATTGCCGGTGTATGTTTACTCTTTCTTTCTTTTTCTTTTTTTATTTTTTTATAAATCATTTTAACTATACTTCATCATGTTGGCATTTCTTTTGTTGTTGTGTCATTGCTTGTATAATTGCATGCAGTACACAACTAAGCAAATTAATTTAGGGACTTCATTGTTGAAATTTACATGGGAAAAAAGGAAAAATTTAAGCTCATGTTGATTTTGTGGTATGTAGATGGATTCTAAAGGGGATGGATATTTCACCAACCTTCTCAATGAAGAGTCTACTTTTGAAGAACAATTCAATGAACGATTTACTGTGGATTATTCAATTCGAGATGGAGGATCTCAACGAGTCCCAAGTGAGGAGGATCGAAGCACAAGAAAGAAAAAAGGAGTCAACTTCTCTGTAGAAGAGGACAAACTCCTTGTATTGGCATGGCTCAATGCTAGCATGGATTCTTTGATAGGAATTGGTCAAAAAAATGTGGTACTTTGGAAAAGAATCTTAGTGTACTACAACCAATACAAGACGTTTGAATCTACACATAATCACAATTCGCTAATGAATCGTTGGTCCACGATTCAGTGTGCCACAAAAAGATTTTGTGGGTCCATAGCTCAGGTTTCTCAAAGCGGTTATGTTGAACAAGATAAGGTATTTTAATTATATTGAAATCTATACATTTTTAATTAATTTTATTGTTCCATATGGTAATTAGATTTTTTTTTTCTTTTTTTTTTTTTTTGGCCCCAGATTGCTCATGCAAAAAGGCATTACCTTGGAGTGCATAAATCAAATTATCAGTTTATGCATTGTTGGGTTATATTGCGAGAAGAACCAAAATGGTTGGACGAAAGTAAGAAGCAAAAGAAGAAGAAGAAGAAGAAGAAGAACAACAACAATACCGCATCTTTTGTTGCATCTTCTCCATCTACTCTATGTTCAATTAATTTAAAAGAAGACGACATCACCCTTGATAGTGTTGCAAACCCAAAAAGACCTCTAGGTAGGAAGGCTGAAAATGATCGGCTGAGTAAAGGCAAAAGAAAAGCTAATGAAGATAATGGTATGAGTTTACCTATGCAGACTATTCTAAATGAAATTAGGGAAGATAATAGAGAGCTGAATGCGAAGAAGTTTGAAATGTATGAAAAAATATACATTCAAGAGCAAGAAAAGATTGATATTGAGCGAGAAAAGCTCCAAATGAAAAAAGGAAAAAAGGAAGAGCGAATAATGGCAATAAATTTGAGTGAAATGAGTGAAATACAAGCTAAATATTATCATTCTCTCCAGATGGAAATTCTTGCAAAAAGAATTGGTAACATTCAGAAGTAAGTTGATTGGTCTTTTCTTTAGGCATTATAACTCAGACTTCTTTAGTAGCATTCTATTTTAATTATTGTAAGTTCCTTTGAAACCCAACTTTTTGTTAATTGGCTACTATTTTTGTTATTATAAGTTCATTTGGAACCCAACCTCTTCTTAATGGTGTTGGAATGGATGATATTTAATATCTATTACTTGTGCATGTGAGATATATTGTAAAATTGACTATCAGGTACCAAGTGATTCCAAGGGGCCATTTTTAAAATGAAATTCTGCTGGAATTTTATTAGCAAAACAAAAAGTACAAACATAGTTAGAAGCCAACAAATGAAAAACCACACACTAATACTTAATGTAGTAATTAAATCTAAAATTACAAACTCTTATGATATCCTGTGTTGTTGCTACAAGTGCTCGACTAGGTTAGCTTGGAGTTGAGAATGCGTTTCCCATTCTCTGATTTGTTGATTTCATCGAATAAATTCACTAAATTCAATAGAAGGATTTTCATCAATTACATCATAATTGTTGTTTGCTCCATTGACTTCTCGTTCGTCCTCAACAATCATATTATGTAATATTATGCATGCTTGTATGATATCGTTAAGTATTTCAAGGATTAAGTTTGACAAAACATGCAATTTAAGAAAAGTTATTATTGCTTTGTGACTTTTTAAACTCTGGCTTTCCAAAAGTACCATTTTTTGCTTGATATTGGGTTTTGTGTTTAAAGTAATTATTGAAACAACTAAGGGTAATATAGGAAGTTCAAAATATTTTGGGACAAAAAAAAATGTTGCAAAAATGGCCTATTTTTGTGAGACGGGGGGGAGTAAAAGAAAAAACTACAAGTAGCAAAAATTTGAGGAGGGGGGGGGGGGGGTGTGGGAAGAGGAAGATTGTCTTATTTTTTTAGGATTTTTTAATGTGTGCCTTAAGGAGACATGTTAAGTTGTAATTAATGATCCAATCATTGCATAGAGAAATGTGTCTGCACAGTTTTCTAAGCATTTTCACAATTTTCTATGCTTTTTTCACAATTTTTCATGTAATGATTAGGTCATTAAAAGCAACTGTGTGTGTGTGTGTGTGTGTGTGTGTGAACTAGAAAATTTTGATAGGTTAGAGGCCTCTCCCTAGGGACAGAACTAATTACATTATGGTAGTTGTTTTAACACTTTTGTACTACATGAAGAAGAGAAGCAACTATATTACATTATTACTTTTAAACTCAGCAAAAAAAAAAAAAAAAAAAAAAAAAAACTATTTTACTTTTAAATTATGTCATTTTATTATTTTCCATGGAAAAAATTTTCCTTGCAATCAACAAAGCCCAAAGGTTCCTATTGCTTTGATGAAGAATTGTCCCTAGAAAACTTATAAGGAGAAAAAGATTTGGTTCTACATTTATCTTGATTTATCATGAAATTTGAAAAAAATTTTCATCTTTTCACTTTTCAGGTTTTCTGGAAAATTAATCTCGTTTTGCACTTTTCTTTTATTGGCAAAGGATTCCGTTTAAAAACTTGTTGCTGAACAAATGAGCCATTTGGAAATCTTTTCAAGGAATTATTCTCTGCTGAAACGAACAAGAAAATTTATAAAAACTTGGTAGTTATTTAAATCATGTTTATATTCTACAAAGATAAGAAAATGAAGCATCCATCAGGGCTGCTGCTGTTTATATCCAATCTCATATGGTCAATGTTGACAAGAAACAATTTCCACAAAACAAACACATCAGATTCCGATAAGAAATTAAAATGAATTTCAGGAAAATGATATCCTGTATATGTCTGACATTTCAAAACTGAATAATCAGTAGATTTAATTACAAGAAATAATTGTCCCGCTTTGGTTTACACTCTTCAACAATGGGATATATCCTTCAATTCACGTATCAAGCTCACTTAAAAAATTACACTAACTTGTTCCCTTCAATGCCCAGTTCACTCAAAATTGTGTAGTTTCCCACAGTGTGACTAAGCCGAATATCCACTGCTATACGTGCACTATAGATATATAATAGTTCCTGAGCAAGAGATACACTTATGCATGAAGAGGAATGGCCTCCAAAGGGTCCTGTTGTTCTATTCGAACAAACAGCACCATCACGGTGATAAACTTCCCTCTCATTTCAATTTGATGTAAACGGAGGAAAAGGACATATGAATAAGAGCTTACTTCTGAGTTTGTTCCATCTTGGCTCGAACCTTTTGTTCCAACACAGAGATCTCTGTATCAAGGTCAAACATTCTGTTAAGAGCTTGCATATTCTCAAGTATTTCACTCAAGGTCCGGCTCCCACTACCGTCACATCTGAGGTGTTGAATGGGACCATGAAGGAGTTTGTTCACAATACCCATGCTAAGATCATAAACAGCTCCCTTCTTTTTCTTAGAGATATCATCACCCATCTTTGACAAACACTTGTCAAGCTCGGAAGCCCTAATTCTTTCAACATAAGCCCTAAGCTTCTTGATTGTGGGAACAGTCTCAAGGGAATCCCTCCAAGCTTCGAATTGTTTTACTTCCTCCACGATAATTTCCTGAGCTGCCATTGCTTTCTGAAGCCGATCCTCTTTATTAGCCGCCACAACTTCCTTGAGATCATCCACATTGTAGACACGTGCAGTCTCGAGATCTGAAACACATGATCCCACATTCCTTGGAACAGAGATATCAATGAAAAGCCTCACCCCTCCGAGCTCAGGGCCTGTAGGGGGGAGTGTCTCAACATGCTCTTTCAATAACAATGGGGTTTCCGATGCAGTGCTGGTGAAAACCACATCAGCTTCAGCAGTGCATGCTAGCATTTCTGAGAGGGGTTTGTAATTTATTTCGACATCCTTGAGTTCCTCACGGATGGCAGCAACTCTCTCTTCTGTTCTGTTGACAACCACCATTTTTCTGCATCCCTTTCGCAACCAAGTGTTTGATCACAACTTTTCCCATTTTGCCTGCTCCAATCACCAACACTCTGGCAGAAGCATATGAAGATTCTGGAAGTTTCATTTGGCCAAGCTCCACAGCAGCTGAGCTGACGGAAACTGCCCCTGCAGCAATATTGGTCTCAGTTCTAACCCGCTTTCCAACACTGATAGCGTGCTTGAACAGCCCACTGATCTTCCTTTCAAATCCAGCAACTCCTTGTCCAACTTTTACAACTTGTTTCACCTGAGCAAGGATTTGACCTTCTCCTAGAACAAGAGAGTCAAGCCCAGCAGATACTTCAAATAAGTGCCTCACAGCATCTCTATTATGCAGCAAAAACCTGTGCTGACAAAGCTCCGAAACAGGAATCCCACTTGTCTGTCAAAAAAACAATAATAAAATTGTAAATACTTTCACCTAAACATTTTTCAAAAACATATATCAATATAGTCAACCACCCACTTCATACAGTAAAAAAAAAAATCGGCTCTCCATTCAAGGGTTTTTTTATAGGGCAATTGCTACAAAAGCAGGAATTCTACCATGCTATACTTCCTAGGTGATCAAAGCACCAAAGGAAGAGAATGGTTTAATGGCTGTAAGCCTGTAACCCTTGTGTACATTCGAAAAAATATCATCTCTTAAATGGATCGGTTTCAAAGATTCTCATAGTTGGGCCCACATAAAGGTGAATCTAACCCACAGAGTAGTAACAAAAATGTTCACAGCACCAAAACTGAGTTACCATAATAAGTAAATTACTTCTTCCTCTCTTTTCCCCATTTTTTGTTCTTCTATATATATATATATATATATATAATATAAATTGCTGGGGGTGTGGAAGGGAGGTTTGTTAACATTTTTCATTATTTCCTCTCCCCAGAAGAAATAAAATTCCTTATAACAGAAAATAGAGCAAATAAGTACCTTTGACATCCATTCAGTCACTTCTTTTACCCCACGATGCTGAGACAAAGCCACCACATATATTTCCATTCTGTTACACGTACTAAGAACAGCAGCTTCTTCTATATGGTTCAAAGCACATAACTCACCAATGGCCTGAGGCCATTGTGCTTCTGGAATGGCCAATTTCTCACGCATCTCAACCGGTGCTGTGTGAACACTAAGCCCTATGACCACAATGCCACTCCTTTCCTTTGTATATCCTGACAGACATACAAATGTTTCATCAAAATTAAAACTCTACAATACTTTTCACATAGGAATGCTAAGAAAAACTTAGAAAAACCCACAGCCCACAAGAACAATAATGAAACTAAAAGGCAACTTTTCTCTTTAAACTCATCTATAATAAAATACAATTCTGAAGTTCATTAGAAGTTGTAAACATTCGAAATGTCATAAGTTGGTTAAACAATGGAAGAAATTGGCACCCATAGCCCTAGATCAAGAAACTCAAAAGGAAAGAAGCAAACCAAAATGGCAAATCAATCTTGCCACAATCGAGAAGCTTATTATCACCATATAAGTGAAGTCAACTTATTATCAACAATAATAAAACTTTAAGCTTATTATCACCATACTTTCAAGTTGAAATTAGCTTCCTCTTATAATAACTCTAATTCCAAGTAGCACTAACTGAAGCATTGTCCCTCATTCAATTTGGCCTCGCACTTCCAATGACGTGACTCTAGGTCAGTTGGTAAGGGACCTCGCCTCAAGAAGCGGAGGTTCCGAGTTTGACTCTTGCTAAACCCATTGTGGCCACCCATACAAGGTTTCATGGTTCTCATCAGCCTTTGATTTACCTGGTCCATATGGGTTGTGGGGGCCGAAGGGCTTCCTCATTCATTTGTTAATAAATTATTTCAATTTCATGGAACATGATCAATCCTAAAATCAACTTCCTTTCCCCTAAACTTTTCAAACCAAAAATCAAAATCAAATCTCTCTCTTTCGACCCTCTATACTTTCCAATTCTGCGACTTTCAATATCCAAGTCAAATCAGAATTTTTCAAAACTCATTTCCAATTTTTATGCTCCCTTTGAACAAAGAATGAATAAATCATTCTGATTTTTTTTTTTTTTTTTATTTTTTGATAAGGTAATAAATCATTCTGAATTTCAAAAATTGTTCATTTAATTTTGCTCTTCACACACAATGTTAAAATCATTGAATAAATTTTATATACAAGCATAGTTGAATTTGACTTCTGAAGTATGGCCTGCCATATTATACCTTTGGATCTTTTTATTCTTATTTTTTCAAATAATAACATGGCTCCAAGTTTTGTTTAATGTTTCTAGAATTACAAAGAGAAACTCAATCGCCATAAAAAAAAATAAATAAATAAATAAAAAGAAAAAAAAAAGTACGTATCAGAAATCACTCACTGTCAAATGCGGACGTCTTAAGCAATTCGAGAGCTGGAAACACTCGACGCCCTGGAATCGGCCTTATCTTCACGAACGAAATTATCAGGAACAGCCTCGCATTTAGGGTTTAACGAAGCACATCTCTCGGAGACCATTCTTCTGACCTTCGACGGTTTGTAGGAAATTCGAATCTGAGAAGGAGAAGCCATAGAAGAGGAAGAGGAAGAAATCCTGCAATGGAGTGTAGACTCCATGCTGGAGGAGGCGGCGAAACCTCTCGCAGCTGCCATTGAAGCAACCAACAGCAACGGCAGTAGCAGCAGCGGCGGCGAGACGGCTTCGAAACCCTAGGAATCGGAGCAGGAAGGTCAGGCGAATGTGAGAGGAGAAGCTGAAGAGACAAGCAGAGAGAGGAAAAAAAACATGGAAAGCGCAGAGAGAAGATGGAGAGATGATATATGTAGGGAAGGGGGTGGGTGTACGTTGAACGAATTTTTCAAAGGTTGGTTTGGTAAGTGGTGCGAAAGATTTGACCCAGACAGAATGGGAGAGAGGGTGCGTTTGGGTGTTTTTTTTTGACTTTTTGATTGGAGGAGTGGGGTGGACACGCGTTTTTGGCCACACGCTCAATTCCCATCTTTCGAATCGCTGACCTTTTTATACCCTAACTGCGACTTCTCATATAGTCATATCATCACTGAAAAACAAAAAAAAAAAAAAAAAAAAAAAAAAAAAAACGTGAAATTTGTGGGTGTAAATTTTTATTTTTTTCACCAGTCCCATTAAACCAAAAAAAAAAGAAAAAAAAAAAAGCTTTTTACTCTTAAGCTTGTTACTGTATTATTTTTATAAAATTTACATTTTATACACTTTATTTATGCTAAATTTTCATTCAATCATTTTTTTTTCTCTCTTGCATAAACAAAACTAAAATTTGTGGCATTTTATGAATAAATCAGTTCTAAATCTCAAATAAACTTGATATTCGGCATTCGTGGCGCACATCATGAAAGGAGTTTTTTTATTTAATGGTGGATTTGACGAAATGCAAGTCTTACAAAATATATTGATAAATATAAGAGTAAATTTTACGATAAAGACAACAAAAAGATGCTCGTAGGATTAATGTGATTTCTAAGGAGGGATAACTATAAATTTTAGGAGTAAATTCTCGGTGAAAAAGACAAAAAAAAGATATGAGGATTTGAATAAATCATACATTGAAATGGAAGACAATTTCAAATCATTTTAGTTTAGAAATAAGGAAGGCAGAATTAATGAAACCATTCATTTATTAAAAGTTAGATCCACGGCTTAGCTTTATTTGTCCTATATAGGAAAAAAATTTATCATTTATTATTTATTATTTTGATAGGAAAGAAAAAATTATTAAAATATCTTTAGTTCGTTCAAAAAGGTTATTTATTTATTTATTTATTTTTTTAATAAGCAATTCATTAATAAAAATCAAGAAAGGCAAGTGCATTGGTTTCCATCCCCTTCAACCTTATCCGCAAAAAGAACACACTTTGGAAGTGAGTAATTGGGATAGAACCAAAGCGTTTATAAGAAGAAGTCCATTAGGCAAGAGAATGAGTTACTTTGTTAACCAACCTAGGCCTGTGACCAATCCACATGGGAATAACATCAAGCAGAGCAGCATTGATATCATAAAACACAGAGTGTAATGCCCAGTGAAGAAAAAGACTCCTATCCAAAAGAGGGTCCAAAACCAGAGAAACATCACCCTCAATCATAATCATTGAGGAACCAAGTTTGCACACCTCTATCAAGCCCAAACATAAGACTTTCCCTTCAAAAAGGTTATTTATGATAAGAAATAGAAAGGCTTGAATATTTGGAACAACTTATGAATTAATTACACTGTATTCGAAGCTTGGAAAACGAGAAGAAAAACGTACTCTAAATAGGAAGCAATGGCAGCTAGATTAAATTCAGCACCAATAGACCAATTTTTATAATGGGTTTTGGCCATCTCAATACTGAGGTTGAAGTTTTCCTACGACACTTCAGGTTATTTGAGTCCAATAACAATGATGGGGATATTTTGTTTTTGTTAATATGAATTTAATGATTTAGATTTTTGTAATATTATTGCGTGTATAAAAATATCATCCTTTTTTTTATTTTTTTTATTTTTTATACTGTGGACATCCACACAAGATATAGGCACCGTTTGGTTGCACTTATTTTAAAATCTTTTTTACTTTTGAAAACAAAAAGTTGTAAAAGCAAAAAACATTGTTTGGTTAGAGGAAATGAAAAGGACTTTTAGAAAGCAAAAAGAAAAATATTTGATTTTAAGCAAAAGCAATGAAAATTTACTTATAAAAATCATTTTTATCTTTTAGATGAGCTTGACCTTAACTTGAAAAATTTACGATCAAGAAAGATTGTGCTTGTCTTAAGTTTCCGTTTGAGTAACGTTGATTCGGTAGAATTTCCCATTACATCCAAAAGATCACCGACAAAATCAATTTTACCAAACACGCTTTTGCTTTTATTGCTTCTACTTAAAAGCAAAAAGCAAGAAAGTAAAATATGACTTTTATTACTTAAAAAAAGATCTTTTAAAAAGTGCAATCAAACGGTGTCATAATTATCCGTTGCATCTTATGTAGCGCCTATAATTATCCATTGCATCTTATGTAGCAATATAATAAGATTTGACATCTAAGAAAGACTCATGTGAAGGTGTAGTATCTTTCCAGATAACACAAGAGACAAATAACATTATCTAACAATTAATGCAGCTAAAAGGGTATCTATCCTCATTTATAAAATACCTAATTTCTCTCCTAAAAATTCCTTTCATTCCTTATTATTTGTACATAATTTGAATTAGGTATTGGAGCGATTATGGCCACCCGCTTACCCTTTGTTCATCTATCTCAAGCATGAGCAAAAATTTTGAATAAAAAAACATTGAGGATCTCGAGTGTCCATATGAGATTTGTAACACTCACAATTATTATAATTAAGTATAGCAATTGGCAATGACAAAGACAAGGAAATAAGTGATAAACTTACACTAGGAATTGGGGAAGAATACATAGTAGAGAGTTGATTGCTTGTAGCCTCGTTTCATTTTATGTTTCACGTTAACAAGTTAGAAAAAGCACCGACTCAAAAAGCTCCACGCTCTTCTCCCTTGAAGTAACGTTTTTTGGCGAAAGCCTTTTTCTGTAATTCCATCCTTGTGCCCTATTCCTCGCTCCCATTCTCAGCTCTCACACCCCCTCCTTTTCCTTTTTCCTTTCTCAGTTTTTGTTTTCTCACTCTTTCTCTTTAGCCCGCTCTCCCTCACTTCTCTTTTGATCTCTGTTTTTCTCTCCTTCCTTATTTATTCTTCTCTTTATTACATCTCCCCTCTCCACCAACCTTTTCTCTTGTTTTTGTGGGTGATTTTATTATTATTATTTTATTCTCATCCTTGCTGTCAGTATGGATGCTCACTCTGTTGAGTTATCACAACTTATCTCTCAAACGGCTAATCTAAGCTGCTTTGATGAGATTGAGGATCTGGTACCGGCTACTGGCTTACTCGATGAAGTCATGGGTCTGCTACTTGTGGGAAAAATAGTGGCTGAGAAAGGCTTCAACAAACAATTGGTTATTTCCATTTTGTCAAAAGCGTGGAATCAGCTTGAATCTCTCAATGTCACTTTCCTTGCGCAGAACACCTTTCTTTTTGGTTTCTCAAAAGTTGAAGACCGCAACAAAATTCTCTCGTCTGGTCCATGGAATGTCAAGGGTTTTCTCATTGTGGTGAAGGAGTGGTCCCTTGGGTTAGTTCTAGAAGAAATTTCGTTTTCTCTTTCTCCTTTTTCGGTTCAAATCCATGGATTACCCCTTGATCTCAAGACGGTGCATAATGCTTCCAAGATTGGTGGCAGATTTGGGGGTTTTATTGAGGTTGATGATAGATGGGAAAATCAGTTGGCTTTAAATAATTTTCTTAGAATTAGAGTCAATATTGATATCCTCAAACCATTGAAAACTGGATTTCTTTTTAAGAGACATGCTTTGCCAGCGATATGGTTCAGTTTAAGTATGAAAGACTCTCAGATTTTTGTTACAGATGTGGTTGTTTAAGTCATGTTGAACGAGATTGCAAGTGTGAGGCCCCTACTATGGTGGTTGACTCTGCTAATCCTTCACAAGGTTCCTCGGCGTTTGGCCCCTGGTTGAGAGCTGTTCAAAGGATCAGCCATATAGATGCTAGGCTCCTTTTCGACAGATACACTAGGCTTCCTGTTGGAATTGCTGTTCCTTCGCCTTATCGTTTAGCGGCGCGTGAGGCCCAACTGCACCTTCCGGATACTGCTCCATCCAACTCTCACACATTTACTCACAACCTCGCTGAGTCCACATTTGTTGTTTGCCATTATGAGAGTTTTGCTCTGCCCACTGTCCACACACCTACTATCAGACACCCCATCGATGATCACATGATTAACTCCTCTATACCTGATGATATGGCATCCTTCCACCTTGATTCCAAATACAACGCTGGACTTAAAACCACCGACTCAAGTTTCTTTTTAACTAATAAGTCTACTTTTCTTATTCCAGTTTGTCCTCCTATTTATGAGGTGACACCCTCTATGGTCATACATCCCATTGATATTTTTGAATAATGTCCCACTATCCCCACTCCTATTCTTATTAACCTCCCTTCATCTCTTGTCACCCCTATCCACCCTGTGTCTCTCACCCCGACTCCACATCTCTCTCACCCTAGTAAACGGAAGACTATTGTTACTACCCTTACCACTACCCCCAAAGGAAAAAAACCCAGAAGCTTATCACCTTTACCTCCTCTTCATCCTCGACAACATGAATTTTCATTGTTTACTTCTTCTTCTATTATTCTCCCCCCTCCTCCCCTTTCTTTCTGAATCAACCCACCTTATCCTTATTCTCTACTGTCTTTCCATCTGCTCATGTGCCAAAATCTTCTAGGATAAATCCTAAACGAATGGCGCAAAAAAAAAAGGAGTTTATTTCTGGTAACTCTCCCCTTGTTCAGTCACTTCCTTTGGGGCTTGTCTAAACCCATGATACAGTGGCTGATACTTTGAATTGTTTAGAGGCGGTGGGTCTTACCCTATCCCCTCCCACATGATGAATCTCCTATCGTGGAACTGCTATGGGATAGCCCAACCAACGACGGTTCAATCCTTTCGGGCTGTGGCGCGCAACTTTCATCTGGATGTTATTTTCTTGGCTGAAACAAAAATCCAAGATATGAAATTGAATCGTTGTCTTTCTCAATTAGGCTTTCTCAACTTTGTCTCGGTTCCCCCCATCAATAAAGCTGGAGGTTTTTGTCTTTGTTGGAGGAATGGGATTGAGATTGAAGTTACAGTGTTCAACACCTACCTGATCAATGCTCTTGTGTTCTCTGCCCCCTTATTGACTCTTTAGATGCTCACTGGGGTTTATGGTCCACCATATTGGTAATGTAAAGATGATTTCCTGTCCCAGATTGATCAATTAGCTACTTCTTTTGCTATTCCTTGGCTTTACTTCGGTGATTTCAACTGTGTTTTAGCCCAATCTAATAAACAGGGTGGTAGACCTTTTGCTTGCCCCTCTTCTGGGGGTCTTGGGGGGATTATGGATACCAACGGCCTGCTCGACCTTGGTTTTGTTGGCAACCCTTTTACTTGGAACAATAAGAGGTGTAATAATACCAACATCCAGGAACGCCTTGATAGGAGTATTGCCAATATGGAGTGGCGACTGCTTTTTCCTCATGCATCTTTGACCCATATCCCTGCTACGGCTTCTAATCACTGGCCCATCCTGATTAATGCTCTTGGCAATGGTAATATTATTAAAAGGCCTTTCAAATTCCAAGCTATATGGACTCGGGATGTTTCAAGTTCTCTTGTGATTGAGCATGCTTGGAAATCTCTCTGTTTTAGGTCACCCTCATTCAAGCTTTGCCACAAAATCAAATCTTCACGGAAGGCTCTGTCTGATTGGAATAGAGATCTCTTTGGTCTTATTCACAAGAAGATTGCTACCCTTAAAGATAAAATTGGTAACATGCAACGTATGGACCCTATTCCTAGCTGTTTGGAGATGGTTAGTAATTTACGGTTGGAACTTGATGAGTATTATAAGAGGGAGGAAATTCTTTGGAGACAAAACTCTCGGGTCAAATGGCTTAAGGAGGGTGATCGCAACACTAGATTCTTTCACCTTTCCACGGTTATGAGAGGTAGAAAAAACTCCATTGATTTTATCAAAGATGATTCTATGAACTGGACTTCTAATTGTTTGGCTATTGGAGATCTTTTTAATAGCCATCTCCAGGCTCATTCTCCTCAGTCTAGACCTGATGTTCCAATAGGATTGGAGAATTTGCTTCCCAATTGCATTACTATCGAGGATAATGAAGTTTTATGTTTAATTCCTGATGATGTGGAAATTCGGAGTGCATATTTCATATGGGATCCACTAAGGCCTCAGGCCTTGATGGTATGTCGGCTTTATTTTATAAGCATTATTGGAATATCATTAAAGCAGATGTTGTTGCTTCTGCTAAAAGTTTCTTTTTGGGTGGGTTTATGCTTAAACAATTAAACCACCACTAATATTGTTTTGATTCCTAAGTCCTCAGCTCCTTTTATGGTCAAGCACTTCCGACCTATTAGCTTGTGTAATGTTATCTACAAATGTATTGCAAAAATCTTATCTAACAGACTATAGCCCCTCATGTCGAAAATCATCTCCCCATTGCAAGCGGCCTTTGTTCCTGGGTATGTTATTTCGGACAACACTATCATAGTCCATGAAATTCTTCACACGATGAAAAAAAAGACAGGCAAGGGAGGTCTTATGGCTATTAAAGTAGATATGGAATGAGCCTATGATAAGATTGAATGGCCATTCCTTTTTGAAGTAATGGCATGTTTTGGTTTTTGTGCCTCTTGGATCAATTGGATTAGACAGTGTGTGACAACCACTTCCTTCTCTATTTTGGTTAATGGTGGCCCTGTTGGGCTTTTCACTCCGGAACGGGGACTCTGCCAAGGGGATCTCTTATCTCATTTTTTATTCATTATGTGTTTTGAGGTGTTATCCAAACTTTTCTTGCATGCGGAAGTGACTAATCTTATCCATGGCATTAAGATATGCAGAGGTAGCCATGCAATTTCTCATGTCCTTTTTGCTGATGACCTTGTGGTGTTTAGCAGGGCTTCTGAAGTTGAAGCTGGAGCTATATCTCAATGTCTTCACACCTATGAAAGCTGGTCTGGGCAGACTATTAATTTAAAAAAATCTAAAGTCCATTTCAGTACAAATTTTCGAGGCCTGTAAAGCTGCTTCTATTTGCTCCACTCTCAATCTCCGCAAAGCGCCTTTGGATTCCAAATACTTGGGCCTCCCCGTTTTTTTGAAGACTGCAAAGTCTGCCTCTTTTTGTGACATCATTGAGAAAGTCCAGAATCGCATTAGTGGGTGGAAAGCCAAGACTCTCTCTTAGGCTGGTAAATCCACACTAATCAGGGTTGTTGTATCAGCTCTGCCTACGTATGCTATGTCTTCTTTCTACTTATCCAAGCAAGTGTGTTGGACTCTTGATGCTAGGATCCGAGACTTTTGGTAGGGGTTCTCTAAAGACAAAAAGGGGTTGTATCTCAAAGCTTGGGATTCCCTCTGTTCTCCTAAAAGTGCTGGCGATCTAGGTTTCAGAAGAATGGAGGATCTAAATTTGGCTCTATTAGCTAAGTTAGGCTAGATTTTTTGCATCGTCAATGATAAGCTTTGGGTTCAGATGCTTAAAGCTAAATATTGTAGATACAAAACTTTCTTTGAAGGGAATTGTTCTTCTGCTGATTCTTGGCTTTGGAAAGGGATCAGTAAAAGTAAGGACTTGCTTTCTAAGGGCATGTGTTTTTTAGTTGGAGATGGCACCTCCATTGATATATAGAAGGATCCATGGGTTCCATTTATTCCTGGGTTCCGTCCTACCTCTTTTACCCCAAGTGGAAATCGTGAAGTAGGTTGCAATCTGGTTTCTGATTTCATTATCAAACCTACATGGATATGGGATACTGTAAAGCTTCAGAGAGTTTTTGATCAGGCACTTGTTGAGGATATTACCAAGATTCAAATTACCTCCAACCAACCCCAGGATCGAGGGGCTTGGATTCACAACTCCAAAGGGGATTTTACAGTTAAGTCCACTTACTTCACAGACCAACAAGTAAGATTTTCTTCTCTTAGTCACTAACCTAAGGAAGTTTGGAATCTTATTCGGAATTCTCACCTACATGAGAGACATAAAATTTTGTTTTGGAGATTGTTTTGGGATATTCTCCCTGTTAAAGGCGTCTTTAATAGGAGGTTTCCTATCGATGATACCTCTTGCCCTCTATGTGGTGCTGAATTCGAGTCTGCTAGGCACTTGTTTATGGAATGTAAAGTCTCAAAGGTCCTATGGCTATGTTGAAGATGGGCGCTAAGATTGGACTCTTTTCACCATCTTAATCTGGAGGATTGGCTGACCATTATTTTCTCTAATGGTTCAGGTATGCGCTTAGATGGTTCTAATGCTAACCATTTTCTTATTTTTGCGGCTGTTTTAATGGATATGACTTGGTTCTCCCGTAATAGAGTGGTCTTTGATCAGGTTGAGTTAAACCCAAAAGAACTTTTGATTTCTATTAAGAAACTTTCGTTGGAGCACCTTCACTCTTGCTATAGTCGCTCTCGCCCTGTTGAAGCCCTTCCTATTTAGACTCCTCCTCCACACGATTGGGTCAAGATTAATTTTGATGTGGCCATAAGAAACTCTTTTTCCGTCCTTGCTGCTATTGTTAGAGATCCTGCTGGGAACTTCCTTTTTGCTTGGACATCCTTGGAAGGTCCCTTCGAACCTATGGTTGTCGAGGCAAAAGCGGCATGTTTTGCTTTTTCCAATGCATGGTCTTCTCATCTATTCAACATTATTTTGGAAGGCGATGCTGTTGTTGTGCTTGATTCCCTTGCGCATGAAGATTTGGCCCCCCTTGGGCAATTGCTTCCCCTGTATTTGATGCTAGAGTTTTGTTTAGTAATTTTAATTTTTGGGTTGTTCGTACTATTCCTCGTAGGGCCAGCTCTTTTGCCCATGAATTGGCCCAATGGGTGGCGCGTTGTAACCATTTTGGTCCAATCCCAATCTCAGATTTACCTTGTTCTGTCATTTTTGCAGGAGGATGAGATTGGAGATGGCCTAATTTTAACTTCTTAATATATCTATTTCACTTGCTTATCCAAAAAAAAAAAAAAGAAGCCCTATTTCATTTTATTATATTTTATTTTGTTTTTTATAAATAGAAAAAATTGTTTGGGTTTACTAATTAGTTCCATTCAAGACAAATGGAAACTATGATTATGCAATACTGACCTAAGGATGATGGGTCTCAATTTTCAACTATTATTTTAGACCATTGATTATATATGTCAATTAGTACCATATAGTGCGCGTTTGAGTAGTTAGGCTAGAGATTGAGAGTTGCAAAGAAAGATAGGTTTTAGACCTAGGGTCAGGCTATTGCCATCACATAAAGTACTCTAAGTCCCCTACTACTTAATTGGTACTTGAAAACTTACTTTTCATCTCTCACTTATTTTACACTTCAAGGTTTTATGAAAAATATAAAAGGTTTTTATAAAAACTGGACACGTGATCCATTAAAAAACATCATTTTAAACAACTTTGTACAATAAAGTTTTTCCAAAATCTATCGTTTAAGTAGAATTTTTGGCCATTTACAATTTTTGTTTCATAAATGGCTAAAAAGTTTATTTAAACGATAGATTTTTGAAAAAACTTTTTTTTACAAAATTATTCAAAATGATGTTTTCTAGTTGATTATGTGATCAACTTTTATGAAAATCTTTAATATTTTTTATAAAATGTTAAAATATTAAGTAAATGGGGAGATAAAAAGTAAGTATTGGGTGTTAATAGAAGCCTCTAAAAAATGCCTTTAATCGCCTTTTAAGGTGGCCCATGCTTTGGTAAAGAAAGCCCAAACGGTAGAAAAAGAAACAATTTAAATAGAGGAGCTTCTAGAATTTGAAGTATTAATTTTATTTTATTTTTTTATAAAAAGAAAATTCTATTTGAGCTTGGTTTTAGTCTAATTTTATACAAACCTTTCACAATCGAGCTAATATATAGGGAGTATATTTAATATTGAGTGATGGATTGAATGGTGTTAGAGGTTTTTTTCTAAATAAAAAGTCTTAGGTTGAATTTTCACCAATCCCTCTTAAAGACACTTTTATGGGTTTTGTTATGTTCATTGCATTTGAAACAAGAGATTTTATGTACGTGAAAAGACTAGTAAGATGTTTTTAACCTCTTGATATAAAAGAAAAATATAAGGAGTATATATATTTTTTTAATTAAACTTGAATTTTTCACACACTTTGGGCTTTATTTGGGAACTTAAAAAATTAGATTAGACTGGATCCAGTCCAAAACTGTTATCTAATAAACTAATTCACAGTTGGTTTGAAAAAAACTTTATTTATGCTTTATTTTCAAACAAAGTTGAATTAATTAATAAAAAAATGACAATTACCAAACAATGTGAAAACAAAACTAACCAGACTTCTCTTAATTATTCAGGTTTCTAGGTTTGCTAAACAAACCCTTTGACTTACAAAAGAAGGAAAAGAAGTGGTGTGCCCTAATTCAGTAGATGTTGACGTGGCCATCCAATTGGCCACCTGACCCTAACGAGGGGTTCACCAGAGAGAGACCATATCCTGAGCTGAGAACAGGATGAGCAGATGGCCCATGTAAGCGGGGCAAATTAATGATTGAACTGGTCTAAAGGACTAAACAATTCTCTCAGATGGGCATTCTCAGAATCTCACCCTTCTCCTCCTCCAAAATCCTAGTCTTCAACAACACAACCAGAACCAAAACGCCGCTCTCACATATCCTCAGCTCCATTCATTCTCCACCCAAGTCTTTTGTACCCAACTGTCCCTGCAAGACCCAGTTCAGATTTTCTTCACTAAATCCCATTCCTCGCACCATTTCCGCAACTGGGTTTGGTGGGTCGGTTCATCAGAGTAAGAGAGGCGTCGAGAGGTGGTGTTGTGGCCATGGCTGCACCTGGGTCGGTCCAGAAACCTGAGGAAGATTGGCGTGCTATACTCTCCCCGGAGCAGTTTCGGATTCTACGGCAAAAAGGAACAGAGTAAGATATATGTATACATATATGACACTAAAAGCCTTTCCTTTGTTTATTGGGTTAATGTTGTGATTGAATTTTCCTGCTTCTTGGGTTTGTTTTATTGTTCTCTGTTTGGTGATATATTTGGGGTTTGGGAATTATTCGAAAATATGATTGAATTTTACTTTATGCCTGTTGAGACTCAGATGGAAATAATTTGGGAATTATCTGTTATATTTGGGATACTCAGAGATTATTTGAGAATTGTTGAATTATATGGATAAATTCGCGTTTCATTTGGTTGATAAAAAAAAAAAAAAAAGGTTAGGAAATTCGGGAAGAAATCAATAATTTTGTTGCAACGTTTTGTTTTACTCAATTCAGATTTTAATGAACCCTTTTGATGTTTGGTTGTTTGTTTGTTGAAATCATGAGGAACCCAGTTTAGAAATTTATCCAAATTCATTTGGATTGAAAGATTTTAGGACATAATGGTATTCCAATTGAGGTTTAAAGTGTATTGTTGATGATTTAGCTTGGTTGACTAAATTGTTTAACACGATCATAAAGAGTGATTGGGTAAGAAAATGTTCGGTGATTTGAGGAGGAAATTATAATGCCTTTTTTCAGGCAAATAAAGAAGATAGTCAACGTTGCACTATTTTCTATGGTATTGAAATACTTGACTGGCTTCATATGGAGGAAATTACTGCGGTAGCTATGTTCTGCTGTAGTTGATGAAAGAATTAGGAGATTACTGTGGTACTTTTTTTTGGTAATTGATTAAAGAATTCGAGAGTAGAAGAAAGACCTCCATGTTGTCTTTATGGCTTTAGAAAAAAGCATGGGTAGGTCTCTAGAGAGATAATTAGAAATAAGAGTACCAAGTAGATACATTGACGATCAATGACATGTATGAGAGGATGTAGTTAGCACAAGATAACTGGAAAGAAATGTGTGAATATCTAATCATAATAGGCTTACTTAAAGATTTGGCATTGAGCTGTTATATCTTTGCATTGTTTAGTGATGAAGCAATCGGCGATACTTTTTATAGTGTAATTGAGGACAGAGTTTTAGTTGACCTGGCTCAACTAGAAATTAATACTAAGTTATAATTATAAAGAGATGCTTTTGAATCAAAGGGTCTCAAGAAAAGGGGTAAGGTAGAATACAGTGGTGAAGCAATCAGCTATTTTTACATTGTATTTTTAATATATATGATGATTTGGTATGAATTGTTTAAATTGGTGGTTGTGGACTGCTCCAAGGCATGTCTCATCTCTTTTGGAAGCCCATTTTCATGGTTTTAGTGGGAATAGGGGTAACGCTTTATGGAATTGTAGTGTGAGATTGATTATTTGGTGTACTCGGAGGAAGAGTAATGCTAGAATTTTGAAGAGAAGAAAGGTATTTAGACTTTTTTCTGGGATTATGTTAGCTCATTGTCCTCGTTTTGGGTCTCTACTTCTAAGGAATTTCATGGGACCGCTCTTCCCTTTATAACAAAGGATCGGAAGGAGGTTTGTTTGCTTTGTTCTTTGAGAGAAAGTTGCTAACTCGGATCCCACCTCCCTTTGGTGAAATGAAATTCAATATTGATGGTTTCTCTTTACGAAATCCAAGCACTTTTGGATTTTGTGGCATCTTTAGAGACCATGATGGTAA
The DNA here is from genome assembly GCA_039720395.1 of Liquidambar formosana. Classification (NCBI taxonomy): domain Eukaryota; kingdom Viridiplantae; phylum Streptophyta; class Magnoliopsida; order Saxifragales; family Altingiaceae; genus Liquidambar; species Liquidambar formosana. The sequence goes on from CM077823.1 coordinate 28,419,601, forward strand.
TCTCATTTACTCTTTCCGGAAAAAATAGAGTTTCTCTATTAAGGGCTTAAGGCAGAGACACATGCCCTTTTTGATTGGCTAAAGTATACTAAGAGAGATGTCTTGAGGCATGGACTTGTCAAGGGTGACTCTCTTGGGTGAATTAAGAGGAGGAGGGAAGTTGGAGACATTGACATGACATGAGAGAGATTTTGGATATTGTAAGGCTTATTAGGGTTTCATTCTCTCGGGTGTGTATAGATTGCCTAGTGGGAAGGCAAACTTCCTAGCTAAGGGGGCGACTACTTTGGAAATATTTATGGGCCCCTAGTACCTTCCATGAGCTTTGGTTGGAGTGGTTCTTTACAATCTTTTTGGGTTTTACGGTTTCTTCTTTTCACATTTATATGATTGTAATACACTCTTTATTTTTAATACAATCTTTTTTTAATACACTCTTTATTTCTAATTGGAAAAAGGTGGAAGACATGGAATGGGTTTTAGTTGACCTAAAATTAGAATAAAAAATAGTGAAAACTGATGTTTAGAAGAGTACTCAAGATTGTTCCTTGTTTATCGTAAAGTAATCATTCAAGAGGTAAAGGTAGAAGAGGTTATTGCTTGGAGAATTAGTGCGAGATGGATGAAGTGGAAAAGTGCTTTGGAAGTGTTTGTGTTCAACATATACCTATGAAATTAAAAGGAAAATTATTTAAGATAGGCATAAGGTCCAAAGAAAATAAAAAAGAAGAGGGAAAAAAGAGAGTACATCATGTTGTTGAAAATTTGAAACAGATTGTTAGACAAGAAGATAGAATTAGATACAAAGTCATTCTTGGAAGCTTCTAAATCTAACGTAAACACACCCACACATACACAACTCAAAAGGGCCTATCCTTTGAGGGAGGTGATGGTGCTTTACATACCTATATGCACACTCATATCTAACTGATATGGGAATTTTGCCTCCTGCCTCATTTCCACATTAACCTAACCCAAACACACACACACAACACACACACACACACAGAGTGGCAGGACTACGGCAGAATCCAAGCACACACCTCAAAAGGCCTAACATTTGAGGAGGTGTTGGTGCCTTATGGAACTTAGAAGTAATAGTCAAACAATAAACCACATATAAGAATGTTATTATTATCTGGTATTTACAAAGTACATGCAATACCCTTGCACTTCATCTAATTGCTCAAAAATCTTAGGAAAATATATGAAATATTGGAAATTGGAAACGGGTTGGGTTGAATTGGCTGTTTTAAGATTTTAAGTTTTGTTTTTTCTCTTTATGATTTTCTAGCAACAAAACAAAGGATTACAGAAAAAATATAATCTACTTCATATATTGTCAGTCTGATCTGATCTAGTGTCAATTTTTGTTACAAAGACAAGATGCATTAAACCGATTTTCAGTGAATATCTCCAAAATAGCTGTCTGTTGATTGTTACATTGTCATAAATAAGTCTTGACTTGTTTGGGTGCTATACAGGTATCCAGGCACAGGAGAATATGACAAATTCTTTGATGAGGGAGTCTATAACTGTGTGGGATGTGGGACTTCTCTTTACAGGTCCACGACCAAATTTAACTCTGGCTGTGGTTGGCCAGCTTTCTATGAGGGCATCCCTGGAGCCATAAATCGCAATGTGAGCTTTCTCCTCCTTTGTTGTGTTCGTTCTCCCTGCTCATGTCATTTTTTCAACCTATCGTAACTATTAATTTCATTTATAGTGCTGATAACAAGATCTTCATGTGTTTTCAGCCAGACCCAGATGGAATGAGGGTTGAAATTACTTGTGCAGCTTGCGGTGGGCATCTAGGCCATGTGTTTAAAGGTGAGGGGTTCCCAACGCCCACAGATGAACGCCATTGTGTCAATAGTATTTCACTGAAGTTCACTCCTGCAAATTCTAATCCTTCCCAATGAAGTCTAATGCGACGGTTACCTGCTTCAGGATCATCGATCCTGTTTGAGACGTAGTTATGTCATGTTATCCAAATAAAGACTGATACTGTGACTTGTGGATCAAACACTACGATACGACTCCATATTGTAGCTTTTCTATTTGTTCTGCTGCTCCACCTCCCACACCCCCCCCCCCTTCTTTTTTTTTTTTTTTTCATTCAAATTCTGTGTTTGTATCATTATATTAAATATATGAGAGCTTACTGGACTCTCTTGTTCGCGATTTCTCAGTGTCTATTCTAGTGTATCAAGCAAAGCAGCATTTCGGTAATTCGGTCACCCTTATAACTGCCCTCTCTTAAGCAATCAATGATCATATCATGTCAATCCCAGTTCCTCCTCTCTATCCCCCAATGCTTGTAGTACATGCAATGGAGAATGCACTAATGTGAAAAATGGCTCACCCTATTATCAGCTATTGTCTTTAAGAATAGGAAGTGAGGATGCACTCAAGTTTCTATTCTTTCAATGATGCGTGTGCATGCACATCTTAATTATTCCCTAAAAAGCTATGGAATAATGCGTTATAGTAGATTTGCATTCAAATCAATATGATACTACTATTTTATCCCCTTAAATTTATAGTGATAGTAGAGATATTTTGGGATTTTACATTCATGTAGAGGTGAGATGAAGCGCTCCAGACCCTTTTTATTTTTATTTTTATTTTTGTTGAGTGTGGCTTTTGGGATGACTAATCACACAAACTCGTGCAGGCTCCTGCCCCAACCAGGCCATCTCAAATCATGGGAATAATCCCAAACATGTTATTCTGCAAGTGAGATTTCAAACATATTAGACGTCTGTCCTTAATCAATTTGTCATTTGAAATAACCTTGGATTTTGAGTACTTTATAATAATAATAATAGTATGTATAAGGGGATGCTAAGGTCAATTGTGATAATCAAACCATCGCTTGATTGGTTTGTGTATGATAAGCACAATAGGACTCACATGTGCATGTCATGCACACACAAATTAATCAAATTGGGACAATTTTGGACAGTTGCAGTTGACCATATAACTACTCAATCCTCATATTGATAAATAGATAAATAGGTGTGACAAAAATTTCTCTTTTTTGTTAACAAGAGACTGTCTTCTAAGAAGCACTAACACAGACACGCATTACGGTTACGATACGATATGGACACGTTAACATAACAAATCCTCAAAATTTAGGACACGAAACGGTGAGGATACGTTACGAATAAAATGTATTTTTTTTATGTATATAATTAGATAATATCAAATAGTTTCACATCCACCATTCAAAATGCATATTTTATATTATTTTTGAAAATCCTAATGAAGTTAATTATTGTTAAAATAGGACAAAAATGATAAGGAAGAAGATTAAAAAAATAGAGAAAATAAAAAAATAGAGATATCATGTTGGAAATGTATAGAAAGAGTGTCGTGTCCGATATGACACCTCTAGAGAAATGTTCATATTTCCTAAACTGTCCCTCAATGCAATGACTTCTACGGCAGAAATTGTTACATCATTATCATAGCAATGAATTTGCCAAAATTTATCCTTAAAAAGGAGAGGAATTCAGATGGGAGATGACCGAAATCTCACATGGTTTCGGACCCATACCCGAAATGTGTTTGGCCCTTTCACTTTGCATTAAAATCGCGAAACTCCTAGCCATACATTGATATAAAATAATTTCCCCTTGAAATAAAAAGAAACCATACATTGGAAAATCACGAAGACGAAGCCCTTATCAGCAATTGCCACGTCCGCATTTCGCCTGGCCTTGTTTCAAATAAAGAGTCTCCAGTTTTGTCATCCAGTGAACGTTATACCCCAATTCCTCCCATTTCATCCACGCAGACACGCAGCAACTCTTCCCCCTCTCTCTCTCTGTCTCTCTCTCTATCTATATATATGTATCGACACACTTTGTCTCTCTAAAAGTTCCAAACTCATAGCGCTTGAACGTGTGGTCTCTCCTCCTCCTCTCCTTCACTTCTAAATATCATACGCATATATATATATATATATCCAAAGCTGAAATCTCTCACCACTCACCACTCACCACCTTCGGCAAGTAAACAAATAAATGCCTCTTTTTAACTTCTTCATATTGGGTGTTTTGACTTCATGAGTATCAGTTCTATGTTGGAATCGGTTGCTTGTTGCCACAGTCCCAAGGTAACAACTACCCTTTGATTTTTGGTTTACTTCAAACTGCAATTTCTTGTTTTGCAATTTCAATTTATAGAAGGTTTTCCGTTTGGTTGCTGTGAAAACTGGAGGAAAATAAGAGGGAAAGAGAAAAGAAATATTTTGATATTTTGAATCTTATGTTCTATGTTGTTAATTTTCCAGAAAATGGAACTGAGTCAAATTGGGTTTTGTGGCTCAAGGGCCTGTTTGGTTGTCTCATGGAATTTGAATAGTTTCATTGTGTTATGCGTGTAGTTTCGAAAAGAAATGCATCATTTTTAATGGGGCAATTAAAGAGAATGTCAGTTGTCATCGCTATAAAGGATAGTACGAAATCTAAAAATGGGTGGATAAAATTGATTATATACAACCAATTGTGATGATGGCTCCAAATTTTATCAATGACTCCATTTAATATGATGGATTTGTACCTTAGATGCTATATAAAATGTAAATGGAGCCATTCAGATTTTATTGGACAACCAATAGGTCCTAGTTGATGGTAATATAATACAACACTGCGTGTTCTTCTCTTAACTAGTCTTTCAAAAATACACTGTGCATATAGAAAGACTAGTAATCTTTCAGGTAACTTTGAGAGACCAAAGATAAAGACATCAATAGCATTTGAGCTTTATTAGAACTGGCTATTCTAAATATATATATATATATTATGTTTAATCCAAGTCTGGAATGATAACTAGGAAGAATTTCAAATCTCTGTCAAACTTTATCAAAACATGTTAAACGATTTTTTTCTTTTTCTTTTTTGGGGTTCAAATTTCCCAAATCTTATGTCCTCATTTTATTTTCCAAAATGAAGTTATAAAGTATTAAAATGGCCAATTATTTAAAATTACTGTGCCGAATTTTTTGGAAAAAATGGCTGTTGGCTACCCAATTATATATTCAACCTAATTCAGACGCTGACTCCAAATCCAAAATTGGTTCATGTCATACCTAGATGGTGAGTTTTAAAACTATTATGAACATAAAAGTCTCCACATATCAAGTTGGATTATTTCCATGCTTCCTTGATGTGCACACGTATCCTATCTCGTCTTTGAAACTTTTTAAAAATGATTAGCATGTCATACCTTCCAGATATTATGACTTTAGTTGCTTTAGAATGGTATAAAATGTTTGCTGTTCCATATATTTTTATCCAACACATCACTGTGGAGAACATCCTATGGATGGTTTTCTAACTTTCAACTATAGACATTGAGAGGATGTATACTTATGCGGTGTTTCATTTTCATGCTCATGAATGCTGATCTATCAGACTTGGTTGTTACCTTGCAGGGACATGACATTATCAAACAAGCAGGCTCAATTAGGGCCTACTCTCATGCTTTTGCAAGCTTTTGTAGGCATTCCTTTTATGTGCCGTATCACCATAACCAGAAAGTGTGTGCACCATCATATGGCATCAATCACAGGATAAGTAATTGCTCTTTTATTTCAGGGAACATCTCTGATGGCACACCTCTGTTAACTTCCTTGATTTCTTGTCGGAGAGGATTCTATTTCTCTAATTGTAGAAAGATCCATTGGAAAAGATCCCGGATATATGCATCACTTGACGTTTCCAGTGCTGTTGATGTTATAAATGATTTAGGAATGGATACTTTGACATTCCTAGCTGTGACAGTCATGGTTGTTCCTGCTTTCAAATTCATCAGAGCTAGCCCTGTAAGCCTAAATTATGTGTTTTGAATTTTCAATTCTTATTTATCTTTGTAGTACGCACACAGTTTACATGTGCCCAAAGCTTATATATATTTATCTCATCAGTGGGCTATAAAGGATTTCAAGTTTACATAATTTTAAAAAATTATGTCCACTAAAAGCGAGTACTTGCATAACTTCTAAATAGCATGCACTTTTTTACTTGCTTGCGTTTGTGTATATGGACATTGGAGCATATGTATATATTTCGAGTATGCATGTATCTACATTCTATTATTGTATGCATCAAACAAGGTTATACTATGAGAGAGCTTCAAGTTTCATAGAATACGCTAGAATTAGGGAGCCTTGATAGGTCTATTCAGTTTACTGTCTTATTATTTTCTTTAATGATAATTAAGAGATTTCAATTGGTTTCAGATACTTGGTTTCTTCTTTGCGGGGGTCGTGCTCAATCAGTTTGGCTGGATTAGAAATCTTGTGGATGTCAAGGTTCTATCTGAATGGGGGATCCTTTTCTTGGTAAGCTTAATCACTTGAAGTGCTCTTTCTGATGTTATATTTACTCCCAAAGTCTGCCACTTTATTATTATTATGTTAATGTCGCATAGAGCCATGGAGTTGATTAGCACTAATACGTGTGACCTTTGTGGGACACAGGTTAGAAGACCACTATTTGCAAATAAGAGTATGCTGAAACCAATTGTTACTTAATTATTGCGGCATTCATGAAAGAAAAGTTATTAAGGCAAATAAGTTTATTTGAAAGAAATGTAGTGCACCAAATGAAGCTCTTGAGTTAATTATGCATCGATTCTTGTTGGGAAGTCCCACGTCCCATATTTTGCCTGAATATTGGGTTTGATACGGTTTTATATGATTGTTTGGGGCCACCTAATAGCTTAAGTTTTTAGGTTGGAAACTTAACATTGTATCAGAGCTTGTTGTTCTTGAACCCATTTCGTTTTTGAGCTCGTCTTTTTCATGTGATAGGCCCTATTCTTGTCTTGTTATGCATGTGAGGGGGAGTGTAGGGAAATCTCACATCCCATATCGTCTAAATATATGGTTTAATTTGGCTTCATATATATATATGTTTGGGCCCTTCATCTAATTGCTTAGGTTTTTTGGTTGAATTCTCTTATCATGGTATCAAAATTTGTCGTTTTTGGACTCGTCCTGTTTAAGAGCCCATCTTTGTTGTCCACGTGATAGGCCTATTCTTGTTCTATTAGGCTTGCATGTGTGTTGGAAAGTCCCATATTCCACATCGTCCAAATATTGGTTTGATATGGCTTCATATACCTGTTTGGGCCCTCCACTTAATAGCTTAGGCTTTTTGATTGGAAACTTAACATGGTTTCAGAGTTAATCGTTCTTGTGGCACATATGTGAGGCTGTGAGTCCATCTTTGTTGTCCATGTGACGGGCCTATTCTCGTTATGTTGGTCGTACACGTGATGGGGGGTGTTGGCAGGTCCTACATCCCATATTTTCCAAATATTGGGTTTAATATGGCTTCATATACCTGTATGAGCCCTCTACTTAATAGCTTAGGCTGCATTGAAGTACATTGCAAATAGAAATTTGTAAAACTAATGGATTATCAGTATTTTCCTTACATATTTTATTGGATGTAGTGGCAGTGGTTCCATTTTTTTTTAGTCATTGTGTAATCTTTAGGGTCTTCATTGATAGATTCTAGCTTTACAGGATAGTGATTAGGTTTAGTTTATCATTTTTGGTAGGTCCCTTGTGGATTTAACACTGTGTTTGAAGTACTGCAACCTGATATTCATGCACTTTGTACCTAAGCTGTGACTTACTTGTGACAGGGCACCAGTGGACCATTTTATCTTGAGGGTGATAATTCATATTCACCACATATTTACCCCTTTTAGGTAGCAAGTATTGAAGTTAATGCTATAAATTTGTTACTTAGATTATCTGGCATGGTAGCAGAGTTTTTGCATACTCTGTTGAATAATGTTAGAGTCCCTGATAGTGAAAATTCTGAATGTATGAGTTTCTTTTTGATCTCCAGTTCTGGACAAGCATTGGCCCCTTTCCATATTTAGATGGTAGAAAAATGATTACTCTTTTTCAATTGAGTATCCATGATTTAAACTTTCCTTGCATCAAACATACTAGTGAAGGTCAGGGCATTTGGTGATACCGTAGTACTCATCATAAGCTATTTTTCATTGAGCTAATATGCACAGGACACAGCTGAGAGGTTGTTGACAAGTTATATGTTGCTTGACTTGCTTCGCATTTTCCTTTTGTATGGTTATTTGTTGTTTGCAATATTAATTCCTACTAAAATGAAATGACGAAATTTGATTAGACGCTTATAATTCTCTTAGGATGATTGGTTCCATGCATCATAGCTTATAAGAAATCATATATAACCATTTTTTACTAATACATGTTCCTTTTCAGTTGTTTGAGATGGGTTTAGAGCTTTCATTGGCACGTTTGAAAGCTCTTGCGAAATATGCCTTTGGCATGGGATTGACTCAGGTATGATGTTGACAAAAACCTGGTTCTGATTGTCAAGAGGGGGTGAAAAGGCATTCAAATTGTATGGAACACATCTATCTATTAAGCATGATAATAAAAAGCTGACATTAAATGGTTGGGATAGACTATCAAATTGTTGAGATGCATGATATAGACAATATGGGAGATTTGTGCCTTGAATCTAGATGATTTTTCCTTAAATATAATAATATTATGGTTTTATTAGTACTATGTAGTTTCTTGCAAAAATATTTTGAAAATGCTTGTGTTTATGTATGGAAAATTAAAGAAGTGTCCAATTTGGGTTTGGGGACCAAGAGAGGGCATAATACCTATTTATCATGCCCAGACCAAGTGCAAACTCAGATTATGGATAGGAATATTCTGTTAAAACCTTTCTCCGATTCATGCTAAAAGTCAATGTAAATGTATGGATTTGGTCAGACAACATGCAGATTTACGGCTATTTACCACGTTTTGACTCAATTTGGACCCGAAGTTGGACGTGACGAATATTTTCAATTCAGGTTTGATGGGTTGAACAAAGCCACCCCTAGAAATGAGTGTGGATGTCTTATCAAATTAATGGGCATTATAATTCCCTCTTTTAAAGCCTTGATTATGTATTGTGATATATTGAAAATGACCCTTATGTTTACTCTATATGTTGTATCTATATTTGTCTATTGTGTTGGCTCATGACACTAATCCGTTAGTTTTTTTATTTATTTAGAAGACACTAATCTGCTAGTTTATTATTATTATTTTTTGCTTCTATCAAGGATAAGTAATGCATCTATCGTTCACTTTTTACTCAGCTTGAGGATAGTTCCTAAAAGGTTTATAAAAGATGCCTTGAGCAGGTTCATGATTGATTCCATGAAACGTATGAAATGTATAAAATACACACACAACACACACACACACACACACACACACATACACACATATTTCTAGATGAAGGTATATTCAGAAGGTTCTTGTTCATCGACCAAACATCCCTTGACTATTGCTCAGTATCTTTTTCTGTCATCTTAAATGTTTGGCTTTCTTTGACATCTCACAACTTGTTTATAAGCACAAGATTAGTTTTTTAATTTATTGTGTTGTCTTTTTTCCATTATTTATTTATTTATTTATTTTTTTTGAAGGTTGTGTTATCTACACTCGCTTTTACAGCATTTGAACTTCCACCTAATGGAGCTATTGGAACAAAAATTTTGGAGTTCCTTTTTCACTCAAGGCCTGATTTGGTGAGAAATATTTTTCTAGACATTATTAATTATTCACCACCATCATTTTCACCATATATTTGGAGTGGAATCTAAAATGTAATGCATAATTCGATAGAAATCTCATGCTGTGACTTTATCAGCTTGTTGGAATTCTTGTCTTTATAAAGTTGGTCTGCTTGCTTGCTTCTGATTTGAATTTTGTATTGACTATCTGCTGTTCCATTTCTTTGCTTCCCTCTGTTGATAAACATGGTGTTTTTGCAAAATGGATATCTTGGTTTTTGTTGCTTCCCAGGGCAAAAGACTGGAGAGAGATACATGTTCTGTGTTAAACATTGTTTTCAGTTCCCATTCAGTTCAAGGCAGCGAGCTGATGTAGATGCCGTATATTTGATTTGATGATATTGGACAGTGTGAAAGTGGAAAAAAAAATATTTTAAGGACATTATTAATTGGGTGAATTACAGATAGGTCCGACTACGGGTAAACAATTACAGTTTAATACAAATTATTAGTCATTCTTAGTTAAGTTAGTACTCATTTACTAGTAAGTTATAATAATTTGTATTGAACTGTAATTGTTTGCCCACAGCCGGACCTATCTATAATTCCCCCTTATTAATTTTGATCAGTATGATATTGTTAGTTGAATTAACTGTTGCAAGAATGCTAGATATATGACCAATTATGGTTGCCTCAGTTATAACTTCTAAACATGTGACAATAGTATGCTATTTTGAGATACTTGCTTGGGAGACATTGGGTAGATGACAGGGCCAATAGAGAAGGCTGTTGCACATTAGGATTTGATTGGGGTGATTGGCTAGAAAATAAAGTACCTAGGGGGAGAACGAAAATTACGTATTTCTTTAATTGTTGCTTTATTATGGCTCACTTTAAGTATAAATGTGAAGACACCCACCTTAGGTAGCTCAGTTGGTAAGGGCGAACTTGTGATTGTGTGGTTAGGCATACAGTCACGGGTTCAATTCCCCCGTTAGGACAACCTAAAATTTAAGTGGGGGGCATGGCGGTGGGTTGCTACGCTAGTCTTCCCAGGGATTTAGGTTCTATGGTTGGGTCCAAAGGGCCTTGCTGTGGGATATGTTAGGTAGTGTGGAGCCTGATTGTACTGTACATCCTGCTTTTGCTTTTGCCGAATTTTTAGTAAGGGTATTTTGGTATTTTTGCACTTGTAACATGTAGCCCTAGTTCTATATATGTGTTATAGTGTGGGGTGGCCATCTTAATTCTCTTGTATCTTCTTTTGTGAAAAACATAGTGAAAGTTGAAGTGACTCCGTGGATGTAGGCAGAGTTTTACCCAAGGACTTTATTATCGATATCGATGGATATATCGAGGGTCCAAAAATACGGATATATCGGATATATCGTTGGATATATCGACAATATTGATATCGTTTTAAGGATATGGTGGATATTATGAGTTAAATGTGGATATTTTTATTGAAACTTAGGGACATAATGATTTAGACTCTAATACACAATTTAGGATAAAAAAATTACAGTTTAAACGTGTATAATATAAGTATGTATTGTGTAGGATATAAAAAAACTTGCACCACGAAGTAATAAAGAATACAAATTTATTCCAATTTGACATTTAAATTTCAAGGGAAATATATATTATACTGTAAAACTTATAACCTATTTTTAGACTCTTTTTTTTTTTTTGCTAGGCATGTCAGACTCAAATGTTACATACTTGTATAATATTATATATATATATATAAATATAAATATTTGCAGGGAAGCCAAGGACACAGTGGATATATGTCTACATATAATAGGACACAATGGATATGTATAAAAGCACGTGTCCAAGATGAGGATTACATTATATATATAATAATATAATATATAATATATGTTTTATATAATAACAGGGACACACCCATGTGAAGCTTGCAGACTTTACAAAATAAAGTAAAGCTGGTACTTTAACACAGTGTCTTATTTGCAGCAGATTTGTAGGCTTTATAGAAGGGAGATAAAAAATAAAAAGCCAAACTGTTGTGTATCAGACTATTGGTGTATCTCATTCATACCAAAATAAAGCCATGCATTTAATTTTTCTTTTTCCCACTCTTCTTCTTCTTCTTCTTCTTTTTTGGTACCGACATTAGCACCAATTGTGGTAGGCTGGTAGTATCTCCAGCAAAAATCAGGAGCAAAAATCAGTTGCGTTGGATTTTTTATTTTTTATTTTTAATTTCTACTCTTCTTCTTCTTCTTCTTCTTCTTCTCTGGTTCCTACTTGGGCACCAACTGTGCTAGCATCTCCGGCGACAATCAGGTGCATAAGTGCGTTTGATTTTTTTATTTTATTTTATTTCTACTCTTCTTCTTCTTCTTCTTCTTCTTCTTCTCTCTCGTACCAGCAGTGGACAAGAGCATATGGTCGATATTCCTTGATATATCGAGGAATATCGTTGAAATTGTGGCAGCATATCTTCGATAAAGGGAGAAAAAATGGTGAAACTCTCGACATATCTCGATACTAGTGATATTTGATGATATATCGTCGAAACACCGAAATATCGAATGATAAAATGCGGAAATTAAATCACAGCAAGATATCGTATCGTTACCAGTCGATACGACGATATATCGTCGATATATTACCAATATCCACGGTATTTAAGCCTATGGTTTTACCGAACCACGTAAATCTATGTTTCTTGTGTGTTCTTGATTTTTGGTTTTTTCGTTTATTATCGTATCTTGTGGATCCTGGGTTAGGGAAAAATTCCTAACAGGATGGTTCCCCCGTTATAAAAAATAAAAAAAATAAAAATGTGAAGACAAAGGAATATAATGAGGTGTATGATGATTGGTAACTTAGTGTGTTGTAAAAAATGGCATTAGTAGTTAATATCTGATCAAGTTTGATTGTTGGCCTTACTGGTAAATGGTTGTGGAGATTCCCAATCGAACAAAGTTCGTTATGCCATTCTGTGATTAAAAGCAAATACAATATTCAAGATAATGGGTGGGATTCTCAAATTGTGATGAAGGAGAATTATTGTTGTCCTTCGAAATTCATCTCCCAATGGCTTCCTCTTTTCGTGGTCATATCACACTCATTGTGCATAATGGTGCTCGTAATCGTTTTGGGAGGATTTTGGTTGTGGGATCATCCTTTGTCTGAGATGTTTCCTCGCTTGTACAAACTTTCTTAGTCGAAAGTGCCTTAATTGAGGAGTTGGTTTCTTCCTATTCTAATTCTATCAATTGGAATTTTTAACTTCTTTCGAATTCTAAATGATTGAGAGTCTAAGGAGTTAGCTTCTTTTTCGATGGCTATTCAGGGAGTTTTATTGTCTCCTAGACCTGATAGGAGAAATTGGAACGCTCATTCTTCCGGTTTGTTTTCCTGTAAATTTTTCTTTGATGTTATTATTGAGAATTCGTCTGTCCCTTCTTTACTCCCTGTAAAGGAGGATTTGCAAAGCTAAAGTGCCTCATAAGGTCAATATCTTGGCATAGGTCAACTACTCTTCAAAGAACAAATACCAATGACAAGGTTCCAAAGAAAAGACCAATGTTGTGCCTCTCTCCCGAATGGTGCATTATGTGCAAGAAGAGACGTCCATTGGTGGATCATCTTTTTCTTCATCACGACATGGCTTGTGGTTGGGTTTAAGTTGGGTGAGTCCAGCACATGTCTCGAGTATGTTGGAGGTGGATTTCCGTAGTTTTGGAAGGTCCAAAAGGGCCAAATCTTTGTGGAGTTGTGCGCTTGTGGTCATCTTGTGGGTAATTTGGTTGGAGAGGAATGTTTTGATTTCCGAGAAAAGGTTGAGTGTAGGGAAGGGTTGTGGGACAAAGTTTGCCTTTTTGCCTCTCTATGGGCTTCCATGGATAGGCCGTTTGATGGAGTTCCCCTTTTTCTTATTGTTATTATTATTATTATAAGGAATTGGATCAAGATTTGTTCTTCTAAGAAGGTTAAGAGGACCTTGAGAGGTCATATTTTACCCTCCTTAAGGTTTTTGTTTTTGTAGGTTTGATCTGTGGATATAGAGGCTGTATAAGGGGGCGGTTTCTGTTGTTTTACATAAGCTGCACAGTGACAATGATACTAATATTCAGTTTGGGCTTTTGGGTTTCTTTTAGTCAGTTTTTTTTATGGCCAAAGGCTGTTTTGGTTCTTCTCTCTTATCCATAAAATTTGTGTTCTATCCCAAAAAAAAAAAAAAAAAAACTGATTAAATTTGATTAGGGTAAGTTAAAATTACATTGGAAATCAGATTTAAAGTTGAGGAGGGGGATACTGTTACATTTTGGGATGATGTTTGGTGTGGGGATAGGCCTTTGAGAGAGGATTTTTGTATCATGTTTGGTTTGGAAGTTAATAGAGAGGCTTGGGTGATGGATTGTTTACGTAGAGAGAATGAGTCTTTCTGTTGGGAGGTGCATTTGGAGAGAAACATGATTGGGAGCTTGAGGAAATTATGAGTCTTTATGAGAAGATAGATGAGATGGATGTGGGAGAGGAGGGGATGATGGGATTCTTTGGAGGAAATGGAAGAGTGGGCAGTTCTTGTTTAGTTCTTACTTTCAGGATTTGATTGATGTGAGTGGTTGGAGCTTCCCAGTGGCAAAGATTTGGATCCCCCTCAGGTGCCCTTTAAAGTGTCCTTCACATCGGTGGCTACTTGGGAGTTGGGGCAAATGCCTCACTATTGTTAATCTTCAGAGGAGGGGTTTTCACCTCTCCAATTGGTGTGTGCTCTGTAGGAGAGAGAGTGAGTCAGTGGACTGTCTCCTTATCCATTGCTCGATTGCTCAGTTGGTTTGGTTTATTGTCTAGGCCTGTTTGAGTTTGAGTGTGTTATGCCCAGTAAGGTGGTGGATTATTTAGAGGCCTGGCAGTGTTGCAGCTCCAATAAAGCTGTGAAGGGTATTTGGAAACTCATTCCTCATGCTGTTTTTTGGACTTTGTGAAGAGATATAAATAAGAGTGTCTTTGAGGATAAGGAGAACACTATTCAGTCTTTGAGGAATACTGTTATTGACTCTATTTTTGCTTGGGCATAACTGGATAGTTTTTGTAATTGGAAACCCATTCAAGACTTTTTGTATAGTTTATTACTTTAGCATTTTGTGTATACTCCCTGTAAACAAGAGCTTCTGCTCCCTTTTAATTTATATACTACATTAATTTATCAATTTTTTTATTTTTATTTTTATTTTTGGATCTTTCATTCATTCTGATTTTCTTTTATCTGGCTGCAATTGTGCTCTGCTGTTTTAGTTGAGCAAGTTACACTATGTTTTAGATTTCCATAAGCTTTCATAAATTGATTCTACTCTCTTGGTGACTGATGTTTTTTTTTTTTTTGGATAAGGTAAATATAATCAATTAATTATGGTGACTGATGTTTAAACTGAGGTTGGGGTTAAAAGAACCATCTGTGTATATATGTGACATTTAGGTTTCAAAATTCCCTTTATGCAATTCCATGGACTTGTCAAGTTGGCTAAAGTCGAATTTAAATTGTGATCTGACTTTGAGTGTATTAAACTGTGGGTTTGGTAAAGAAAGCCTTGCTGTTTTAAAAAATCAATTTGAAATCCTTAACATACATTGTACATTGTGAATATCTAGTTTGAATGAATTTCAGGTCAACATAAGAAGCATTGATGAGGCTATAGTGATTGGTGCTGCTCTCTCTTTGTCATCTTCAGCTTTTGTTCTGCAGGTATTCAAGTTCTAGATATTTGAGAATGATTTTATAGATTATATAACAAGATGATTTCCATTAGCTGGCATTGGCACTTCCAATATTGTTGTGCACTAACTAGGGCTTCATTTGGTTGCATTTCAATTTATTTATTTTAGTTATATTTTTTTTTTTTTGAAAAGGAAAAGATTGAGGACAACATGGAAAGCACATTTGGCAAGGTGTTTTCAAAAATAGTTTTCCAGAAGTTTCTTGAAAATGAGCCATTTTTCGATACGTCAAAAACTTGTTTACTGCATTTTCAAAAATTTGGGCCCTTTAATTAATGACCAAATATGACCTGAAAATAATGAGTTTTCCAACATTCTTATTGCCGGAATGCAAGTGGCTATTATTATTATTATTACTATTTTTTTTTTTTTGAGTCATGAATCAAGTGGGCCCTAAACTTCTGATAAATTATAGTTCTCAAGTTATTTTTGTAGGTCTAGCAATATCTTTCATCTAAGTCTTTTCATTTACAATGATGCCAATGAATTCATAATCAGGATGAACCAATAAGACATATCTACCATTTGATACACTGATACCCATGCTGAATGCAACTCCTCCACTCAGTAGCAGTACTTATTACTAGAGTCATATAAAGTAGGGGTGCAACTTGATTCAGTTGGGTTTGGCTTGAGGCAAAATTGAAAAATCATCCCTGCTTTTCCACAAAGAAAGAAAAATATAAAAGATGCATCAAACGAAGTCTGATCAGGATGAAATTTCACTGGATGACTCCTATCATTGAACCGAATCAGGTTGCTATGATCAGCACCCCTGTTTATGTTAGCGTCTGTACAGCTGTTGATGTTAGCGTCTGTACAGCTAATTTCAACTAGGGTTATTTGATGTTCTTCTTTACGTTCTAACTTCTTTGGATCTCTTGTAACTATGGTACCAAGTTGATTTTGTATGTAGATTAAGAAATAAAGAAGAAAGAAGAATTGAAGAAGAAAGAAGAGGAAGAAGGGGAGAGAATGAATTAGGGTTCTCTCCCCAACTCATTATTTTTACTACCTTGTAGGCAAAGGTACATAAATGCCCTTTAGCATAGTAATAAAATAGCAATAGAAAATAAAGATATTACACTGAAATAAAATTCAACATTTACATCTATCAACAACTACAGAAAAAGCGATGACCAATTACTCTCTATTGCTATCTCTCATTGGCAGACAATGGATTACTTGTCAAGCCGCAGACCCAAAAGAAACGAGAATAAAGTAATCTAAAGATACACTTTAGATCACTTGTGTCCTAACCCTACCCTTATCCTCAACCCTACACCCTAACCCATAAAAATTACTTTCATGTTAAAAGATAGAGAGTGTGAAGATGACAAAGCCATAATGACCATTTAGGGGTGCATAAGAAGATGCAAAGATGTGAAGAAGACGAAGGCATTAGGTGATGTGGGTGTGGTGAATGGAGATTGGGATTACGTAAGGAAAGGAACCCTAAAGACTAAAGAGAACCCTAAAGACTAAAGAGACCGTGTAAGTTATGCTGTTACGTTTTTTTTTTTTTTTTTGTATTTTGTATTTTTTTTGAAGGCAATAAAAACTAAAAAAAAAAAAAAAAACTTAGTTCAATTTTTTTTTTTTTTTTTTTTTGAACTAAGATTGAACTGAACATTGTTTAAAACTGAACAAAACCAACCTGAATTGACCAGATTGGTTTGGTTTTTGGTTAGAACTAGCCTAAGTTGCAACCCCTAATATAAAGTAAGTACGCAAGCTTAGGAAGTGGAGCTACTCGCTGATGGTCTGTATGATACTTTGGAAAATCGAATGACATAGATGAATCCATTTGTTCATTTTTTAGTAAAAGAGATCATGTTGACTAATCAAGAAACTCTAGGTGGAAATTTGTGAGAGTTCAAATTTCCTTTAAGGTTTCAAAATTATGTACATGAACAGATTGAGGGCAGTCATTTTTGTGAATTTCAGAATATATTAAACAAAATTGTTATTATGAGTCGAAAGCATTTCAAGTGCGATTGATTGCACAAGGATGTAGGGTTATCATGTTTTTATTTTTTATTTTATTTATTTATCTAGTTTTACACTTTTTAAATTATAAATAGTAGCGGGATTTGTATGGTAACCGCCCAAGAGAGGAGGTCGCTTTTCTTTCTATGGCAGTACAGATTACTAAAGATTGTATGATCATTCTACACCCTCACAAAAGAAATTCTGTTGAAGCTTATTGTAGTCCTCGTTGGGCATAGTGAAGGTTTTTTTTTGCTAAACACACACACACACTACACAACATTGAGGAAGCCCACAAAACAATAAAAGATGTCTTATATTATAGTTGAAGGGGCTTTAGGCAATGTTCTTATATGGGGAGAAGTTCAAGAGGACCTGGGAGGCTAATTCAGATCACTAAAGAAATCTATGCCATCATTTGGTGCAAAGAACTTTGCATTCTAATGGCTTCATTGGTCGTTACAGAACAGTGATTTAAAATTCGTTTCTGAATGAGGCACTTCTATGAGACTTGTTTGAGTTAAATATCTTTGTCCTCGTCTTTTTGTTCTTCTTCTCTCCTTTTATCTTGAGCCATGGTTCCAAGGTCCTCTAGTAATTATTTTCTCTTAGAAAGTTTTCTGTTCCATTTGGTTGAATTTACCTGTAGACTTTTATTTATTCTTCATGGAATTATGAAAAATTGCTAATAAGATTGACTATGGCTGTGTAGAGCTTACCAAGCATACTATTTAGCTTATTGCAGAGAAAGGTGAGCTTCCAACAAGATTTGGATCAGCAACTTTGGGGATTCTTCTACTACAGGTTCTTTTTGATATTCATAAACTTAAACACACCTTTTGTTAACTATTTCACATATAATTGGTGATATTATATTTCCTCTATTTTCGTTCTGAATTTATCTAGGATGCATCATGCAAAGTAGACATCAAAAAGTGCAAGTAAATGACTCTTTTGGATTCCCACTGCTTGATGTTTGCAGGACATAGCAGTTGTCCCTCTCTTAGTTGTACTTCCAGTGCTAGAAAGCCAGGTATGTGAAGAATTTTCAGTATTCTAATACTAAATATTTGCGATGTCCAGTTGTTTATATCAGAAATATACAATGTTCTTTCATGTTCTTAGATTTACTGATTATAGAGTTTTACTTCCCAAGGTGGATGCAGCTTACTCTTCACTCTATTACTTAGTTAATAATAATATATATCAGTCCTTCTATTATCAGGTGCACTTGATTTTAACTCACCTGATATTAGTTATTTAGTTATTGTCAGGTGCACTCCAAAACTCTACCTAGTGATTTGTCTTTTGTGAATCCAACCGTTGGATTAGATAGCCTTCTCATGTAGGCATTCCATGCCAAAAAATAAGTTGATCTAAGATTGATTGCTATTCCATCCAAAACGTGCTTTTTTTAATCAATAACAATCGCTCATTTATGGACATTTCGAATGAAACAGCTCTTAATCTTAGATCAACTTGATTTTTGGCATGCATAACCGACATATGAATCAAATTTAATCCAACTATTGGTTTGGCCAAATACGAGTTGCACGTAAGAGTTTTGGAGTGCATTTGATGCAAAATTTCATTCAGGTGCACCTAATAATAGGAGTGTGTGTCTTTGTATATATTTTGCTATGAATAGTTAATAATAAATGATTCATGTTGTTGTGACAGAATTCCAAAGGGATTTTTTTGTTTTTTGTTTTTGTGTGTGGGTTTGAGGGATGAGCATAAGATACATTTGGATAGGTGAAGAAGAGTGTGCGCTCCTACAAAGGTAGGAGGATTGGGTTTTAGGCCTCTGGTGGTCATTAACAAGGCATTGATGGGGAAGTGGTTGTGGAGATTTACTACAGAAAATGAGGCTTTTGTGGAGGAAGGTGATAGAGTGGAAGTATGGGTGAGAAGAGGGAGGGTGGTGGTCTAAGGAGGTGGGGCGTTCCCATAGAGTTTTTGTGTGGAAAGAAATTAGGAAGGGGTATGATTCCTTTGTGGACTTGATTCCTTTAAAGATTAGGTTTGGGAGTTTGGTGAGGTTTTGGACAGATGTTTGGGGTGGAAAGAGGGTTGGAAGGATGATTGTGCTAATATCTTGGAGGTGTGGGTAATAAGAAGGAATGGATTAAGGATTATGCAAGGTGGCAGGATGAAATTTTGAGTTGGGATGTGGTTCTTGGTAGAAACTTATAGGATTGGGAGTTAGAAGTGTAACGACCTGAAATGGGACCGCCGCTAGTTATATAGTAAGAAAATCAATTTTTAAAGTGAATCTTGGTGGATGTTTAATAAAAATAATTCTTTTGAAAACATTTAAGAAAATCCGGCATGGTTCCGTCTGTAATTAGGGACATACCAAGTTATCGACTAATCAAAAACCTGTGGAAAACACAATAATAATATTTTCTAGTCATCTACACAATATTAAAAAAAAAAATCTACAGGCTGTATCGTAGTCATATCGTTCTCATCCACATCTGCGTCCACTACTTATTTAATTATTACAGGCCATGAATTAAAATTTATACATGCCTAGGCTCAAAGCCGAAATAAAATACAATGATTCTCTATATGAATGCAAGCATGCTGATGTGCTTCCTAAATCCCAGGTCAAGCTTTATTTTGCAAATATGACCTGCAAGAAAAACTGTAGGGGTATGAGCTACACGCTCAGTAGGAAAACATTTCTCAAAATAGCCCAAGGTTTTAAAAACCATAGTTTATATACTTTTCAAGAGCCTTGCAAAACCATTGATTAGTTTGCAATATAATTTTCAGTAAATAAAATTGATACATGTATAATAAAATAAACTGCGGAAGTTAAATCATTTAATACCAACGCCCCTTTTTCTTTCTAAAGAGGTAAGAAATAACTCAAGTTATTTGTTATCAAAATCATCATTTTACAAATGAATTAACCATCATTTTGGGGGTTGTATTTCACCAATTTAAAACAAGGAAGAACATGTAAATCATCCGTAACATAATTTGCCATATCTGGCAATTCATAACATCATCCGCCATATCTAGCAATTCATAACATTAGTATTTTAAACTGAATAATGCTCCCAGGTCATATGAGGCTCTCGCGTGCAGAAATAAAAGGAAACATGGCAAGACATCCCTACCTGGACCGCAATAACTTCAAGAGGAAACACGGCAAGACATCCCTACTTGGAACCGCAGTAACCTCTATTCGTTCACATAACCCAGGACTAAAGGATAGGAAGACACGACAAGACATCCCTTTCCTTCGGGAACGATTCCAGTAGCCCTCACATCACATCCATTTACATGTTAATCTCTCAAAACCATTTATTTATAATGGTAGAAAAATGGGTTTCCAACACTTGTATAAAAGTGACCCCAATGTTTTGATTGTAAACATTTAACCCAATAGGTTATCAAAATCAACCCATTGTACCCAAAATCATGTGAGGGTTTGAAATATAACATGTATATAACCAAATAGGGTATAATATAAAATCCTAGATTTTTCAAAATTTATCAAAACCCTTAAAATATGCCCACATGCATGATATTTATGCAAAGCATACCAAATACATGTGTTTTTACATGATTTAAACCCAAAACCCTTATTCATCAATGGTTTAAGATGAGAAAATGCCCCTACCTCAAAAATAGGTGAAGAAAATACAAAATCAATGCCATAGACACGTAGATCGGGTCCAAAAGTACAAGATCTGCGCTTTCCGGCGTCGGATCGGAGCTCTGGTGCTTCGGCGAGCCACTACCGACCTCCCCCCAACTCTCTCTCTCTCTCTCTCTCTCTCCCTCCTCTTTCTCTTCTCTATCGGCTAAGAAATTAGTGAGAAACCCTCTAGAAGTTGGGTTTTAAAGGAAGCATAAGGGAAGGGTAAAATGATCTTTATATCCCATAAAAATCTAGTCCTTTAGCAGAAAATTCGTGTGTTATAGTCGACTATAATGAGTTATAGTCGACTAAAACTCCCCAATGAACAGTACTGCAACATTCTATTTGTTATAGTCGACTATAAGTTGTTATAGTCGACTAGAACCACTAGCATGCACAAAAGAGGCATTCTGTTTGTTATAGTCAACTATAAAGGGTTATAGTCAACTATAACGCTCAGCATGCACAACAAAGACCTACGTAGCTCACCAAAACATACCTTAACACAATCCAACCCAATATTCTCATGAATTAAACCTCGGGTTCTTTCAACTTGGCCCCTTGATCGAATTGGCCTAGTAAAATTACACTAGGGTCCTCACAAGAAGAGGTTCAACAGTTCTGTGATAAGATCTACAGGGTTAAAATTGACAGAAGAGAAGACTCCCTGGTTTGGAAGAGGAGTGCGAATGGTACATTCTTGGTTAAGTCGTATTTTAAGGTGTCGCACAGATTTGAAGGAAGAAGGTTTCCAGCCTCAAGGATTTGAGTTTCATTAGCTCCCTTCAAAGTTCTGTTTTTTTTTTGTTTGGGTGGCTTGCTAGGGCCAATGCTTGCTTTTAATAATTTATAGAGGCGGGGTTTTGTTCTTCCTAAGTGTTGTATTATGTGTAAAGGTGACATGGAATCGGTGAATCATATGCTTTTTCATTGTGAGGTGGTGCAGCATTTGTGGGCTGTGTGTTTTGATGTGTTTGCAGTCGAAGGGGTGATGCTCTGTTTGGCACTCTTTTGTTGAACATCTTGGAATCATGGTGGTGTCGAAGCATGAACAAGTACTCTAAGTCAATGTGGAGGTTGGTTCCACATGCTATCTTTTGGGTCATTTGAAGGAGCATAAAAGAAGAACCTTTGAGGGGAGAAGAGTGTAATGTGGATACATTGAAAAATAATTTTTTTTTTTTACTGTATTTTTGAGTGGGGGGAATTCTGAGAGTTTTTTTTTTTTAAGCGAATGCCCCTCACCGAGTTTTGGATAGATTAAAGATGTAGGGTTCTTGTTTTGCTTTTGTTATTTGGTATCCATCTGTATGCTGGGTCTTGTGTCATTTAAAAAAAAAAATATTATTAATGATATTTTCTATTTACCTGATAATAAAAAAAGGATCCAAGAGGGATAGATTTTTCATTGGGCCTTAACTATTGAGGGATTCATTATGTAACTTTGTTATTGTACCAAATTTGAAAAATTTGTAGTGTCTATGGGTCATAATTAGTAAAGTTTCTAGGGGCATTTTCTGGAATGTATGAAATAAAGATATGTATATAGAATACGGGTATGATATGATGCTAATATTTATATATGGAAAATGGGAAGATGCTGCAGGGATGCCTTTTTTTGTGTATGATAACGATAAATTTTTTTTATCAAATTGTTAAAAAATAATAAAGCTGTAACCTATGATAATTTAATCACCCAATCAACCACAATTTATACATCAAGGGGAGAATAATGTTATCATTTGTGCCAAAAGGGTCAAAATGTATGGCTTAACTTTCTTTTTGTTTTTCCTTGCAATTATGTTCCTATCTATACGAGAAGAGGTAGTATCCTAACATTTGAGGTGTGTCCAAAACGTGTTTAAGAGTATCCAAGAAGTATCGGAGACATTTCAAAATTAAATAGTGTAGTTGTATACTGTAGAAGCATATCTAACAGATCACACATATTCTTTAATTTGTCAATTCTTACAGAATCTGGTAGAGGAAAGTGTTTGGCCAATGCTTGTGAAAGAAAGTTTAAAGGCTTTAGGTGGACTAGGTCTGCTTTCTCTTGGAGGAAAATACCTTCTTAGGCGAGTTTTTGAGGTTTGCAGGGAACTTATTATTATTATTATTTTTAAAAAAATCTCCAAATACATGTTTTCATGTGCTGTGAGACAAAAGTTGACTTTCTTCAAACTCAGGTTGTAGCAGAAGCGAGGAGCTCAGAAGCATTTGTTGCTCTCTGCCTACTGACAGTTGCTGGGACTTCACTTCTCACCCAGAAATTGGGCTTCAGTGACACGGTTTATATATTTAAGCAAAGATAAAGAGTTGCTAAGATTGACACTTTTCAGGTCAAGGTAATTACTATTTTTTTTCCATAATGCAGCTTGGAGCATTTTTGGCTGGGGCACTATTAGCAGAAACCAATTTCCGGACACAGATTGAAGCTGATATAAGGCCATTTAGAGGCTTACTTCTTGGGTTATTTTTTGTAACTACAGGGACTTCCATTGATATGCAGGTATTTTGATTGTTTAATGTCATGCATTTGTCCTTGTTTGTACTGTCTGTATCTACGTATGTGGCTATGTTTGGTGCGTACTTGTGGGCAAATCAATATGGTGATAAACTGATAAATATATCGGTAACAGAAAATGTAAATTTTTGGTACAAGGCTTAAATATTTTCTATTCAAGTGTGTATGTATACCATATTTAAGTGTGTCTGTTTTATCTGTCTTTTGTAAGACATTTCAGAAAGAGTGTTCTTAAATCAGCGGAAACGTACTAAGATTAAGTACAAGACTACTAGTAAAGTTTATTTATCATTCCATTTCAATCTCTGAAAAGTTTTATCATCATAGGAAATTGAAAATATGATCCCTCATCCATGTACCATCGAAATATAAGTGTATGTATATACATCATCTCCAATTGTGGATCCTTGTGGCAATACCTACCAAAGCATTATTTTTAATTTTATTGTGATCAAGGAACAAAATTTCTCTTCTTTTTCTGTCAAAATGACCAAAAAGTTTCCATTTGTTTATTGACCGAAATGAAACATCATAGGAATTTTGAAATTCCTTGTTTTAGACCAAAATGATGACATTTTGGTTGGTTTCGATTGAAACAATGATGTTTCAAACAGATGACTCTCTCTTCTTTTTTGTATGTGTTCTCAAAAGGGTTCCTTGTCCTTTGCTCTACTTAATTAAATTTTTATCGGTGGAACGGTATCCAGATGATTTGGATCCCCAGTTAAATCAACCATCAAAGAATAAGGAAATGGAAGTAGTATTAAATTTAACTAACTAAATAGGTGGTATCATGTTAGGCTTTGTGGAGCCTGGTTTTATGTCCGACTCGGTTTATAGCACCCGACCCGATTTGACCTTGGTGGTGCTACAGTTTAAATGGGATTTTTAAAATTTTTTGGGTGAGGGTTTGATAATCTAACGCCATTGTACTGTTTCTCTGACATAGTAAAAATCGTTGCAACTCCATGGATGTAGCCCTAGTGTGGGTGAATCATGTAAATCTATGTGTTGTTTATTTGTTCTTGTTTTGTGTTCTTTATTTTTCTCATCTCACAGATTCTGGGATAGGGTGGTTTCCTAACATATTAATCACTATAATTAATATATATTTATGAAAAAATAAAAAATAATATGTATAATTAATAGTACTAAATACTTGTGACAATCATATACTTTTAAGTTCATATCAAAATGGTAAATTATTAGGATAACTTAAAATTCTGAATGGGTGTATAGGCCTCAAACAGCTTTAATTAATCATTCACTACACTTATCTTAATATATTAGTACTTTACATTCTATGTGTCTCGGAAATTTTTCACCGTTTCCATTGCATTTCTTGAAACGTTTCAGAACAAAGCATGTCCAGTTTGGGGATGACCAAGACGACATGTCGAAAATAAATTTATATTACCTTGATGGTAATATGGTTTTGTAACTTGAAGCTGCAATAGCTAGCAATTGAATGTCGATTGATAAACGGTTAAAGTTAATATGCCTTCAGCATCATCAGGTTTGAATTTTTATTAGGGAATTAGTTGTTTGCCTTATGGAATTAAATATGGACAGTGATAATTATTTACAGAAGGGGTTGATGATATGGCATTTACTAAGAGCTTATCTTTCTTTCTTAGCCCAAGGTTTCATGGCAAAAGGTGGTTGCTTTTCATGAGAAGGGGGAGACTTAAAATGGTTTGGTATGACATAGAGGGAACTGTTGGTGCAACTTCTTGTCATCCATGGCCATCAATCCAGTAAAGTTATTAAAGAAAATTTGAGGTGGGGTGTGGGGGGTGAATAGAAAAAGTATAAAAATCATTTGGCTATTTTGATGATGATTGTGTGCATGTCTTGTTTTAACTGTGAAGTGTCTACTTAGAGATGGATTTGGAAGATATAATAAGTAGATGCTGTTGCATTTCCATGTGTAATTAACTCAATTTTAAGTAGGACTTTCACTGTTGTTTCTCGCCTGCATTTTCTTTTATACAGTTCATCCTTTTTGGTATGCAGCTTCTCTTCCGAGAGTGGCCAAATGTACTTTCACTCTTGGCAGGTTTAATTGTTATCAAGACGCTAATTATAACAGCAATAGGTCCCCGTGTTGGATTAACCATACAAGAAAGTGTACGAATAGGATTGCTTTTATCTCAAGGAGGAGAGTTTGGATTTGTAGTTTTTTCTTTAGCAAACAGGTCAGTCATAAGTTACATTAATATTTCATATTTTATCGTCCCAAGTATTCAAGGTTTGTTTTTGCTTATAAAATCGTTTGCCTTCTTGTGAGCAGGCTAGGAGTGTTACCACTTGAGCTGAACAAACTGCTCATAATTGTTGTTGTCTTGTCAATGGCATTGACCCCCTTGCTTAATGAAGTCGGGAGAAGGGCCTCTGATTTTATTGATGAGAAGATTGATGCAGAGGATGTATGTTCCTACTTTTAGGTTGTCAGTATATGCAGTTTAAAATATCAAATGAGAAACTAGAGTTAACCATGGCGGGCTACTATTGTGGTTGAATTAACATTTTATTTAATGGCCGTAACAGAAGAAATCTGAGATGACAAAAATGTTAGCTAAATCAATTATCATAAAAAATGTTAGCCAAATTATCATTATACCATACTGTTTGTGTATATGCATTATAGTGAACTTTAGTAAAGCAATAAGCGAACAGTGTGAAAATGGAAATGGAGAAAAGTGAAAAATATATATATATATATATTTGAGGGAGGAGATGCTGAAGATAAGAAAAACTCAGTTGTTAATGATGTTTACACTCCATTGGGTGAGGGCAAAGAGAAGGGAATGACATTTTAGAGTTTTCTTGTTTTCCTGTGTGTTTCACTTAAAACAAATTTGGGTAAAACATTTCAGCACAAGTACTTTGCGAAGCGCTGGCAAGAGGGGCCTGTTCTTTTGACACTGACCGTGACACACATGACACTAACTCACGGATACAACAAATCCTAAATTCTATGACATGACATAGTGGGGATACGGTAGTAAATAAATATATATTTATGACCCATTATACATTTAAAACAAGAAATAAAATATATGGGGATATAAAAGATATAAGTGCATAAACACAAGACATACTTAATTCCATAAGTCATAAAGAGTTATAAGTTGTAACAATGGCATTTTACTTCAAGCATGGTTCTATTTTCCACACAAAACATCAAAAAACAAATTTGTCTCTAATTCCAATGATCAAAATATACAAAAAGACTCCCCGCTGTGTTGCTGGTGCCTCCTATATATTAGCATCATAGTTGTATCTTGACCATGTTGGGTAAAAGAAAATAATTGAAAATTATGGACACTTCCTAAGCGTGTTAGACATGTGAAGTAGGTGTGTCGGGCAAGTGTTGTGTCCAATACGTGTAGGACATTGTATTTCCAGATTTTTTGAAGTGTTGGTGCTTCTAGTTAATGATTCAAATGGAAAATTTGGGTCCTCGAAACCTTGACCCTGTTTTATTATATGTAATGCTTTGTGTGACCTGCAGGTTCTGATGCATGAGTCATAAGATTTTCTTTCGTTTGTTGTTATTATATTTATTTCTCTAACTGCAGTTTGATGTGTCTGAATTGAAATTCTAAGTCTTCGCAGAAAGCTGCTGAGATGGTGAACTTTGATGCAAGTGAACCGGTTGTTATCCTTGGATTTGGACAAATGGGTCAGGTATATCAAATATTATGTAGTTGGAAAACATAATAGATTTGGCTATGCTGTAGCTTTATAATCAGGTGTTTATGTTCTTCTTTCATACAGGTGCTTGCCAATTTCTTGTCCGCCCCATTGGCATCTGGAGTAGATGGTGATGTTGTGGGATGGCCTTGTGTAGCTTTTGATATTGATCCTTCTGTGGTGAAGGTAAGTGAATTTTGATTCATGTTCCAATTTGTGGATTTCTTGAAACTAGAAGATGTTCATCTAGCAGTGTGAAATGCATGAGAAATGATGTTTAACTATCCAATTTATCACGTTTTCTTGAATGAGCGAATGGCGGAAAGAATCAGTCTGACAAACTAGAGGAGGCCCCACTTACCTCCCCCTTCTCTTTAACCATGTAGTTAGATGTAGGTCCCAATGTGTCTATTCAATTAATTTTGAGTTCAAATGGTTGAGATCAAGTGGAAAATATCTTCAATTTAAGATAATTTTCTTACACGATTGATCTATGTTAGAGAATACCACATCCCACATCGATTAAATATCGAGTTTATCATGTCTTCATTTACCTTTTGGGCCCTTGTTAGGTTTCCAACTTAAAAGCTTAAGCTTATAAGTGGAGGGCCCAAACAGGTATATGAAGCAATGTCAAAGATTGTAATTAATTAATGTGGGATGTGGTATTTTTCCAACAATCTATTAATTGGAATCTCATGCATGGGGTCTCCTTGTGTGTGTAACAATCAAATTCGGTTTGGTTAAAATATTCTGACCAATACCTTGATTTATTGGAAGGGAAAATTTTTGGTAGTTTTCTCATAAAGTTGGAAAATATCCTGCAAAAATTTGAAGGCTGCAGAATTGAGCATACTAGATTACTTTGAATTTTTAATGACTTATGTAAGAGGAGCAGAAATCGGTTTCCAAAAAGAAGTATAGGTTCTGTATTATGTCCAGAGATGTTCACTAAACTAATGATTTTCTTTCTTTAAAATTTTGATGGAAATCTGATGGACTTTGTGCATGGCATGAGTAGGAGCTCAGTAGGAGAATACATGCCAACTTTTATTTTGATCGCAAGTGTTCATTTTACAGTAGTTTGGTAGCTACATTTTTTCTTATTTTTTAAATGTTCCTTCTGTATTGTATATTTTATGTTGAAGAAAAGATTATTCCAGTTGATAACAAGTGAAGAAAAGGTAATGCCAGGTGATAACAACGAAGTTTTCCACCTTAAAACAGGCATCTAGGAAACTTGGTTTTCCTGTCCTCTATGGTGATGGATCACGCACAGCAGTATTGCAGTCTGCTGGTATCTCTTCTCCAAAAGCTGTCATGGTCATGTACACTGGAAAGAACAGGACGACTGAGGCTGTTCAAAGGATTCGGCTTGCCTTTCCTGCGGTATATTCGATCCCACCCCCTCCCCAGTTTCTTTGTGTGTGCATCTGTGTGAGAAACACAACAGGACAGTATAATACTATAATGCTTAGATGGGGGTCACAGAAAGCAGATAGACGACAAAATAATTGAAGCGAATAATAGGCATAGTTTGTTTCTTATTGTTTTCATGGTGGTCGTCGTTGTTGTTTTTATAATTATTATTGTTATTATTATTTTGCCATAACGGGCTGGAAAATCTTTTGGAAAAAACCTTTGAAATTCAAATCACTGTCATCTGATTGAAATCCTGTCTGTATTATACATGTACTTGACCTCGTTGATCTAGATCATCCAATAAGGGGAGAGGCCACCTGTTGGTTGAATTATTGATGCATTGATATGCTTCAAATGCTAAGAGTCTTTACTTGTAGTTTATTAATTGGATTTAGCTCTGTTGTTATTGGGGTTCTTTTTATTGATTATCTCATGGTGAAAATTCTAAGCAGGTCCCAATATATGCCAGAGCTCAAGACCTTAAGCACCTGTTAGAGCTGAAGAAAGCAGGTGCAACAGATGCTATCCTTGAAAACGCGGAGGTACACTAAAGTGAAATTCTTTTATTTATTATATCTCGAAGTGGAAAATTCTCATCTAGTGTAGCCTGGGCTTCCTTACTAAATATTCAATCTATCCTTGCAGACAAGTTTACAGCTTGGCTCGAAACTTTTGAAAGGGCTTGGTGTTATGTCCGATGATGTAACCTTCCTGAGTCAGCTTGTTCGAGACTCTATGGAGCTACAAGCTCAAGAAGCACTTAATAAAACTGATGATCGAGAATTTGATGCTATGAAGCCATTACAGGTACTTATATATATGATGGGAAATCTAACAAACTGATTGGATTGACCACTAGGGGTTAGGGTAGTGTATAAATTGGTTTTTCGAAGACAAATCACATATTTGCATAGTGTCATCATCTGTCCTATTCCATGCGTTTTTCAATCTCTCTCTTTTTTTTCCTCTTGTAAATTCTTTTCTCAAAAGTTTTTCCGTGTGTGGACTATCTAGTTTTTCCTCAACATTCTTAGAATGATGTGCAGATCAAATGGATAGGACCCATGCTCAGTTACCTTTTGTCATAAGAGATATCATAAACATTCTAACAAGAATTTCTGAATTTTACAAACCTTTTGGCATAAGAGATATCTTAAACATTCTAGCAAGAATTTCTGAATTTTAGAATTAGTCCTCCCTGTTTACACCCAACTATTTCAATAAGCAATAGTAATCCACTTGTATTACGTGAAGTCCAACAACCAATCAATTATTGCAAAATTTCAAGAACATTGTGAATAATTCCCAACTTTGGGCATAACTTCCAATTTACTATAATTCATTTTTTTATGCTCTAACATGCATCACTGTTCCCATAGTTTCATGGTAGTTTTGTGTTTATTTCCCAAATTCTGAATTTTCCTTGGAGCTGAATAAGTTTGAAATCTTGGAATTGTATTATGGTATTAAATGATCTGTTCCACTTCTTTGAGTGACATGTGATTATGTTGTGCCCTTGGAATAATTGCCCTAATTTTCGTGTACATATGTCTCCTTTTCTGATATGCTAAATGAACAATAGAGATTTACTAATAGAAAGACTGATTTTTCTGGATTAGGTAAGGGTCGCAGATTTAATTGGGGAGCGGTCATCTGTGCAGTCGACTTCATCCGTAGACATGATGCCAAGAGCTAACCAGGCAAATACAACTCATATCTTGCGGTTTCAGGAGGAAGTAGATCAACCAAACCATGATGGTGAGGTTGAACAGCCTGAGGATTTAGAAGGCAAAGGCGTTTTATATTGTGAATTGAATAGAGAGAGTAGTTTTCCGGTTAAAATTGAAGATGGAGAGGGAAAGGAAAGTATGGTAGACCCATCGATTCCTTGCATAAATGCTAGGGAGGGATCTTAAGAAATTTTCAGGGTTGGAAGTGTCCTTGTCTTCCTCCTGTGGTCACACTGTAGTTTCTTGAAGGTTTTGTAGATTCAACAATTTTGTTGCCAAAATGATTAGTATGCACAAAAGGAGTAGGGAGACTGATTTTTTCAGCACCAAAACCAGCCTGAGGGTTCATACAACGGTTGAAATTCATTTAAAACCACACCATGTATATATAATTGAATTTAATGAAAATGATTGAATGGTGAAAGCTGTTATTATTCATTTTCCTTTCTATATATGCCAAGTTTCTATTTATTCACGGGTGTTTCCAGCAAAATGATTATTGCAATGCAAATGCAAAAGCAAAAGGAAAACAACCATCTTTACCTGAACACTGTTAAAAATCAGTAAAAGGATTTTCTTGCTTGAATATTTTATAATTCTGATTTGAATGGTGATGAGATTGGGCCCAAAAGCAGTCATAACCTCTTTCTGTGTGCAAAAGTTGATTGGACTATAGCTGAAATGTGCCTTTTTTTTTTTTTTTTGTTTCCTTCTTGACAATCATTAGAATTTACCTTTACCTCTAATCCTTTTTTAATATCGACAAATGGGTATCAATGCTTTTCCATAAGATTGAATCTGAGATCATTCACTTCACTGGTGAGACAAGTGCAACTAGGCTACAACCTTTTGTCTTTATGTTTTTGTTTGTGTCATTCTTCAGGATCATGTAGTTTGAAACAACAATAGGCACATTAAGTTTTCGGTGAGGGCGCAGCAAAAAAATAAGGGTTTTTGGTGAGTTTAGCCTTCTAAGTGTTACTTGTGTAACTTTTACAGCTCCCCTGTTAGCTGAGGAGGCAGAGCCTGTGAGTTGTGAATGGGCTCTCTGCACCGCAATATGGCCTTTTCATAGAAGGTGACACCAAGATGCTTACCAGAGAGTTGGAATATGCCTCACGGCATGGAGATTTTGGTTTATCGAGGGAAACCAATGTTTGGTGGAGGTTTGAGGAAGTCAGTGCTCAAAATGGCTACGACTCATATAATGAACCAATTCAGAGTTGGTTTGATAGAAATTTTTTATTTTTATTTACCTTTAAGCCTTGGTTTTTTTTATTTTTATTTTTTGACCTAATAGACTTTTAAATTTCCAAAGCAGTCACGTACAAGGCCTTGGGTTTCCAAGAAAAAGAACATGGAAAGTCAATGCTTGGCCGGTGTGCTGGCTTCTTTCTTTAAAATTTTCTGACAAAACAAACACATAAGAACACACCAATTAAATATTGAAATAAGTCTACTATGGCTTGAAACAAAGACCTCCCCCTTCAAGAGGGAGAGAGGTGCCATTAGGCCAACAGGCCATTGGCGAATGTGGTATTAAATGACGTTTTTCTACACTTCTACTTCTTTGAGCTACATGTGATTATGTTGTGTCCTTGGAATAATTGCTCTAATTTTTGTATACTATGTCTCCTTTTCTGATATGCTACATGAACAACAGAGATTTACTAACAGAATGATTTTTCTGGATGAGGTCACCCATACGGTTAACTTCACCTGAAGACGTAGTGCCAAGAGCGAACCAGTCGGATACAAATCATATCTTGAGGTTTGAGGAGGAAATAGATCAATCAAACCATGATGGTGAGGTCCAACGGCCTGAAGATTTACAAGGCACGGGTGTTCGTATATTGTGAATTGAATACAGAAGCATTTTTCTGTTTAAAACTGAAGATGGAGAGGGAAAGGAATATATGGTAGACCCATCGATACCTTGCATAAATACTACCAATTGGTCTTAAGAAAGTTTCAGGCTTGAGGTGTTCTTTCTCTTCTCCCTGTGGTCACACCATAGTTTCTTGAAGCTTTCGTGAATTTAACAATTTTGTTGCCAAGATGAATAGTATGTAAAAAGGAGTAGGTGAGACTGATCTTTTCAGCACCAAAAGAGGCTGAGGCTTCAAACAATGATCAATGGTTCTTTGAAACCACACCTTGTACATAATTGAGTTTAGTGAGAATGCATGATTGAATAATGAAAACTGTAATTCATTTTCCTTTTCATATCGCAAGTTTCTTCTTATTCACAGGGCTTTTCCAAAATGATTATTGCAATGCAGAAGCAAGAGGAAAAACTGTCTAAGTTTCCAACTTAAAAGCCTTAAACTTTCAAGCGGAGGGCCCAAATAGGTATATGGAGTTATGTCAAATCCAATATTTGAGTGACGTGGGATGTGCTATATTTTCAACACTGTCCCTCACGTGCAGACTTAACATAGGCCTGTCACGTGGACAACAGATACGGGCTCAATAGGTCCAAGAACGATATGCTTTGATACCATGATAAGTTTTAGCTTATAAGCCTAGCTCTTAAGTAGAGGACCCAAACAAGTATATGGAGTTATGTCAAACCCAATATTTGGATGATGTGGGATGTGCTATATTTCTAATACAACCATCTTTACTTCATTGCTAATAACAGTTGATAGCTTTTCTTGTAGGACATTTTCAAAATTCTGATTTGAATGGTTATGTGACCGGCCCACAAGCAGTCATAACCTTGTTATGGCTTTTATCTTGTGATGTTGATGTAGAAAAAATTACAAAAATTTATAATCCAATAATAAATCATCTTTCAATTTAATACATTTACAATTATCCTTGATAAGGCCTCATTTTTTGATAGCATTATATAAAATGAGAGATTGAGAAAGAGGACTGGGGTTTTTATAGGTAAGAAAAAGTCAAAAATGAGAGGGGCCGGAAAGAAAATAAAAGATATTAAAACAATTAGGAGAGGTAAATCTGAACTTTTTTTTAAAAAAATAATAATAATAATGTGTAAAGCATTTTTGGGAAAAAAAAAAAATGAGGGGAGACGGCTGCCGCCCTAGAATGAGCTGCCTCTGTCCTTGTTCTCCACCACAATGTGATGAGTATTTTCATGGAAGGTGAGACCAAGATGCTTAAAACCGAATAATAAGCCTTACAGCCAAGGAAATTTTGGTTTGTTTGAGAGTTAGTGGGGTTCTAGATGTTGAATTTTGGTGTCGCTTTGTAGATTTTTCCACGCAGGAGAAAAAGACTACTACCCATAATTCCACACGGCTAGACTTTGAGTAGTCAAGAGTACCTATCAATCTTTTTGTAGGGGAAATGGACTTGCAGCCTTGAGACCTTGGAAATTTTGAAAATTGGATCATGCTTTTGTTTTATTTTTGTTTTATCTTTTTCCAAATCAAATTTTGAATTGTTTATTTAAGAAATCAGAGAGCATTTTGGATCATACTGATCTGATTTTCTAAATAAACAATTCAAAATTTGATTTGAAAAAAATAAAATAAATTGTTTTCATGGTTTGACTATGCAAAAGGCTAAGGGGCATTTTAGATTGGTCCGATTACGAGAAATTAATTATAGTTCAATAATGATTATTACTAACTTCTAATAAATGACTACTATCTTAACTAAAAATTTACTATTAACTGTAGTTATTTACCGTAGTCCGACCAATTTGGACTCCCCCAAAGCTAAACATACTTACAAAATAATATTTAAAAAAATTAAAAACATTAAAAAAAGAAAATGGGACAACTTACCAGACAATGGAAAAAGTAAAATCGTGTCGATTTTTAAATTTTCCAAACACTTGCTTGCAATTAAATTTTGTATGGGCCTTTAGGTTTCTAAAAAAACAGGTCATATTCAAACAAAAATACCTACGTGACATATTTTCATTGTTTAGACAATCATATCAAATCAAGACCACACAAATATATATATATATATATATATTTTAATTGTATGGGCCCTTTAGGTTCCTAAAAAAACAGGTCATATTCAAACAAAAATACCTACGTGACATATTTTCATTCTTTAGATAATCATATCAAATCAAGACCACACAACTATATATATATATATATTTAATTGTATGGGCCCTTTAGGTTCCTAAAAAAACAGGTCATATTCAAACAAAAATACCTACGTGACATATTTTCATTGTTTACACAATCATATCAAATCAAGACCACACAATATATATATATATATATATAGGGATGGAACCATGATTTCATCGTGGGAGGGGCCAAAATATGAACCAAGATTTTTTCTAGTTCAAAAATTAAATTATACTAAGATTTAAAACTAAATGAACGCATCAAAAATAAAACAAACATTTTTTTAGTGTAAACAAAATATATATATATATATAAGAAATAAATAAATAAGAGAGAAGAAAATAATAGGTGGTGACGTAATGTGTTTTGACTTATCTTTTACTTTGTTGTTACGTAGAGAGATTAGAAGGGTTCTTTTGTCTCGTCAATGAGTCTAATTGTTACCCACTTGTTATTTTAACCATTGGATGCATGATAAAGTGAATAGATATGAACGATTTAGGTTATGTTTTATTTATTACTTGAGTAATTTTTTTTACTACTTTTCGTAAGTTAGTATGATTCACACAATCCCACAAAATATATATATATAATTAACTTAGAGAATAGGGGTGGCCATATACTTCAACACTAAAGTGATAGGGTCCATAGATAAACGTATAACTAACAAAATTTAAAAGGGTTGGGGCCGTGGCCCCCTTTGACCCTTTAATAATTCAATCCCTGTATATATATTTTAATGGTATGGGCCAGTTAGGTTCCTAAAAAAACAGGTCATATTCAAACAAAAATACTGACATATTTTCATTGTTAAGACAATCATATCAAATCAAGATCATATATATATATATATATATATATATATATATCTATTTATTTTGTGTAAATTTTTCTCAAAACCTTCCTAAGAACGCTCCTTGTCAAAACAGCGATGTCCAAACCTTTTCCATTTCAGAAATTGCAACGAAACACGATAAGACTACAGAGCAAGACAGGACCAACACCAGCTAGTCAATCCCTCTACCCTTTACTTTACCTTTGCAACTATCTCTCTCTCTCTCTGGGGAAACTGGCTGTCGGAGAGTTGTTGTGGTCCGACGTTAGGTGAATCAGGTGAGCACGTTGGATCCGAAACTATAACATATATATAAAAAGAATTTGGATGTTTGTGTTTTATCTGTGAATGAATATTGCTTTATAAAGTATTTTGCAGCGTTGTCTATCGCTGGGAGTAGGGGATTTGTTGCGGCTGAGCTTACTCGGTGATTTCAGTAGAGGTGAAAACGCTTTGTTGATTTCCATTCTTCACTGGCTTTTTTGCTTATAGCATCATAACCGCACAACTTTACAGCCCACTTGAATTGATTAGAGGATATTGATTATGGTTATGTGTTTACCATAGTTAGTAAAATACAGTATGGCATACGTATGGAGTATAATTTGTTTTTCTTGACAAAAATACGATAAAAAATTCAGCATAAAAAAACGGAAATGGAAATAATACGGATATGTACGTGCATATATGGGTACAATACTAATCTTAATTAAAAATTCCGGATAAAAAAAACACGAGTATATTATGTTATTTCATTTAGTTTATCACTATTAATCACTATTTTTATATTGTTTTATTTAAATATTATTAAATATTATTAAAAAATCAATCACATATAAAATAATAATCTATTTTATTATTTTTTTTTTTTTTATTTTTTGTACTTTTACTTAAAAAGAAGGAGAAATTTGACTAAGAAGACGACTAAAAATTAATAAGTATATAAATCTTGATTTATATATATTTTCACATTTCCATCCCCTAAACGATTTTATAAGTTTTGTCCTAAAATCATAGGAAATGTGATCTATATAACAAAAGAATAGATATAATCATCTAATCTTTAACAAATACAAAAAAATTATATCAAGAGATAAGAAATTATAATAGAAAAATTCTAAATTAGATCTTGATTTAACAAAATAAAGATAAGAATCAAGATATTTTAAATATTGACAGTAATATTGTCGATGATTAAAATAAGAGTCGAATTGTCAACTCTATTGTAGTCGAATTGTCAACAACAATGAAGAGTATTTTAACATAAGTATAATACGGAATATGTCAAATATGTGAACTATACGTTGTTACTAAAAAAACAAGTATTTTTAATTATGTTTGAACTTTGAATGGCAAATAGGATTTTTTTAAAAGATACGTACGTACACATATTATACGAGTATAGTACGAGTATTTACTAACTAGGGTGTTTACCAATACGGAACTCTTATTGTCTGTCTTACATATAGTCTATCATGTCCGATAATGCCATGGCGCCTTCACAAGGAGGGAATCCTTTGGGAGTTTGGATTTGATGCTGAGGTGGGCATAGTTCTCAGCTAATCTAAATTGTTAGACGAGGTTTTTGACGGCTTGAATTAAAAGATCAAAAGTTGTTATTGAAATCACCAAAATGACCTTAATGGGCAATTTTTTTTTTTTTTTTTGATTTTTTAAAACAATTAGGTGAGGTAAATCTGAAATTTGAAAAAAAAAAAAAAATTGATGTGAAACCTTTTTGGGATGAGTATTTACTGGAAGGTGAGACCAAGATGCTTCTAAGAACATTTCCAGCGTGCTATTACTATATTATAACATTTAGCACAAGTTGGGTTGCTCCAATGGTGTGTTAAAAATAACAATAGCTCACTCTTGTGCCAAATATAGCACAAAGGTGAGTTATATTACTATATTTGCCTATCAGCTCTCCTTCCATTTTTCAACAACCAAATACACCAGTAACTATAAAAAATACAATATTTCTCTTCTTCCATTTTCTTAGTAACCAAACAGCCCGTAAATATATACAATATTTTCAAAAATAATACTAAAATCTTAAATATTAAAAATATTAAAAAAAGCAGAAAACATACAATTTTTTTTAGCCCATTCGTTCCACTCAAGCAACTTTGCATTTGATCTACGAAATGCCCCATTCACTATCTTACGAGACCTCAAATATGTGGAATCACAGTTTTGGGTTCGTCTTGATCAACCCTAAGTACATGCTTACTTTCAAACATCTCAATTTCCCCACATACTTGTCAATTACTTTTTGCACGACCCCTTTTTGTTTACCCTTTTATTTTTTTAATTTTTAATTTTTTTTAAATCTTTTTTGTTGGAACAATGGAGTTGAAAGATGGTAGTTGGTAGTTTATAAAAAATGGAGGGAATTGAGGTTGTGGAAAAAAATAGCACACTCGTAGGGTAATTACCTAGTTGTTCAAACCCTAGAGGTAGGATTCCGATCACTTGATCTATGCTTTTTATATTAAAATACTTAAAGAAGACTTGGCTTGTCACTAGGTAAGGATGTCAATGGGGTGGGGTTTTTTAGGGCGCTGCCCCACCTCGTCTCTATTGGAAGGGTTTAAGACCCTACTTAGTAGGGTTGGGATGGGTTTGTGGATTTTATTTTAAAACCCATTAGGATTTAGGGCATGGTTGGTATTTTCTATAAAAACTCATTCCGAATCCGTCTCGATTTTGTTATTGATTTTATCAAATATATATTTATATATATAGGGAGGGTTCCGTTGACACCTAGTGTAAAACTTTTTACATTTACAACCATTAATATCATTTTATAAAAATCATATTTCGCCAATCTTATCATTGAATTACATAATCCTATCGTGCACGTCATGCATACCAAATTTTAAGTTAATTGGATATTAGGAAGTGTTTGATTCGTAAATTTACATTTATTTTAATAAATAAAACTTTAATTTCGAATACTTTAAGGATTGCATAGCTCCTAATATCCGATTAACTCGCATGCATGACGTGCATGACAAGAATATGTAATTTAATGGTTGAGTTGGTGAAATTTGATTTCTATAGAAAGGTATTGACGAATGTAAATGTAAAAAGTTTTATACTAAGTGTCAATGGAACTCTCTTTTATATATATATATATATATATATATATATATATATATAGTTGTTATGATGTAACTACTTTTTAGTTGTTACGATGTATTTTTTTAATCTTTATTTAAGGTTTTTCAAATTGAAAGTGGTTTCACGAATCTAATTAACGAATTATAAAAATTTCTCATTATAACATGTTAAATTAAAAATATTAATTTTTATTGTCTTTTTAAAATCAAATCTAGGTTACCGGAAGTAATTGGTTTTACGTCTAGTTCTACCCCATCTCATATACGAGACAAAGCAAGAATGTGATTGCTAAATTTAATTAGGAGAAGAATGAGAATTTGATTTTAAACTCGAAGTGAATTTGAGGTGGGGCTTTCGCATTAGGGTTAGGGATGAAAAGGAGCTCCCGTCCCAAACCCGCCCTTGACATGACACTAGGCATTTCTTATCAATTCAAATTTTAATATATAGAATAAAATATTGATAAGAACAAAATTCTTACAAAATTTATTTTTTTTATTTTTATTTTTATTTTTATTTTTCTGCTCATACAAAATTTATTCAAGAAATGGAAAATGTCTCTTTTCAGTCTATGCATATATATCCCAAATACATGTTCGACTCCTCAGTCGTCACACCTAGAAATTTCGTAGTGATACCGGTGTGTATGCTTCTTTAATTACACCTAGAAATTGCGTAGTGTCGTTTTCATCCGTTTATGACAAAAGTGCTCCTCATCAAAATTTTCTTCTGAGTCTCTTTAAAATGGGCCGTCATGCGGTCCCGTCAGTTTGTCGGCTCCTTATACGTGGTCATCTCATAATGCATTTTTTCTTCCATTGTGTTAGACCAAATATGCTGCTCCTTACTTGACCTTTGCAAACAACTATCTCTTTCCCGGAAATCCTCTCTCAGACATCCATTTGTGTGTGTGTCTCTCTCTCCCTAACTGCTGGCGATCGGAACGAGGTTAATCGATTCAAGACTTTCTAGTTTCAAGGAGTTGGATCTGGAACCAACATAGTAAGTGTTGCTTTGATTTTTGTTTATGCATTATTTCAGTCCTTTTATCTGTTGGAACTATTGGGTGTCCAATATGAAATTAGATAATTCAAAAAAATTTACATCGTATTGAAGCCATTTTTTGAATTTGTTAATTCAAAGTGATGGATTTGTTGCTTCAATAATATGTAAAATTATCTAATTTTGAAGTAGACACCTAAACAGACCCTTAAATGTTTCGGTTTTCACTGTGAATAAATGGTGGTGTTGCATATCAAAAGTGGAACTAGCACAGCACTGCCTCATGGCCCATGGCCACTGGATCTCTAGTGTTTTTTGTTTGATGGCTGGGAAACTAATAGATGCAAAGTTTAAAAAGAACCAAGTGCTCCGTATTATAGCTCGTATATGGTACTTTTAAGCCGATATATGTCACTCAGCAGTGCATTCGAGCTGCATGTGATTGGATTACTTTTGCATGATTTTGTTTGTATCACAAATTCATATATGCTTTAGAATAGTAAACTGTAAACCTCATCAACCGGAACAGAAAAAATTCAACCATGATATGTGATTATAAAAAATGTTGGAAGTTGTTGGGTAACTTTTTAGGGATTTTTTTTATAATTTTTTTCTTTTTCAAAATTTTGCAGTTCTTCTGTTTATAATTAATTAAAAATTTATATATTTATCACGTCTTGACAATCTACACAACCGACGGCTTATTTCATTCTCAATGCATTTCTATGTGCTTGAACCCAACCACTAGGTCAAGGGGCCTTTGTCGTTATGGGCAGTGCTAGCGTCAGTTATAGTTTAATCTCGGTTTACTCAATGGTTCAAAGGTGCTCCTTAACCTTAGTGATCACTTTTCCAGTTGGATGTACAGTTCGATTTTAATTAAAAAATTGGTCTTGAGGGTAATTAAAGAGTTGTTACCAATGTTGGTCCCATAAAACGGAGTCCTAAGAAAAGTGAGTTGGATACGGTCTTAATATATATATATATATATATATATAGAGATGATCCCATCAGCACGTGCTGATATAAGTTACATTAGCACTATGCATTGGGAGTTGTACCCCTTGCATTGATTCAATGCACCTCACATCCCACTAATGCACAAGGTACAACTCCCAATACAGGTTTTGATATAAGTTATATC
Organism: Liquidambar formosana; assembly: GCA_039720395.1. Lineage (NCBI taxonomy): Eukaryota > Viridiplantae > Streptophyta > Magnoliopsida > Saxifragales > Altingiaceae > Liquidambar > Liquidambar formosana. The sequence goes on from CM077823.1 coordinate 28,460,145, forward strand.
AGCACGTGCTTACCTGATCATCATCCTATATATATATATATATATATATATATATATATATATAAAGTGGTTATTCTCAAGACTCAAACTTATACCTTCATGTTTGATAACCCGAAACTTTTACTATTATACCAAATAATGAACCCTTTGGAAAACAAGATTAAAAAAAAAGTTGATGAAGCATTTAAGCAGGGGCGGAGGGAGGGGGGTCGAGGGAGGGCAATTAAGTCTATTGACTCTTTTTTTTTTTTTTTGCGTAAATATTTCAGTTTTTCACTCCATTATAACAATTTTAGAAGATAAAAAATGATGGATGACGTGGCCAATTATGAATCGTAGGATTAGATTAAGAGAAAAGAGCTGTAAAATGGACTAGACTGGACTGGACAGGACAGTGGCAAACTGAAGAGGAGGCTCACCCACCAATAGGTACTTTTCCCAAAATCAATCACTTACCCCTAGGCTTGGTAATCTGGGCGGGTTGGGTAGGTTTGGGTTGACGCATAAATGGGTTGGGTTATTAATGGGTTATATAATTTGTACCATTAATGGGTTGGGCATAACGTAACCCAATTACTTTGCATACCCAAAACCAACCCATGTATACCCAAAGACAGCATGGATCATACTTTACCCAATCATAAACCGGCCCAAATTTAAACCCAAGCCATTTTGTGCCCTAGTTCCTCCCCCCACCCAAAAAAAAAAAACTTCTATGAAAGATCAATTGAACCTACCCAAGTAACAAAAACCGCATACCTGACCTATATTAAAACCCAACCCAAATTATGACCCGACCCATTTTGTGACTTACCTTCTGTTTTTTTTTTTTGCCCTCCCAAATTGTCGTCAATGGAGAGAATCTACCAAAATAACAAAAGTTACAGCTTTAAAGTAGAAAAACATGAAAGGATCAATTTAACCTACCCAAGTAACAAAAAAAAAATATTTTGTAATTAAAAAAGGTCCTAGATCTTGTTGAAGAGTTCAAAAAAAGGTTTCAGATCTTGTTGGTTGTTGCAACTAGCACTGTGTAGAGTCATTAAGGGGTTGGGTTATGTAGTTTATGCCATAAATGGGTTGGTCATTATCCAACCCAATTATTGTGCAGACCCAAAATCGACCTGCCAACCTAAATACATTACAAGTTTGAAACACTCACCAGTAGGGGGTGTTAGTGGTTTAGGTTAAAATCGAAAACTAAACCGAACTTTGGTTTGGTTTTGGTTTTTATGTTTAAAAAACCAAACCAAACCAAAAAATTGAAAAAACCGAAAAATATATAATATATATATAAAATTTTATATATTATATATCAAACTTTAGTTTGTAAATTTCTATTCTAATAAGGGTAGAATAAGTAATAGATTCAAAATAGTAGTACTGAACTTATTGGAGTACAAAATCTACTGAATAGTGAGTACTGACTAAGTGATTAGTGATATTAGCATGTATTAGATTGCAGATTTGAACTTGGATTGACATATGTCAATATGTTTTCATTTTGATAGAATGTTTATTCTGCTTCAGCATTAGACCGTGCAACAATAGTCTTCTTTTTACTACGCCAGGTAACTAAATTACCCCCAACAAAGGTAGAATAACCAGAGACCGCCTATCAAAACAAGAACCGGCCCATTTAGCATCACTAAAACCAGTTACATACAAGGTATGAGATGGTTTGTACAGCAAACTGCGACTAGGAGTACCCTTCAAATAACGGAGAATACAACAAACAGCTTCAAAATGGGGTTGACGAGAAGTATGCAAGAACTGAATAACAACCCCAATTGCATAAGTAATGTTAGGTCGAGTAATAATAAGATAGATTAACTTTCCAACCAATCGACGATAGTGACCAACATCATTAAATTGTGCCCTTTGGTCACTATTGAGCTTAACAGAAGAATCCATAGGGGTGTCAACTGGATGAGAACCCAAAAGACCCATTTTAGACAGAAAATCAAGAACATATTTTTGTTGAGACAAAGAAATGCCTAGAAAAGAATGAGCAACTTCAATTCTAAGGAAATAGCGAAGAGAACCAAGATCTTTAGTTTGAAAGTGGGTATCCAAATAGCATTTTAAATCAACAATGCCATTAGAATCATCCCCAGAGATGATAATATCATCAACATAGACAATTAGAACAATAGTACCAGCAGAAGAACGACGAACAAATATAGAATGGTCAGAGGTAGAGCGCAAAAAACCATATGCCAACACAACTGAACTAAAACAATCAAACCATGTGCGAGGGGACTGTTTTGGACCATATAACACCTTCTTCAATTGACAAAAAAGATTCTTATGTACCAACAACAACATAGCCAAGTGATTGATCTATTTAGACTTCCTCATGGAGATCACCATGAAGAAAAGCATTCTTGATGTCCAATTGGTATAAAGGCCAAGAGCGACTAACCACCAGTAAGATGCAAACAGAGTTAAGATGAGCAATAGGAGAAAAGGTCTCCAAATAGTCGACACCAAAAGTCTGAGTATATCCTTTAGCCACTAAACGTGCCTTAAGGCGCTCAACAGAACCATCGGGAAGGTACGTATTTGACAGTGTACACCCAACAACAGCCAACAGTGTGTCTCCCTGGAGGAAGGGAAGTAAGTTCCCATGTCTGATTCTGGTAAAGATCACTCATTTTCTCATTCATAACTTGTTTCCAACAAGAAGAAGATAACGTCTGTTTATGGGGGGAAGCAATAGAAACGGAAGACAAAGAACAAGCGAAAGTGTGCATGCAAGGGGAAAGACAATCATAAGACAAAAAATGAGCAATAGGATTTTGAGTATATATTCTCTTGTAGACACCCCCTTTTCATCCTTTAATTCCACACCTTTCCACCTTAGGAGCATTATCACATGTAGGTTTTTACATCATTTTGGCACTAAAATTCTCTTGTTAGACTCTACACATCCCAAAGAATCTATGGTATCTTTCGGGGTTCAATTTGATTAAGTTTTGATAGCTAATAAGAACTTTTGCGACTTAGAGGGCATTTTCATAATTTTACTTGCATAGTTCTTGTTCAGTATCCAATTCCCACCAAATTTGTCTCGAGATGGTCCTAAGGTCCTTAAGATGTTATTTATAGGTTTGGTTTAAATTTTGGAAAGCTTTGGAATTGATTTGATTAGGGATGATCTATAATGTGCTCGGTTTAGCTCCATTCGTCGATTTTTCTTGAAATTGATTTCTAATTCGATCCTAATTTTCAAAAAATGGCCACATTGGCGTTAATTGAGCTTTAATTAATGTTTTCAAATGATTAAAATGATTTTTAAAAGGTTTTGGTCACAAGTATGGCTCAATCGGAAAACAAACCTTTATTTTACCCTTAGTTGCATTTCTGACCCCAGTGAGCCGTATTTGCTTGGTTTATGGCCAATTGACCCATTGTGGATCAATTTTGACTTAATTTGATTCTTAATATGTGGGAAATTGAATTAAAAATGTTTTGCAAAAAGAATAGATGAATTCAGACTTAAAATGAGCAAGAGTTGTCCAAAATATGCTTTAAAACTAGATTTCGTATTTTTACCATAACTTTTGACTCAAAAGTTAGATTTAGATGCAATTGGTCTTTTTGAAAAGGTATTTTAAAGCTCTACAACTTTGTATCTAATGAAAATTTTCCAATTCCAACGTTTTCATGCCATAAAGGGCCAAATGGCCAGTGAGGTGTCTACTTGGTCACCAATCCTTATCCTTTTAATTGTTTGGCTTTATTTCTTAATTTTGACATTATCTCTTCAACTAATCTGGATTTTTCCAAAATTTTTGATAATGTTTGATAATTATCACTTGGTTTTGAGATAAATATCATCTCTTAACATTGATTTTGGGCCATTGGATCATCCTTAACTGGATTAAATCCAAACCATCCATTCTACCTACCCTCTAACTATAAATAGGGGTCCTCCCTTTCTTCATTCTACATCAAGTCTTAGTAGAGTTTTCCTAAGAAAATGAAGAGTTTGAGTTCTTGAGTGTGGGGTAAACATTCTTATTAGTTGTTATCCCAACTATATAACCCTAGAGGGAGGGGTGAATAGGGTTTATAGCCAATTAAAACAATAATAACAAACTAAAATTCAAATTATTGCAAACAAGAGAAAATTCAATAATAAGCAATAATGAGAATGAGTTAGAGAATGCAAACACAAGATTTTAACGAGGTTCGGCCTTCCTGCCTATGTCCTCGCCTCAAGAGGTCCGCTTAAAGGTTCCACAATCCATTATCACAATCTCCTTTAAGGGTGGAGATCAAACCTTTTAAAGAGAAACTCTCTTCAAGACAAAATTCTTTTGTCTCACTAGGGTTCACACAACCCTTACAACACTTGATATTGAAGTTGTTTTGTTGTAAACAATCTCTCTTGAAGTAAATACAACACTTGAATGCTCAACAAACTTCTAATAATTACTCAATTGAATGCTCTTTAAGAATTACGGCTTGAAAGCTCTTTCACTAAGGATGGGAATTGATTGCACTTGTATGGATACTCATAAATGAGTTTGAATGCTTGTATATATACTCATTTGGCCTAATATAGCCGTTGCAAGCATTAACTGCCGGGAAAGAGCTGTTTGGTGGCAATAAATGCACCATTGGGCTTTCAAAAAACTAGCAATTATAGCCCATTTCGAGTGATATAGTTGACTAAACATTCAATGTAGTCGACTACAAAAACTAGTAGGCAAAACTAGGCCAATTCAGCATGATTTAGTTTACTAAACCTTCCCATATAGTCGACTAAATAAACCAGTAGCCAAAACTTGTCTATTTCCACATCAAAGATGTAGTCGATTAAACCTTGTATATTCTAGGTTTAGTTTCTTTTAAATGTGTTTTTACCTATTAAGACCATTTCTATCAATTTGGGAAGCTAGCAAATGATAAATTCAGTTTAATCAAAGGTCCTAAGGTCCATCTAGGTCATTAGAGCAAGGTCATGAGCAATTATGTACATTTTGGAACCTAAAAACTCTTTTGTAGCCTTAATATGACTTCTTTGACGATGTAGGCTTGGCTTAGAGTGTATGTAGGTCCTTTGCGTGCTTTCTATGCTCTCATTGAGTCATGCTTGATGTCCTTGATGTTTAGAACATAAATATTGAATTCCATAGCCAGATTTTGCCGTTTTGCTACATTGAGTGCTTATGCTTGAGTCATATGATCCTTAAGCTTATGCTTGAGTGGTTTTGAGCTTGAGTACCTAGCTTTGATTATTAGCTTGACATTCAAAATATTAGAACTTACATCAATTTCTTGTTATCATCAAAATCCCAAAGATACCCTTGGATAAAAGCCAATAGGGCCAGCAATCTCTTCCTTTTTTATGATGACAAACTATTGATGTTTTATAACAATAAAAAGGATAATAGCATTTAAATATGGAATATGTCTCCTCACAATATGCATGTATCAATATTCCATTCACCAATAAAAAGCAAGAAATCATTTATTTACCATGTCAACAAAATATAAGTCAAGATGAGTTGATCATGTACATTTAAACTATAGTTAATATCCAAAAATAAAATAAAACCTAGAGACATCCAATGTAGCACAAAATTAACACCCATCATTGTTCAAAACATCTTAAAACATCATAAAACTACTCCCCTTTTTGTCAGTAGTCAAAAAGCAACGGGAAAAACTAATCCTCATCGTCAGGTGGAGGAACTGGTGCAAAGTGATCCAAGCGATGCTCAATAGCATTGAAGCAGCAATCAATGCTAGAAAAACCCTGCATCATAGAGACCCTGAGAGACTCAATGGCAATCATCACTGTTTGAAGAGTAGGTGGTGCAATATCCTCCTCCTGTAGCTGCTGCTACGGCTGGTCATCCATGGGATCATCCTCATTATGTTCTTCTTTAGGAGGTGGCTACTGAGCTTGATGTGGATCACAAATCCAGTTGTTGTTGCCATCCTTGATAAATTTCATTCTCTTCAAAGTTGCCACATCATAGAAATTGGAGTGCTTGGCATTATAAACCTCGGGTTTATTGCTGAGGTTGACACCAAAGGCTTCAAAGACGCTGGTGAGGGCATGACTATAAGGAAGAACACCGGTTTTCTTTTTGGCACAGTCATGAGTGTGATGGAGAATAATATGGGCTACGTTAAGTTTGACTCCAGTCAAAACACACCAAATGATGTAAACATCCATGTAGCCAACATGGGAACGACTACCCGATCGAGGCATGAGATTATAGGTAATGATGTGATGAATGATCTGAGAAGTGACAGAGAGTTGATTTACAGTAGGAAGAAACTTGTCTTGGATGGTGTTGTCATTGCAAATGAGTTTGAGAGCAGAGACTATGTTGAAGTCACGTCGAATTGTCCACGAATGGGTATTGAAACTTTGAATGGTGTTGGTTTTAGGTGACCGAAAGATAGTAGCAATAGTGGTAATAGTAAGATCAATGGGCTTCTCTTTAACCCAAGATTCAATTTCAAAATCATGTGTAAAGAAAAAATTAGCATAGAACACCTTAACAAGCCTAGGATAGTAGGTGTTGTTAAGGGTGAGGAAATGATCCCAACCAATGGCTCGGAAGAGATTGCCAATAAAGATACACTGACCATCAAAGAATTCAAAAGAAACGATCTTACCGAACTCAACACTTCGGTTTTTGAAGGAGTTTTGATACTTGTGAAGAGTTGTGGCGTTCTTGCATAGTCCTTCATTGCCATGCTTGGCTTTAGATCATTGTTCTTCTTGTGGATTCGAGGGTGGTGATGATGGAGGCGTTTGAGAACTACCCGGGGCATCCTTTCGTTTGGTTTAAGCCCTAGAAGCATCCATTGATGCCTTGAGGAGCTTTTAATGTGGTTAGTCATGATATAGGAGGAAGGGAATGGAGAAGAAGTGAAGAAATGGATAGAAATTAGGGTTAGGTTTCGGGATAGAAAGAGAGGTTGAGAGAAGTAGTGAAGAGAGAGAAAGGGAAATGAGAAAATGAAGTGCCAAAAGGGTTTAAAAAGCCAAACCTGACACATTTAGTCGACTACATCAATGGGTGTAGTCGACTACAAATATCAGTTGCCAAAGTGCACTCATGTAGTGGAAAAATTCACATATAGTCCACAAATCATTCAATTTTTGAACATATATCAACATTTAAACATGTTTGATCATAAATTACATTTGAAACACATAAAATGCATCTATTTGAACATCAATTCATCAATGTGTGTAATAATTCATTTATATGGCACAAGATTCATCATGATTTGGCATTTAAACATGCAATTACACATATGAATTATCAAAGAATCACATCATTCATCAAACACATACTAATTTCTCATTTAATGAAGTTAAAACGGTCTTCTTGCAGAGGTTTGGTAAAGATATCGACCAATTGATGGTCGGTACCTATAAAATCAATCTCCACATCACCTCTTTAGATATGATCACGAATGAAATGGTGTCTAATCTCAATGTGCTTAGTTCGTGAGTGTTGTATGGGGTTCTTGGTCAAGTTAATAGCACTAGTATTGTCATATTTGATGGGAATGTGATCAAAGTGAAGTTCATAATCTTTAAGTTATTGTTTCATGTACAACACTTGTGCACAACAATTACTGGCCGCAATGTACTCTGCCTCAGTGGTTGAAAGTGCTACCGATGTTTTTTTTTTTACTAAACCAAGATACTAGTGAATGACCTAGGAAATGGCAAGTCCTACTAGTGCTCTTGCGGTCATCTTTGCCATCGGTAAAGTTCGCATCAGAATAATTAAGCATATCAAAAGATGTAAACTTAGGAAACCATAAGCCAAGGTTAATTGTGCCACTTAAATATTTGAAAATACGTTTAACGGCAAGCATATGAGATTCTTTAGGATATGATTGAAATCTAGCACATAAGCAAACTAAACATGATATCGGGTCTACTTACGGTTAAATAAAGTAAACTACCAATTATACCTCTATATTTCTTTTGATCCACATCTTTCCCATTTTCATCATTGTCAATCTTGATAGAGGTGCTCATGGGAGTAGAGAACTTTCTTCCATCTTCCAATCCATACTTTTTGAGTAGATCTTTGACATATTTAGATTGATTTATAAACGTTTTCTCCTTTGTTTGCTTAATTTGAAGTCTGAGAAAGAATGTCAATTCTCCCATCATGCTCATCTCAAATTCCTCCTGCATGATCTTAGAAAATTCCTTGCAAAGATTTTCATTAGTGGATCCAAAGATGATATCATCAACATAAATTTGAACTAGAAGCATGTCATGATCAATAGTTTTAATGAAAAGTATGGTGTCAAGTTTTCCTCTTTTAAGGTCATTTTTAAGTAAAAATCTTGCCACTAAGTCTTTCATACCAAGCTCTAGGAGCTTGTTTCAAACCATATAAAGCCTTGCTTAGTTTAAAAATATGATTTTAAAATTCATGACTTTTAAAACCGGGAGGTTGTTTGATATAAACTTCCTCTTCTGTGAAACCATTTAAAAATGCACTCTTGAAATCCATTTGAAACAATTTGAAATCTTTATGACAAGCATATGCAAGTAACATCTTTATGACTTCAAGTCTAGCTACCGGAGCATAGGTTTCATCATAATCTATACCTTCTTGTTGATTATAACCTTGGGCTGCAAGTCGAGCCTTGTTTCTAGTAACAACTCCGGATTCATCCTTTTTGTTTCTAAACACCTATTTAGTTCCAATGACTCCATGATTATGTGGTTTAGGTACCAAGGTCCAAACCTTGTTTCTTTCAAATTGGTTGAGTTCTTCTTGCATAGCAAAGACCCATGATTCATCATTTTCGGCCTCATTAATGTTTTTAGGTTCAATTTGAGATAAGAATGCAAGATGATCACACATATTTCTCATTGAAGAACGAGTTCTTACCCCACGTGAGGGTTCACTTAAGATTTGATCTTTAGGATGATTCCTCACAAATCTCCAAGTCTTGGTGACATCCGGATGGAGTGGAGCATTTTCAACTTCAACTTCTTCTTCTGGTTTCTTGTCTTCAATGACTTCATCTTCTTCCTTTCCTTTGCCTTTGTCTTGTGGATCTTGCTTGTCATTTAGGTTCAAGTTTTCAACTTGTTCTTGCAAGTTTGTACCTACATCATCATCATCATCCACATGTCTCTTTATTGCAAAAGGGTTAGATTCATCAAATACAACATGCATTGATTCTTAAACGGTTAATGTTCTCTTGTTAAAAACCCTATATTCTATACTTGTCATAGAATAACCAAGAAATACACCTTTATCGGATTTAGAATCAAATTTGGAAAGTTTATCTCTATCATTCAATATAAAGCATTTACAATCAAAGACTCTAAAGTAACTTATGTTAGGTTTCTTATCATTCCATAATTCATAAGAGTCTTACCAAGTTTAGATCTTAATAGTACTCTATTCATTATATAGCATGAAGTGTTAACGGCTTCGGCCCATAAATATTGAGGAAAAGAATATTCATTAAGCATAGTTCTAGATATTTCTTCAAGTGTTCTATTCTTTCCTTCAACCACACCATTTTGTTGAAGAGTTCTAGGAGCGGAGAAATTGTGACCAAAACTATTCTCATCACAATAATGTTCAATATCCTTATTGACAAATTCGCTCCCCCTATTACTCCTAACATATGTAATGGTATAGCCTTTCTCATTTTGGACTCTTCTACAATATGTTACAAATATAGCATGAGTCTCATCTTTATGTGCAAAGAAGAACACCCATGTATATCTAGAGTAGTCATCAACAATCACAAATGTATAGTACTTCCTTCCAAAGCTTGCAATTGCAATAAGTCCAAACAAATTCATATGTATGAGTTGCAAAGGTCTTATAGTTGAAATATGAGTTTTTGATTTGAAGGAAGACTTGGTTTGTTTTCCAAATTAGCATGCACTACAAATTCCATCTTTTGAAAATTTTACTTTTGGTAAATCTCTTACAAGTTCATGTCTAGAAAGTTTTGAAATCAAATCCATGCTAGCATGTCCAAGTCTTTTATGCCATAACCAATGATTTTCATTTAAAGCAGAGAAGCAATGTTAGGTTTCTTATCGTTCCATAATTCATAAGAGTCTTACCAAGTTTAGATCTTAATAGTACTCTATTCATTATATAGCATGAAGTGTTAACGGCTTCGGCCCATAAATATTGAGGAAAAGAATGTTCATTAAGCATGGTTCTAGATATTTCTTCAAATGTTTTATTTTTTCTTTCAACCACACCATTTTGTTGAAGAGTTCTAGGAGCGGAGAAATTGTGACCAAAACCATTATCATCACAATAATGTTCAATATCCTTATTGACAAATTCGCTCCCCCTATCATTCCTAACATATGTAATGGTATAGCCTTTCTCATTTTGGACTCTTCTACAATATGTTACAAATGTAGCATGAGTCTCATCTTTATGTGCAAAGAAGAACACCCATGTATATCTAGAGTAGTCATCAACAATTACAAATGTATAGTACTTCCTTCCAAGGCTTGCAATTGCAATAAGTCCAAACAAATTCATATGTATGAGTTGCAAAGGTTTTATAGTTGAAATATGAGTTTTTGATTTGAAGGAAGACTTGGTTTGTTTTCCAAATTGGCATGCACTACAAATTCCATCTTTTGAAAATTTTACTTTTGGTAAATCTCTTACAAGTTCATGTCTAGAAAGTTTTGAAATCAAATCCATGCTAGCATGTCCAAGTCTTTTATGCCATAACCAATGATTTTCATTTAAAGCAGAGAAGCAATGTATATTTTGTAATGCGATTTTTTTGAACTCTATAGCATAGATGTTACCAATCCTATATGCAACAAATAGGGTCTTATCATCATCTTCAATTATATACTTATTAGATTTAAAAGTGACTCTATAACCTTTATCACATAATTAATTAATGCTAAGGAGATTATGCTTTAAACCATCAATAAATAAAACATTTTCAACACAAAGTGAGGAATTCTTACTAACTTTGCCAATGCCAATTATCTTACCCTTGGCATTATCTCCAAATGTCACAAATCCTCCATCCTTGGGTTTTAAAGAGACGAATTTTGATCTATCACCCGTCATATGCCTTGAACATTCGCTATCAAGAAATCATTTCTCATTACTTGAAGACTTCAAGCATTCCTACACAACAATCTCAAGTAACTTTCTTTAGTACCCATACTTTCTTGGGTTCATATGTATTAGCCATAGGTGGTGAAGTCTCCTTAACCACCCATATCTTCCTAGGAAAACCTTTAGCTCTCCTTCTCATGTTACAAGTGTAGAAATTGTGTCCATCTTTGTTGTAATAGGTACATGAGACTTTAGGTGTGCTAGTGTCTTTAGGCTTAGGAAAGAAATTGATGTAGGACTTTTGTTTAACATGTTCTTGATAATCGATTCCGGCATTGTCAAAGCACCATCTTTGACTAATTAATATCTTATCTAAGTTATCCCTTCCATTGGTAAACTTGGCCAAGGTATTTATTAAGTCTTCAATCATTTCTTTCAATGAAGTGTTTTCATTTTCAAGACTAGATTGAGAGATGGTAGTGGGTGAGAGGTTCCTTCATAAGTGACCTCTAAAGTATCCCAAATCTCTTTGGCACTAGTACACCTATAGATTTTGCTAAATTCATCATTAGTGAGAGCACAATATAGTAATCCAATGGCCTTAGAGTTAAGTTCAAGAGACTTCTGATCAGCACTGGTGTATTCTTGTGGTACTTTAGGAAGTGTGACTCCATCTACCACTTTAGTAGGGATCAAAGGACCCTTAGAGGTGATATTCTATAACTCATAGCTAGTGGATTGAATAAAGATTTGCATTCTAATTTTCCAGAAATTATATAGAGAAGCATCTCCATTAAATAGAGGTAGTCTATTGGACGATTGTCCTTCGGTGAATCCATTTCCACTATAGTTGGCTATATTGCTCATCGTAAGACAAATATGTCAAATACAAGAGGTTAAGCTTTGACACCAATTGTTATCCCAAGTATATAACCCTAGAGGAGGGTGAATAGGGTTTATAGCTAATTAAAACAATAATAACAAACTAAAATTTAGATTATTGCAAACAAGAGAAAATTCAACAATAAGTAATAATGAGAATGAGTTAGAGAATACAAACACAAGATTTTAACGAGGTTCGGCCTTCCAGCCTACGTCCTCGCCTCAAGAGCTCCGCTTGAGGGTTCCACAATCCATTATCACAATCTCCTTCAAGGGTGGAGATCAAACCTTTTACAAAGAGAAACTCTCTTCAAGACAAAACTCTCTTGTCTCACTAGGGTTCACATAACCCTTACAACACTTGATATTGAAGTTGTTTTGTTGTAAACAATCTCTCTTGAAGTAAATACAACACTTGAATGCTCAACAAACTTCTAATAATTGTTCAATTGAATGCTCTTTAAGAATTAGGGTTTGAAAGCTCTTTCACTAAGGATGGGAATTGATTGCACTTGTATGGATACTCATAAATGAGTTTGAATGCTTGTATATATACTCATTTGGCTTAATATGACCGTTGCAAGCATTAAATGCTAGGAAAGAGCCATTTGGTGGCAATAAATGCACCATTGGGCTTTTAAAAAACTAACTGTTATAGCCTATTTTGAGTGATATAGTCGACTAAACATTCCATGTAGTCGACTACAAAAACCAGTAGGTAAAACTAGGCCAATTCAGTATGATTTAGTCAACTAAACCTTCCCATATAGTCGACTAAATAAACTAGTAGCCAAAACTGGTCTATTTCTATATGATGTAGTCGACTACATCAAAGATGTAGTTGACTAAACCTTGTATATTCTAGGTTTAGCCTCTTTTAAATGTGTTTTCACCTATTAAGACCATTTCTATCAATTTGGTAAGCTAATAAATGATAAATTCAGTTTAATCAAAGGTCCTAAGGTCCATCTAAGTCACTAGAGTAAGGTCATGAGCAATTATGTAAATTTTGGAACCTAAAAACTCTTTTGTAGCCTTAATATGACTTCTTTGACAGTATAGGCTTGGCTTAGAGTGTATGTAGGTCCTTTGCTTGCTTTCTATGCTCTTATTGAGTTATGCTTGATGTCCTTAATGTTTAGAACATGAATATTGAATTCCATAGCGAGATTTTGCCGTTTTGCTACATTGAGTGCTTGTGCTTGAGTCATATGATCCTTAAGCTTATGCTTGAGTGCTTTGAGCTTGAGTACCTAGCTTTGATCATTAAACTCCATTGCCATGATGTAGTTGTTTATGTAATGATGCATGCTCCCATGAGTTTTATTATTCATAGGATTATATTAGGGTTTTAATCCTAAATCAAATAAGTTTTCAAATCAAAGTTGTTTCTTTCAAAGCAAGTTCTTTAAAAGCAAGTGTTTGATTATGAATCGGATTCTAATAGAGTCCTACGAGGAGTGAACTCTTCCCTTCAACATGGTTGTTTAAACTACGTGAACTTTGATCTTCGTCAGAAGTACGTAGGCCGCTCACTTGAGTTGAAGTCCAATTTATCTTAGTTTTTATCTTTTAATTTTATTTATTTTTAGTTATTATACATGGTTGAAATTAATTAAGCCAAATCAATAAATGAGACCGATTTATCAGGCGAAATGGGTGCGTACGGGCCGTGGCTCGAAACCTTTCCATTTCTTAACCTAGCCCCTGAATCTTTATTTTTGGTTCAAGACTTGCCTATTTTCCATTAATAAAGTCAAATTTGTTTTTATAAAACAAATCTTTTAGTGGTTTCCCCGCACCCTAAAAATGAGGTGGTGATTCCTTTGTTTTTTGAAAATCCTTTTAAGAGTGGAACAAAACTCGATTCCCCTGAGTCGATTTCCAGCGTTCACATCTCTTACCTCGATGAAAAGTAATAGGCAAATCATCTGGATTTGTCAAGGAAAAAGGAAAAGCTGGATCCGTCAACCTAGAAGATGTAGGAGTAGGGTTATAAAAAACAATATGCCTATCGTGAGATCGTTGATATACCTGCAATGGATGATTAGGAGGAGGACTAGGGAGAGGAGGAGACGAAACCATAGAGGGAGACACTAGCATCGGGAAAGTAGGAAAGGTAGAAAAACGCTCCCCCTCATGACAAAAGATAAGGCCAGAAGATAAACTTTGGCTTGAAGAGGAAAAGAAAGAGGTAGACTAAAGAAAAGGTAACATCAGCACTAACAAAGTAGTGACGAGTTGCGAAACAATAACAATGATATCCTTTTTGAGTACGAAAATACCCAAGAAAGACACACTTACGAGCCCTAGGAGACAATTAATCCTAACCAGAGTCAAGAACATGGACAAATGTGACACAACTAAACACATGAGGAGTAAGTGCAAAAGGAGGACGATCCAGATATAGGAGAGAGAAAGGAGACGTATTACCTAACCCAACAGAAGGCACCTGTACACACCCCATTTTGTCCCTATATTTGATGGTGAGTTTCTGATGGTGAGATTCATGATGTTTATTGTCAACTTGGGTCTCTTTTCTGCGAGCAAAGCAAGCAATTGGGTTAGGTGCATATATATGTGTGTGTATACCAAGGACTTTAATATCGATATCGATGGATATATCGAGGGTCCAAAAATATGGATATATCGGATATATCGTTGGATATATCGACAATATCGATATCGTTTTAAAGATATGGTGGATATTATGAGTTAAACATGGATATTTTTATTGAAACTCTGGGAAACAATGATTTAAGCTCTAATACATAATCTAGCATCAAAATATTACAATTTAAATATATATAATACAAGTATGTGTTGCATAAGATATAAAAAATATACCGCGCTAAGTAAATAAATAATATAAAATTTTGCAAATTCAACATTTAAATGTTATATAACATTGAAATAGATTTTTGTACCATTTAAATATAAAGTGCTATTAGACCAAAGGCCATTGGTTTGAATTAATATTTTAAATTATGTGAAATACTAAGCATAGTAAAATGTAATATTTAAATTCAAGTAACATTAAAAATTTATAACAAATATCATTTAGAAAATGATAAATGAATATATTATATCTATTAAGTGTTTATTTAGCAGCTATTAGTAATTGCGTGAATTTAGTGCATATGACTTGGGAATAACATTATATTATATTATATATAGTTATATCTTATATGCATGTGAAACTAGTGAAAAGGCTGATGCTTTAAAAAAAATGGTCAAAGACTCAAAAGTCAAAAGAGAGAAGGCTTGTCACATGAAGCCAAGAAGGCTAACTGCCTTTATTCACGTGAATGCTGGCCTTGTCTACAGGGCACTGTTGACTTGCTGTATACTTCAATAAAGACAGAACTGATTGGTGATGTGAGGTCTGGCAGAAGGCTGGGAAAAACTCACATCTCAATGCCTTTTACAGGCTTTAAATCAGGGAAAAATAACAGAAGAGTCGATAACAACAGATATATCACAATATTTAACCAATATATTTCGATATATCAACCGATATATCGTCGATATCCCACGATAATTCATAGAATTCTGACGATATTTAAAAATATCGAAATATGTTCGATATTTTGTTTTTTTGCAAATTTTTTAATTTCACATCATAATATCGTATCGTTACCCTCCGATATGGCGATATATCGTGATATATCGACGATATATCGTGAGTTTTAAGTCCTTGGTGTATACGTATATAAGACCAATTGGGTGGAGTCCTGCCTATACATCCTTCTCACCATTCTCATTCATCTCTCATTCATTTCAACTCATTACCTTTCAATTGTTTTCATTATCTCCAACTAACGCCTTCTTTATATAGGCTCACATTTAGCTAACATTTGAAGTGGTGATGAATTCATCTCTCATTTACCAAGTGGTGTATTTACCATTTATCTCAAGTGATTCATCCACCATTACTAAGTGGTGCATCCACCATTTATCTCAAGTGATTTATCAACCATTTCCAAGTGGTGTATCTATCATTTATCACAAGTGATTCATCCACCATTTATCTTAAGTGATAAAAATCTGCTTCTGTTTTGCTTCAAAATGACTGTCAACTTCACTTCTTCTGACTGTCCACTTATGTCAGATTGACTGGTAACTTCACTGTTTCAACAACTTGTTTTCTTTTTAAGTGAGAAACCCACTCCAAGAAAGGATAGAAGTGGGAAATGGTAGGGAAAATTAGGTAAATGGGAGATGTATAGGATGGCAAAAATAAAAGAAGTGGGGAATGGTGGGAGAAATTAGGTAAGTGAATAAGCTTGCACTTTGATCCTTCCCTGTAAATAGCAAGAGTTTGGGAGAGTTCAAGGAGACCAAAAAATTAGAGGGTCAAGAGGGAATGCTGAGATTCTGAGAGAAAGAGAGACTTAGGAGGAGAGTTCTTGTAAGGAAAATACTAAAAAAGAGAGAAGTTGCATTGAGAGAAAATAAAAGAGAGATGACTTGTGAGGAAAGGAAATAGCTTGCTTGACTCAACGGAAGAGATGCTGCCGGATTAACAGTGGACCTGAGGGACGTTTTGAATACCAACCAATTTTTTTTGATACTTGATAATAGGATTGCATAAATTGTTTAGATTATGATATTGTTGCATACAATATCCGTTTGGACTAACCCCTTTTGCAGGTGAACTGATTTCATCGTGGAGAAGATGAACTAGTGATGCCGTACGCATGTCATGTGATGCGTATGCATATTGATAATATGCATATGTGTGGTAGTTTTTGTTATGTTTTATATTTTGCAATTAACTGTTTATATGCTTTTATTTATTATCTTGTGTTATTAATCTGCCATTTGTGTGTGATATTTACCTGTTACATGATTAAAAGGCAATCCAAATTAAATTAAAATATTAAATATGGTTAATGAATACAAAATGAGGGCCGGTTTATTACTAGGCATTGTTGGGTGCCTAACACCTTCCCAACATGTACCCTAACTCCAAATCTTTCTCTGATCAACAAAATTGGTCTTGGCCTTCTAGGGGGCGACTTTTATTCATATGCTAATCCTCTGGGGTTGCACCATCAGAACCAAAATGCTATACCAAATTACCAATTAACAAGCCAACTTATGAGAACCAACTTAGAAGACAACACAAATCAGCCACAAGTCTCACAACTCAGCAACCATAAACCACAAAACAACCACTGTGTATTAAATAAAAAAACCAGAAAACTAACCCGGCCACTGTAGACTTTGAGAAAACCAAAAAATAGCAACCAAAAAAATCTCAAAAATTACCAGAAAATAGAGGAACCATCCAAGACAAGAAAGGAAGGCAGCCATATCTTTCTTCACAGTGCCAAAGCCTCAAAAAGCCATTCAACCATGTATTCATGTCAATACACAAGCAACGGAAGACAACTGAAGGCAAACAACACCTCCTAGGGTCTAGTCGGCACCCATAGGACCCATTCTAGCCAACAAGAAGTTCTCAAAAAGCCCACAAGAACAGATCCAAAAAATAGGGTCGAATCTAGCGAAAATAAAAGGAAAATAAAAAAATCGTATCAGATGGTATCAAAACAATCAAACAAAGGTACCATAATTCTCAGAAAAATAGGGTGAGCCAAGGGGGAGAGTCGGAGGTCGTCCTGATGCGAACGTCATCAACCGGCAGCTGACGTCAGCACACTATAGTTGTTTGCCGAGGTCTTCCAGTGACGGTATGCAAGGAAAACAATCCCAGGTGTGTTTTGATTCTACTCTGATACCAAGTTGTGTAATAGATTTAGGGTTTAAGTGGAGAAGAAGAAAGAAGAAGAGAGAAAGAAGAGAAAGAGAAGGAAAATAAAACAAAGAGGGAGATATGGGTTAGAAAGCAAAATCACGTTACTCTAACCTTATCAACCCTTATTATATTAATAGTTAAGAAGTTATAAAGTACCCTTGTAACATAAACAAAATAATATAAGAACAATGCTAACACCCAACATATTTCTAATTTTGTTTAGGAGGCCTTGTCTATTCTTGGTTGGAGGATAGCTATGGAGGATGAGATGTCCACTCTTTGCATCATAAACATACTTGGGACCTTGTGACACTTCCTAAAGGAAAATCTACTATAGGATGCCGCTGAATATGTAGTGTAAAGATCTTGCTTGATGGTTCGATTGAGCGCTTGAAAGTTTACTTTGTGGCTAAAGGATATACCTTGTTGACTATGCTAAGACATTCTCACTTATGGCCAGGATTGCATCAGTTTCTATTTTGATTTCCTTAGCAGCCACTTTTGAGTGGCCTACTTTTTAGTTGGATGATAAAAATTCCTTTTTGCATGGTTATCTTTAGGAAGAAATTTATATGGAGCAACAACCTAGGTTTATTGCTCAGGGGGAGTATAAGATAGTATGTAGACTTGCGAGGCTATTTATGGTCTAAAACTATCCCCCGGAACATGGTTTGCCAAATTCAGTGAAACAACTTTATAGTTTGAGATGCATCGCTATCAATCTGATTATTCAATGTCCTCTCTTGTTTTAGACTGGGTGAAAATTTTACTAGTGGTGTATGTGGAATGTGGATGACATCATAATTATCGGAGATGACCAACTGGGAATTGCTAATTTGAAGAGGTTTCTACGGACCAAGCTTCAAATAAATGATTTAGGGACTTTGCGTTTTCAAACCAAAGATTTGGGACCGTGCTATAAATAAAACATTACAAGAGAGAGAACACTAAGTTGGACTCTCTCTCCATTCTTTCTCTTATAGTCTTCTTTCTTCTTTCTCCTGTGATTTACATACGAAATCAACTTGCCTTTCATCACAACTTTCATGAAGGCAACAAGTGTGCTGACTTATTGGCAAAGGAGAGGTGCCAACCGAATGTTTCATTTGTTGCCTGTAATTTTCCCCTTAGTTTTATAGGTAATCAGCAAGAGGCTGATAAGGTTGGTACCTTGTACCAGTGTACTTATGTTTGTAGTAAAGTTCAATTTCTAATAATCTATGCCATTTCATCAAAAAAGAAAGAAACAAAAGAAAGAAAGAGAGTGAAAGGGACTGGCTGTCTGCTGAAGATAGAGAGGAGCAATACGGCAATAATGGGATTATTTGTTTAATGTACAGTGATATTTCCTTCTCTCTAAGTAGGTTTTGTTTCAATGCATATTGAAATAAATACCCCTTCGGACTTATTTTCTCCTAAATTTTTTCAAAACATAACATGTTTTCTATATCCTCCCAAATGAATATGGCAGATCTGCTAATTAAAGTCATATTAGGAGGCTGCTCTTTCGATACAGATGATTTACTAACTGGACTCATTAGACAATGTATCAATCTTTTGTCAGGTGCTGACATGGTGAGATTGGAGCCAACTGCAATGGGGTTTATGCCAACCCTCCAAATTGAGGTCAACATGGTACCATGTCATGACACCCACCTTGTTCTGTCCAGTTAGCTTGACTTGTGATCGATCAAAGAATCAGAAATTCATCTCTTCTTCTTTTCTCTTAGAAGCTACTGCAGTGGTAATAGAAGCACCAATGGCAGATATAGTCTTGTCCCCACTTTTACAGGTGATCTTTGACAGATTAGCTTCTCCTGTCCTACAAAAGCTTGGTGATAGCTGGGATCTCAAGGACAACTTCCAAAAGCTACAAGGCTTGTTACCAATCATTCAAGCTCTTCTTGAGGATGCAGAAGAGCAACAAGTACGAAATAAAGCTGTGAGAATGTGGCTGTCAAAGCTCAAAGATGCAGCTGATGATGCTGAGGACGTGCTCGATGAACTTGCGGTGAAAGGGGTTCTTGAGGATTCTGGAGCACTAGAACTACTCTTATTTGGTGAAGATGAGCTGAGAAAGATGCTTCAGAGATTAGAAATGACTGCAGTTGAAGGACTTCAGTTGCATTTGAGAGAGGGTGCTAGAGTTGATAGCCCAATTGACAAACGGGAGACTAGTTCTTTTGTTATTGAATCAGAGGTTTACGGTAGAGAGGAAGATAAAGAGAAGATAGTCATGTTATTATCATGTGAAACCACCCAAGGAGGAAACGTATCATTTATTCCTATAATTGGTATGGGAGGGCTTGGAAAGACGACTCTTGCTCAGTTAGCGTACAATGATGCGAGAGTTAATCAGCGTTTTGATGTGAAATTTTGGATTTTCGTGTCTGATCATTTTGATGCGAAAAAAATAATGAAGTCAGCTATTGAGTCTGCAACTAACAGTACATGTGATTTCTTGGAGTTGGATGTACTTCAGTCTAAGCTATGGGGTTTGTTACACAAGAAGAGGTACCTACTTGTGTTGGATGATCTTTGGAACGAAGATCAGGATGAGTGGGATAAACTAAGGCCTTTCTTTAGAAGTGGCGTTGATGGAAGCAAAATCATAGTCACTACCCGCAGTAAAAAGGTTGGATTATTGATTGACGGGCCAACTTTCCCATATTATTTGAAGGGTTTACCAGAGGATGATTGCTGGAATTTATTCAAGAAACGGGCTTTTTATCAAGGAGAAGAAGAAGAATATCCGAACCTTTTCCCAATTGGGAAAAGTATTGTCAAGAAATGTGGAGGTGTGCCATTAGCAGCAAAAACTCTGGGAAGCCTAATGCGCTTCAAAAGAGAGGAGAGGGAGTGGTTATTTGTGCAAAATAGTGAGCTTTGGAATTTGGATGCATGCCAAAGTGGATTAATACCTGCCCTAGGGTTGAGTTACTTTCATTTGCCACCACACCTCAAGCGTTGTTTTGTATTCTGCGCAATATTTCCTAAATATTATGATATTAAGAAGGAGAAGTTAATCCATCTATGGATGGCAGAAGGCTTAATTCTATCAGCTGAAGGAGGCAAACCACCAGAGGATATTGGCAATGATTACTTCAATGATTTGTTGTGGATGTCTTTCTTTCAGGATGTGGATAGTTGTAATGATGGTGGCATAACAGGATACAGAATGCATGATATCATCCATGATCTTGCTCGATCTGTTGCAGGAAAAGGATCCCTGATACTGGAACATGGTCTCCCAGCAAGTAGTCTTGCATCAACTCGTCGATCTTCTGTTGTTTCTGATTTTAAGACATCAACAATTCCAGAAGCCTTATATGAAGCAAAACATTTGCGAACTCTGTTATTGTTTCCTGGAGGTGGCTTTGTTGAGACCCCTCATAAATTGTTTTCGAGTTTTAAATACTTGAGGGTGCTAGATTTGAATGGTTGTGGCCTTATAAGGCTTGATGAATCCATTGGTGGGTTAAGGTGTTTGAGATATATAGACTTATCTTACACACATGTCAAAAGCTTACCTGATACTATCTATGATCTCTGTCGTTTGCAGACCTTGAACCTGTTTAATTGCTATAATCTTGTAGCATTGCCAGATATAAGGAAGTTGAAAAGTCTAAGACATCTCATTATAACTGGATGCGAAGCATTGACTGGCATGTTACCATATATCCCCTTTACCGAGCGTCAGATGCTTACTTATGTCTCTCACTTTGAAGCATCATTCCATCATCCGCTTCATACATTGCCATTATTCATTGTAGGAGGGCTTTTAGACCTGGTGCTGCTGGGGCGACTGAATCTTCAAGGAGAGTTGAAAATTACACAATTAGAGAATGTGAGAAGTGCAGATGCTGCCAAGAAAGCTAAGTTGGTGAAGAAAGAAAGCCTCGAGTCATTGGGACTGTACTGGGGCAATAATTACCATGGTTTGGACTTATACCCTCTGGTGGAAGCCAATATAGCTAGATTCTCGTCAGGACCATCAAAAGGCCAACTTCACTCATCAAGACCATCACGAGGCTGTGAACTTGATGCTACATTAGGAGAAGAAGTCATAAAATGCCTCCAACCACACCAAAATCTAAAACAGTTGTTTGTAAACGGCTACCCAGGAATCAGGTTTCCATATTGGACACTCCCAAATCTGATTGGGGTCGATTTGATCAACTTTAAAAACTGTGAACATCTTCCTGTCCTTGGGAATCTTCAGTCCCTTAAGACCCTCTCTCTGAGTGGAATGGCAGCTGTGATGCGCATCGGCATGGAGTTCTATGGTGGAGGCACCCAGAGACCATTCCCATCACTCAAAGAATTAGTCCTCGAGGGTTTTCCAAATTTAGAAGAATGGTTAAGCGCAGATGACGAATACGCATTTCCTAGATTGAGGAAAGTAATCGTCAATAAATGTCCTAGACTGACTGCAATGCCATTGTTTCGCTCTCTTCAACATTTGGAGCTGCGGGATTGCAACCCAATGATATTGAAGTCCATTGAAAATCTAAAATACCTTTTGATTCTTGCAATTGAGAAAGTCCCGGAGTTGTACTCTCTCTCAGGGCGGCTTCTTGCACGCAATTCTCTTCTGACATCTCTAGAAATTATCTCTTGCCCCAATCTTTGTTCACTGCCTTCAGAGTTGGGCAACCTTACTTCTTTGAAATCATTGATTATTCGTTGGTGTGAAGAGCTTTCCTCTTTGCCACAAGATTTGCAGAACCTCAAAGCTTTGGAATCCTTGGAGATTAGTGATTGCCACAGTATGGTATCTTTGCCGAATCATGGGATTGGAAGTTTGAGTTCTCTTCGAACATTGTCCATTGAAAACTGTAGTAATCTGGTTTCTTTGTCAACGAGTTTTCAACATCTTACATCTCTTGAGTGCTTAACCATTATGTACTGTCCAAGTCTTGGTTCTTTGCCAGAGGGTGTGCAACACCTCTCTGCCCTCCGAAGTTTGTCCCTTTTAAGCTGTCCTGAGTTGTTATCTCTTCCAGAGGGGCTGCAATATGTGACAACACTGCAGAGTTTGGAAATCCGAAGTTGCCCTGGTTTGACCGTGTTGCCGGAGTGGGTAGAGAACCTTGCTTCACTTAGATCGCTGTCAATTTCAGATTGTTATAATCTTAAATGTTTGCCAAAAGGTCTAAAAGTTCTGAGTGCCCTTCAGCACCTGTCAATTCAAGACTGTCCTGAACTTCAGGAACGTTGTAAACAGGAAAGTGGTGAAGATTGGCTGAACATAGTCCACATCCCACATATACACATCGGATCACCTGAGTACAGGCAGTCTACCGCAGCGAGCAGTTCTTCTGGAGGAAATTAAAAGAACTTTAATCTGTTAATTCTGAGTAAGCAACCTGTGATCAATGTTCATGAGAAAAATATCATTGTGACTATCCTTCAATTCATATATGTATTTATGTATGTATGTATTTTGTTTGTTTAGAAATCAGTTGAACTTGATAGGCATAGAGGATTAAGGAAAGTATGTATGGACTGTGGACTGCCAAGAATTAGTTATGGTAAGGTTTCCCACAGAAAAATTTTACGTTTTACCCTCCTATTTTTGAGAATGAGGACACCCCTCCAATTCAAGGCATTTCAAAGTTAAAGTTACCCTCATGCAGGTTTACTCTGACTTTGCAGAGACTTATGTAAGAGTAGAAATCAGTTTCCACAAATTAGTGCAGGTTCTGTATTATGCCTAGAGAAGTTCACCAACCCAGAAGTTTTTTTATTCCCTTCATAATTTCAATGGAAATCTGATAGACCTTGTACATGGCATGAGTAGGAACTAGGAACTAAGAAGGAGAATAAACGCGGACTGTGTTGAAAACTTGAGAGGTTTTCCAAGAAGCTTCAAAACTTCTATCTTCTGTGGTTTTTATTTCTTTATTCATTTTTAATTTTATGAAGCTTCTTTTATGTGTATATTTTGTTTGGGCTTTCACAGGCTCCTTGGAATATCAAGTGCTAGTTTGGGCCAAACAAAGATAGTTTTATTCTTTTAAGTTTCTGATAGTTTTATTTTCAATAGGTGTGTCTTTTTGTTTGAAACCAAAAAACACCTATTTAAATAATAGATACCTTTAGGTTTTAAAACCTAATGTATCTCTTCCCAAATAGACTTCTACAGGTCTATTTATTCTAAATGTTTCTACAAACAGAAACAGCTAGCATCCAAATCTTTCTCTCCCTCTTTGATTTCTTTTTCTCTCCTTCTGTTTCCTATTGTCTTCAAGTTATCTTTAAATATTATTGTTTTATTTTGGGCAATTGATACATCTTGGCTTTTGTCTGCTATGGAACGTGTATCATGGATCAGAGGCCTGTGAGAAGTTTGGGTTTTATCTTGGAGCAGTGTATGATTGCAATAACCTGCAAGTAGGGAGACGTATGTTGCTTTAGGACGGCAAGTGCCACAAGTCACAGATTTCCTAGGCCATATTCTTCTCTTAATTATTATTTAATTTGATTAGTTAAATTCTGTTTATTCTAATTTATTTGGTTCTTGTTTTATGCAAATGGTTTTGAATGTTTAATTATTCACAGTTTTCCAGCAGACTGTTCATTATTTAGTAATTTGCATGGTTGCCTTTTTTCTTATTAGTCAAATGGTCTTTTAGCATTGTAAGTTGAAGAAAAGATTATGCTAAGGGGTAACATAAAAGTTTGTTAACCTCCAAACAGGCATTTAGGAAGCTTGGTTTTCCTGTCCTTTATGGTGATCACTCCTAGCAGTTCTGCAGTCTGTTGGCATCTCTTCTCAAAAAGCTGTCATGGTCATGTACACTGGATTTCATTGTCATCACTCATATTTTTTCTACAATAACAGGCTGCAGAATATTTTGTGAAGTACTTATGAAGTTTCAATCTGTCATATGAGCGGAACCATTTCTATACCATACCGACCTCAGTGATCTTTATCATCCAATAAGGGGAGAAGCCACCTATTGATTGTTATTTTTACATTGATTTAGATCAAATACTATGAGTTTTTACTTGTAGTCTATGTGGTACCAACCTCAATCATCTGCTTGATCAGAAGAAAGCAAGAGCAACAGATGCTATTCTTGAAAATGCAGAGGAATCATCAATTTGATTTTCCCTTTTTATTAGTTCTTAAAGTATAAAATGCTCTTATTATGTAGCCTGGGCTGCCTGACAAAAAATTCAATTTATCCTTGCAGACAAGTTCTTAAATCCTACCAAGGGATCTAAAGAAAGTTTCAGGCTTGAGGTGTTCTTTTTCTTCCCCTGTGGCCACACCATTGTTTCCTGAAGGTTTTGTGAATTTAATAATTTTCTTGCCAAGACGAATAGTATGTGAAAAGGAGTAGGTGAGACTGATCTTTTCAGCACCAACAGAGGCTGAGGCTTCATACAATGATCAAAATTCTTTGAAATCACACCTTGTACATGATTGAGTTTAGTGGGAATGCATGATTGAATAATGAAAACTGTTATTATTCATTTTCCTTTTCATATTGCAACTTTCTGCTTTTTCACTGGGCTTTTCCAAAACGATTATTGCAATGCGGAGGCAAGAGGAAAACAACCATCATTACTAATAGAATGATTTTGCTGGATGAGCTAAGGGTCGCAGATTTAATTGGGAAGCAGCCACCCATACGGTCAACTTCACCTGAAGACATAGTGCCAAGAGTGAACGAGTCAGATACAAATCATATCTTGAGGTTTGAGGAGGAAGTAGATCAATCAAACCATGATGGTGAGGTCCAACAGCCTAAAGATTTACAAGGCAAGGGTATTGTATATTGTGAATTGAATACAGAGCAGTTTTCTAGTTAAAACTGAAGATGGATAGGAAAGGAATATATGGTAGACCAATCGATACTTTGTGAAATTCCGATAATACTAATACTTTGACCCAGAGGGGGGGGAGGTAAATGGGTCTTTAAAAAATTTACCAAGTAATTAATTTACCCAATACAATTTTCAATAACAGTTAATCATCAAATTATCAAATTGCTTGCTAAGTATCAAATTAATATATGAAAATATGATGAGTTTGATTAACCTACTTAATTAAATATATCAATGATATATTTTGATCAAGCAAGTTAACAAGACTCAAGATAAACAATCAATCACAAAATACGCAAGCAATTTTTATGTGGAAAAACCTATAAGGAAAAATCACGGGACCTCATCCAGTTTGAGCAATCCACTATAAGCAATCAGATAATACAAGATTTAGTGGACACATGATAGACCAAGTCTTATTCCACGTGATGCTCTCGAGTCTTATTTCGTGCAACGCTTCTAATCTTCAATTTGTAGCCGCACTTGTCAATTCCCTCGAATCCGCCACATATGAATCCACTCCCATGAACTTGCAAGTCTGATCTCCGTCGCAACGGTTACAGTAAGCACTAGCCACACACACTCAAGGTTGTGTTTTGAATATGGTTTGAATGATCTCTAAAGCATATAAGTGAAAACTCTAGATAGAAGAGCTCTAGAGAGAAGCAAGTAAAATATTCAATGAAAACCCAAATAGGGAGAGGCTTGCTTTGCCTCCTCTGTTGTAATAGCCTCTATGTAGAGATTAAGAAATCCCAAAAGAATAGGAGACAAAATCAAATCAAATAGGAAGGTTATAAACGAGTTTTAAAACTGAATTTACAAACCCCGATCGGCCATCAATTCCAATCGATAAGGGTAAAATAGAAGCAAAAAGGCTTTTAGAAAATACCACTGATCGATCGGCCCTCAACCCTGATCAATCGAGTAGCCTTGTTTTGTTTTAAAATCATTAACTTGGTTTTGAACTGACGTGAGAATGGGTTTTTGCTTTGCTAGGGTTTTGTCTTTTTCTTCCTAGAGCCTTGAGCCTCTAGACCACCATGTCCACTATTTTACAATATTCCTCCTCATCCCACCATGTGCAACCATAGAATAATACTTCTTTTCCCTGGGATTTTAATGCTTCAAGGCATCACTATGGCTTTTCTAAAGCATTATCTCCTTCGCCTGTTTTTCAAAAACCCACTTTTGCGTCGGTATTACGCACAGCCAATACCCCTCTTCCTCCTCTTGATTTGTCTTTAAATTCAGTATCCATTCCTCAGATCAAGGGCAATGTGGTGGCTGTAACTCTTGATGAAGAAGTTTATCAGTAATGTCTAGAAGATTGTCGCAGCAACCTTATTGGTCGAATTCTCATGCCCAAGGGTTCCAAACCTCTGAAACTTGACGATTTTAAAGCTAAATTGTTTTCTATTTGGCGCCCTACTGGTGATTGGCGTTTGGTTCCGCTTGGCAGAGGGTATTTTGATATACATTTTGCAACAGGGGAAGAGATGCAGCGAGTTTGGGCCTCTGGTTCTTGCAATTTGGATCCGGGTATACTTTGCTCGTCTCCTTGGATACCTGATTTTAACCTTGAAGATCAAAAGAATACACATGTTCAAATATGGGTTAGGATTTACAGATTAAGTCAAGAATATTGGCATCATAAGCAGTTGTCTTCAATTGCCAAAGGTGTAGGGATTCCTCTTCGAATAGATGACGCTACTAGACTTCGTAAGTTTGGACATTATGCTAGAGTTCTAGTTGATGTTGATCTCTCAAATCCTCTTCCTGAGGTTCTCTAGGTGGAAAGAAAAGATCACAGTTTTAATGTTGAACTTTTTTATGAAAACTTACCAAGTTTTTGTGCTTGTTGCAAATCTATTGGGCATTTTGCAATTAATTGCAGATCGGTTGGCAAACCAAGTTCTTCTCTCAATAAGCCTCCGGATGGTGCTCAGACTGAATCTCGTGGTAGATCTCTTTCTCGTAAGCCTAAGCCTATGGTCTGGGTTAGAACTAATAAAGGAGGTCAAAGTAATAATGTTTATGATGATGTGCAACAGATTGATAGTAATGAAGGGATTATTAAGGGTTCTACTGATGGGATGGCTGTTCAAAAGGATAATTCTAATCCTTCTGAAATTGATAGACAATGTGTTGATAGAAACCATTCTGCTAGTGCAGTTGGTAATGCTTCTAACTCATCTGCTTGTGCTAACGCTGCTAAATCCCGCTCTTGGGGAGATATGGATGAGTTCGATCAAGAGCTTCCTGTTTCTCCTTCTATAAACACAGTGCATGATATTGCTTCCCCTGCTTCTATGCCGATATCTTCTATTGACAAAGGAAAATCTATCTCTGCTCCTACATCTATTCCTGAGACTTTTAAAGCTTTTAATGTTTCTATAGGAGTGGAAGATGTTTTAGCCTCCACTGAGGAATCTCCAGAGCCGCCATTTATTTAGGTGCTTACAAAATCTCAAAGAAAAAAGCTAAAGAGGAAATTAAACTTGGGTATAAGAGAGGAAGGTCACCCCTGTAGGGGCAGCTCACCTAAGCCAATGGTTTAATGAAAGTAGTCTTCTGGAATGTTAGGGGCTTGGCAAATGCCCCAACCAGAAGAGTTATCAAAAGGATTTGTCACAGGTTGAAACCTGATGTTATCTGTATTGCTGAACCTAAAACTGAATTTTCCAATATTGCCTTTTCTTTTTGGCATTCTTTGGGCTTGCAATTAGTTGCTGTTAACAACAGAGTTGATGCGTTGCCTTCTCTTTGGATTTTCTCTACTAATAGTGATGCTCAGGTGATCTCATCTACTTCTCAACAGGTTACATTACAATTTTCTTTTAATGGTACAGTCTGCTATCACTCTTTTGTCTATGCTGCTACTACCTATCAGGGCAGAAGGACATTATGGCATGATTTATCTATTATTGGCTCTTCATGTGGCTGTGCTTCGGTGATTTTCATTAGGTGAAAGCTTTGTTAATTTCATCTTCATTAGCTATTGAGTGATATATTAGGTTCAAGCTCTTGGAGGAGCATTCATACCCTATTGTTGATAATAGGGGGATCAGGGTTAAAGTATAGCTTCTATTGATTGTCCCAAAAGAAAATTTTCTCAAAGGTTTACTATAAGCTTTGAAGATTTCAACAGAATATCACTACAAAGTTTTTTATAAAAATAACTATGTGAAACGAGAAAATAAAGAAGAGATATTTTATTTTTATGGATCTAGAGGGTTACGGTGGAATTGAAAAGTTGCAATTATTAGAGCATCTCCAATGGTGTGCTAAAGGGTATGCTAAAAAATATATAATAATGGTACACCCTAGCTTTGTGTTAAAATAGCATAAAAATGGCTAGAATAAAGGAGGGAATAGTGTATATGCCAAAAAATTTCATATTATGTCATTTGCACTATTAGAGCACATTTTGTCAAATTATAGCATTTGACAGTATAACACAGATGCTAAAATAAAAAAATAAAAAGCATAGGCAAAATAGTACAAAACACTGGA
Source organism: Liquidambar formosana (assembly GCA_039720395.1). Lineage (NCBI taxonomy): Eukaryota > Viridiplantae > Streptophyta > Magnoliopsida > Saxifragales > Altingiaceae > Liquidambar > Liquidambar formosana. Next base: position 28,489,230 of record CM077823.1, read on the forward strand.
AATGCCCTAAAACAGACATGACATGATTGTTAGCAAGTCATTAACTAACAAATAGTTATTTATTATAACTTTTATCTATCCAAAAATTGCTATTGGCGTCCTATAGCCAAGTAGGGACAATGTTTAAACCCTAACTCCTTAAAGACGGTGATATGCCATTCAGCCGACATTGTAAAAAGCAGAAGTAATATAATCTTTTTATTTTTTTATTTATTTTTATGGAGAGGTTAATGTAGATTCTCATTTAACATATAGTTTACGGAGTGTTTATATAGATTCACATTAACACTTTATTTGAAACCAATTCTATTTTTGTGTTATTCAAATAAACGGATTTTTACAAAAATTAGGATTTGAAATGAATTCATTTCTAATTTCTCATTCCAAACGAGATTGCAAGGCCCTTCCCTTTTTCTTTGTTGTTGTAATCATATTTGTTAGGAAGTTCCACGTCTCACATCGATTAAATATTGAGTTTAACATGTTTTCATATATTTGTTCAGGTCTTTCACGTACCTAAAACCTAGCTAGTTTAAGTTATTATTTTAGAAACTTAACATAGTATCAGAATCGTTCATGAGCTCGTCTTTGTTGCCGTGACTGTGTATTTTCTCGTCTCTAAGTCTAAATAGGTTTATTTATTGTGCTTACTTAAACCTTTTGGCTCAATTTCTCCTAAATCTTCTCAAAACATAAACATGTTTTCATAATTCTCCCGAATGAAATATGCATATCTGATAATTATGATTATCTTATGACTGATGAGGCTGCTGCTTTTTCTATACATGCAGATGATTTATTAACTGGTATCAATCCTTTTTCGGGTGCTGACGGCGTGATTAGTGAGGCATGAGGCAAATAGTTCTTTCAAGTTAGCTTGATTTGTGAACCCTCACCGAAGCACCAATGGCAGACATCGTTTTATCCCCATTTTTACAGGTGATCTTTGACAGATTAGCTTCTCCAGTCATAAAAAAATTCGGTGATTACTGGGATTTGAAAGCCAACTTCCGAAAGCTACAAAACTTGCTACCGATGGTTCAATTTCTTCTTGACGACATAGAAGAGCAACAAGTAAGCAATAAAAGGGTGACAATTTGGCTGTCAAAGCTCAAAAGTGCTGTGGATGATGCTGGGGACATGCTCAATGAACTTGCGGCAAAAGGGGTTCAGAATCCGTTTTATCAAGTACTAGGAACATTCTCATTTAGTGCAGATAAGTTGAGACAGACTCTTCAAGTATTAGAAATGACCGTGGTTGAAGGACTTAATTTGCAATTGGGAGAAGGTGGTAGTGTTGGTAGGCCATCTGACGAAAGGGAGACTAGTTCGTTTGTTATTGAATCAGAAGTTTACGGTAGAGAGGAAGATAAAGAGAACATAGTCAAGCTGTTGCTATCATGTGATACCACCCAGGGAGGATACACAACCTTCATTCCGATTATCGGAATGGGAGGGCTGGGCAAGACGACTCTTGCTCAATTAGCATATAATGATGTGAGAGTTACTCAGCATTTTGATGTCAAATTGTGGGTCTTTGTGTCTGATGATTTCAATGCGAAAGAAATAATAAAAAAAGCTATTGTGTTTGCAACTAAGCGTACGTGTGATTTCTCAGATTTAGATGTACTTCAGTCTACGCTATGGGGTTTGTTACACAAGAAGAGATACCTAATTGTGTTGGATGATGTTTGGAGCGAAAAGCAGAGTGAGTGGGACAAGCTAAGACCTCTGTTTAGAGGTGGTGTTGACGGAAGCAAAATAATTGTCACTACCCGCAGTAAAAAGGTGGAATTATCGATTGATGCCCCAACTCTCCCATATTATTTGAAAGGTTTGCCTGGAGATGATTGCTGGGTTTTGTTCAAGCAACGGGCCTTTTGTCAAGGAGAAGAAAAACAGCATCCAAACCTTTTGCCAAATGGAAAAAGAATTGTCAAGAAATGCGGGTGTGTGCCATTAGCAGCAAGAGCTGTGGGAAGCCTAATGCGCTTCAAAAGGACGGAGATCGAGTGGCTATATGTGCTATATAGTGATCTTTGGAATCTGGATGCATTCCAAGGTCAAATATTACCTGCCCTAAGGTTGAGTTACTTTCATTTGCCACCACACCTCAGGAAATGCTTTGCATTCTGCTCCGTATTTCCCAAAAGTTATGAATTTACAATGAGCAAATTAATCTTTCTATGGATGGCAGAGGACTTAATTCTACCAGATAAATGCAAAGAACCAGAGGACATTGGCATTGAGTTTTTCAATGAGTTTCTGTGGATGTCCTTCTTTCAAGAAGCAAGTAATTGTAACAATGGGAGCATTAAAGAATACAGAATGCATGATATCATCCATGATCTTGCTCGATCTGTTACTGGAGATCGATCCCTGATACTGGAGCATGGTCTCCCCACAAGCAGTCTTGGATCAGCTATTCGATCATCAGTTGTTTGTGATTTTAGGACAGCAACAATTCCGGAAGCCCTATATGGAGCAAAACATTTGCGAACACTGCTATTTTTTCCAGGACGTGAATTCATAGAGGCTCCTCAAAAAGTGTTTTCAAGTTTTAAATTATTGAAAGTGCTAGATATGAGTGGTTGTGGCATTGTAAACCTTGATAAATCCATTGGTGAGTTGAAGTTATTGAGGTATCTTGACTTATCTTACACGCATATGAAAACCTTACCTCCTTCTATCGAGACCCTCAGTTTGCAGACCTTGAACCTGCGCAATTGCTATAATCTCATAGGATTGCCTAAAATCCCAATGATGGCCACCCTAAGACATCTCATTTTAGTTGGTTGTGAAGCATTGACCAGTACGGTACCTGATTATTTTCGTTTCGAATTCTTTCCAGTGCTTCAGTTCTTGCCAGTCTGTATTGTAGGAGGGTCTGGAGACCTTGAGCTTCTGGGGAGGTCAAACCTTCGAGATAGTTTGGATATTAAACGATTGGGGAATGTGAGAAGTGCAGGTGATGCCAATAAAGCCAAGTTAGTGGATAAACAAAATCTCTTTTCATTGGGACTATATTGGGGCAATAATGATGGGGATCTGACCTCATATCCGGTGGTGGAAGCCAATATGGCTAGATTCCAAGAGAAGAAACAACTTGACTCACCAGGATCATCACGAGACCAACATATTTTGTTAAGCTCAGTACAGCGCCGACCTCCCCCATCCGAACCCCCAAAACGCAGCCAACCAGTTGCAAGATTAGGAGAAGATGTTATTGAAGGCCTCCAACCACACCAAAATTTAAAACGGCTTTCTGTAAAAGGATACCCAGGAATCAGGTTTCCACAATGGACACTTCCAAATCTGATTATGGTTGATTTGGCCAACTTTAAAAACTGCGACCATCTTCCTGTCCTCGGGAATCTTCCCTTGCTTAATACTCTCTTTCTGGGCGGAATGGAAGCCGTGAAGTGCATCGGAATGGACTTTTATGGTAAAGGTATGGGGAGACCATTCCCATCACTTGAAGAATTAGTTTTCAGGGGTTTTCCAAATTTAGAAGAATGGTCAAGCGCATATGCCAACAACGCATTTCTGATTTTGAGGAAAGTAATCGTCAGTAAATGTCCCAACCTGAAAACAATGCCATTGTTTCAGCCTCTTCAACATTTGGAAATGCGGGATTGCAACCCAGTGATACTAAAATCCATTGAAAATCTGAACTCCCTTTCAATTCTTGCAATTGAGAAAGTCCCGGAGTTGTTCTTTCTCCCAGGAGGGCTTCTCGCAAACAATTCTATTCTTACATCTCTAGAAATTATCTCTTGCCCCAATCTTCGTTCATTGCCTTCAGAGTTGGGCAACCTTACTGCTTTGATATCATTGACTATTCGTTGGTGTGAAGAGCTCTCCTCTTTGCCAGATGGTTTGGAGAACCTCAAAGCTTTGGAATCCTTGGAGATTAGTGATTGCCAGTATTGTATCTTTGCCAAATGATGGGATTGGAAGTTTAAGTTCCCTTCGAACTTTGTCCATTGAAAACTGTAGTAATCTGGCTTCCCTATCGAAGAGTTTTCAGCATCTCATGTCTCTTGAGCGCTTAACCATTATGTACTGTCCAAGTCTTGGTTCTTTACCAGAGGGTGTGCAACATCTCTCTGCCCTTCGAAGTTTGACCATTTTAAGCTGTCCTGAATTTTTATCTCTACCAGAGGGGCTGCAATACGTCACGACGCTACAGTGTTTGGAAATCGGGATCAGTCATGGTCTGAAAGTGTTGCCAGAGTGGGTAGAGAACCTTGCTTCACTTAGATCTTTGACAATTTCAGATTGTCAAAATTTAAAATATTTGCCAGAAGGTCTAAAATTTCTCAGTGCGCTTCAGCACCTATCAATTCAAGATTGTCCAGAATTTCAGGAATGCTGTAAACAGGAAAGTGGTGAGGACTGGCCAAAGTAGCCCACATCCCTCATAAAAAGATTGGATCCCCTCTGTCTGGCCAGTCCAGCACAGCAGGCAGTTCTTCTGGTTGAAACAAGATAGCTTCTTTGGTCTGCTATATGGTATGCAACCTCTGATCCATGATTATGTGGATAATATCACTGTGGCCATGTTATTTCTTGCGATAACGTTATGTCATATTGCATATAACCATTCTTAGTTGGTTTGATGGATGTAGTTCATTCGGTCTCATGTGGAATTATTTGAACATGGATTTTTGAGAAATTGTCTATTAGGTGATTATAGCCAGTACACATCATGATTTAACCAAGGATATTTGTTGTGAATAATTGGATTGGTTCACATGCAGCTGTAGTGAGTGCCATATCAGGATGGTTCATGGAGAGGTGTTTGGTGAGTAGAGTTCCACGGGTACTAAGTCCCTAAAAGAAGTAGATTGGATAATCAAGACTTATGGGTTGAAAGTCTCTACAATCATGATGTACCCATGGAGTACCAGGATAGTCTGATCCCCACTGATTAGTTATAAAGTGGGTTCTTGGAGGTGTTTGATCCTTCTTGGTAAAGGGTTACTCTAGTCAGTTTTGGAATTTTGATATGGGCACCTCTATGGTGGGCATGTGTGTGTGTGTGTGTGTGTGTGTGTGTGTATTTGTGTCTTGCATAATTGGATGTGTGCTTGTATGACTCTTTGAATTTGCATATCATTTCATGCATTTATAGTAAGTTGTAATCCGATTGTGATATTTAATTATATGATTCCATTTCAAGAGTAGTAGATTTTCTACTTACTATGTTGTGAGCTCACCCTATTTACAATCTGTTACAGGAAAGAAGATGAACAAAGTGAGATGTCATCAGTAGCTCTTACCAAGTTTCTTTCTGAGTTATTTATTTATTTCTAAACTATTATGCTACGGAGTTTCATTAAGTACTATGAATTTATTTTAGATGGTTGTAGAAGAGTGTTTTGAATTATATTCCACTCCTACTTTGGTATCCTGGATTTTGGATTATTTATGACAAGTTTTGAGGGTTTAGTTACTAAAACTAATTCTTTGAATTTATGAATGCATATTATATTGCACATAGAATCCGAATAATGATTCCAGTTGGGAATTAGGGTCATGCCATGGGATTCATCAGGATTATGGGTTATGACAATAACTCACAATTGGCATATTATTTTCCAGGTTGATAACTTTAAACTATGTGCTTACAGATTATTCTTGGTCACTTTTCTCCTTTACTATATATTAAGGAACTGAATGCATATTGGTTTTCCAAAATTTTATTTTTCTAGCTGTACCCAGATATTGAAACGAGCAGAGTTGGTCTTAGCATCAGAATCATTTTGTAAAGGCTACTAAATCTCACATAATGAGGACGATTGTCCTCAGCTAGCAGCACTTGAAACTCTCCTTTTAGATGATTTTTTCTCTGTTATTCGGCGGTGAGGGTCAAGAGTTGGTCAAATTGAACCATGTGGTTCTGCAACGCCTGCAATTTGGAGCAAAAAATTACCAAAAACGAAAAGGATCAACAAGAATCAAATGATACACAGCTTGATAAGGTTTTATTTAATAATTCAATGGAGCGTATTAAACTGGACAGGAAATGAAGAAAGACCACATGCCAGACTAAGTTAAAATTTTAATGCAACACTGCTTGATAAGGTGTCCCATATTTTCTAATGAAGAATTCAGGGCATAATTCTAACAATAGTAAACATAATTTATTCTACTGGGTTAATGTTTCTATTTGGAGTTTTGTTAGGAAATCTATACTGCCACAAGCCCACAATAACCAACACTGCCTTCACCATTCACCACCTCCATGCTACCTTACCTGGCGATACATCCACTAATTCTTTGATATCACAGTCTCAATGCTCTGCTATCAGTATTTTAGAAATTAATGTTGGCATGCTCCAATTTATAAACATTTTATGATTATAGATTTTTGACAAACTATTGCCAGCTTGTTCTTTAAAAACTAATATGTTGGCATGCTCGAAGCCTTCTTTGGGTCTAGCTGTGAGTTGCTGAGAGGCTAACCCAGATCAAAATTCCATGTCCTCTAGCTCTTGGAACCTCTTAAGGACATTAATCCATCTACCAGTGAAGTATCCTAGTTTGAAGTAAAAACATGGTGGATATTGTTTCATCCCCACTTCCCCATGCTGTTCCTGAAGGTGCAGAACTATGTAATAAGGCAATGAAAATTTGGTTATCAAAGCTGAAAAAGGTAGCTCAAGATGCAGAGGATCAGTTGCACTTGGACCAACTCAGCAGTAAAATGAGGCTATTTTATTGCCACTCGAAATGAAGACCTCCTTCTTCAAGGGAGGGAGAGTTATCGCTAGAACAAGAGGCCATTGGCGATTTTTGTACTAATGTATTGTCAATGGCAATTAGTGCAATTGGCATTCTTAAAAAGAAAAGAGATAATAGTTTCACCCATTTAACTTTCATTCAAAAATATTTTACACTTCACTATTTTGTTTTCAAACACTTTTAACTCTTCATGTTTAGGAAAGTAGCATTTGGTTTTTTGACGGGAAATGGATTACGTGCAATGTGCATGATCCACTCATAACCGTGTTTCCAACACCTTCTCTACCCTCTCTCTCTCTCTCTCTCTCTCTCTCTCTCTCTCTGTGTCTGTGTGTGTGTAGCATTCTGGCAGCCGGCCCCTGTCTCTCCCTCTCCAGTCGACAATTGGCTGCATCCAATTGAATTTGTTGTTCTCTCTCTGTCTCTGTCTTTATGGCAGGCGGCTATTGGAGAGTTGGTTAACTGATTCGTTCATCTAGTTTGAAGTAAGTTGGGAGCTGAAACTAATATACAAAGCGCTGCTTTGATTTTGTTTTGTGTATTACTCCTTTTTCGGTCCTTCATTTGTTGGTAATCTGCTGTATCTGGAAAGAATTTGGATTGTTTTAGTTTTCTTTGCGAATGAACGTTGCTTTATTAAGTATTTGCAGTTTTTGTCTTTTTCCTATGGCGTCATAACTATATGGAAGTTTACAGCCTACTTGAATAAGAGCAACCCTGGTCAATATTTATCAAGGGACATCTGTCTACTGTGATTTATAGGTAGGAGACATCAACCAAAATCAACTATCAACCCAAATTTTTAAGATTGGTGAATGAAACATCAGCCAATAACCCAAAACTAAAAACTCATTTTGCATCTTGGGGAGGAAAAAAAAAAGGGAAGAAAGAAAGAAAAAACGAGACTATACATCTTTATACATAGTGTTGACAATCTCAGGAAAAGGTTACTTGTGCAATCACCACAAACCCCAAACTTTGATTCATCATCTAGTCCAAGCAACGCTTAAAAGGCAAAATTACCCAAATTGAATGAACACATACATCGGTGGCTAGCGGCAGTAGCCCTATCTTAGTGTATGAGAGAGATAAAAAGGTCATGCCCAGTGTACAAGGCTTGGGCCTATAATGGGGTCTGGGAGAGGTAAGTGATGGGTGTGGGCAGAGAGAGAGAGAGAGAGGGCATCAATGGAATTATCTGCTAAACAAATTTCATTTCCTTGCATATTTAGGTAAAATACCCATTCTGGATTTCTTTTCTCCTAAATATGTCCAAAACGAAACATGTTTTCAATATTTTTCCCCCAAAAAATGCAGATCTCATAATTCAAATCATTCTAGGAGGCTTGCTTTTTCCATTCAGATGATTTTCTTACTCAACTTATCAGATGATGTCTCAATCTTTTTTCCAGTTTCTGACATGCGATCGGAGCCGGTTGCAGTGAGGCTTGAGCCAAACCCACAAAATTGAGATCAACATTGTACTATATCAATGACATCCACTTAGTTCCTTGCTTCAAGGTGGGTTTACCTCTACATAATCAGCTTCAGACAGTACCAGTATTTATTGTAGGAGGGTTTCCAGACCTCGAGCTGCTGGGGATGCTGAATCTTCGAGGTGAGTTGAAAATTAAACGATTAGAGAATGTAAGTAGTACAGATGATGCAGGGAGAGCTAAGTTGGCAAAGAAAGGAAACCTTGAGTCTTTGGGATTATATTGGGGCAATAATGATGATAGTCTGAGCTTATATCCGGTGGTGGAAGCCGATATAGCCAGATTCGAAGCAAGGAAACAATTTTACCCACCAGAACCATCACAAATCCATGAACCTGATGCTACATTGGGAGAAGAAGTTATCAAAGCCCTCCAACCTCCCCCAAAGCTAAAACAGCTCTTCGTAAAAGGCTACCCAGGAATCAGGTTTCCACATTGGACACTCTCAAATCTGATTGTGGTTGATTTGGCCAACTTTAAAAGATGTAAACATCTTCCTGTCCTTGGGAATCTTCAGTTACTTAAGACTCTCTCCCTGAGTGGAATGGAAGCTGTGATGCACATCGGCATGGAGTTCTATGGTGAAGGCACCCAAGGACCATTCCCATCTCTCGAAGAATTAGTCCTCTCAGGGGATTTCCAAATTTAGAAGAATGGTCACGTGCAAATGACGAAGAGGCATTTCCCAGATTGAGGAAAGTAATCGTCCATAAATGTCCCAATCTGACTACAATGTCACTGTTTCGGTCTCTCCAACATTTAGATCTGCGGGATTGCAACCCAATGATATTGAAGTCCATCGAAAATCTAAGCTACCTTTCAATACTTGCAATTGAGAAAATCCCGGAGTTGTTCAATCTCTCAGGAGGGCTTCTTGCAAACAATCCTTTGCTCACATCTCTAGAAATTATATCTTGCCCCAAGCTTTGTTCACTGCCTTCAGAGTTGGGAAACTTGACTGCTTTGAAATCATTGACCATTCGGTGGTGTCAAGAGCTCTCCTCTTTGCCACAAGGTTTGCAGAACCTCAAAGCTTTGGAATCCTTGGAGATTAGTGATTGCCACAGTATAGTATCTTTGCCGCATGATGGGATTGGAAGTTTGAGTTCCCTTCGAACTTTGTCCATTGAAAACTGTAGTAATCTGGCTTCTTTGTCAAAGAGTTTTCAGCATCTCACATCTCTTGAGCACTTGACGGTTATGTACTGTCCCAGTCTTGGTTCTTTGCCGGAGGGTGTGCAACACCTCTCCGCCCTTCGAAGTTTGACCATTTTAAGCTGTCCTGGATTTTTATCTCTACCAGAGGGGCTGCAATACGTCACGACACTGCAGTGTTTGGAAATCGGGATCCTGTCATGGTCTGACCGTGTTGCCGGAGTGGGTGGAGAACCTTGCTTCGCCTGGATCTTTGACAATTTCAGATTGTCTATATTTAAAATATTTGCCAGAGGGTCTAAAAGTTCTCAGTGCACTCTAACACATCACAATTCAAGATTGTCCTGAACTAGAGGAACGTTGTGAACAGAAAAGTGGTGAGTATTGGCCAAAGATAGCCCAAATATCACATAAACACATTGGATCCCCACAATCGATCTGGCCAGTCCAGCATAGCATAGCAGGCAGTTCTTCTGGTTGAAATAATAGAACCTTTTTGGTCTGCTATTTCTTGGTAAGCAACCTCTGATTCATGATCATGTGGATAGTATCATTGTGGCTATATATATATATATATATATATATATATATATATATATGTGCATGGATATATATATATGCATGGTTTAGCTTGTGTTTGTGATGTGCCTTTTTATTGTAGCATTCTGTCTTAATGAATGAAGTAAACCGAATGGTATAGTTATTTTTGCCACCAAAAATTTCAATCAGTTTCTGTTGTAGTTTATTTCAATTTTTTCATTGATAATTCTCCATAGCAATATATATAGTCCCAATCAAGTGAGCACGTGTTCATATAACTTATATCAGTACCATACATTAAAATTTGTACCCTGTGCATTGGCCTTTATAGTCATCCTATATATACTGCCTTTTTGTAGTATCCATGTGTTTGTGCCTGCGTTACAAATGTAATTGAAATGACCCCCAAAAAAAAAAAAAATTATTTGCATGTATATCAAGGTCATGTTTTAATTAATGTGCATTTGACTTTTCTTTCGTGATATGATAAATACTAAAATTTGATTGGTGCTTCAATACTTAGTATGTTGCACGCATGTATGCGACATTAAAATTTAACGACGGTTCAAATTTTGAGGAACATAATGGCTGGGATTAAAATCCCAAAACCTTAAATAACATTAAAAATCTTCAAGTTGAGATTTGGAAAGCCTAGTGGAAGGAAAAAGTAGGATAATCAATATTCTTGCATAATATTAAGGAGATCTTTTACCTTTAAAATGTGGAAAAAAAAAAACAAAAACAAAAACAAAAAAAGACGAAAACAAAAAACAGGGTTGTTGGATATTAATTATGTAGTTAACTAGATATTGGTTTTATATCACTTGATTGTTTAATGCTAGATAATTCATATAGGAGTTAGATTGCTGTTATGTAATGGGAAATTGGAAATTGGCTTAATTGTCCAATGAAAGTTGCCTACTAAATTAATTTATTTATTGAGTTTAATGTCATGAAGTAATTCCTGATAATTAAATTTATTTTTGTACGAATGTTGGTTTATTATATTGATATTGGTTATAATTTAGACTTAATTGTATGTCTTTTGTTGCCCATGATCTGAAGATTATAACTATGTATTTTATGTTTTCTCTAGTGTCATATGTAGGAAGAATTTGTAAACCTCTTAAACCCTCATATAGACAAATTCATGATATTATATTTGGTTGAATTTCATGACATATAGATCATAAAACTTAGAAATTGATATGAACATGTGCTTTTCGTGAATTATAGCAACTTCATGTAGCGTTTATTTTGATAATACAATGAGTTCTATGACTGTTTTTGGAAGAGAAATTAAATTCTGTTGATGGCATAATATGTTGAGTTTTATGCCTCACTTCAATTAATAAATATTATGGTTGGAAGGTTGATGGAGATTATTCTCTCTAAGGTTTGATGCAAAGATCTTACTATTTTAATTCGTAATTTTATTAAATGTGATATCAAGGCTGTTTGGATGAGCAGTGCCCATGTTGTTAGCTTGGGGATGGCTAGACATCATGCAAAGAAAATCCCTCAAGCGCCCTTCCAACCCATTGGGACAAGTTTCAGGCCAGGACAAATCTCTTATGATGTCTTCTTCATTTTTGTGCCATTTACACCTTCTTTTATTACTATTTCGAAAATTAATATATCCTGCCTTTTGATACATTGTCTATGCTTGTTCTTGAATGAATTAATTATTTTCTAAAATATATATGATCAAATATGTATATTTGGTAAGGAGTTGTATGAATAAGAAACATTACCATGTTTATTAAAAGCTTACATATGATTTCAATAACTTAAATTATTCCTATTAAATAGTATAAATGATAAAATATTTATATAATTTACTCATAGGTTAGCATTGATAATGATTATTAATTGTGATATTGGATAACATGGCATTGTTTCATGGATGACTTATTAATATTGTTGTATTGCAGTCAAGCCATTGTTAGTTGGTTTGATGGATGTAGTTCATTCAGTTGCATTAAAGATGATGATCGTCCTTGGCTAGCAGTTCTTGAAACTCGTCTTTTCCAGTTTTTGTCCAGGTATTCTGTGCCCAGGGTCAAGAGTTGATTGAATTGAACCACATGGCTCTGGGATGCCTGCAATTCATAGCAAACAGTTACAATAAACTGAAAAGGATCAACAGGGGTCAAATGATATAGTTCCTTATGGGGGTGTGCACATTTTTTACCCTTTAAAGGCATGGGGCTATGCATGTTTGTTCATAGTAAATCAAGGTATTTCCATAAATGCAATGTATCATATTGAACTAGACAGCCAGGACAGGAAATGACGACAAGCCTCATGGAAGACCAAGTTAATCTTTTAATGATACCCTGCTTGATAAGGTGTCCCATATTTTCAAATGAAGATTTTAAGGCATAATCATAACATTAATGTACTTGGTTAATTTTTATAGCTAGGAGTTTTGTTTTATGAAATTTATACTGCCACTACAACCAGCACCACCACCCCATCTACTATGGTCACCACTATTTCTGCAGGCAACACATCCATTAATTCTTTATTGCAGTCTCAATGCTCTGTTACCTGTGTTTTGAAATCATTGTTGGCATGCTCCAATTTATAAACTCTATAATAATAATTTTGTGCCAATCTATTGCTAGCTGTGTTCTGTTGAAATTAGTGTTGGCATTCTCGAATATGCAAGCTTATAACAATATTGTGGTAGTGCCTTTATTTTTCCCAGTGCATCTTTATCTTCTGGTATTGACCTTTTTAAAAGAGACAATTTTGAAGATTTTATTGGGTCTGGCCATGAGTTGCCAGGGGGCTAACCCAGATCAAAGTTCCTTGTCCTCTAGCTCTGGGAACCTCTGAAGGACATTAATCCATATACCAGTGAAGTATCCTAATTCCTCCTTTAAACTCTACTCACAGCATTTCTCTAGTTAGAACTTAAAACATAGCAGATATGGTGAAGCCTTTAGATTACCAATGCTTCATGCTGTTCTTGATTATGCAGAAGAGTGTCAGTGACTGCTAAGGCAGTGAAAATTCTGTTATCAAAGCTGAAAGATGTAGCTCAAGATGCAGAAGACCTGTTGGACCGACTCAGCTGCGAAATAGACTTCACAAGAAAGCCAAACAAAAGCGCAGCAGCATTTCAGTTCAGATACTTAGATCGATCTTGTCTATGTTACCCTTTTTGGATACCGCAAATGAGCTGAAGATTTTTGCTTCGGGAACTAGATATGACTTTGGGGGATGGATTTTTCTTCAATTTTAGAGAGGGAGTAGTTGAAAGGAGGTCTAAGTTCTTCTGCATTCGAATCCAAAATTTACTGAAGAGATGATTATAGAGAGTGGATATTAGAGTTGTTCTTTTCAATGAACTCAAAAAATGTTTGAGTGATGTTTGAGCCATTCCAATAGTTGGCATGGGAGGAATTGGCAAAAGGGTCCTGGTTCAATTAGCATATAACGATGAAAAGGTGACCAAGGATTCTGATTTTTTTTTTTTTTTTTTTTTTTTTTTGACAACAATAGAAACTACTTTAACCCTAACCCCGTTAATATCAACAAATGAATATCAATACTTCTCTATTTATAAACTTGAATCCAAGATCACTCTGGCAAATGCCACTAGACTACAATGCCATTGGAATCAAGTATTTTGATTTTAAACTGTAGGTTTTGTCTGATGATCTCAATGTGAGAAAGATCATAACGGCAGTAATCGAGTCCAGTACTAAAACTGAATGCTTGATTTTGGAAAAATATTTCTCATACAACTTTTAAAACCATTAATTGGATATGCTTAATTTTTCCCATTTTAAATACTTCAAACAGCCTTATTAATTGTTAATTTCCTTCGGTGTATAAAGGCTTATAGCTTTTGGAGAAGCAGCAGCAAAAAATTGCAAAAACCTGGGCATAACCATGAGCAGCGAAATTTAGTTTCAAAAGCTGCATGCTTAAGATCACAACAGTTTCATATGAAGCACCAAAAATGTCGAACAAGAGGCAGGAGAAAGAAAAAGAAGAAATAACTAATATGCTTAATATTGGACTGTAGATCTAAGAGTGTCAAGGTTAAGAGCATTTAGGCCTCATTTTAATTTGTTTGGCCAAAATCGAGGCAAATGGAAGAAATAAGATTTTATTGGTGAACCGCTGTGATGAGAGAGAGGAAAGGAAAAGAGAATGGAGAAGAGGTAGAATCATAAGGGAGCCGCCATCCCACTACCATCCTGAGCTGTGGTAATGGGATTGAGACTCTCAAAAGGCTTAGGATTACATCTCTCATATGCTCTCTTCTCCTTTCCTCTCTCTCATCACGGTGGCTCACCATTGAAATCTTCCCCGTTTGCCTCAGTTCCGACCAAACAAACAAGCTACTACGTCAATGGATTGGTATTAAATTTGCATCTCAACATGCAGTTGCTGTTTGGGCCATTCTAATTGTGTTCAGTGTTAGAATAATATAAGATCTAATATTGTTAGAGTCCCGAACACATAAATAACAATATAATTTAGAGGTGACTATTGCCACTACAAAAATTCTTTTACACTCCCCATTTAGTTTAAACTTTTTAAGGTTTTATAGGATCTATTATCAGGGTCTCGAACACATAAATAACAATAGGAGTATAATTTAACATTCAAAGGTTTAGTTAGGTAGATCTGTTGAAGCCAACTTGAGAAGCCCAATACAATCTCTAATATCTACAAAATGATAATAATAATAATAATAATTATTATTATTATTAAATAATACAAAAAATGCTAATATAACTTGAGAAGACCAATATAATCTCTAGTATGGGATCTATGTAACTTTAGCTTGATTAACACATTGAAACTAAGGTCATTTTGGATTTTTGAAAATGTCTGACTATTCCAATTTCTATTATCAAAACAATGATGAAGTTGGGTACGGTGCTCAACTGCTATGGAAACTGAAACTGATAATATGATTATATTTCAATTTGGCGACCAAATTGCTCACTAGGAACATGAAAAGCTTCAAAACTTAGTCTTGGTTGTCCGAATTATTTGATTCTGTTTAGCAAGGTAATTAATCCCAAATTGGTAGGACTCCTCATTATTCATTTGTATTATTTTTATATCAGGAGGTTCCTATTGCTAGATGCTTACACACCGTACCATCTATGTAGTCTCCTAATCCCATATACACTAAGTTATTATAAGATAAATTCCATAAGAGTGGTACTGAGGGGAGTGATAAGAGTTAGAATCCAAGACCTCTTATATGGTCAAAGGCCTAGAATCACTCAATCCACCCTAAGGGTAAATAGATGGGACTCCCTATTTTCCAGTGATAGTGGACTTAGATATAGTGTACGGTCTGGAATCTTGTATAACTTGGAGTACTTTTTTTTTTTTTTTTTTTAATGGGCAAACAGAAATATATTAAGAACCAAAAATGGGTTATCTCCAATCTCTCCTCCCTTACAGGTAATCGAAGGAGGAAGGCTAGAGATTGGGATTGGACCATATCTGTTACAACGGGCAGCCCACTTGGACTACTTACTTTTAAAGTTTTAATGCTTTGTAGTGGTAGTAAGAAATTCATCATCATGCACATTCATTGCCATTTGTTGGGATTGACTTTTAGTCGTTTCCAATGAAGGGCTGTTGGATCCTTGCATTTCCCCCATCTTTCCAATTAGATAAATTAGCATGTGTTGGGTTAAAAACGTAAATTCAGTTAAAACTCGGTTGGCATTTCAACTCGTCCAAGTTGGTTTGAGTCATCTGCTCCAAAGTGGGTTCACTTAGCTTAGTCGAGGTCTACTCAGGAGCTGTTCGAATCCTCTTGCTAACTCAGACAGGATCTCCTATAATTCCATGCTACTCCATTATGTTGTTCTGCATGTCAATGGGATGGAGATAAGAATGGAATGAGGTTGAAATTGGATTGGAATGGAATGGTCATTTTCATCAACCATATTTGGTTGTAGAAGGAATCAGAAAAGAATTCGAAAATATCATCAATTATATAATTCAAAAATTATAATCAAATACAATGATAAGCTAAGTTTGACAAAACATTCAACTTAAGAAAAGTTATTATCGCATTGACTTGTCACTTTTTAAACCCTAACTTTCCAAAAGTACCCTTTATTGCTTGGTATTGGGTATTGTGTTGAAAGTAATTATTGAAACAATTAAGGGTAATATAGGAAAGTTAAAAATAAAAATAATTTGACTATTCAAAGTAGACAAACATTTTGGGACAAAAAAAGTTATAAAAATGACCTATCTTTGTGGTATATAAATTTTTAGGAAAATGCTACTTCAGCCATCTTTTAACACCCACCTTTACCACTCACCTTATGTGTCAAAAGCATATCGGTAAAAGCAATCTCGTGAGACCTAACATGAAATAAAGAGAAGCTGTTACATATGGATGGGTAAGAGAATATAGGTAAAATAGCATAATCCTTTTATCAGCAAAGTATCATCAAATGATGGAACATGTCAACGGTGGGCCCCATGGGCATTACCTTTTGAGAGAGAGAGATAGAGGGGATGAGATGAGAAAATAATAAAATAAATAATATGTGTCCCTATGGGCATTACGTACCTTTTTCCCATTCTTCGGCTAAAAATGAGTTTTTCTTCATATTAAGGGTAAAATGCTCATTTTATCATTTGATAAAATTACTGATTTTTAAGAAATAAGGATTTCATTCTTTGCGCCAAACAAACACACCTTTTTTTTTTTTGACCAATGGAATGAGGATTTCTTTCCTTCCTCATTCAATTCCTATGTAACAAATGGGGCCACTGTATGCGTCCTATGCACAGGCCTGCAGGTAGTCCTTTCAAAGGTCCATCCATATATGTTTTCAAGGACATTTTTATCCTCCTATTCTTTCATGTGACAGAATATGATGGGAGGATCCTCTACTTCAATTTTGATAGATTTTTGGATAAATCAATCTGTGTTGTGTCCAAACAACAAGATTAGCACGGATGACAAAAAAACTATAGCTTATGAAAGCAAAGGTTCTGAATTTGAGTTTTCAATTATATTTATCGAAGATATGAGCTTACGGATGCATTGTGTATGGTGGAAGGATTAGTCTGAACCTAACCCTCGATTAGAGCTAGTAGGCTTAAGATTCCCTTCCTTTGGCGAAAACTAAAAACATGTCATTTCAGTGGTTTTAAAATTTATATATATATATATATATACAGTGCCGTTCAGGTGGGCTGAAGCTGATATACTGGTATATCAGCGTGAGTCATCGTGGCCATCCGTTCAAAGTGTATGCAAATCAACGGCTGGGTGCTTTGGAGACAAAACTGCAGCTGGGTGTCACATCCGTCAGCGTCCTCTCTCGTCCTCTCTCTTCTCTCTCATCACGTCTCCCTCCTTCCAATTCAGACGGGCTGCTGTAATTAGTTTGAAAGCTTACTCTCTCTCCCTCTCTCTCTCTCTCTCATCGCAGCAGCACCCCTTTCATCGCCGGAGCCCTTCATCGCCGGGAGCCTTACTTCACACACACGACCTCTCCTTCTTTCTCTCTTGGCCACCTCACCTCACACGACCCTCACCGCCGGCACCCTTCATCGCAGCAAACGCAGCAGGACACGCAGCAGCCTGCCTCATCGCCGGAGCCTGCCTCAACTCACACGACGTCTCCCTCTCTCTCTCGTGGCTGGCTTACGAACCTCAGCTCACCGGAGCTGACCCTCACCGCCGGCACCCCTCATCTCAGCAAACGCAGCAGCACCCCTTCATCGCCGGAGCCTGCCTCACCTCACACGACGTCTCCCTCTCTCTCTCGTGGCTGGCTTACGAACCTCAGCTCACCTCACACGACCCTCACCGCCGGCCATGGCTGCTCCTCACTGTTAGCAGCAGCACGCGACCCTCACTGCTGCCACGCGTGAAGCTGCCGTCACCGCTGCCGTCACCGCTGCTCGCCGCCGCCGCTGCTCTCCACGAACCTCGCCGCCGCTGCTCCGGTGAGTCTTCCATGTTCGAAAATAATGTTTCTGCCAAGAAATTTTATGAGCAAATTAAGGGTATACATGAGCAACTTGAATGACAAAAAAAAAATAAATTGCTTTACATTCCATTCATTTCTTAGATTCTAAACTACATTACTATGTAGTAAGTTAGTAACTTAATGCAACTTCACCGCTGAAAAGATTCCTTAAAGAAAAGAATGACCCATGTTATGAAATTTTATAAAAGTCAGGAGGGAAGTTGAAAGAGAAGTATTTTTTTGAAACTATCTGCCAACCAACATCAGTAGTCCTGTTTTTTTTTTTGAATTATAATAATAAATTCGAAACAGAGGATCACTAAATTTCGAAACAGAGGATCACTAAATCACTAAAAAAACAGAAAATTATAAGAAAATTCTCTAAATTATAAGAAAATGAATTATAACAAAATTCCAAACCTTATTTTTTCCTATTGAATTATTAGAAAATTGATTCATGATTAATTACATGTTTGATTAAGATGTATGTGGCTTTTTTACCCTAAAATGTGTCATGTGACTAACTATACAACAATGTGGACATTGGCATAATGTAGATATTGGCATAATTTTTCTTCATAATATCTATTTAATTTGTTATATTACATGGAGAATTAGGGTCATCATGTAGTCATGATTTTGATCACCATAACTCATTGTAACTTAATTTACTAGCTAGTAGCAACAGATTAAAAAAAATTCCCTATTCTCCAATGACACCCACATCACACAGCTTCTCTGTATTTAGTTTAACTATTGTTTTAGCAATTAATTTGATGGCTTGTTGCTTTCGATCTATTATGTCTTCATTTGTTCTCCTTAATTAATTTTTCCAGTTTCAGTGGATTCATCTATGAAATATGTTTTTTTTTTAATAAAAAAAATAGTATGTTTCCTTCTTAATACAGATCAATGGAGGACTTTGATGTTGAATTAGATGAGTCAGAAACACAACACCATGGCTCCTCCTCAATCAATTCAGAAGTGTGTTATATTCCTAATGTAATGCAAGGACACAAACCTTTCATAGGACAAGAGTTTGACTCTTTGGACATGACTTATGCATTCTACAACAACTATGCGAGGCAAGCTGGGTTTAGTGTTCGAATTGGGAGTAGTAATAGGAATCGTGAGAATGAAATAAGCAGGAAAGTGTATACTTGTTCAAAAGAAGGTGAGAAAATAGTCCGAGCACCAAAGCCTGATAGTAAACAACCAAAGAGGCGTCGAGGGATAACACGAGAAAGTTGCAATGCAAAACTCGCCGTTCTCAAGTCGGGTGATAAATTTAAAGTGTCTATATTTGAGGAGGTGCACAACCACACTTTTTCATCCCCCGGCAAAGTTCAGCTTTTGCCATCTCATCGGCATGTCTCATCGGCCCAACGGGCACTAGCACAAACCTTCAACAATGCAAATATCCCTCCATCCCAACTGATGAGTGTTTTAGAGCTGCAGGCGGGTGGTTTACAAAACATTGGCTGCACTGAACAGGATATGAGAAATGCTAGAAGAGATGCAAGAAAAGCGACTGATGGCCATGATGCAGACATGCTGAATGAGCATTTCCTTACTCAAAAAGAGAGAAATCCGAATTTCACATACACCATTGAGACAGATGATGAGAATAGGATTTCACATATATTTTGGGCGGATGCATCAAGTAGAGAGGCATACAAACATTTTGGGGATGTTGTAGTGTTTGACACTACCTATCAAACAAATAAGTATGATATGATTTTTGCACCAATATTGGGGGTTAACCATCATGGGCAAACAATAACGTTTGGTTGTGGGTTCTTGTGTGATGAGAACCATGAATCTTTTATTTGGTTGTTTGAGGAGTGGATGAAAGTTATGCCAGGTGAGCCACCCAAGATGATCATTACTGATCAAGATCCAGCCATGGAGATTGCCATTAGACATGTATTTCCAACAACATGTCATAGGTATTGCATTTGGCACATCTTGAACAAGTTCTCTGAGAAAGTTGGTGCTCGCATATGTAGCCAATACTATGAAAGTTTTCGTGATTGTATTTGGGATTCAGAGGACCCAGAAGAGTTTGAGTGTAGATGGGCTGCTCTCATTGAAAGAAGTGAGTTACATGAGAATGGGTGGTTACAGACAATGTTTAACAAGCGGGATAGGTGGGTTCCTGCTTTTGTTAAACATGTTTTCTCAGCTAAAATGTCATCTAGTCAAAGAGCAGAGAGTAACCATTCATTTGCAAAGAAGTATGTGGACAGGCGTAATTCTTTGTGGGACTTTATTACAAGGTTCAATAGGGCGCTTTCCAAGCAAAGGTACGGCGAGTTACAAGCCGACCATGTTGATCATAATGAGAGACCCATGTTGAAGACTCCAGTTGCATTGGAGGGACAAATGGCTAATATTTATACACGTTCTATCTTTGAAAAATTTCAAGATGAGTTGTGGGAATCTATGAAATATGGGAGTACTGTTAAGGTGGATGATGAGTTCCACACCATCTATGAGGTTGAAAGGCGGGTGTTTGATGGTGGCAAAGGCAAAGGCAAAGGTAAAAGCACCCAAAGGCAAAATGAGGATGGTGAAAAAACAATATCAGACAGGGTCCGATTGATTGTGGATGATAAGGTTACTGATTTTGCAAGCTGCAGTTGTAAGAATTTTGAGTGGGAGGGAATTCCTTGCAGACACTTGTTGCACTATTTTTTTTGTAGAAAACAATACAATGAGTTGCCAGGTAAATATATCTTGAAGAGGTGGACAAAGGGTGCAAAGTGTATGAGTTTAATGGAGGGCAGTGCAGTGAACATGGAGGATGCAGGTGATAGGGGCGTGTTAGTTCGCCGTAATGATTTATGTGGAGTTTTTGCAAGGGTAGTTGATGGAGCCGTTTTAAGTGTAGAGGGAACTGACATGTTGAGAGAAGATTTGTTAGCTAGTGAAATGAGGATCAAAGCACTCTCAATTGGAGAGGGTAGCAACAATTTGGGAGTTCCAAGCAATTATCCTCCAATCAATTCTACTCCTGTATTGTTAGAACCTAATCAAGTTAGGGCTAAGGGATGTGGGAGAAGAATAAAAGGAGGAAAAGAAAAGGCTAGGGAACAAAATTTGAGAAAATGTAATGGATGTGGTCAATGGGGACAGTCCCATGACAAGAGGAATTGCCCAGCCTTAATGAACATGTAAGTTTACTTATTTAATTTATACAAAAACTTCGACAATGTAATATAGATATATAGTTGTTTGTGCCATAGTACATTATTGATGGAATTGCTAAGATTTATTCACTTCTATTATCACATTATGTTGTTCGAAAATTAAATTGGATTGAGTTGATCATTATACACATTTAAAACACTTATTGTCTATAATTTATTTTTATAACTTCATGCTAATAGTTGAGTATTTGATTTTTTTTTTAGACCCGCTCCTAGCACTAATGTTAGAACTTCACGCAATCGTGATCCTGTATCCAATGATGAAGTGTTTTCTTCTATGGGTAAGTAAATAAGATTTAATAGGATTTATATTTACTACATAGTTAGTTGATATATGTTACAGTTCATGATAAAATTTAATTGTAAGTAAAGTTGGTTAATTTATTTATTTAGTTTTCTTGTATTTTTTTATTTTTTATTTTTTGTTGTCATTGTTTGGTTTTGTTGTTAACATTATTATTATTGTTTTATTTATTTCTTTTTTTTTTTGTAGGGTTCACAGATAGTTGATGAGCCAGTAGAGCAAAAAACTATTTTGGCGCACATAAGGTCCAATTTCATTTCTACTTTTATTCATGGCTTGTAACATATTCTATTCCCGGTTCTTAAATGATGAGTGGCTGGTTTTCAGATTAGAGTATCTCAGTTCTATTTATTTTGAAGCCTTCTAATTAGATGATGGCAATGTGAAGTAGTTTGGATCATCATATACAGTTTTGTGTACTTTTTGGTAGGTTAAGGACAATCTGTTAAGCTTTGATTTTTGCAAGCATTGTTGCTTCAATACAACTGGAAATTAGCTCAATGCATTTATGAGATTATAGAATGTTTGCATCATTAGAGAGTTTCTTATCTCATAAATGAGGGAAGCAAGGCGATGATCATTGGAGTCTATTTTTTTGTTTAATGCCCCATTCCTCTCTCTAATAGATTATGTATGGATCCCTTTTAATAAATAAAATTTGTCACCTGAAAATTTTTATACTATGTCATGATGTTGCGTACAATAAAAAAATCTCTAGATGTCAATATTGTCACGTTACTGAGTTTATGATCATGTCATGGAATACTTAATCTGTGATTTATACTTTCAGGTAGTGGAAAAAGCTACTCAGCGAAGATGTTGTGTGACATTGAGGTTGAAAATGGTGGTGCTGCTCCAAGAATTCATTCTATGGATGATTATTTCATGACTGAAGTTGAAAATGAATTGCCCAGCCCTAATATCTTGTTTATCTTAACATAGAACCCTCTTTGGTTCTTAATTGTTTTCTCTTAGTGCTCTTTGTTTACTTCTTCCATTCACTTTTTTTCTTGCTTGTGTTTAGAGTTTTGACAGCCTGAATATGAACTAAGCATTGTTTTTTTACTCCAAAGGTTGAGGACAGTGACATTTCCAAATCCTCTAGTGACTTGGTTTCTTTTAGTTGGATGATGTTGAGAAAGTGCCTCTTGGTATTTGATTGTTTACTTCTGATGCTATTGGGTTCTCCAACTTAGAAGCATTTGTCTCCTTTATGCCATGGGCCATGGGTGCATATAAGCCTGCTTGAATTTTTGTTGACTTAAGGGAACTTTAGGTGCCAGTGCACTTCCTTCATTTTCACTAACTACGGATGCAATTTTATTCGGCAATTGGCCCATTTGTTGCTAGTATGTGTGCCTTGATTTAGTGGAGGATCGCAATCTGCGGGTAGCTGATTTTGCTCAGTTTTGGGCAATAGCAAAGGTATACCCTCATGCTTAAACCCCACAAATTGGGAGTCACAATACTATCATGGGAAGGGTCCCAACAATAAACAAAACATTAAAGAAAAGAAAAATGGGGCGTGCCCACTTAGTGCAGAAAAATGGGGCCTGCCCTCTTAGTGGAGAAAACTCAATGTAGAAAAAAGGATATTTTCCCAAAGAGGGATGGTTAAGATTATGTCACCATAACAGATGATTACACAAATGAAAAAAAGTTCCAATTAATTACTATACTATTCTTCAATTAATTATAATAGTATGACTCCACCACTACCACTGAAGAAAAATATAATTGGCATAATACAAAGACTAAAGTCTCACATAATAATATATAATAATAGATCCCAAATGCCAATGTGCCAAGCCAGTCCTAAGTCAAGGTGCCTAAAAGTCTTATACACAGTGAAATTAAGAAACTAATTTCTAAACATCCACATTAATATTACAATGATTAGTAGCAAAATTATCAAACGCTTCAACATTAATATTTCTTCGCGTATTGCTTGAATCTGGTTATCGTTTCCAATCTGGTTCTTGTTTCCTTGCGACAATGGTTGGCTACCAATGTTTTCATATCTTCCCCGCCTACCACTCCAACCTTGTCCGTCACGTCGTCGCCTTTGCAATTCATCCTCCCATACACGAACCCACTGCACAAATCCATTGCATTCCCCAACCTAATCATAGAAACAATAATGAGTAACAATAATTAATTTCGCATTACAATAATAATGGTTGATAATACTATGATTAACAATAATTAGTTTCTCACATTGCATGTCGATGCATAGTAATGTTTACCGAAGTTGTCAATCTTACTATACGCAATCTTGATTTCACATGGCATTCGACGACTGCAATCACAAAATCTTCGCAAATCTAAACCTGTACTGCATGAGCTTCCTTCGGATGCCATTCATACACCCTATAACCAAAATTCCCTAACAAATTTCCAACCATTAATGGAACTAAATATATATATTTTATTGAATGTGAGCATAAATTTATGTTTAAAAATAAGGGAAAAAAAAATTACATAAGGCAGATGATTGGGATTTCAATAAAATATAAACAGGAGCTAAACTGCACCTACACATATTGTGAGTAGTGGCATCCGAGATACAAATGTTTAACTAGTTCATCGTACAAACATATTCATGGTAAAAATGTCATATACATCTTAATCAAATATGTAATTAATCATGAATCAATTTTCTAATAATTCAATAGGAAAAAATAAGGTTTGGAATTTTGTTATAATTCATTTTCTTATAATTTAGAGAATTTTCTTATAATTTTCTGTTTTTTTAGTGATTTAGTGATCCTCTGTTTTGAAATTTAGTGATCCTCTGTTTCGAATTTATTGTTATAATTCAAAAAAAAAACAGGACTACTGATGTTGGTTGGCAGATAGTTTCAAAAAAATACTTCTCTTTCAACTTCCCTCCTGACTTTTATAAAATTTCATAACATGGGTCATTCTTTTCTTTAAGGAATCTTTTCAGCGGTGAAGTTGCATTAAGTTACTAACTTACTACATAGTAATGTAGTTTAGAATCTAAGAAATGAATGGAATGTAAAGCAATTTATTTTTTTTTTGTCATTCAAGTTGCTCATGTATACCCTTAATTTGCTCATAAAATTTCTTGGCAGAAACATTATTTTCGAACATGGAAGACTCACCGGAGCAGCGGCGGCGAGGTTCGTGGAGAGCAGCGGCGGCGGCGAGCAGCGGTGACGGCAGCGGTGACGGCAGCTTCACGCGTGGCAGCAGTGAGGGTCGCGTGCTGCTGCTAACAGTGAGGAGCAGCCATGGCCGGCGGTGAGGGTCGTGTGAGGTGAGCTGAGGTTCGTAAGCCAGCCACGAGAGAGAGAGGGAGACGTCGTGTGAGGTGAGGCAGGCTCCGGCGATGAAGGGGTGCTGCTGCGTTTGCTGAGATGAGGGGTGCCGGCGGTGAGGGTCAGCTCCGGTGAGCTGAGGTTCGTAAGCCAGCCACGAGAGAGAGAGGGAGACGTCGTGTGAGTTGAGGCAGGCTCCGGCGATGAGGCAGGCTGCTGCGTGTCCTGCTGCGTTTGCTGCGATGAAGGGTGCCGGCGGTGAGGGTCGTGTGAGGTGAGGTGGCCAAGAGAGAAAGAAGGAGAGGTCGTGTGTGTGAGGTAAGGCTCCCGGCGATGAAGGGCTCCGGCGATGAAAGGGGTGCTGCTGCGATGAGAGAGAGAGAGAGAGGGAGAGAGAGTAAGCTTTCAAACTAATTACAGCAGCCCGTCTGAATTGGAAGGAGGGAGACGTGATGAGAGAGAAGAGAGGACGAGAGAGGACGCTGACGGATGTGACACCCAGCTGCAGTTTTGTCTCCAAAGCACCCAGCCGTTGATTTGCATACACTTTGAACGGATGGCCACGATGACTCACGCTGATATACCAGTATATCAGCTTCAGCCCACCTGAACGGCACTGTATATATATATATATATATATAATATTAGTAAAATAAATATACATATATTATAGCACACGTGCATTGCATGTGAATATTTTTAAATAATATTAGTTATACAAAATAATAAATACATAAAGATTTTATATTTTTTCATAAAAGATAAAGTTTAAATTTCAAAAGTACTTTTTTTTTTTTTTTTAATATCAAAATTGTCACGAAAGATTAAAAACTCTTTACATATACATTCATAATTTTTTTTTCTTCATAAAACAGAATATTTAAAGAGTTTATATTCATATATATTATCATGCAACTTCATAGTTGCTCTAGAAAAAAAAAATTGAGTAAAAATTTAACTTTAATTTGTTAAGAGTTTGAGTTAAAATCTAACTTTCATTTGTTACCAAATGATAAGAACGTTTATTATGTGTTTCAATTAAAGAAAGGGTAGATATGTTTTTTTTTTTTTTTTTTTTTTTTTGAAAATAAAGGTATATTGGTCGTTCAAAAGTTTTTCTGAAATTCAGCTTTTTATAAGTAGTATAGATATAGATATAGCTATGATGTCCATTATCTTAGAATTTGGTTGACCATCTTCAAGGTTTTTATCTTAGTTTCTGTTCATGTTTCTTAATTTTATTCATTTTTGTCAGTTTTCAACATTTTTTTTTTTTTTTTTTTTTGGTTTACCGACTATTTTATGCTTTCAGTTCATAACTTATAGAGAGTTTTTAACAAAGCTGAATACGTTAAGATCCCAGACAATACTTGGCTCCTTACAGTGGAGGAGCAACTCCTCCTCTCTTCCACTCATATTACGTCACGTGTAATAGTTAATTTTAAAAAATATGGATATGTGGATACAGGTACATGGACACGTGAATACAAATATATAGATATATAATCATATTCATTTAGACACATAAACATAAACATATATATATATATATATATATATGCATGTCTATAATAACATAACATAGGAATACATGTATATAATCAATTCTCATTTGTTTGTTATACATGTAACATAATATGAGTGGGAGGGAGGAGTAATTGCTCCTCCACTGTGAGGAGCCAAGTATTATCCGCTCATAAATACTTTAAGCTAGGGGTGGGCCTATTTCCACTCCATTTTTTCTAAATTTACATCTTTCATGACTTTTTTTCACTCATTCTCACTAATGTAAGGGTTGTGGATTTAGCAAAAAAAGATGTGAATAGGCCCTCCCTACTTTAATCCCTATGTGTTTAAATGGGTTTTTTTTTTTTTTTTTTTGAAATTTATTATTTTTGTTCTTATATCTTCTCAAAAAACCAATCCTCTCAACTTGTTTGGTTTTATATGGATTAACTTATTTTAATAGGTTAAAGCCTATTTTGTTAGAGTTGACTAACTAGATCAAGGAACTCTATGGCCTTGTTTGGTGTTCCCATGTAAAATGAATTATTCTATTGCACTTTACATATATTTTGTAGGAGCATTTTTAACCATGTGAGGCATTAAATGATGCGAAATTTGTTAAACTGTAAAAATGCGTCGCTACAATAAAAATGTATCACGTGAAAAAAATAGTTGTTCCAATGCATGTGAGCTAATTTTTTTTGTCTCACCCAGTTTTCCCTCAACGTCCAATCATTTCTTAGAGGATGATGCGGCAAATTTGTTTCAAACCATTTCTTGAGACAAATATAATTTAAGATTTACCTCTATATATATTTGTCTCATCAAATGCATCACTCACTGGAACACCTACTTTTCACACATGCTTTGCCTCATGTTTTATCTCATAGTTAGAGATGCTCTAATGACCTACTTTGGTGTACTTTGCCTGGCATTTCCATTGTTGAGTGCTCTTTCTATCCCATAAAGATAGACCATTTTTGCTAATTTTTTTGTCCCAAAATGTTTGTCCATTTTGAAAAATCAAATCATAAGTGTTTTTAACTTTCTCATACTACCATTTGTTATTTCAATAATTACTCTCAAAACAAAACCTAATACCAAGTAGGAAATTATATTTTTGAAAAGATGAAGTTTAATAAATGATAAGTCAATGTACAATGTCTTTTCTTAAATTGTGTGTTTTATAAAACTTGACTTATATTTGTAGGGCTGTGAGTAATATTTATGCTACTAAAGTTGCAAATCCATATTATTTAATTAGACCATTTTACCTATCAGGCTGCGGACGGTCAAAGAACACATCTCATGAAGCGGAGATTTCATAATCGAATTTTGGCAATTTGAATATTGGACAAGCAAGATTATAGTTGATCTCGTACATTTCCAAGAACTTTTGTACGTTCACGGCAATAGGCTTAGGATATTCCTACGTTATAAAAAAAATAAAATAAAAAATAAAAACAGAAATTCAAGCAGCGCGCGTAGTACGGTAGTGGCAACTACATTGAGATTCCAAACCCGTCCATTATGGATGGGATCTTCATCAATTACAAGAAAAAGAAATCTCCATATATGTACCTTTTTTTTTTTTGGTATTAGTGAGGGGATTTGAATTTGCAACAATTGGGATGGTTTTACTGTGCAGTAATCGTTGGACATACTCCGCATGGCAAGTGGGAAGACCAATGGCTAAGATCCAAAACACACGAAATCAAGTTATGAACCAATCCACTATACTCTCTCTCCTCCTCGTCCTCTCCGCATCTCTTCTCCCGTCGATGAAACCCACTGTCAATGTCGGCAAACTCCCTCCCATTGGCAGCCTTCTGTCCTTCTTCCTCTTCTCTTCTTCTTCTTCTTCTTTCTTTCTTCTTCTTCCTCCTTTTTTTTTTTTTTTTTTTCCTCTACTGGTCAAATCTACATGGGACAACAACAAGAACTGAGGATAAAACCCAGAACCAAATCTAGTACTCCCTCTCGTCGGCAGCCCTCTTCTTCTCTTCTTCATTTTTTTTTTTTATCCTCTATGGGTCAGATCAATAGGGGTTTTATCTTCGACGACGATGGGTTTTTAGATCTACAATCTCAACAGTGGCTGCCCTCTCTTTCATCAACCTCAACGAGGACTACAACACCACCAGCGGAAAAAATGGAGGTTTTGAAAAGCAAAAAAAAAAACTTACCTTACCGAAAAAAATGGATGAGGATTTCCCCCTCCCTCTTCTCCATGGTCAGATCTGTGTGTGTTTTTTTTTTCTTCCCTTCCTCCTGTTGCTTCTTCTTCTCCTCTTTTTTTTTTTTTTTTTTCTTTTTTTTTTTCGGATCTATCCCTTGCCGGAAAAAATGTTTTGGGTTGTCGTCGTCGACAAAGTGGACAGGTACTAACGAAGAGGTGATGGAGGTGTGAGGAGTTGGGGATGGTTTCATTGGAGAAGGAGCCGAAGCTAGAAAACCACTAGTGAGTGGATGTGCAAAAACCACCTTGTTTTGTGGTTTTGAAGTCCAACCGTTAATCCCTTCCCACTTGTCACGTAAAGTACATCCAACATTTACTGCATAGCGTAGTAAAACCACCCCACTGCCA
This sequence comes from Liquidambar formosana, assembly GCA_039720395.1. Classification (NCBI taxonomy): domain Eukaryota; kingdom Viridiplantae; phylum Streptophyta; class Magnoliopsida; order Saxifragales; family Altingiaceae; genus Liquidambar; species Liquidambar formosana. The sequence continues at coordinate 28,518,055 of CM077823.1, forward strand.
CAAATCCAAGTCATGAGGGAGGCTTTTCTAAGTAACACAGAACTGACCAGTAAACGATGAGGTGTCCAGCGTTATTGAATTTTTAAAATTTATTTTAATTTATTTTTGTTTGTTAGTTAATTCTCTCTCTTATTACTCTCTCTCTCTCATCTGTAAGTAAACCATGATGTGACCAGCACTGTTGAGTTTTTTAATTTAATTTAATTTAAATTAATTTTGTTAGTTGATTAACCCTCTCTATCATTATTCATTAAAACGAAAATAAAGAAAATAGGGGGAAATGATCTTTTAATTTAAATTAATTCACATTAAAGTATTTAATATTACATTGGGAAATGGTCATTAAAAGGTTATTTTCCCACGTAAACAACAACATGAGAAACATTTGTGAGTTTTTTAAAAATTTATTTTAATATGCTAATGACATAATGTACTCTTGTATTATGCCCACCGAGGTAGGGTGGGGTGGGCACCATGGATCGGAAAGTTTTTATGACTATTTATTATATATCCGAATGAATCCATTGTAATTTTCATGACATTGAAAGCATAAATCTTTAATATATCTAAAATCGGATTACTAAAAAATAGTTAGAACCGCTACCATAATTGATCATATAAAAATAATTTTTAGAAATTCACAAAATATATATCTTTGTTTAATAAATTAATCTTCACTCCCTCATTTGCATGTGATGATGATTGCCGGCCATTAATCCTAGCTTCTAGAATTGTTTTGTTTAAGAGGGTTAAGAGAATGGATTTGCAATCTTAACACTATACAAATACCGAGGGCAACCAATCAATAAGCCATAAATCCATTTTTTTTATTAGAAAAAAATCAAGAGGATGGAAATAGTCATCACTCATCACAAATGAGATTCAAAACAAAAATAGATGAATTTTTGATATATATTTTTTTATTTTTTTATTATTTATTAATTTTTAGGAGGATGATTGTATAAGATCAATAATGATCAATGGTGTAGTTAGGGGGGCCTTTTGGGGCACATGCCCCCACTGGCCTCAAACAAAAATTTTTTTTTTTGGATAAGTTACCATTTGATAACTATTTACCAACATAATGCCAAACAAGGAAAGATGGTAGTTATTTTTAAGCATGTATACAGTTTATTTGTATTAAGTTGACACAAAAATCGTTTACCAGAAAGTAATTTGTTTAAAAAAAAATTTAGAGCTTTCAATTCCTACTTCACAAAATCATAACACAGTGCCTCTATTGGAGATGATTCCTGACTCCGCCCCAAATAATGGTGATACCATGATAATATATTCTACCTTTTTTCAATAGCCCCATTCTATCTCTCATTCTATGCAAACCGACCGACCCAATTTTCGTTGACTTCAGCTCTTACAACACGATCTAGAGATGGGGTGACTAAAAAATTAATTTAGTTCACTTAAGAAATTCAACCATGCTACTCATAAGGCCATTAATTTACTTAATTATATCAATTATTTGCTTCTCACTCCACACAAACCAACTGGCCCAATTTCCGTTGACTTCAACTTTTGTGACCCTAAGAGATTCTGTCAGTCGATTCCCCATCCCTATGCGTGTTTCGGTTTCCCCTAGCTTTGAGAGATGGGATAATTTAACTAATAAAATTTAAATTAGTTTACTTAGAAACTTCAACCACGCTAGTCATATGGCCATTAATTTACTGAATTAATTATTAATTATTTGCTTCCCTAATACCAGGAAACTGCATGGACATTCCGTGCTCATGAGCTCATCCAATATGGGCCGCTCTATAAATATAAACTTGAGGAGCTTCAAGAAGAGATATCACAGTCCAGATAGAGACAGCAAAAAAAAAACCATGGAGCTGCTACTTCTTGTCAACAGCATGCCTACAATCGCCTTGCTTGCCATGGTTACGTTGTTCATGTGTATGTGTGAAGGCTTCGATCAAAGCTTCGAAAACAAGGGATCAGAGGCCCCTCACCATCTTTCTTGCTAGGAAATATTCTCGACATGAAAAAGATGCAATGCAAGGCCATGTCGAAGGCACCATGAGAAAAACAAGTAGCAGCCCACAGTTACTATTCCACCCTCCTCCCATCCCTGGAGCAATGGAGGAAGGAATACGGTATTAATTACATGCATATATGTTCATTGAACTTAATTCATATTTTCTTAAGTGGAGAATATTAATTACATCATGCAGGTTTATCATGAGCGTTAACTGCCTTACCCGTATATTTTAGGATTAGACAGATACCCTACTAGAAAATAAATAAATCTGTTATATAAAACCCGTAGGTCACATATTTTGCCATTATAACAGTGACATACATGCATGCAGGCCCAATCTTCATGTTTTCACTTGGCAACATACAATTATTGTACATAGACCAGCTTCTTTGGACTTGGGAAAGCCAACTTATCGGAAAAAAGAGCGTGGACCTCTTCTTGGCCAAGGCATTTTGACTTCAAATGGTGCAACATGGGTCCATCAGAGAAAAATTCTCTCCCCTGAATTATATATGGAGAAGGTCAAGGTACATATGTTTTCTGTATGAAAAATAATAAGCATATGATCGCCCTCTTGCCTAATATAAATTTTATATATGTATATAGTCTTGATCAGGTCAGTACATATTCACTTAACTTATATTAACACATGCATTAAGAGTTTAAGTATCCAATGCATTGGCTCAATGAAATCGTAACCCACCAATGTACAAGGTATAACCCTTAATATGCATTTGAAACATTGGACCAAAATTTGATCCACTTTATTCATATTGCTCCTAATTTCCATACAACTGGTTCTTTTGTCTATGATCTAATGCTAGAATAATGTAGTGTTAAATAGTGTAGATTTCATCTAATATCACTGATCGATCGATATTAATTGTAAGGAATGATGAACTTAATGGTGGAGTGTTCAGTCACCCTGGTGAATTCATGGAATGATATATAGGATTGAAACTGAGGGTAGAGTTGCGGACATTGATATTGGTGACGATATGAGAAGCCTCTCAGGAGACATAATCGCAAGAGCTTGTTTTGGGAGCACTTACTCGGAAGCGAAGGAGATTTTCTTGAAGCTTAAAGCTCTTCAAAGAGCATTGGCTAAGAATGTTTTAGCTATTGGGATTCCAGGAATGAGGTTTGCATGATAAAAATTGTGTGTACATATAGACACAAATATATCAATATACATACATATATATATATACACACATGGATGATGATCAAGTAAGCACATGTTGATATAAGTTATATCAACACTCACATTGGAAGTTGTACCTTGTGCATCAGTAAGATATGAGATACATTGGACAAATGCAAGGGGTACAAACCCCAATGCATAGTGCTAATATAACTTATATCAACACATGCTGATGGGAACATTACCGTATATATATATACAGCTTTATGTGCTAGATATCCCATATGATCATAGTCGTCCATAGGCGACACGTGCTTGTGCATGAATATATGTGTGTTATCCAAAAATGGTTGTGATCGTATGGAATATTCTGGGACATGTGTCACCTATATATGAATGGCTATAATCATATGGGATAGTTTGGAATATCCCGATTTGAACAACCCTCTATATATATATATATATATATATATGGGTTTGGATATTGCAACCCTTTCAAGTGATCTCCTCACCCCACTAATTTTAATATTTTTTAAGGTTAAGAAAAAAAATAAAAGGTTTTTATGAAAGATAATCACATAGTCCACTAGAAAACATCATTTTGAATAACTTTGCAGGGGAAATTTTTTCCAAAATCTATCATTTAAGTATACTTTTAGGCCATTTATAGTCTCTATTTCATTTTGGGCCAAAAAGTCCACTTAAACTATAGATTTTGGGAAAAAAATTCTTTTGAAAAGTTGTTCAAAATGATGTTTTCTAATACAATACGCAACCACTTTTCATAAAAATCATTTATATTTTTCTAAAAATTTTAAAAAATAAAATTAGTGGAGTAGGGAGATCACTCAAAGGGGTTGCAATAAATTTGGTCCTCTAAGGACTTGCTAATATAACTTATATCAACACTATGCTTTGGAGTTGTACTCATTGCAAATGCCTAATGTATCTCATAATCCACCAATACATAATTATTCCCATGATGTATTCCTTTAATGGATGAAATTTGAACTTAATTTTCAGATATCTTCCCACAAAGAGCAACAGAGAAGCATGGGCGTTAGAAAATCAGATTCGGTCACTGATTTTAAAGGTAGTCAAGGAACGGACGAAAACTACAGCACCAGAGAAAGACCTATTGCAAATGATAATTGAAGGTGCCAAAAACAGTGACATGAGCCAAGCTACAAGCCACGATTGGATTGTTGACAATTGCAAGAACATATATTTGGCAGGGAATGAACCCACTGCCCTCTCCGCAATATGGACCTTGATGTTCTTGGCTTCAAATCCAGAATGGCAACACCGTGGTCTTTGAAGTTTGTGGGGGCCAATTACCTGATGTTGATATGCTTCGCAAGTTGAAAACAGTATGTGTCATCAATCAAACATTTGGTACTCAAAGTTAATTTCTTAAATATAATTTGTGAATTTTGTTTATTCACTAACACGTACCCTTTGAATGGATGGCATGCATGCAGTTGACAATGGTTATTTATGAGTCATTGCGCCTCTACCCTTCTGGGCCGATCATGTCTAGGGAGGCATTGCAAGACATGAAAATCGGAGAGATTCACGTTGCTAAAGGTGTCAATGTTTGGATCCCAACACTAGGACTACACCAAGATCCTGAAATTTGGGGATCCGAGGCCGACAAATTTAAGCCTGAGAGGTTTGCCAATGGAGCCAGTGGCGCATACAAGCTTCCTCACATGTACATGCCATTTGGTGTTGGGCCTCGTATTTATTTGGGACAAAACTTTGCCATGGTAGAACTTAAGGTTCTTCTTGCTCTTCTTGTATCCAACTTCTCATTCTCAATGTCGCCCAATTACAGGCACTCCCCAGTCCAAGGGATGGTCATAGTACCTGAACATTGTGTATCTCCTCATAATAAAGCTATGAACTATGACTTCTTGGCCAACATATATAAATGATGACATATATGTTGGGTGATATATTTGATGTTCTACAATAATAAAGGTCAAGCTCCTTCCTTATTTACTAATCTAATTATCATGCATATTGGTTGTGATGTACTTGAGAATTTTTTAGTTATAGTTAGTTCGATTGATTCTCCAGCTTTACAGATTTCTATTTTTGAGATTCTGATTTGTATTTTCTTTTCCTCATGCACGATCAAAAACCATTAATTTCAAGAAACGAAGTAGAAATTCTAGAGGATACCTGATCAAGACCAACTTAATTTACTCTAGATTTCATAAGAGCCTTTTGCGTAATTAATTTGGTTCCCGAGCTCGGAACCATGTTCCTTATGTTGGAACCGTGTCCGAAATTAAATTATTATTTTTTTATATTAGACAACTTTGGCCTGTGTCCAACACATGTCAGATAAGTGTCAGTATCTGATACGTGTCGAACACGAACAGAACTCCTTTGAAGGAGTGTCCGTGTTTCCTAGGTCCTTCCACACAGGGTTGCTCTTATTTGTATCTGGTTGGTACAACGTCAAAGCAACAAATCAAAAATTCCTTAAAAAGTTAACTGATTGGCGGCTGGGATTTATTGCTCGAGTTGATTCTTATTTTGTAGTAAAAATAAGGATTTTTCAATATCATCAATATCCTATAGGGTAAGATATTAACTAGTTGTTTAATCAATAAACTCAAACTTTTAGCTTCAGCTTAAACTTATTTAATAATTGACCAAATTCGAGTGGAGTCTTTATCAAATTTATTGGCCGTATTGTCAATTAGAAAAAATCATTCTGAACAACATTGATGAATTAGGTATTAGTGCCAAAATCAAAATCTGTCGTTTAAACGGAATTTTTGGCCATTTATAGTTTTTATTTCATTTTTACAAAATATTTTTTAAAAAATAATAAAAAAATCTACTTAAACGATAAATTTTTAAAAAAAAACATTTCTTCTACAGAATCATTCAGAATGATGTTTTCTATAAATAACATAGTTAATTTTTACAAAAATTGTTTATATTTTTTTATAAAACTTTAAAAAATATAAACTAAGTAGTAGCAAATGGATGGGACTGTGGTGGGTTTGGTAACCATATGCAATGTGTTCAGGAAAAGATTAAAGCAACCAGACTGAATTTACTACAATGGAATCGATCTAAGTTTGGCCATGTTCAAAAACAATTAGGAGATATGAGGCGAAAACTTACACTATTGAAGGAAGCTCCTCCGACTTCAATTTCTTTAGATGAAGAAAGAAGCTTGATGAAGCAAATGGATGAACTTTTGGCCCGAGAAGAAGTTATGTGGCGTCAATGGTCCAGACTTTCTTGGCTACGAGAAGGGGACCGCAATACAAGTTTTTTTCACGCGAAGGGATCTCAACGGCGAAGGAAAAATATGATTTTCAGAATTAAGGATACCGAGGGGTCTTGGCAAAATGAAGAGGGAAAAGTTGAAGACGTGATTGTGAGCTATTTCCAAGATATTTTTACTACTTCTAATCCCCAAAACATTGAGAGCACTCTTGGAGCGCTGAATAGGAGAGTTACGGATGCGATGAACTCCACTCTTATGCGAGAGTTTAAGGCGGATGAAATTAGGGAGGCCCTTTTCCAAATGCATCCCACTAAAGCACCTGGACCTGATGGGATGTCCGCACTTTTTTCCCAGAAGAATTGGCATATTGTTGGACCAGATATTGTACGTGCCTCCCTTTCTTTTCTTAATGGTGGACCTATGCTTAAGAATGTTAACTTTACAAATATTGTTCTTATCCCAAAAAATAATAGTCCTGAATTTATCACTCAGTATAGACCTATCAGCCTGTGTAATGTGGTGTACAAGATTATATCTAAAGTGTTGGCGAATAGGCTTAAGAATATTTTGCCTAGTATTATTTCTGAAAGTCAGAGCGCTTTTGTCACAGGTAGACTTATAACGGATAATGTCCTGGTGGCTTTTGAGATAATGCATTTTTTGAAAAATAAGCGAGCAGGTAGGCAGGGTCATTTTGCGCTCAAGCTTGATATGAGTAAGGCTTATGACAGGGTGGAATGGGGTTTTCTAGAGAAAGTTATGGAAAAAATGGGCTTTGCAGAGATATGGATTGCTTTGGTTATGAATTGTGTACGGACAGTATCCTATTCAATTGTTATTAATGGCAAGCAGTGTGGGTATTTTAGTCCCTCTAGAGGTCTTCGTCAAGGGGACCCGTTGTCTCCCTATCTTTTTCTCCTTGTGGCGGAGGGTCTCACAGCCTTGATAGCTAAGGCAGAACAGGAAAAGATGTTGATAGGTGTTTCTATCTGTAGACAGAGCCCGAAGGTGTCGCATTTATTTTTTGCCGATGATAGCCTCTTTTTTGGTAGAGCTACAATGCAGGAAAGCATGACAATTGTAGAGATATTACATCAGTATGAACTGGCATCAGGCCAAAAGGCAAATATGGAGAAATCGTCTATCTGCTTTAGTAAAAATACAAGCTCAAGGAAGTGGGAGGAGATCAGGGAAATTTTTGGTATTCAGTGTGAGGAGCCTTTGGGAAAGTATCTGGGACATCCTACTTTGGTTGGTAGATCGAAAAAAGAGGTTTTTAGTAATAATAAGGAGCAGGTATGGAAGCACTTACAAGGGTGGAAGGAAAAATTGCTTTCGCGTGCGAGGCGAGAAGTGCTTATTAAAGCGGTAGCTCAAGTTATTCCGACTTACGTTATGAGTTGTTTCAAAATTCCCATGACACTCAACAGGGAGATTAATGCTATGGTGAGTAATTTTTGGTGGGGGCAAAGGGGTGATGAGCGCAAGATTCATTGGCTCCGCTGGGAGGTGCTGTGTAAGTCAAAGAAGGATGGGGGACTAGGCTTTCGGGATCTGATAGCCTTTAATAAGGCGTTATTAGCAAAGCAGGGGTGGCGTCTTATGATACATGATGATTCCCTTGTGGCTAGGGTGTTGAAAGCTAAATATTTTCCCAGGTGCAATTTTTTGGCCGTTCCGTTGGGAAATAATCCTAGTTATACATGGCGCAGTATTTGGGAAGGGCGAGAGTTGCTAGCTAGAGGGGTGCGGTGGAGGATTGGTAATGGAGAATCTGTTAGCATTTGGAAGGCTAAATGGCTTCCAACACCTACAACTTTTCAGGTTATCTCTCCGATGCATATTCTAGGTGAGAATGCATGTGTTTCTGAGTTGATTAATTCTCAAACTAAAGCGTGGAATAAGGAGCTTGTGGAGCGGGTTTTTCTACCTCATGAAGCAGCTGTCATTTGCAATTTACCTTTAAGCCTTCGATTACCAAACGATAAATTAGTTTGGCATTTTAACCCGAATGGACGTTTTACTGTGAGGAGCGCATATCACTTAGAACTGGATAGTCAAGCAAGGGCGCGCCCTTCTCGGTTGGGGGAATGCTCCACGTCTAGTGATGGTGATCTTATGTCCGGCTTAATTTGGTATCAGAATATTCCTCCGAAAGTTAAGCATTTCGTGTGGAAGGCGTGCATGAATATCCTTCCTACACAGTCTAATTTGGCCAAACGAAGGATTACGAATGACACTGGCTGTGTGGTGTGTGGATCCGCCAATGAAACTATCCTGCATCTTTTCAAAGAATGTGCATTGGCAGAATTGGTTTGGTTTGGTAGCCCATTGGGGTTAAGGGTCCAGCATGTTGAAGCGTTGGATTTTCGTAGTTGGATGTTGGCTCTGTCAAAGTATATAGAGGGGCGTGAATGGGACTTAGTGCTGATGCTCATATGGGCATTGTGGAATAATCGGAATGAGGTGCTTTTCGGTGGAGCTAATAGGGATCCCCAGTTGATCATTGGCAGTGCTTGTAATCTCCTGCAAGAGTACACTAGCGTTGTTGAAGGGAGTGCCATGAGTGGGCGCACGGTGTCCTTTCCTTGGGTACCGCCCATTGAAGGGGTTTTTAAGCTCAATGCTGATGGAGCGGTTTTTGCTTAGTCTAGTAGTGTAGGGGTGGGTGTGATTGTTAGGGATTTTGAGGGTCAACCTATAGCTGCTACGTCGAAGCGCGTGTATGGACAATTCCCTATGGAGATAGTGGAAGCTATGGCAATCAGGTTTGCAGTGGGTTTTGCAAGGGATCTAAATTTATCTAAGGTGAGTTTCGAAGGAAACTGTTTGGGCATCATCCAGGCTATCAACTCGAATGTTGCCAATTTTTCATCTGTAGGGCTGATTATTGAAGATATTCAACTGGCGGTTAGACATTGTTTTACCTCAGCTGTTTTCACACATGTGCGAAAAATGGGTAATATGGTAGCCCATGGTTTAGCTAGATTTGCTAGAGATTTAGATGATGTACAAATTTGGATGGAAGAAGTCCCACCTTGTGTTAGGGATCAAGTCCATACAGATTTAAATCATGGTTTGTTTCTATAAAATTTACCGTTTTTTCTCCAAAAAAAAAAATATATATATATATATATATATATATATATATATATATATATATAAACTAAGTGGATGATACAAATGAATTTCTATGACAACAATAAATGCCCCCAATTCGGATGTATTCCTTATCAAACTTATTCGCCAGCCTTGTTCAGATGGTCTTTCCAAAAATGATTGTTGCGTGCAATGGGAGAAGGAGAAAAACAACCTTACCTCTACTGGAATATTAATTTTATAAGAATGATTTGAATGGTACGAGGTGGGCCCAAAAGCCGTACTCATAATCTTTGACCCGGATGTGTCCGTGGTAGCAGGTAAGTCCCAAGGCTGTTCCCGTCCCTGTCTGCCAGGGGAGAGCCAACCTTTTCTCCTTTCTACGAACAACGTAATCGTCAATATGTGTGCGCCGCAAGTCGGTTCAGCCACAGCAGAAAAGTCTCTGACTTGAGAGAATTTTAGTTGGGTCGGCATAAGTTTTAATCATGGGTGAATATTTTGGATATCTTATGATTTTTCGTGAATTGTATAGGACACCTAAATGCTTATATGTCGCTCATCGATGATTGTGTTCAAATAAGATATTTCGAAATATTTCATGCAAGATCAGTCATCTAGGTCAACCTATGGGAAAATAATTATAGTCGGTAATCATTGTTAGTTAAGTTAATAGTCTTTTATTAGAAAATTAGTAGCATTTTACACTAAACAAGTAATTATTTTCCCTTAGCCTGATGAATCTAAAATTTCCCCTTTTGTTTTCTATACTTCTTTTTTTAATATTTTTTATTATTAACTATTAAGGTATCTAAGTCTTACTCCCGTCGAGATTTAGGTTTAGACTATTCTCGTAATAGTTTATGTGAAATATCTTATATCCACATAAATAATGATCTAAGTAAGAAATTGAAAAGATGATTTCTAAGAAATATACCCAGCATCTGACGCTCGATCTACCCGAAAGAGCTATACTTGTTTTCAATTCAAAGCTCAATTTCATATGCCTATAATGTGAATAGATGGAGTGTTTTCATAGATAGTGACGCCACAGATATGATGGGAGTATTCTCATCGATGGTGACACCGAAGAAAATTCCACTTTGGCGAGTGCACCGAAGTGGAATTTTCCTGGCATTGATATTTTGGGTTTTGTTGAGGAAAACCAATGTGAGGTGGAGATTTGAGAGACAGCCAGTCGGGTTTCTAGATGTTGAATTATATTTTTTTTGGAGTCACTCACCAGATATTTCGACGCTGGAGAAAATTGGGATCAGCTGGAGCGCTACGACTCCTTATTCCAGAAGGGTAACCTTGACTAATCAAGAGTGCCGACTTGGGAAATGTTTATAAAAAAAAAAAAAAATGGATCGAGGTCCCTTTGTGCAATCTTGGCTTTTAAATAAATCAATTCATAGGTGGTTTGAAAAAAATATTACTTTTATGTACGTTTCTTTTTTTTTTTTTTTTTTTTTTGCCTTACATACGATCGAAAAATATTATTTTAAGAATTATGATTTAAATGGTTTGTATGAGCTCCCTTCTCATCAAAAAATATACTTATTTGTACAGTTCAATTTTGATCTCTTTCTTTTGCTGCTAAGACATGAGAAGTAAAAGGTGGATCACTGAGTTCGAGTTCACATTCCTTTTTTTAGACCAGTAACCAAATTAATCGATATCGAGTGTCTAGTAACTTTTAATCATACAGGCCCGAAAGTATTAAATATTCCAAAATATATATATTTAGATTAATGGACACAAGTTTTAGATAACGAATCATAGGTCATGCACGCAAAAAATTAAGTTGATTTAAGACTTGTTGTCATTCAATCCAAAAACTTATATTTTTAATCACTAAAAAGCTCACATTAATTGATGAAGTAACTCTTAATCTCGGATCAACTTTATTTTTTGAGTGTATGACTCATGTAGGAAGATTAAAGTTAATCTCAGATCAACTTTAATCTCGGTTTCACAAAAATATGAATTATATTGAAGATAGGTTATTTAAAAACTTATGTAAAAATTTATGTAAAAATTATTACATGAGTTTTTATGACCACGTGCTTCTCAACATTGGAGTTGTAACTCGTCTATTAGTAATTAGTTACGGCCACATTGGGGCCAATGGATGAGGTTGCGTGTGGATCGACTTCTAGTGCGTTTATTCTGGCCATAGTTTGACCGTTACTTCTTTTTCTTTTACATCTTTTGGCTTTCGTAATACAGAAAACTAGATGGACATTTCAAACTCGTGCAACCTGGGTCTCTCTATATGTATAAACTTGGGAAGCCAGCTAACTTCATCCCAAGAAAAGACGCCACCGCTCTCATGGAGTTGCTACTGCTTTTCAACATCATGCCCACGATCGCCTTGCTTGGCCTCGTTACCTTGTTCATATTCATGTGTGATGTTTTATATTTGAAGCCGAAAAGAATTCGATTAACCCTTCGAAAACAAGGGATCAGTGGTCCTCCACCATCTTTTCTGCTTGGAAACATTCGCGACATTCAGAATATACAGTCCAAAGCATCAAAGCCTCCATGCGAAAAACAAGTAGCAACCCACAGTTACTACAACACCCTCCTTCCATTCTTGGAGCAATGGAGAAAAGAATATGGTACCATGCATGCATGTTTTATTCATTAACCGAAGGGATTCTCTCTATTTACTTGACAATTTAGTTAAATTTGGATCATTCATATCATGAACGATCTATATTTTACTAGAACGTTCATTGCAATGGAGAGAATCGATCCTTACTCTTTATTCTTTATTAGCGTTCATATTTTCGTAATGGAGAATATTAAAGATTTTTCGACATCGTATTTATGCATGTATAATATTCATTGCAGGTCCAATCTTCATGTTTTCACTTGGCAACACACAACTATTGTACATGGACCGGCCTGATGTGGTGAGGGAGATAAGCGTATGCACTTCTTTGGACTTGGGAAAGCCAACTTATCAACAGAAAGAACGTGGCCCTCTTCTTGGCCAAGGCATTTTGACTTCAAATGGTGCATTATGGGTCCACCAAAGAAAAACTCTCTCTCCTGAATTATACATGGAGAAGGTCAAGGTATGTATACCCAAAAAAAAAAAAAAAAAAAAAAAAAAAAAAGCGCATATGATTGGCCTTTAATTACTTGCCTAATACTATAAATTATGTAGTAATTAATAAACTCAACAGAACCTTATGGCAAGCATTATCAAATCATGTTCCGTACATAGTAATATTAGGGATCACATATATCTATATTTATATATGTGTATAAATATATAGGATGATGATCAAGTCAACACATGTTGATATAACTTATATTAACACCTGCATTGGGAGTTGTACATTGTGTATTAGTACATAACTTATGAGATACATTTGCTCAATGCATGGTGCTAATATAACTTGTATTAATACGTGCTCACTTGACCGAAACTCTATATATATATATAGATATATATATACACGAATCATGTCCTTTGAGGACATGTTGCTATAACTTACATCAGCACTATACATTGGAGGATACACCTCTTGCAATTGTAAGTTTTAGGGTATAACCCACAAGTCATGGTTTTGATATAACTTGCATTAGCCCATCCTCATAGTACGTATACCAGAGGCCTATATATACACGCACACACACAAAACGTTGCAAGTCAGCACATATTGATCTTATATGAGTAAAGACCATGCATGCATGGGGCACAACGTTGCATGGTGTTGATGCTGACAAAACCAGCATATGATATCCTGAAAATCACTCTATGTATATAATTTAGCAAAAACTATATATTATATGTAACAAATTGAGAAAAACTCATATGTGACTGTGACACGTACGGCTAATGTAGTGTCACATGCCAATGAGAGTCAAATAAAGTGGGATTGTCAAAATAAATTTTGGTCCTACAATCCCACTTTATTTGACTCCCGTAACACCATATGACCGTGTCACAGGTACATGGAAGACTTACTCGTAAAAAATAATACTAAATTTGTTAGAGGAGAATTTTTCTCAGCCTACAGCCAGGAGTGGAAGAATAACAGATAGAGTCCTTATACAAAAAGTACATCCTTTAAAAAACATGGGGGAGAATACAAAAGACAATATATTTACAACCTAAACAAATCTTTTTTTTTTCTTTTTTTTTTTTAATATCGATCTTAATTATTAATTGGTATACTTGTCAAGACCAAAATATACCCTTTACACTCATATTGCTCCTGATTACCACACCTCTGGTTCTTTTCATTCATAATCCAATGCTCAGAGAATGTATTGTAAAATTGTCCAATATCACTGATGATACTATATATATGTAGGGAATGATGAACTTAATGGTGGAGTGTTCAAATACCCTAGTGGATTCATGGAAGAACAGGATTGAAAGTGATGGTGGAGTTGCAGACATTCAAATTGATGACCATATAAGAGGCCTCTCAGGAGACATAATCGCAAAAGCTTGTTTTGGGAGCACTTACTCCAAAGGGAAGGAGATATTCTTGAGGCTTAAAGTGCTTCAAAGAGCCTTATCTAAGAATGCTTTAGCTACTGGGATTCCAGGAATGAGGTTTGCATTTTCCCTTGATTTTGAGCACATTTTTTGTCAAATTTTAACAAAAATTGTGCCCGTAGACACAAATATTATACATATTGTAAGGGAATATATATATAAGTAAAAACATTAATTATAATAATGTAAGTGAGATACACCAAATCACTTTTTCTGGATCTCACCCCTGGTTTTAATTAATATTGGGTTGGTGTGATTTGATAAGATCGAAGGTCGAAAATATTTTATTAAGCCAAGGTCGATAAATATTTTATTAAAACCTTAATGAAGGTATTTTGTAGTAATCAACCTATTATGAATGAAATTCAATTTTTCTTTACATTTGTAAATATACTCTGTATTATTGTTCTCATGATGGATCAAATTTATTTGAATATTTCAGGTATCTTCCTACAAAGAGCAATAGAGAAGCATGGGCGTTAGAAAAGGAGATTCGGACACTGATTTTAGAGGTGGTCAAGGAACGGACGGAAACTACACCAACAGAGAAGGACCTATTGCAAACGATCATTGAAGGTGCCACAAAAAGTGACTTGAGCCAAGCTGCAACCCACAACTGGATTGTTGACAATTGCAAGAACATGTACCTGGCAGGGAATGAACCCACTGCTCTCTCAGCGACATGGACCTTGATGTTGTTGGCTTCAAATCCAGAATGGCAAGATCGTGTTCGCTCTGAAGTCTTTCAAGTTTGCAAGGGTCAATTGCCTAATGTTGATATGATTCGCAATATGAAAACAGTATGTGTCATGATTCCAATTTTTTTTTTCTTTTTCCTTCTTTCCTTGGGCTTATATGATCAACATTATTCACTAACTCCTTTTTAACTGATGGCATGGCAGTTGACAATGGTAATTTATGAGTCATTGCGCCTTTACCCATCGGGGCCAGTCATGTCAAGGGAGGCATTGCAAGACATGACGATCGGAGGTATTCACGTCCCTAAAGGTGTTAATGTTTGGATCCCAACGCTAAGAGTGCACCAAGACCCTGAAATTTGGGGACCTGACGCTGGCGAGTTTAACCCTGAAAGGTTTGCCAATGGAGTCAGCGGCGCATGCAAGCCTCCTCACATGTACATGCCATTTGGTGCTGGGCCTCGTGTGTGTTTGGGACAGAACTTTGCCATGGTAGAACTTAAGATTCTTCTTGCTCTTCTTGTATCCAACTTCTCATTCTCAGTGTCACCCAAATACAGGCACTCCCCAATCCAAGGGATGGTCATAGTACCTGAACATGGAGTGAATCTCCTCATAAGAAAGCTGTGAGCTATGAGTACTAGCCAACATTTATCATAACATTTATATTGAGTAATGTATTTGGAGATCTACTATAACAAATCGGATTGAGATCCTCTCCAGTCCCCTTTCCACCAGTTTTGTCCAGTTGACGGTTATTAGAAGTCCATCTCATTTTAAGTTAATCGAATGGCTTACAGAGCACCACATCTTCTCTAAAGTTGTCCCTCTTTACTTTGTGCGAAAACGTGAATTATCTCTGACGGAGAACATTTCAGCCCCCTCACCCTCTCTTTCATCACTTAGCTATGTCAAACCCAGAAGGCGGAACAACTCTGGTTAGAGAAATCGCCTGCCCCATATGATCGATAAGAACTACTTGATTAATTGACTGAGCCGTATCAAATTTCTGAACAACCCTGGTAATAGAGATCACCGGCATCGAGTGATGAAGACAACTTGTTATTGTTGTCGATTTGCCATCAACATAAACTGAATTATCCATGTGTCCAAGAGAAGAAGTCAGCCATGGACAAGAATTTTGGTATAAAAATTTTCCCCAAAAATAGATGCATTGTTGCTATAATATATAGATGACATATAAGGGACAAACAACTATTGCCGATCTGGGGTTAAGGTGAATAGTAAAAGAAAGTATAAACAGGAGATATAGACATGGTATAAATTTCTATTGGGAGTGGAAGAGATGGGGTTGGGCGGTGGAGATCCTTGAGTCAATTGTTCCTTCTTCATCTTTGTCTTTTTCTTTTCATTTTTCTCCTACAGAAGCAACCATGGTCGATTCAACAATTGAAGTCGTAAGTTGATTTTGCGTGATTTTTTAATATGCTTTACCAACTTTTCCGGCTACTGATTTTTCGGAGAAGGTTTTAGAGGAATTACACGCTGTTAGAAACGAGCTATTAACGTTTTCAGATGAGTAAAAAGACCGAGTTAATAGGAAGATGATGTGGCTCATTATAGGCCCTTCGATCAACTTAAAATATGGAGGGCCATGAACTGGATGGGACTGGTTGGAAGAAGACTGGAGAGGATCCGAACCCCAACAAATCATGTTCCTAGCTAGCTTATGTATTAATGAACTTATTCTTCATATTGGTTGTAATGTGCTTATGCGCGCCTTTGTACGTAGTAAAAAATCTCAGTTATAGTTGGCTTGATTGATCGATCTCTTGCTTTGCATATTTATATTTTTGATATTGCGATTCGTGTTTTTTCTTTTCCTTTTTGAGAAAAGAGCAATTTCATTTCCAATGTACAACCATGCATGGAAACCATTAATTTCAAGAATGAAGTAGAAATCCTAGAGCAAGAGAAATATGAACTTGATCAATCGAGATTTACTATGAATCGCATATAAGAACCATTTGCTTAAAATATTTGGTCCCTCATCATAAACTTTACAATTTTAAAAATGTATAATAGCCTTCGTTTTCCAACAAATGACAAAAGAATTAATTTCCAACAATAGACAAGTGGCAGGATCATGATGGCATTGGAAGAAATTGTTTAACCTCATCGCATGGCATATATGTCTCAAAAATTTCCTCCAAGAACAATTTTGTTATTTTGAAAAAAATAATAGATTTTTTTTTCGCTCAATTTCTCTCCGAGTACTTATTCCTTTTCTTTTTTTTTTCTATAATTTCATTTTCATAGTTTATTTATAAAAGGGTGAAGTTTTTATCTTTTTTTTTAAAAAAAAAAATTTTAAGAAAATAAAATTCTATGAGGAATTTAGATATGATCTAGTCTGATTTGATTATTTTATAACAATTGGACCTCTACAGGGAAAAAAGGCAAGATCTATGTCCCATTCGCTGGAGGTTCTATTTTATAGTATAGGAAAATTTATATTCAATTTGGACTACGACATCAAAACAATTATTAAAAAAAATACCAAATTCCCCTCACCACCAACAACAAACACTGGAGCTTTGGACCACTGCCACGACTTTCTTGATCTAGCCTTCATCACCAATTTCACATTTACTGGTGGTGTGGTTGAGACGAAAGTGAGTAAAAGAGAAGAAAATAAAGGAGGAGAGATACTTGTGGAGAGTGGGGGTTGATGTTCAACTCAAATGAAGGCTTTGATCTTATTGCTGAATATGGGGTGTGGGTTTCACAGGTTTAAAGAGAGATGGGTATGGTTCTAGGAGAAGATATTCAGATAAAATAGAGAGATAAAGAGAGAGAAGAAAGGGGTAGGTATCCATAGATAACAAAGAGAGAGTGGGGTAGGTGTGAGATATTTATACGAGAGAGACAGACAGAAATAAAAAGGTGAGTATGTATCAAATATAGAGAGAAAGAGAAATAAGTGGGTGGGTAAGAGTTAGATAATGTAGAGTAAGTAAGAAAGAGAAATAAGGAGTTAGGGGTATGTTTCCGCCTAAAAAGTGAATTTGTCAGGATTTGGAATGTTTTTTAAGGAAGAGTCACGTGGATAAGTCCTGCCAGATAGGATAGAGAGGCTGAAGGGAGTTGGTTGAAAAGGGATAGACTTTGACCACGTCAAAAGGGAAGTTGTGAGAAAAATAAGGGAAGTGGGTTAATAGAGTTTGGCACGATCAGGATAGTAGGGTTGAGACTGGAGCTGTTTTGGGATGAAGATTGCAATTGGAGTGAAGCCCACTAATACCACCACCATGGTAGTTGCTACAAAGGAGACATGCACGTGGGACTTCAGCCTAATATTGTATAAAAGACGAGGGAGAAGACCAAGGAAAAGGTTCCACAGCCAACACACAAATCCTATTCAGGAAATTCAATTTTATTCAACTTAGCTTCTTAGCTTTTTCTCAAATTCAATTCTGTTAGTAGCTTCTTAGCAATCTTGCTTGTTTCCTACTTGGATCGGACTTCAATCATTTGGATACTTTGCTGATTTCTGTAAGTTTTATTCATTAAATGAAGTATTTTTTTCCTTACAATTCTTTCGGATATATTGTGATAAATTCTGTTTACATTAGATATTAGTTTAAGTTAGAATCATTAGCTTAATTTCGAACCACAGAAAGAAAAACCCCTATCTCTCATCAATCGCTTGATCCACATTTCATTTCAATTTCAATCATATCAGTGACCGAATAGGCATTTGGGGGCAACGGCCTTGAATTCAACGGCCTAGGAGGTGCTGAGGGGTCGTAGTCACACGATCTTTAAGCTTTCGAGCCTTGGCACGCCCGCAACATTTTTTGTGTGAACAGGGTAAGTTTGTAACTCTAGAGTTTCGGCTCATTGTTTGGTCCCCCAAAATTGTCCACTTAATCATTTTCCATTAATAACAGGCATCTTAAAGGGGATTTAGGGTGTTACAATTAGTTTAGGTGCGGAGCAAAGAGGCCTAAGTTAGAAAGTATTGCTGGCCCACTCTGAAGCGAAAGAGTAACTTTAAGGTCACGCTCAAAAATCAAAATGCTATTGTACAATATCGTGTTTGCGCGTTTCTTTGTTTGCCATGAGAAACCATGCACTTATCTCATAGGATATATAAGTTGTCACATTTTTTCTTTCCGAACTCGATATTTGAATCTAAGACCTTATCTTTACAAAAGGGGGAGAGATGTCATCCATTCGAATAATATATTAAGTCTCTTTAATTTTTATGTGAAATTTTAGATTGGTCAATCTATGAGAAAATAAATTTGGTTCAATACAAACTACTACTAATTCCTTAATAAATGGCTCTTAACTTAACTAAGAATGACTACTAACTGTAATTATTTACCCCTAGCCCGTCCAATCTGTAATGCATTCTTTTTTGTTCATTTATAAACTAAGAGGGCGGTTATTGCGACCCTTCAACTTTATTCGCGCACCCCATTTATTTTAAGTTTATCAAGATTTTGTGAAAAACATAAAAAGTTGATATGAAAATTGATCACACTGTCCATTAAAAAACAAAATTTTGAACAACTTTGTAGAAAAAGGTTTTTTCAAAATCTGTCATTTAAGTGGATTTTTTAGCAATTTATAATTCCCGTTTTTGTAAAAATGAAATAGAGACTTATAAAAGGCCAAAAAATCTTCTTAAACGATATATTTTGGATAAAAAAAAAAAAAAAGGTATTTTACAAAATTGTTCAAAATTATATTTTCGAATGAACCGATTACATGACAAGTTTTTATAAAAATATTTTATGTTCTTTTATAAAATTTTGAAAAAAAAAAAAAAAAAAGAACATCCTAAAGAGTGTTCAAATTCGTCTCGGTCCGTCTCAGCCCGGTCCAATTGAAGGGCACTAGAGTTTAGGCGGTTAACGAACTTCAAAATCAGCCGCGTCCGCCATACCTGTATATAAAGACAGATACAGAAGCCTACACCTGTTTCAACTGGTTCACTGCTTGTTGATTCGTTGAACTCAGATACTTGGTCTCATCATACTTGGTGAATACAGTAAGTTTCTTGATGAAGTTGAACACTCTGTTTCCAATCATGGTTTTGTCTACTTTCTTGGGTTCTCTGTGTTTTGCTCTGTTTTTTTTTTTTTTTTTAATATGCTGTTTTGTTTTGTGGGTGAACAATGGGAACCGAAGTAGTGAAATGAAGTATCTGATGATGCTACTATGATTGTTTTCAAGATGTTTCTTGTGAGTTTTGTGGGTTCTCTGTGTTTTGTGCATTCAATTGTTGATGGATGATCCATTGCTTTTGTTAAGATTCTAATTTGTGATTATGGGTTCCAAAGTTATTTTTAGGGTTTTGTTTAGGGTTTTCATCTTTTGCACAAGTTTGTCCCAGGCACGTGGAAAGGAGGGTTGAAAACTTGCATGTTCTGTGTATTTTTTTGGTTTGTTTGTTTGCTTTGCATGTATGAAGATTAGGGTTTTAGGGCATGGTGAACGGAGGCTTTTTACACTAGGTTGACAGATTCTGTAAAACCTAACTATTGACCTCTATGGACATGAATTTTTTTAGTTTTTGATTTTATGATGGTGTAAAAGGTTTTGGATATACAGCCCCAAAGGCCCAAATTATATTTTCAATGAGGCTTTGTCAAGTTGATTACTCTCTCTCTCTCTCTCTGCGCCCCCCCCCCCCCCCCCCCCCCTTTCTTTTTTTCCGCAGCTTCTCTATGAATATTTATTCCTTTTTTATTTCGCTTTCATGGTTTATTTTTCAATAGGTGTTTTTTGTTTAAAATAAAAATAATATGAGGAATGTAAATATAAAGTTTGTTTGGTTGATTGTAGTATAACCATTGGGCCTGTTTAGGGCA
Organism: Liquidambar formosana; assembly: GCA_039720395.1. Classification (NCBI taxonomy): domain Eukaryota; kingdom Viridiplantae; phylum Streptophyta; class Magnoliopsida; order Saxifragales; family Altingiaceae; genus Liquidambar; species Liquidambar formosana. The sequence continues at coordinate 28,538,622 of CM077823.1, forward strand.
AAAGGGCATGTTCTATGCCCCATTCGCTGGAGGCTCTATTTCATTTATTTTTTCAAGACCAATGAATTTTTTTTTTTTTCCTTTTTTAAGTTTTTGGGTTCTATGCTTTCGATGCTCTCTGTAATTTCTATTGAAAATAACCGGATTATATTGGAAAAAATAAATTGAGGAATACACCTGTTAAGACTGTATGGTTCAAAAGACCAAGTAATTTGCGCCACTTTGCAAGGCAAAGGCATTGCGTCTAGAACCCATATGTATTGATGACAGCTTATGATAATATTAATTTGAGTATGTATATATATATATATATATATATATATATGACCCAATTGAATGGTTTTTTATCTTGTCTGTCAATGGCTGGTTCTTTTTTCTTTTCTTTTTTTTTTTTTTTTTTTTTGATGAACTAAATGGCTGGTTCTTTTTCCTGTTCCTGTCTTTCTTCTTCCCTTTATTTATTTATTTATTTGTTAGTCTGGACCCTATTCCCCCACATAAGGTCAGAAGTGAACAGAGAATCACTGAGGTTTACGGTGCTTTCTCCTAAACCATAAAAATATTATCAATGATGTGAGATTTTGACTTTTGTTGTTATTTCTAGATATAGATATAATGGAACCTTTGGGTAATGACTAATTAATTATAGGTTATATTTGTTAAAATCATTTGTAATGTCTTAAAGAGTTAAAAACGTGCAGCTCTTCTGTGCTTCTCTAATGGATTGTGATTTAGTTTTCAACATGAACATTGTAAGGGTGTTGGTGTGATGCTACGTGTTCAACTATGAGTTTATTCCCTAGATGATATCAATTTTTAGTTATATAGCCCATCATTTTTTTTTCTTTTTTTTCTTTTTCCAGCTACGGATCTCTCTTTGGCCCTTCTCAACCTGCTATTGAAGAAGTTAAGGCAATGCTAGAATTAGATTATAAGGTAAATGTTCAAATGCTCTGTAAAGTTTACTCAGCTTTTAACTTCATTTATGGTGTTGTTTTTGTCATTAAACGATCTTAATTTTCTCTCCAGAACAAAAAGAGCCCTGTTTCAACCGCTTGAGAAACAAAGCCTGGTTTGCTAGATTTAAAAATGAAAGCTCAGAAGCTTAATTACTCTTTTCTATTTTCTGACAGTACAGAACTTCCTCTTTTTCCGAAACTTGAAGTTTCTTTTTGTGGTTTGTTTTTCATACTAAGTCACATCTAATTTATAGTCCTATAAAGCCTCGTTTAGTGAAACTCCCATGGATGAAACTTATACAAAATTTTCTTATATTTTAAGGTTCTCCATCAGCTCAAGGGCCATCGAAAAGCAAACAACTTGACAGAAGTCACATCAGGAAAGCTCCCAATGGCCTCAAAGAAATGAAACATGTTTCTCTAGTTCACCAATTGCAGCCTAGTACTCAGTCCTATGAGGTTTTTCCTACAAAAAGGCTCAGCTTAAAGTCTTCAAATCCTAGAAAAAGGCATACTGCCAATGTTGTTTGCCATCCTGTAGTGCAAAAAGGCTTGCCTTCTAAGACACCAGCTGCTACTGTGGGCAAGACTTATGAAAAGATTCCTGTTCATGGTGCTCATGGAGCTTCCTTTACAAAGTTGCACCCTGTGCCAAAGCAACATTCAGAAGAGAAAAGGGAATTTCGTGAACCTAAGAAGGGAAAAGTAATGCAAAACCAGCTGCAGTCTTCTTCAAAACATCAAGTTCCTGATAGGCGCAAAGCTTCCATGTTACAGTCCCAATCTTTGACAAAGCTTCATTTGGAAGACAAAAGGGAATTTTGTGAACCTAATAAGGCAAAAGAGATACCCAAACAGTTGCAGTTGTCCTCAAGACATCAGGTTCAATCCAGAGACCTTCTCTCTTACCCATCCACCCACCCACGCACACAGCACATTGTTTTTTATTTTTTTTGTTTTGGTGATCAGACATTGTTGTAATTCTACTGAAATAGTGACTAATTTTTTTCCCACTGTTGTGCTACTTCAACAGCTTAAGCACCCTGGACAAGAGGATTATGATGAAGATGATGGTGATATTTCTTCTTTAATCAGAAGGATATTTAGGTGAGGTTTCTTACCTTTTTGTTTTGATTTCTTCTGTTAGAGAGAGAAATGTAACTAATTGACCCCCAATGAAACCAATATATATATATATATATATATAGAGAGAGAGAGAGAGAGAGAGAGAGAGAGAGAGAGAAATGTGGCTAATTGGGAGTCAAATACTAAATCTTGAAATTTACAAACATATAATTGTAGTATGTTCCCCTTTTTCCGGCCAAAGGTTCTGCTTGTGTCTAGATCATTGTAAATTCAACTCAACTTGACAAATACTTATTCAAAGTCCAAACATTTCACTCTTCCTTTTTTGTTTAAATGATTGAGCCAAAGTAATGAATGTCAGTTCCTTGGTATCTCTAGTCCATCAATGTAAATTTTATTCCATTTTTACCCCTAATTTGAGATTGTTGGTAATGTGGACACATTGGCTTTGGTTCGTGGCATAGCCTGAGTTATGATTTTGTTGCAGGCATGATCCTAAAAAGTTTGAAGGGGTCGATTATGACAATGACTGCCTCATGGAGTCCAATTTCGATGATATCCAGATGGAGGAGAGAAAGAGGTAAGGACTAAGGAGGATAGTTTTGCAGAGTCTTTACATTAATTATTATCATGGTTGTAACCCTGTATTTTTCCAAAAGCGCCTTTTGAGATAAAAACCATATATTCTTATTTCTAGAAGAGGACCGGCTTAAATTGTTTGTTCCTGGAGACTTGAATGATGATAGATTATATAGCTAATATTTTCACATAGGATATTCATGTCCACTAAAATGGCAAAATCTTTATGTGGTATTTTTCTAATGTGGTATTTAAGAATATGTTAATTGTATATATATTGAAACTGATGAATTTTATATGAACTCATACTGAGGTTAAATCAAGGAGAGCCTTCCTTGTCCTGGTCAGGCTTGCGTGGTTAATGTAAAGGAGAAGTACTCTGCCTTGAAGCATGGAGATGACTCTGCCTTGAAGAGTGGAGATGATGCAAAATCAATCTCTTGATTGATGCCGTGTTGATTCCGTGTGCTAGGCTGTATGCGAGATATTCTATATCATAAGAGGATGCTGAGACAGCTAGCAATGAAGATTGTATAAATATTTTATTGATTGAATATTCCTAGGAGTTTGATTGAGTAATTCTAGGAATTTGTTTCCTATCCTATTGAGGAGACTTATTCCTCAAATCAGGCTATTACCTTTCTTGTATTGATTCACCTTGTATATATACTGATGATATACAATACGATCAACCCACATTGAGAAAGGGTGATCAATTCTTCAGTTATTTTGTTCTCAAAAACTGTTTATGGTATCAAAGCCAAACTCTAACGAGTCTTTGATTGAAAATCTCATACTCAGACAATGGCCTCATCCTCTATAACCTCAATCGCTGCAAAGTACCCTTACCCGTCTTCTCTCAATATTGGGAACTTTGTTTCCTTGAAATTAACCCAGTCAAATTTTCTTCTGTGGAAGACCCAGATGATGGGGTTGGTCGAGAGCCAGGAGATGATAGGATTCCTCGATGGAAACTTCTCAATGCCTGAGAAGTTCATCTCAGTCTCAACTGCTGAAGCTGCAGGAGAGAAGCAATTCACAGAGAATCCAGAGTACAACCTATGGAGGCGATCGGATCGATTGCTTCGAGGTTGGATCACCGGGACTTTGTCTGAAGAAGTTCTTGGAATAGTCGTGGGACTTGAAACTTCCTCTGAGGTATGGAAAGCTCTTATTGATTCCTTTGCCCAAGAATCACAAGAAAGAGAATTTTATTTGTTACAAAAATTGCAATATCATCGTCGTAAAGATTTTGACACAATGGCTGATTATCTTCGAGTTTTTAAAGAAATTTGCGATGGTTTGGCAGCCATTGGTCAACCTATAAATGATAAACAGAAAGTCTTTGGCCTCTTAAAAGGCTTAGGCTCAGGCTATGAACCATTTGTTACTACCATGCTTAAACCTCCCATTCCTTCATACAAAGAGGTTGTGCCCCTACTTCAGAGTCACGAGACGATGAAAACTCTCCATAACTCTGAAGCTTTTGGGGGAGCTGACCCACATATGGCATTTGTTGGACAACGCACACAAGGACAAGGACAGGGTGGTGGTAAATTTTCTAGAAAAGGGAAACAAGGGTCCTTTAATTCAAAAGGCCGTGGATTCACTCAAGCCACCACTTATCAACCAAACCGTGAGTCCATGGGGCAAAGGGGTCCTACTAATCATGCAGGTAGGAATGAGGCACTCAATCAGCCCACTAATGAAGGGAAGGATAAAGGAGTCTTTTGTCAAATCTGTGACAAGCCAAGGCATACGGCAAAACAGTGCTTTCAAAGGTTTAACCAGAATTACCAACCTGGGGACTTGGCTCAAGCCTTTGCAGCTTCCTCAATTTCAGATAGCCAAGATATTGCTTGGTTTCCCGATACTGGAGCCACACAACACATGACAGGAGACAATGGTAAGTTGAAGTCTTGTACTCCTTATTTTGGTTCTGAAAAAATAATGGTTGGAAATGGTGACACTTTGGATATTACACATATTGGGAATACTTCTCTACAAGTAGGGCCTACTTCACTTAAGTTAAATGATGTTTTGGTTGTCCCAGAAATTAAAAAGAATTTATTATCCGTAAGTCAGCTAACCTCTCAATTTCCATATGATTTTGAATTTTCCTCGGATGGCTTTGTGATTAAGCACAGGGAAACCAAGAGAATAATCGCGAAGGGTAAAAGAACTGGTGGCCTATATGCATTGGAACCAAGTTGTGGTGCAGCTTTCTATTCCAATAGATTTCGGGTGGTCAGTGAGGATGTATGGCATCAGCGTCTCGGGCATCCCAACCAACGGGTAGTAGAGTTCTTAAAGAAGAATAAATTGATTTTCTGCAAAAATAATGGTGCTAGGAAAATTTGTAGTAGTTGTCAGTTGGGGAAAGCATGTCGATTGCCCTTTTTAGCTATAGATGATCATTGTAATGAACCTATAGCAAAAATCCATTGTGATCTTTGGGGAGCAGCCCCAGTTGCCTCAAGTCAACGGTTTAAGTACTATGTTATTTTTATTGATGAATGCACCCGATTCACGTGGTTCTTTCCACTTAAGAAAAAATCAGAATTTTTTGATTGTTTTGTCATGTTCCACAAATTTATACAAAATCAATTTGACAAAGCAATTAAAGTTTTTCAATCGGATGGTGGAGGCGAATTTGTTGATAAAAAATTTGAAGCATATTTGAGCAACCATGGCATTAAACATCAAAAATCCTGTCCTAAAACATCCGAGCAAAATGGCTTGGCTGAGCGGAAGCACCGCAATATCACAGAATTAGGACTGACCATGCTGTTTCACGGACATGTGCCGAAAAGGTATTGGGTGGAAGCGTTTGGTACAGCTGCGTGGTTAATTAATCGGCAACCCTCCAGTGTATTGCACATGATGAGCCCTTTGGAGAGATTAACTGGTCGAAAACCCGATTATAGTTCACTTCGTGCGTTTGGGTCACGATGCTTTCCATATCTACGTGGCTATGCAAAGAACAAATTCGATCCAAAGTCTCTACCCTGTGTGTTTCTTGGGTACAGTGAGTTTTATAAAGGCTATAGATGCTATTATCCCCCCACTGGACGTGTCTATCTTTCTCGGCACGTTGTTTTTGATGAGAGCACCTTTCCTTTTAAACAACCAGGTTCCTTATACTCTGATTGTGGTGACAATGGTGAGCTAATTACTTTTGGTGAATGGCTTTCAGGAAACCAAGAGGTAGTCCAACCTTGCAAAGAATTCCGGTGCAATAACAAATCTCAAGATCCGGCTACCTCTGATGCTCATTATAATTTTCCAAGACAACCAGGTGACTTTTTGCACTATGACCCCTCAACCCTTGGGCTTAATCCTCCAGTTGTAGAGACTGATGTGCAGGTTCTTGACATTCAACACCATGAAACTCTCCAAAGAGCAAGGGATGACCATCCAACTGGTGCTCCACATGTTCAAACCGAGCAACTTGCTTCGGAATCCCCAGGTCCACATGATCCATCAACCAGCACAACTAATTCTTCCCATGGTGTTTCCACAATTCAAGAAGAGTCTCAACCCCATTCTTCTCATGCCATGACAACCCGAACTCAATCTGGTATTTCCAAACCGAATCCAAAGTATTTTGGATCTGATTTTTCCTTTTTGGCTAAAACCGTTCCCATTGAACCAAAGAGTGTTAAGTCAGCTCTTAAGCATGAAGGATGGGCAGCTGCTATGCAGGAAGAATTAGCTGCTCTTCATCATAACCATACGTGGGATCTTGTTCCTCGCTCCTCATCTATGAATATTGTCGGCTGTAAATGGATTTACAAGACTAAACTTCGGTCTGATGGGTCGCTTGAACGTCTTGAGGCTCGTCTTGTTGCTAAAGGATATAATCAAATTCCTGGGGTTGACTTTGTTGAAACATTCTCACCAGTAATCAAGCCAGCAACAATTCGAATCATACTCACTGTTGCTCTCACTCGTCAATGGGACATTCGGCAATTAGATGTGAAGAATGCCTTTCTCCACGGCTATCTCACTGAACCAGTTTTTATGGAACAACCTCCTGGATTTAAAGATCCCATGAAACCGAATCATGTCTGCAAGCTAAATCGTGCCCTCTATGGCCTTCGCCAAGCCCCCCGAGCTTGGTTTGATCGGTTTAGCCAATTCTTACTCATTGAGGGGTTCTTTTGTAGCACGGCAGACTCTTCCTTATTTGTGCGTCATGAAGCACGTGGGACCATTCTCCTCCTTTTATATGTGGACGATATTATCCTAACTGGTAATAATTCCAACTTCTTACATGCTTTTATTCTCCGGTTACAATGTGAATTCGCTATGAAGGACCTTGGTTACCTACACTATTTTTTGGGCATTGAAGTCTGTCAGTTCTCGGGTGGCCTTTTTTTAAATCAAAGGAAATATGCCCTTGAACTACTTGCCAAAGGTCAAATGACTAATTGCAAACCCATATCAACACCAATGGTGGCCAAGCCATGTTCTCCAAAACAGGGGGATGCTCCATTCTCTGATCCTCAGTTTTATCGTAGTATTGTAGGAGGCTTGCAATACTTAACCTTCACGCGACCCGATATTTCTTTCAGTGTGAACTATGTCTGCCAATATATGCACAGTCCTACAAATTACCACTTCCAACTTGTGAAGCGCATCCTTCGATATGTGTGTGGGACTACAGATTATGGGATTCGACTTCTTTCTCAATCACCTCTTGATCTCTATGCATTTTCAGATGCCGATTGGGGTGGTTGCCCTACTACACGCCGGTCCACTACGGGGTTTTGCACCTTCTTGGGAGGCAATCCTATTTCTTGGAGTGCTAAGAAACAACCTACTGTGGCCCGTTCAAGTACAGAGGCAGAATATCGAGCACTTGCATCAACAGCTGCTGAGCTTACATGGCTTTCATTTATCTTACGTGATATTGGGGTTCAATTGCTGCATTCCCCAACTTTGTTCTGTGATAATGTCTCCGCTCTCCACCTTACTATCAATCCGGTGTTTCATGCGAGGACCAAACACATTGAAATTGATTATCATTTTGTTCGTGAAAAGGTGGCTCTCGGATCTCTCATCACCCGGTTTGTGCCATCCACACAACAGGTAGCTGATATTCTTACCAAACCATTGTCTCGATCATCATTTCATGATTTACGCGTCAAACTAGGCCTTTGGCCATCCCCTCGGCCTAGTTTGAGGGGGCGTGTAAAGGAGAAGTACTCTGCCTTGAAGCATGGAGATGACTCTGCCTTGAAGAGTGGAGATGATGCAAAATCAATCTCTTGATTGATGCCGTGTTGATTCCGTGTGCTAGGCTGTATGCGAGATATTCTATATCATAAGAGGATGCTGAGACAGCTAGCAATGAAGATTGTATAAATATTTTATTGATTGAATATTCCTAGGAGTTTGATTGAGTAATTCTAGGAATTTGTTTCCTATCCTATTGAGGAGACTTATTCCTCAAATCAGGCTATTACCTTTCTTGTATTGATTCACCTTGTATATATACTGATGATATACAATACGATCAACCCACATTGAGAAAGGGTGATCAATTCTTCAGTTATTTTGTTCTCAAAAACTGTTTAGTTAAGTGGTCTCGAAATTGGTTTGGCTCAGATCATTACTACTTTTCTAGGCTCAGACTTGTTTCATGACTAACCTTGCTATATATTAGCAGAACACCAATGGACACCCCGCCAACACCAATCACAGGAAGGACTGCAGTTTCATTATAGGCAGGCTTTCAAATGATCGTTGTCCTCAAACCTATCCGGTGGCCATTATAAGTGATGGAGCGTGGAAGGCACACCAAGAGTGGGCTGGTACTGGTTGGGTGATAACTTGGCAGCATCGCACTCGTATTGCTGCAAGGGCTGAATCGGTTTGCGCTTCCTCAGCCCTCCAAGCAGAAGCAATGGCCATGCTCCAAGGATTGCAGTGGGTAAGTCAACATCTACCAGAGGTCCAGTCAATCCAGGTAAACACTGATTCTTTATCCCTTGTCCAACAGTTAGCAGGTAATCAAGTTGCATCTCATGAGATACATTTCCTGCTAGAGGATATTATCTCCTTAGCTAGTACTTTTAATTTTTGTAAGTTTACTAAGGTTCACCGAAACGTAGTAAAAGAAGCCCACAGTCATGCCACTCTTGCTAGAGGCAGTTTTTGTAACTTACTGTGGTGCACCAAGCTGTAACTCTCTCTTTTTAGAGAAGTTCTTGTCTTTTACCAAAAAAAGAAAAAAAAAAAAACCTTCAACAATAGTGTCCTTGTAATACACATCTATTGCAACAACACAACTTGATGCAATAACCTATTGCAATGACATATGTTGTTGCAATGATAATTAGGCATGTTAGTTAGGACATTAATTTCAACAACAGTATCGTTGCAATACATATCTATCGCAATGGCTTTAAATTTATTGCAACGATGAGGTCGTAGCATTATATCGGCCTTATATCGGCCTTCTTGCAACGACTATATATCGCAACAACAATGTCGTGGCATGATATTGGACTTATTGCCACGACTTTGGTTGCTGCAATAACTTATTGCCATAGAATTTATTGCTACAGGTCACATTGGTCAAGCTGTCGTTGCAATAGATACTTATTGCAACGACTTTGTGGTTATTGTAACGATCTGTGCCGTTACAATATGCCAATTTGCAACGACTTTGTGGTTATTGTATCGATCTGTGCCATTACAATATGCCAATTTTCTTGTAGTTATAGATGGAGGTGTTTTCATAGATAGTAACGCCACAGATATGATGGGAGTATGGTGACACCGAAGAAAATTCGACTTTGGTGAGTGCACCGAAGCGGAGTTTTCCCGGCATTGAAATTTTGGGTTTTGTTGAGGAAAACCAATGTGTGGTGGAGATTTGAGAGACAGCCAGTTGGGTTTCTAGATGTTGAATTATATTTTTTTGGAGTCACTCACCAGATATTTCGACGCTAGCTGGAGCGCTACAACTCCTTCTTCCAGAAGGGTAACCTTGACTGATCAAGAGTGCCGACTTGGGAAATGTTTATAAAAAAAAAAAAAAAAGGATCGAGGTCCCTTTGTGCAATCTTGGTTTTTAAATAAATCAATTCATAGATGGTTTGGAAAAATATTACTTTTATGTACGTCTTTTTTGTTTGTTTGTTTGTTTGTTTGTTTTTTTTTTATTTTTTTATTTTTTTTTTCCCTACATACGATCGAAAAATATTAATTTAAGAATTATGATTTAAATGGTTTGTATGAGCGCCCTTCTCATCAAAAAAATATACTTATTTGTACAGTTCAATTTTGATCTCTTTCTTTTGCTGCTAAGACATGAGAAGTAAAAGGTGGATCATGAGTCCAAGTTCACATTCCTTTTTTTAGACCAGTCACCAAATTAATCGATATCGAGCGTCCAGTAACTTTTATTCATACAGGCCCGAAAGTATTAAATATTCCAAAATATATATATTTAGATTAATGGACACAAGTTTTAGATAATGATACATAGTTCATGTACGCAAAAAATTAAGTTGATCCAAGACTTGTTGTCATTCAATCCAAAAACTTATCTTTTTAATCACTAAAAAGCTCACATTAATTGATGAAGTAACTCTTAATTTCAGATCAACTTTATTTTTTAAGTGTATGACTCATGAAAAAAGATTATTTAATTCAACAGCGGATTTCACAAAATATGAATTATATTATATTAGAAATAGGTTACGTAAAAACTTATATAATAATTTGTGTAAAAAACTTTGTACGTTAATTCTAACCCTCTATATATATATATATATATATATATATGATATGATTTCGTCTACTCAACATTGGAGTTCTACCACGTCTATTAGTAATTAGTAACGGCCACATTGTGGCCAATGGATGAGGTTACGTGTGGATCGACTTCTAGTACTTTTGAAATCTGGCCATAGTTTGACCATTATTTCTTTTTCTTCTTCTTTTGGCTTTCGTAATACAGAAAACTAAATGGACATTTCAACTAACTCGTGTAGCCTGGGTCTCTCTATATATATAAACTTGGGGAGCCAGCTAACTTCATCCCAAGAAAAGACGCCACCGCTCTCATGGAGTTGCTACTGCTTTTCAACATCATGCCCACGATCGCCTTGCTTGGCCTCGTTACCTTGTTCATATTCGTGTGTGATGTTTTATATCTGAAGCCGAAAAGAATTCGATTAACCCTTCGAAAACAAGGGATCAGTGGTCCTCCACCATCTTTTCTGCTGGGAAACATTCGCGACATTCAGAATATACAGTCCAAAGCATCAAAGCCTCCATGCGAAAAACAAGTAGCGACCCACAGTTACTACAACACCCTCCTCCCATTCTTGGAGCAATGGAGAAAAGAATACGGTACCATGCATGTTTTATTATTAACGGAAGGGATTCTCTCTATTTACTAGACAATCTAGTTAAATATGGATCATCCATATCATGAACGATCTATATTTTATTAGAACGTTCATTGCAATGGAGAGGATCGATCCTTACTCTTTATTCTTTATTAGCATTCATATTTTCTTACTGGAGAATATTAAAGATTTTTCGACATCGTATTTATGCATGTATAATGTTCATATTGCAGGTCCAATCTTCATGTTTTCACTTGGCAACACACAACTATTGTACATGGACCGGCCTGATGTGGTGAGGGAGATAAGCGTATGCACTTCTTTGGACTTGGGAAAGCCAACTTATCAACAGAAAGAACGTGGCCCTCTTCTTGGCCAAGGCATTTTGACTTCAAATGGTGCATTATGGGTCCACCAAAGAAAAACTCTCTCCCCTGAATTATACATGGAGAAGGTCAAGGTATATATACCCAAATAATAATAATAATAATAAAAAAAGCATATGATTGGCCTTTCATATATTACTTGCCTAATACTATAAATTATGTATTGATTAATAAACTCAACAAAGCCTTATGGCAAGCCTTATCAAATCATGTTCTGTACATAGTAATATTGGGGATCATATCTATATTTATATACGTGTATAAATATATAGGACGATGATCAAGTCAACACATGCTGATATAACTTATATTGACACCTGCATTGGGGGTTTGTACAATGTGTATTAGTACATAACTTACGAGATACATTGGCTTAATGCATGGTGCATGCTGATATAACTTGTATTAATACGTGCTGACCTGACCGAAACTATATATATATATGTATATATACACGAATCATGTCCTTTAAGGACGTGTTGCTATAACTTACATCAGTACCATGCATTGGAAGTTACACCTCTTGCATTGGTAAGTTATAGGGTATAACCCGCAACGCATGTTTTTGATATAACTTGCATTAGCCCATCCTCATAGTACATAGCAGAGGCCTATATATACATGCACACACACCAAACGTTGCAAGTCAGCACATATTGATCTTATATGAGTAAAGACCATGCATGCATGGGGCACAACATTGCATGGTGTTGATGTTGACAAAACTAGCACATGATATCCTGAAAATCACTCTATATATATATAATTTAGCAAAAACTATATATTATATGTAACAAATCGAGAAAAACTCATATGTGACTGTGACAAGTACGGTTAATGTGGTGTCACAGGCCAATAAGAGTCAAATAAAGTAGGATTATCAAAATATATTTTGGTCCCACAATCCCACTTTACTTGACTCTCATAACACCATGTGACCATGTTACAAGTACATGGAACACTTACTCGTAACAAATAGAGTCCTTAGAGGAGAATTTTTCTCAGCCAATAGCCAGGAGTGGAAGAATAACAGATAGAGTCCTTATACAAAAAGTACATCCTTTACAAAACATGGGGGACAATAAAAAAGACAACATATTTACAACCTAAACAAATCTTTTTTTTTTTTCTTTTTTTTAATATCGATCTTAATTATTAATTGGTATATTGTCAAGACCAAAATATACCCTTTACACTCATATCGCTCCTGATTACCAGACCCCTGGTTCTTTTCGATCATTCATAATCCAATGCTCAGAGAATGTATTGTAAAATTGTCCAATATCACTGATGATACTATATATATGTAGGGAATGATGAACTTAATGGTGGAGTGTTCAATCACCCTAGTGGATTCATGGAACAACAGGATTGAAAGTGATGGTGGAGTTGCAGACATTCAAATTGATGACCATATAAGAGGCCTCTCAGGAGACATAATCGCAAAAGCTTGTTTTGGGAGCACTTACTCGGAAGGGAAGGAGATTTTCTTGAAGCTTAAAGCGCTTCAAAGAGCATTGGCTAAGAATGTTCTTGCTATTGGGATTCCAGGAATGAGGTTTGCATTTTCCTTTGATTTTGAGCACATTTTTTGTCAAATTTTAACAAAAATTGTGCATGTAGACAACACAAATATATATTATATATACTTTAATGGAATATATATAAGTAAAAACATTATAATAATGTAAGTGAGATACACCAAATCACTTTTTGTGGATCTCGTCCCACGTTTTAATTAATATTGGGTTGGTGTGATTTGATAAGAAGGTCGAAAATATTTTATTAAGCCAAGTTAATTATGGCCTTTCCAAACTTAGGTTATCTCTATACTAACTTCTTTTAAAACCTTAGTGAGGGGCCGGTATTTTGTAGTAATCAACCTATTATGAATGAAATTCAATTTTTCTATACATTTGTAAATATACTCTGTATTATTATTCTTATGATGGATCAAATTTATTTGAATATTTCAGGTATCTTCCTACAAAGAGCAACAGAGAAGCATGGGCGTTAGAAAAGGAGATTCAGTCACTGATTTTAGAGGTAGTCAAGGAACGGACGAAAACTGCACTACCAGATAAGGACCTATTGCAAACGATCATTGAGGGTGCCACAAAAAGTGACTTGAGCCAAGCTGCAACCCACAACTGGATTGTTGACAATTGCAAGAACATGTACCTGGCAGGGAATGAACCCACTGCTCTCTCAGCGACATGGACCTTGATGTTGTTGGCTTCAAATCCAGAATGGCAAGATCGTGTTCGCTCTGAAGTCTTTCAAGTTTGCAAGGGTCAATTGCCTAATGTTGATATGATTCGCAATATGAAAACAGTATGTGTCATGATTCCACTTCTTTTTTTTTTTTTCCTTCTTTCCTTGGGCTTATATGATCAACATTATTCACTAACTCCTTTTTAACGAATGGCATGGCAGTTGGCAATGGTAATTTATGAGTCATTGCGCCTTTACCCATCGGGGCCAGTCATGTCAAGGGAGGCATTGCAAGACATGAAGATCGGAGGTATTCACGTCCCTAAAGGTGTTAATGTTTGGATCCCAACGCTAAGAGTGCACCAAGACCCTGAAATTTGGGGACCCGACGCTGGCAAGTTTAACCCTGAAAGGTTTGCCAATGGAGTCAGCGGCGCATGCAACCCTCCTCACATGTACATGCCATTTGGTGCTGGGCCTCGTGTGTGTTTGGGACAGAACTTTGCCATGGTAGAACTTAAGATTCTTCTTGCTCTTCTTGTATCCAACTTCTCATTCTCAGTGTCACCCAAATACCTGCATTCCCCAATCCAAGGGATGGTCATAGTACCTGAACATGGTGTGAATCTCCTCATAAGAAAGCTGTGAGCTATGAGTACTAGCCAACATTTATCATAACATTTATATTGAGTAATGTATTTGGAGATCTACTACAACAAATCATGTTCCTAGCTAGCTTATGTATTAATGTACTTATTCTTCATATTGGTTGTAATGTGCTTATGCCTTTGTACGTAGTAAAAAATCTCAGTTATAGTTGGCTTGATTGGTCGATATCTTGCTTTGCATATTTATATTTTTGATATTGCGATTCGTGTTTTCTCTTTTCCTTTTGAGAAAAGAGCAATTTCATTTCGAAGGTAAAACCATGCATGGAAACCATTAATTTCAAGAATGAAGTAGAAATCCTAGAGCAAGCGAAATATGAACTTGATCAATCGAGAACAAATTTACTATGAATCGCATATAAGAACCTTTTGCTTAAAATATTTGGTCCCTCATCATAAACTTTACAATTTTAAAAATGCATAATGGCCTTCGTTTTTCAACAAATGACAAAAGAATTAATTTCCAACAATAGACAAGTGGCAGGATCATGATGGCAGTGGAAAAAATTGTTTAACCTCATCGCATGGAATATATGTCTCAAAAATTTCCTCCGGGAACAATTTTGTTATTTTGAAAAAAAAATTTAGATTTTTTTTTTTGCTCAGTTTCTCTCCGATTACTTATTCCTTTTTTCTTTTTTTCTTTTTTTCATTTTTTCTATAATTTCATTTTCATGGTTTATTTATAAAAGGATGAAGTTTTTATCCTTTTTTTAAAAAAATAAAATAAAATAAAATTCTATGAGGAATTTAGATATGATCTTGTCTGACTAATTATTTTATAACAATTGGACCTCTACAAGGAAAAAAGGCAAGATCTATGTCCCATTCGTTGGAGGTTCTATTTTATAGCATAAGAAAGTTTATATCCGATTTGGACTATGACATCAAAACAATTATAAAAAAATACTAAAAAAAGTGGTACTTAGAAAATAAATTGATTGGTGGTCAGCATTTATTGCTAAAATTGATTTCAATTTTTTTTAGTAAAACATAGGATTTGTTAATATCCTATAGGGTAAGATTTTAACTATAGAAATTTAATATTAGAAGCAGATCTGGGTGGCTACAATACTTGAAATCAAATTTCCCTTACCGCTAACAACAAACACCGGAGCTTTGGACCACTGCCACAACTTCCTTGAGCTAACCTTCATCGCCAATTTCGAGCTTATTGGCGGTGTGGTTGAGATGAGAGTGAGTAAAAGAGAAGAAGAGAAAGGAGGAGAGACACTTGCGGAGAGTGGGGGTTGATGTTCAACTCAAATAAAGGCTTCGAAGGCTTTGATCTCATTGTTGAATATGTGGTGTGGGTTTCACAGATTTAGAGAGAGATGAGTATGGTTCTAGGAGAAAATATTCAGATAAAATAGAGAAATAAAGGGGAAGAGAAGAAAGGGGTGGGTATCCATAGATAACAGAGAAAGAGAGTGGGGTAGGTGTGAGATATTTATATTAGAGAGAGAGAGAGATAGAAATAAAAGGGTGAATATGTGTCAAATATAGAGAGAGAAAGAAAGAGAAATAAGTGGGTGGCTAAGAGTTAGATAATGTAGAGTAAAAAAGAGAGAGAAATAAGGAATTAGGGGTAAGTTTGTAACTCTAGAGTTTCGGCCCATTGTTTGGTCCCCCAAAATCATCCCCTTAATCATTTTCCATTAATAATAGGCTTCTTAAAGGGGAGTTAGGGTGTTCCAATTAGTTTAAGTGCGGAGCAAAGAGGCCTAAGTTAGAAAGTATTGCTGGCCCATTCTGAAGCGAAAGAGTAACTTTAAGGTCACAGTAAAAAATCAAAATGCTATGTACCATATTTTGTTTGCCATGAGAAACCATGCACCTATCTCATAGGATATATAAGTTGTCACATTTTTTCTTTCCGAACTCGATATTTGAATCTAAGACCTTATTTTTACAAAAGAGGGAGATACGTCATCCATTGGAATATATTAAGGCTCTATTTGGTTTGTGGATTTTATCAAGGAAAAAAAATAAAATATCAGGAATTTTATTTTTCTTTATTTGGTTGTAATGGAAAATTGGAAGAAAAATAAGAATTAGAATAATTTTGGCCTGATATGATTTTATCTTTTCTTTTTATTTTCTTTTTTCCTCATTTTTTTTCCCTTCCTTTTTTTTTTTCGTTGGTAGAATCCATGAACCAAATAGAGAGTAAGTCTCTTTAATTTTTATGTGAAATTTTAGATTGGTCAAGCTATGAGAAAATAAATACGGTTCAATACAAACTACTACTAATTCAATTCCTTAATAAATGGCTCTTAACTTAACTAAGAGTGACTACTGACTATAATTATTTACCCCCAACCTGTCTAATCTGTAATGCATTCTTTTTCGTTCATTTATAAACTAAGAGTGCAATTATTGTAACCCTTCAACTTTATTTGCGCACCCCATTTATTTTAAGTTTATCAAGATTTTATGAAAAATATAAAAGGTTTTTATGAAAATTGATCACATTGTCCACTAAAAAACAAAATTTTGAACAATTTTGTAGAATAAAGCTTTTTCGAAATCTGTTATTTAAGTGAATTTTTTTGCAATTTATAATTCTCGTTTTTGTAAAAATGAAATAGAGACTTATAAAGTACCAAAAAATCTTTTTAAACGACAGATTTTGAAAAAAAAATGTATTTTATAAAATTATTCAAAATTATATTTTCTAATGAATCGATTACATGATTAGTTTTCATAAAAAAATTTTATGTTTTTCATAAAATTTTGAAGAAAAAGAAAAAGAAAAAAAAAAAAAAGGGTTTACAAATAAAGATGAGCGTGCCAAAAAAACAAAAAAAACACCCCCTAGAGAGTCTTTAAATTCGTCTCGGTTCGTCTCGGCCCGGTCTGATTGAAAGGCACGAGAGTTTAGGCGGCTAACGAACTTCAAATCAGCCGCGTCCGCCATACCTACATATATAGACAGATACGGAAGCCTACATCTGTTTCAACTGGTTCACTGCTTGTTTACTCGTTGAACTCAGATACTTGGTCTCATCATACTTGGTGAATACAGTAAGTTTCTTGATGAAGTTGAAACACTCTGTTTCCAATCATGGTTCTGTCTACTTTCTTGGGTCCTCTGTATTTTGCTCTGTTTTTTTTTTTTCTTTTGTTTGTTTGTTTTTTTTGTATTTGTCATATACTGTTTCTGTTTTATGGGTGAACAATGGGAACCGAAGAAGTGAAACGGAGTCTCTGATGATGCTACTATGATTGTTTTTCAAGATGTTTCTTGTGAGTTGTGTGGGTTCTCTGTGTTTTGTGCATTCAATTGTTGATGGATGGTCCATTGCTTTTGTTAAGATTCTAATTTGTGATTATGGGTTCTAAAGTTATTTTTAGGGTTTTGTTTAGGGTTGTTATCTTTTGCACTAGTCTGTTCCAGGCACGTGGAAAGGAGGGTTGAAAACTTGCATGTTCTATGTATTTTTTTGGTTTGTTTGTTTGCTTTGCATGCATGATGATTAGGGTTTTAGGGTATGGTGAGCTTTTTGCACTAGGTTGACAGATTCTGCAAAACCTAAGTCTATTGACCTCTATGGACATGAATTTTTTTAGTTTTTGATTTTATGATGGTGTAAAAGGTTTTGGATATATAGCCCCAAAGGCCCAAATAGTATTTTTCAATGAGGCTTTGTCAAGTTGATTACTCTCTCTCTCTCTCTGCTCGCCCCCCCCCCCCCCCCCCCCCCTTCTTCTTTTTTTCCGCAGCTTCTCTATGAATATTTATTCCTTTTTTATTTCACTTTCATGGCTTATTTTTCAATAGTTGTTTTTTGTTTAAAATAAAAATAATATGAGGAATGTACATATAAAGTTTGTTTGGTTGATTGTAGTATAACCATTGGGCCTGTATTGGGCAAAAGGGCAAGTTATTTTTCATTTATTTTTTCAAGACCAATGAAATTTTTTTTTCCGTTTTTAAGTTTTTGGGTTCTATGCTTTGGATGCTCTTTGTAATTTCTATTGAAAATAACCGGATTATATTGGAAAAAATAAATTGAGGAATATACCTGTTAAGACTGTATGGTTCAAAAAACCAAGTAATTCGCGCCACTTTGCAAGGCAAAGGCATTGCGTCTAGAACCCATATGTATTGATGACAGCTTATGATAATATTAATTTGAGTATTTATATATATATATATATATATATATATATATAGATATGACCTAATATGAGTTAATTCCTATCTGTTCGAAATTTATTACTTCCTATATCTCTTTATCATAAGTATCAATATTTTTAATTGGTTTGAGTTTGGTCTTTTTATGCATGATTAAAACTCCTTTTTGGGCTTTCAGGTGTGCTACTTCTAACATAATCTTCTTGGAGACAATATAAACGCAGCGATGGGGGTTCTTAGTAAACCTGTAAGCAGTTTTTGAAAGTAAAACCTGTGCATTTGTTCCATAAATCATATTCTATTTGAAAAATCTTATTTATTTTCTTGGGTTATGCTCATGTAGATGTTGTATAAAGGCACTGAAAGTTTAAAGAAGCGTAGACGTGACGGGGAAGATCAGGGGACAGGATTTGGGAAGGGAGTTTGTGAAGAAGAAAAAGATCCAAAGATCACTGATGGGGAATTGAAGTACCTTGAACTGAGGCAACGACTAAAAGAAACAATTAGAGAGCAGAGGAGGAAAGAATCTGGTTCTGTTCTTAGTCATTGCCAAGAGAATAAGGAACTGCCTAATAGCAAGTGAGTCATATACTCATACTTATATTTTCTCTTTTCTTGACAAAGTAACTGTCCATTTTTGTGGTGGCATTTTGGGATTGACTGCATATGTCTTTGTTATACCTCCCCTCTTTACATCAATTGATGTTAATTTTGCTTATACTACTTTCTTCTGCTCAGTTTATACTCCATAGTATGAGCAGTGCTGATATTTCACATACTTTCTGCTATTAAGATACTTCTCATACTTGTGTTGTTAAAGCATCACATGGACTAAATTCTACAATAAAAATGTTTTTATAAATATAGTAGTCCATGTTTTCTTGGTGATGAGAAACAAGAGTCGCCTCATACCAAATAATAATAATAATAATAATAACTATTGAGTTTTTTGTCACCAATTCAGCACAGAGAAAAAACATTCAAACTTGTAATTTTTTTTATGTTAATTTGGATTTAGTGAGTTGATTTGACAATGAACTCTCTATCATTTTCTAAAGTAAGGACGAATGTGTCATTCAATTTTTATAAGAATATAGGAAATGTCAATAGCTGAATTTTTAAAATAGTTGGAGCTGGTAAGTTATAGTAATTTTTTTTTCTCTTATTTTGGGGATTTTCATGTGGTTCTTGAGTTCTAATGCCAAGCCACCTCTTACAAATCACTTGAATGGTTTTTTATTTTGTCCGTCAATGGCTGGTTCTTTTTTCTTTTCTTTTTCCTTTTTTTCTTTTTTCTTTTTTCTTTTTTCTTTTTTCTTTTTTTTTTTTGATGAACTAAATGGCTGGTTCTTTTTCCTGTTCCTGTCTTTTTTCTTCCCTTTATTTATTTATTTTTTGTTAGTCTGAACCCCATTCCCCCCACATAAGGTCAGAAGTGAGCAGAGAATCACTGAGGTTTATGGTGCTTTCTGCTAAACCATAAAAATAGTATCAATGATGTGAGATTTTAACTTTTGTTGTTATTTCTAGATATAGATATAATGGAACCTTTGAGTAATGATTGATTAATTATACGTTATATTTTTATATTTGTTAAAATCATTTGTAATGTCTTAGAGTTAAAAACATGCAGATCTTCGATGCTTCTCTAATGGATTGTGATTTAGTTTTCAACGTGAACATTTTAAGGGTGTTGGTGTGATGCTACGTGTTAAACTATGAGTTTATTCTCTAGATGATATCAATTTTTAGTTATATAGCCCCTCATTTTTTATTTTTTATTTTCCAGCTACGGATCCTTCTTTGGCCCTTCTCAACCTGCTATTGCGCAACGGGCAATTGAAGAAGTTAAGGCAATGCTAGAATTAGATTATAAGGTAAATGCTCAAATGCTCTGTAAAGTTTACTCAGCTTTTAACTTCATTTATGGTGTTGTTTTTGTCATTAAACGATCTTAATTTTCTCTCCAGAACAAAAGGAGCCCTGTTTCAACCGCTTCAGAAGCAAAGCCTGGTTTGCTAGATTTAAAAATGAAAGCTCAGAAGCTTAGGGAAACCCGGGATTACTCTTTTTTATTTTCTGACAGTACAGAACTTCCTGTTTTTCCGAAACTTGAAGTTTCTTTTTGTGGTATGTTTTTTATACTAAGTCGCATCTAATTTATAGTCCTATAAATTAAGCCTCGTTTAGTGAAACTCCCATGGATGAAACTTATAAAAAAATTTCTTATATTTTAAGGTTCTCCATCAGCTCAAGGGCCATCGAAAGGCAAACAACTTGACAGAAGTCACATCAGGAAAGCTCCCAATGGCCTCAAAGAAATGAAACATGTTTCTGTGGTTCACCAATTGCAGCCTAGTACTCAGTCCTATGAGGTTTTTCCTACAAAAAGGCTCAGCTTAACGTCTTCAAATCCAAGAAAAAGGCATACTGCCAATGTTGTTTGCCATCCCGTAGTGCAAAAAGGCTTGCCTTCTAAGACACCAGCTGCTACTGTGGGCAAGACTTATGAAAAGATTCCTGTTCATGGTGCTCATGGAGCTTCCTTTGCAAAGTTGCACCCTGTGCCAAAGCAACATTCAGAAGAGAGAAGGGAATTTCGTGAACCTAAGAAGGGAAAAGTAATGCAAAACCAGCTGCAGTCTTCTTCAAAACATCAAGTTCCTGATAGGCGCAAAGCTTCCATGTTACAGTCCCAATCTTTGACAAAGCTTCATCTGGAAGAGAAAAGGGAATTTTGTGAACCTAATAAGGCAAAAGAGATACCCAAACAGTTGCAGTTGTCCTCAAGACATCAGGTTCAATCCAGACACCTTCTCTCTTACCCATCCACCCACTGACACACACAGCACATTGTTTTTTATCTTTTTGTTTTGGTGATCAGACATTCTTGTAATTCTACTGAAATAGTGACTAATTTTTTTCTCACTGTTGTGCTACTTCAACAGCTTAAGCACCCTGGACAAGAGGATTATGATGAAGATGATGGTGATATTTCTTCTTTAATCAGAAGGATATTTAGGTCAGGTTTCTTTCCTTTTTGTTTTGATTTCTTCTGTTAGAGTGATGTTTATAACGAATTCAAACAACTAGAGAAATGTAACTAATTGACCCCCAATGAAACCAATATATATATATATATACAGAGAGAGAGAGAGAGAGAGAGAGAAATGTGGCTAATTGGGAGTCAAATACTATAATCGTAGTTATTCCCCTTTTTCCTGCCAAAAGTTCTGCTTGTGTCTAGATCATTGTAAATTCAACTCAACTTGACAAATGCTTATTCAAAGTCCAAACATTTCACTCTTCGTTTTTGTTTAAATGATTGAGCCAAAGTAATGAATGTCAGTTCCTTGGTATCTCTAGTCCATCAATGTAAATTTTATTCCATTTTTACCCCTAATTTGAGATTGTTGGTAATGTGGACACTTTGGCTTTGGTTCGTGGCATAGCCTGAATTATGATTTTGTTGCAGGTATGATCCTAAAAAGTTTGAAGGGGTTGATTATGACAACGACTGCCTCATGGAGTCCAATTTCGATGATATCCAAATGGAGGAGAGAAAGAGGTTAGGACTAAGGAGGATAGTTTTACAGAGTCTTTACATTAATTATTATCATGGCAGTAACCATGTATTTTTCCAAAAGCGCCTTTGGAGATAATAACCATATATTCTTATTTCTAGAAGAGGACCGGCTTAAATTGTTTGTTCCTGGAGACTTGAATGATATGGTAGATTATATAGCTAATATTTTCGCATAGGATATTCATGTCCACTAAAATAGCAAAATCTTTATGTAGTATTTTTCTAATGTGCTATTTAAGAATATGTTAATTGTATATATATTGAAACCGACGAACTTTCTATGAACTCATACTGAGGTTAAATCAAGGAGAACCTTCCTTGTCCTGGTCAGGCTTGCGTGGTTAAGTGGTCTCGAAATTGGTTTGGCTCAGATCATTACTACTTTTCTAGGCTCAGACTTGTTTCATGACTAACCTTGCTATATATTAGCAGAACATCTTTTACTACTCACGCCTCTTGAGCATTGATGTATGGTATTTATGTGTGCTGGTATTGAGTCCATATTGAATTGTTATCTTGGGTGGAATCATCAAATTGTGAGGACTCTTCGGTTTTTCATATCTGTCTATCCATAATAATTTAAAGATTAGACATGTCTTTTAGTTTCCTTTTCTGGCTTGTTAGTAGCAAGTGATTAATGCTGTTTGATATGTGTATTTGTGAGTGCTAATTATTTATTGCTGTCTTGACAGTGCAAAAATTGCAAGGAAGGAAGATGAAATAGAGCGTCAACTCAATAAACGAGAAGAGAGGCAAGAGAGATTAAGGAGAGAATCAAAGAAGCTGAAGCTGCATTGAGAGAGAGAGAGTTTATGTGTGTGTACTCTTCTTTTTATTTTATTAATAATATTTAGGGCATGTGGCACCTGATTGTGAGTTCCTATTGTGCCCACCTAGTTGGGATGCTTGGAATCTCTTTAATGCTTTTTGCCCTTTCTTTAGAAGTTTTTTTTTCTTTTTTCAAAAAAAAAAAAAAAAAATGAGAAGTGTTTGTGTAGGTGGATGGGCTATCAATTGCATCTCATTCAACCTGAAGTTTACTTCTTTTTTCTCCTTTGAGAATTGTAAAAATTATGACTGCTGTATTTACAGTTTTATTCTTTTATTTTTTCTTTTGAAATGTGTACATGTGATCACCATTCACCTCTATGACTAATGAAAAATCCAAAGAAAAGTCACATCAATATTTTTCTTTTCTTCTTTAATTTTTCTATGTTATTTTTTATTTTTTATTTTTTTATTTTTTTTTTTTGGCATTTATTGGGTAAAATAAAAAATAGGGGCTGCTCTCAAGATGAAACATTATATTTAGTCTAAGAGGATTCAGTCTCCCTCTAGGCTCAACCACCATGGTAAATATTCCATTATATTTGCAGCTAAAATTTCCCCCCTTATGCATGAGCAAGTAAATGATACATTGCGGGAACAAATAAAATTAACCATTTGCATCAGTATGTTCCTATCCATTCCCCGATCAACAAATGACATAAATGGTTGTTTTGTTCCTTTTCTCTTTTGGGAGAGAGAGAGAGAGAGAGAGAGAATGGAGTACACCAAAAAATAAAAATAAAATAATTACAATCTACAAAATGCAAGAGGAAAACATGATATATAAGCAGGAGCCGCTTAACTCAATTGATTTGTGGTAGTCTTCATAGCAAATGAAATTCTAATTATAGTTTCTTAAGAATTTATTGTTTTTGGTTTTACTTTTTTGGCAATTGTAGTTTATATTTTTAACTTCTTCAAAATGCAGCATTAAATTTAGCATTTTTAAGTAATATAGGGTCTTCAAACTTTTCTCATATGAAGGGATGAAGAAAATGGGGGATCCATTTATTGACAGGAAGAACAAAGTATATATGTTATAAGCAACTTGGATTGCACCCAAAAAAGGAAAAAAAAAATTGGATCCCAAAACTGAAGGCCCCAGATTTAGAAAGATGACCAGTTCACAGTTTTGGCAGTTCAATCCAATTTTGCTATAGGTTTTCAAAATACTACAGATAGCAAATCAGGTGCAAGCTATGAAAACCATTTTCCATCGTCTAGCATATTTTGTTAACAAGTTAAAAAGCTCTCCCAGTTTTCTTTTTCTTTTTCTTTTTTCCCTGTATTTTTTGAATTATAAATGTGCATTGGGTTGGATCTTATTGTTAGTGTACCACCACATTTTTTTCTTTTTTTTTCCACACTGTGATTGTGTGCTACCACTGGATTTGTTACATTTATCTTCCAAAGTGCGTCTGTGGGTGGAGTATCAAAGGGAAGTAGAGTTCATGGTCTGGCTTTTTTCGTCTCCAAAGTCCAAAGTGCCATTGAATTTTCTTCTTTAAATACCAATAGAGAGGAGGCTATTATAATAAACTTATGAAAAGGTTTCAAATTAATTATGTTAACCACTCCCCTTCCCACTTTCTGGCCACATCCTTTTTCTCTTTTTCCAAATTTTTTTTTTTTTTTTTTTTTTAAATATCGCAGACTCAAGTGTGTAGTGCTGCGCGACTTGAATAATCTAATATCTTGAGCTCTATTATTCGGAATACCTGAAAGATAATTATCATCTAAATTTCTACCAAGATTTTTGTGAATAAACCATGCATCTCTCACCTTAATGCAACTTTTCATTTATAGTTAACTTCTTGAACCAATTTCAAAATCACAGAACCGCTTATATGTGCCGTTGCAATATGCCAATTTTCTTCTAATATAAATGAAAATGTTTTCATAGATAGTGACCCACAGATATAATGGAAGTATTCTCATCGATGGTAACACCGAAGAAAATTCCACTTTGGTGAGTGCACCAAAGTGGAATTTTCCCAGCGTTGACATTTTGGGTTTTGCAATAGATACTTATTGCAACGACTTTGTGGTTATTATTGCAATAACTTGTTGCCACGGAATTTATTGCTACAAGTCATATCGTCCAAGTTGTCATTGCAATAAATACTTATTGCAACAACTTTGTGGTATTGTAACAATCTGTGCCATTGCAATATGTCAATTTCCTTGTAGTATTTATTGCAATGACTTTGTAGTTGTTGTAACTATATGTGCCGTTGCAATATGCCAATTTTCTTCTAGTATAAATGAAAGTGTTTTCATAGATAGTAACCCATAGATATGATGGAAGTATTCTCATCGATGGTGACACCAAAGAAAATTCCACTTTGGTGAGTGCATTGAAGTGGAATTTTCCCAACGTTGACATTTTGGGTTTTGCAATAGATACTTATTGCAACGACTTTGTGGTTATTATTATAATAACTTGTTGCCACGGAATTTATTGCCACTGGTCATATTGGCCAAGTTGTCATTGCAATAAATAATTATTGCAACGACTTTGTGATATTGTAACAATTTGTGCCATTGCAATATGTCAATTTCCTTGTAGTATTTATTGCAACTAGGGGTGTTCATGGTTTAGGTTAAAACCGAAAACCAAACCGAACCAAACCAAACCGGTCAGTTTGGTTTGGTTTTTTTGTCTTTACGTTTGGTTTTGGTTCTAATTTTAAAAAACCGAATTAAATTGGTTTGGTTTTGGTTTTCATGTTTAAAAAACCAAACCAAACCGAAAAACCGAAAAAATATAATATAAATATATATAATTTTATATATTATATATTAAACTTAGTTTGTAAATTTTCCATTCTAATAAGGGCATAATAGGTAATAGATTGTAAATTTTCTTAATGTTTTTTCTTTATTAAGTTGGCATGCATTAAACTAGCTATTATTGTTGTGTGAGATATTAGCACGTTTTAAATTGGAGATTTGAACTTGGATTAACATAAGTCAATACTTTTCCATTTTGATATAATGTTTAATGTTTTTTTTAGTTGCTAATGTAATGATTTTATTAAAAATGTTTTTATTTAGAGCTTGACTTGTCATTTTTCTATTTTTAATTATTTGTTGCTATTTTATAAGATAAAACCGAAACCGAACCGAACCAAACCGAAATTTTATGGTTTGGTTTGGTTTGGTTTGATTTGGTTTGGTTTTTTTAATCGTATGGTTTGGTTTTGGTTGGAGAAAACAAAAACCGAAGTATAATGGTTTGGTTTAAAATCTACCCTAAAACCGAACCAAATTGAACCACGAACACCCCTAATTGCAACGACTTTGTAATTATTGTAACTATATGTGCCATTGCAATATGCCAATCTTCTTCTAGTATAAATGAAAGTGTTTTCATAGATAGTGACCCATCGATATGATAGAAGTATTCTCATCGACGGTGACACCGAAGAAAATTCCACTTGGGTGAGTGACTGAAGTGGAATTTTTTCAGCGTTGACATTTTGGGTTTTGTTGAAGAAAACCAATGTGTGGTGGAGATTCGAGAGACAGCCAGTTGGGTTTCTAGATGTTGAATTATATATATGTTGAATTATATATATATATTTTTAACATACGGTCGAAAAAAATTAATTTAAGAATTACCATTTAAATGGTTTGTATTGGCTCCCTTATAAAAAAAATATACTTATTTGTACAGTTCAATTTTGATCTCTTTCTTTTGCTGCTCAAACATGAGAAGTAAAAGGTGGATCATGAGTTCGAGTTCACATTCCTTTTTTTAGACCAGTCACCAAATTAATCGATATCGAGTGTCCAGTAACTTTTAATCATACAGGCCCGAAAGTATTAAATACTCCAATACACATATATATATTTAGATTAATGGACACAAGTTTTAGATAATGACGCATAGGTCATACACGCAAAAAATTAAGTTAATCCAAGACTTGTCATTCAATCCAAAAACTTATCTTTTTAATCACTAAAAAGCTCACATTAATTGATTAAGTAATTCTTAATTTCAGATCAACTTTATTTTTTGAGTGTATTCAATGGTGGGTTTCAAAAGATATGAATTATATTAGAAATAGGTTATCTAAAAATTTGTGTAAAAAACTATGTACATTGATCCTAACCTATACATATATATCTATACAGAGGCGATCCCATCAGCACGTGTTGATGTAAGTTACATCAGCACTATGCATTAGGGGTTGTACCTCTTGCATTGATTCAATTCTCCTCACATCTCACTAATGCACAAGGTACAACTCCCAATGCAGGTTTTGATATAAGTTATATCAGCACGTGCTTACCTGATCATCATCCTATATCTATATCTATATATATATATATGATATGGTTAGACGAACACAAGCTAATTTAACTTATGTCAACCTGACATTGAAATTGTACCTTGTCTATTAGTAATTAATTAGTTAGGGGCACATTGGGGCCGATGGATGAGGTTACGTGTGGACTTTTAGTGCTTTTTAAATCTGGCCAAAGTTTTACCATTATTTCTTTTTCTTTTTCTTCTTTTGGCTTTCCAAACACAGAAAACTAAATGGACATGTCAGACTCGTGCAGCCTGGGTCTCTCTATATATATGAACTTGCGAGGAGCCAGCTAACTTCATCCCAAGAAAAGACGCCACTGCTCTCATGGAGTTGCTACTGCTTTTCAACATCATGCCCACGATCGCCTTGCTTGGCATCGTTACCTTGTTCATATTCATGTGTGATGTTTTATATTTGAAGCCGAAAAGAATTCGATTAACCCTTCGAAAACAAGGGATCAGTGGTCCTCCACCATCTTTTCTGCTGGGAAACATTCCCGACATTCAGAATATACAGTCCAAAGCATCAAAGCCTCCATGCGAAAAACAAGTAGCAACCCACAGTTACTACAACACCCTCCTCCCATTCTTGGAGCAATGGAGAAAAGAATATGGTACCATGCATGTCTTATTCAATAACGGAAGAGATTCTCTTTATTTACTGGACAATCTAATTAAATTTGGATCATTCATATTATGAACGATCTATATTTTACTAGAACGTTCATTGCATGGAGAGGATCGATCCTTGCTCTTTATTCATTATTAGCTTTCATATTTTCGTAATTGAGAATGTTAAAGATTTTTCGACATCGTTTTTATGCATGTATAATGTTCATTGCAGGTCCAATCTTCATGTTTTCACTTGGCAACACACAACTATTGTACGTGGACCGGGCTGATATGGTGAGGGAGATAAGCGTATGCACTTCTTTGGACTTGGGAAAGCCAACTTATCAACAGAAAGAGCGTGGCCCTCTTCTTGGCCAAGGCATTTTGACTTCAAATGGTGCATTATGGGTCCACCAAAGAAAAACTCTCTCTCATGAATTATACATGGAGAAGGTCAAGGTATATATACCCAAAAAAAAAAATTTAAAAATTTAAAAAAGCATATCATTGGCCTTTAATTACCTGCCTAATACTATAAATTATGTAGTAATTAACAAACTCAACAAAACCTTATGGCAAGCATTGTCAAATCATGTTCCGTACATAGTAATATTGGGGATCATATCTATATTTATGTATGTGTACAAATATATAGGATGATAATCAAGTCAACACATGCTGATATAATTTATATTAACATTTATATTGAGGGTTGTACATTATGTAGTAGTACATAAGTTACAAGATAAATTGGCCCAATGCATGGTACTAATATAACTTATATCAATATGTACTGACCTGACCGAAGCTACACACACACACACACACACACACACACACACGATTCATGTCCTTTAAGGATGTGTTGCTATAACTTATATCAGCACCATGCATTGGAGGTTGCATCTCTTGCATTGATAAGTTATAGGGTATAACCCCCAACGTATGGTGTTGATATAACTTGTATTAGCCCAGCCTCATAGTACGTAGCAGAGGCCTATATGTACACGCGCACACACAAAACATTGTAAGTCAGCACATATTCATCTTATATGAGTAAAGACCATGCATGCATGGGGCACAACCTTGCATGGTGTTGATGTTGACAAAACTAGCACATGCTGTCTTGAAAATCACTCTACACACACACACACACATATATATATATATAGCAAAGACTACATATTATATGTAACAAATCGAGAAAAACTCGTATGTAACTGTGACACGGCTAACGTAGTGTCACAGGCTAATGAGAGTCAAGTAAAATGGGATTGTCAAAATACATTTTGATCTCACAATCCCACTTTACTTGACTCCTGTAACATCATGTGATTGTGTCACAGATCCATGGAAGACTCACTCATTACAAATAATACTACATTAGCTGAGGAGAATTTTTCTCAGCCTGCAGCCAAGAGTGGAAGAATAACAGATAGAGTCCTTATACAAAAAGTACATCCTTTACAAAACAAGGGGGATAATACAAAAGACTATATTTAGAACCTAAACAAATCTTCTTTTTTTTCTCTCTTTTTTTTTTTTTAATATCGATCTTAATTATTAATTGGTATACTTGTTAAGACCAAAAAATACCCTTGACACTCATATTGCTCTTGATTACCACACCTCTGGTTCTTTTCATTCATAATCCAATGCTCAGAGAATGTATTGTAAAATTGTCCAATATAACTTATGATACTATATATATGTAGGGAATGATGAACTTAATGGTGGAGTGTTCAATCACCCTAGTGGATTCATGGAAGAAAAGGATTAAAAGTGATGGTGGAGTTGCAGACATTCAAATTGATGACCATATAAGAGGCCTCTCAGGAGACATAATTGCAAAAGCTTGTTTTGGGAGCACTTACTCGGAAGGGAGGGAGATTTTCTTGAAGCTTAAAGCACTTCAAAGAGCATTGGCTAAGAATGTTTTAGCTATTGGGATTCCAGGAATGAGGTTAGAATTTTCCTTTGATTTTGAGCACATTTTTTGTCAAATTTTAACAAAAATTGTGCATGTAGACACACAAATATATATTAGACATACTGTAAGGGAATATATATAAGTAAAAACATTATAATAATGTAAGTGAGATACACCAAATCACTTTTTCTGGATCTCGCCCTTGGTTTTAATTAATATTGGGTTGGTGTGATTTGATAAGAAGGTCGAAAATATTTTATTAAGCCAAGTTACGGCCTTTCCAAACTTAGGTTATCTCTACACTAGCTTCTTTTAAAACCTTAATGAGGGTATTTTGTAGAACTCAACCTATTATGAATGAAATTCAATTTTTCTATACATTTGTAAATATACTCTGTATTATTATTCTTATACTGGATCAAATTTATTTGAATATTTCAGGTATCTTCCTACAAAGAGCAACAGAGAAGCA
Organism: Liquidambar formosana; assembly: GCA_039720395.1. Classification (NCBI taxonomy): domain Eukaryota; kingdom Viridiplantae; phylum Streptophyta; class Magnoliopsida; order Saxifragales; family Altingiaceae; genus Liquidambar; species Liquidambar formosana. The sequence continues at coordinate 28,568,773 of CM077823.1, forward strand.
TGGGCGTTAGAAAAAGAGATTCGGACACTGATTTTAGAGGTAGTCAAGGAACGGACGAAAACTACACCACCAGAGAAGGACCTATTACAAACGATCATTGAAGGTGCCACAAAAAGTGACTTGAGCCAAGCTGCAACCCACAACTGGATTGTTGACAATTGCAAGAACATGTACCTGGCAGGGAATGAACCCATTGCTCTCTCAGCGACATGGACCTTGATGTTGTTGGCTTCAAATCCAGAATGGCAAGATGGTGTTCGCTCTGAAGTCTTTCAAGTTTGCAAGGGTCAATTGCCTAATGTTGATATGATTCGCAATATGAAAACAGTATGTCATGATTCTGCTCTCTATTTATTTATTTATTTTTTTTTTTCCTTGGGCTTATATGACTAACATTATTCACTAACTCCTTTTTAACGGATGGCATGGCAGTTGACAATGGTAATTTATGAGTCCTTGCGCCTTTACCCATCGGGGCCAGTCATGTCAAGGGAGGCATTGCAAGACATGAAGATCGGAGGCATTCACGTCCCTAAAGGTGTTAATGTTTGGATCCCAACGCTAAGAGTGCACCAAGACCCTGAAATTTGGGGACCTGACGCTGGCAAGTTTAACCCTGAAAGGTTTGCCAATGGAGTCAACAGCGCATGCAAGCTTCCTCACATGTACATGCCATTTGGTGCTGGGCCTCGTGTGTGTTTGGGACAGAACTTTGCGATGGCAGAACTCAAGATTCTTCTTGCTCTTCTTGTATCCAACTTCTCGTTCTCAGTGTCGCCCAAATACAGGCACTCCCCAATCCAAGGGATGGTCATAGTACCTGAACATGGAGTGAATCTCCTCATAAGAAAGCTGTGAGCTTTGAGTACTAGCCAACATTTGTCATAACATATATATTGAGTGATGTATTTGGAGATCTACAATAATAAATCATGTCCCTAGCTAGCTTATGTATTAATGTACTTCTTCATATTGGTTGTTATGTGCTTATGCCTTTTTACATAATAAAAAATCTCAGTTATAGTTGGCTTGATTGATCGATCTCTTGCTTCGCATATTTATATTTTTGATATTGCGTGTTTTCTCTTTTCCTTTTGAGAAAGAGCAATTTCATTTCGAATGTAGAACCATGCATGGAAACCATTAATTTCAAGAATGAAGTAGAAATCCTAGAGGAAGTGAAATATGAACTTGATCAATCGAGATTTACTATGAATCGCGTATAAGAGCCTTTTGCTTAAAATATTTGGTCCCTCATCACAAACTTTACAATTTTAAAAATGTATAATAGCCTTCGTTTTTCAACAAATGACAAAAGAATTAATTTCCAACAATAGACAAGTGGCAGGATCATGATGGCAGTGGAAGAAATTGTTTAACCTCATCGCATGGAATATATGTCTCAAAAATTTCCTCCAAGAACAATTTTGTTATTTTGAAAAAAAAAATTAGATTTTTTTTTTGCTCAGTTTCTCTCCGATTACTTATTCCTTTTCTTTTTTTTTTTTAATAATTTCATTTTCATGGTTTATTTATAAAAGGGTGAAGTTTTTATCCCTTTTTGTTTAAAATAAAATAAAATTCTATGAGGAATTTTGATATGATCTTGTCTGATTGATTCTTTTATAACAATTGGACCTCTAGCTACAAGATAAAAGGCAAGATCATGTCCCATTCAGGTTCTATTATCCGATTTGGACTACGACATCAAAACAATTATAAAAAAAATACTAAAAAAAGAGGTACTTAGAAAATAAATTGACGTTCAACTCAAATGAAGGCTTTGATCTCATTGCTAAATATGGGGTGTGGGTTTCACAGATTTAGAGAGAGATGGGTATGGTTCTATGAGAAAATATTCATATAAAATATAGAGATATAGAGGAAGAGAAGAAAAGGGTGGGTATCTGTAGATAACACAGAGAGAGAGTGGGGTAGGTGTGAGATATTTATATTAGAGAGAGAGATAAAAATAAAAGGGTGAGTATGTGTCAGATATAGAGAGAGAAAGAAAGAGAAATAAGTGGGTGGGTAAGAGTTAGATAATGTAGAGTAAGAAAGAGAGAGAAATAAGGAGTTAGGGGTAAGTTTGTAACTCTAGAGTTTCGGCTTAATGTGTGGTCCCCCAAAATCGTCCCCTTAATCATTTTCCATTAATAATAGGCATCTTAAAGGGGAGTTAGGGTGTTCCAATTAGTTTAGGTGCGGGGCAAAGAGGTCTAAGTTGGAAAGTATTGCTGGCCCATTTTGAAGCAAAAGAGTAACTTTAAGGTCACACTCAAAACTCAAAAATCAAAATGCTATGGTACCATATCATGTTTTCACGTTTCTTTGTTTGCCATAAGAAACCTTGCACCCTATTTCATAGGATATATAAGTTGCCATATTTTTTCTTTTTGAACTCGATATTTGAATCTAAAGCCTTATTTTTACAAAAGGGGAGATACATCATCCATTGGAATATGTTAAGTCTCTTTAATTTTTATGTGAAATTTTAGATTGGTCAAGTTATGAGAAAATAAATACGGTTCAATACAAATTAACTACTACTAATTCCTGAATAATGGCTCTTAACTTAACTAAGAATGACTACTAATTGTAATCATTTACCCCTAGACCGTCCAATATGTAATGCATTCTTTTTTGTTTATTTATAAACTAAGAGGGCAGCTATTGCAACCCCTCAACTTTATTTGCGCACATCATTTATTTTAAGTTTATTAAGATTTTATGAAAAATATAAAAGGTTTTTATGAAAATTGATCATACTGTCAACTAGAAAACAAAATTTTGAACAACTTTATAGAATAAAATTTTTTCAAAATCTGTTATTTAAATGAATTTTTTTGCAATTTATAATTCTCGTTTTTGTAAAAATGAAATAGACTTATAAAATGCCAAAAAATCTTATTAAACAACAGATTTTGAAAAAAATATACATATTTTATGAAATTGTTCAAAATTATATTTTCTAATGAATCGATTACATGATTAGTTTTTATAAAAATATTTTATGTTTTATATAAAATTTTGAAAAGTGAAAAAATAAAAATAAAAAAAATACCCTAGAGAGTATTCAAATTCGTCTCGGTCCGTCTTAGCCCGGTCTAATTGAAAGGCACTAGAGTTCAGGCGGTTAATGAACTTCAAAATCAGCCGCGTCCGCCATACCTATATATATATAGACAGATATAGAAGCCTACATCTGTTTCAACTAGTTCACTGCTTGTTTACTCGTTGAACTTGGATACTTGGTCTCATCATTCTTGGTGAATACAGTAAATTTCTTAATGAAGCTGAAACACTATGTTTCCAATAATGGTTTTGTCTACTTTCTTGGGTTCTTTGTTTTGCTCTGTTTGGTTTTTTTTTTTTTATGTACTGTTTTTGTTTTATGGGTGAATAGGGCTGGCAATTTAAGTCCAAATCCATCAACCCGCTTAAACCCATCCAAATTGAATGGGTGCAGATGGATGATTTTATTAATCGGGTTCTAAATGGGTGCCCATAATAACCCAATTAATAAATGGGCGTAATCGGGTTTGGATAAAAAACATTTGGGTGCGAATGCAACCCGGCACTCTCTCTTGCCTTCCTCCGTTCCACTCTCTCTCCTCTCTCCCCTCCCTGCGTTCCACTCTCTCGCCTTCCTAATCCCAGATCTAAGTTTCGTGCACACCGGCAATTCCCCCACCACCGGCTCAGGCACAGAGGTGCTAGATCCACCACCGCTGCTGCTCCGAAAGCCCCTACTGACTGGAAGGCAAGCTAGTTGTGCAGTTCCCCCATTTCCCCCCAAAACCCAGAACTGCACCATGTCCCCTCTTCCCCTACCGCTACCGCTGCTCCCTTTTCACTTCCCATCGCGCGACCCCTTTCCCTTGCCCCTACCGCTGCTCCATCTCTCTCTATCGGGTCTCGATCCCCCTCCCCATCGGCGCGCTCCATCGTCGTCGCTCCCCTTTCAGCTCCCGTCGGCGACCCCTTTTCCCTACCGCTGCTCCATCTCTCTCTCGGTTTTCCCCTGCTGCTGCCACTGCTCGAGGTTCACCTGTCGCTGCTCCATCCCTCTCTCTCGGGTTCCCTTGCTGCTGCTCCATTTCTCTCTCGGGTTCCCCGATGTCGGCATCACACTCAAACCATCTCCCCCAAATCCAAACTCCCGTTTGGTATTAGATGGAGCTGCCGGTGGGAATGGGGTTTCTAAGTAAAGTGCAGTGGTATACAGCTATGCATTAAATAGGTTTGGGCCAGGCTATTGCCACCACTCAAAATACTCTAAGCCCCCCACTAATTAAATCCCCTCATATTTTACTGAAAGCACCCCCTTATCTTCCTAAAATACCCTTAAGAAAAAATTCCCTAACATTTTTCCACCCCACCCCCAACCTGTTCGGATCTATTAGTAAGAACAAAGTATATATGTTCGGACTTATTAATAAGAACATATTATATATGTTCGGACTTATTAGTAAAAACAAAGTATATACGTTCGGCTTTATAGAAAAGAACAATATAAAAATGTTCGGACTTTTAAAACCAAACATTTATTACTTGTTCCGACTTATAAACACGAACACTTAAAATCTATTCATAATTACATATACGAACAATTCTCAATTGTTGTATAGTTAAGTTATTCGGTGTTTTAAAATAGAACAACACAACTTTGTTCAGATTCCTATAGGTGAACAATATCCATTTGTTCGGAGTTACATAACCGAATAATATCTATTTGTTCGGAGTTGAAAAACGGAACAAAATAACTTTGTTCGGACTTAGAAGTCAGAACGCATTAAAAGAGTTCGGTGTTATAGAAATGAACATTGTAAACATGTTTGGATTCAAAAAACTGAACAAGACGAAATTCAACATACGAAAAACTGAAGTTAAATTCAATAAAAAGTGTATAAATACTTAGCTTTTGATTACTAATATCATCTTTATCAATGCTTTTCTTGTCCATTATTCAATATAACATGAGAAACACTAATTTTTCATATAAATATGGATTTGGTGTCAAGGTTGTTAGGATTTGTCAGAGCATAAAATCTATAGATGGTGGAATGTTTTTGGAGTTGGGGGTGGAGTGGGGTGGGGATAGGAAATTTTTAAAGTCTTTAAGTAGACATGTCCTTATTGGTAAATTTACATTTAGATATAAAGAATTTTACAAATAATTTAAATATTAGGGGGTTTAGAGTACTTTGAGTGGTGGCAATAGCCTGGCCCAATAGGTTTAAACAGGTTGGGCTTGTTTATAATTGGGTTGGGTTGGGTGCTAGTGATACAGGTTTGGTACTTAAACGGATTGGGTTGGGTTTGGGTGAGATTTTAATGCAATCCATTTAGACCCGCCCATACCCGCCCAATTGCCAAGCCTAGGGTGAACAATGGGAACCGAAGAAGTGAAACGAAGCCTCTCATGATGCTACTATGATTGTTTTTCAAGATGTTTCTTGTGAGTTTTGTGGGTTCTCTGTGTTTTGTGCATTCAATAGTTGATGGATGGTCCATTGCTTTTGTTAAGATTCTAATTTGTGATTATGGGTTCTAAAGTTATTTTTAGGGTTTTGTTTAGGGTCGTTATCTTTTGCACAAGTCTGTTCCAGGCACGTGGAAAGGAGGGTTGAAAACTTGCATGTTCTGTGTATTTTTTTGGTTTGTTTGTTTGCTTTGCATGTATGATGATTAGGGTTTTAGGGCATGGTGAACGGAGGCTTTTTGCACTAGGTTGACAGATTCTGTAAAACCTAAGTCTATTGACCTCTATGGACATGAATTGTTTTAGTTTTTGATTTTATGATGGTGTAAAAGGTTTTGGATATACAGCCCCAAAGGCCCAAATAGTATTTTCAACGAGGCTTTGTCAAGTTGATTACTCTCTCTCTCTCTCTGCCCACCCCTCTTTTTTTTATCCCCGCAGCTTCTCTATGAATATTTATTCCTTTTTTGTTTCACTTTCATGCTTTATTTTTCAATAGGTGTTTTTTGTTTAAAATAAATATAATATGAGGAATGTACATATAAAGTTTTCTTGGTTGATTGTAGTATAACCATTGGGCCTGTATAGGGCAAAAGGGCAAGTTCTATGCCCCATTCGCCGGAGGTTCTATTTCATTTATTTTTTCAAGACCAATGAAATTTTTTTTTTCCGTTTTTAAGTTTTTGGGTTCTGTGCTTTGGATGCTCTTTGTAATTTCAATTGAAATGACCGGATTATATTGGAAAAAATAAATTGAGGAATATGCCTGCTAAGACTGTATGGTCCAAAAGACCAAGTAATTTGCGCCACTTTGCAAGGCAAAGGCATTGCGTCTAGAACCCATATGTATTGATGACAGCTTATGATAATATTAATTTGATTATGTATATATATATATATATATATATATATATATATATATATGACCTAATATGAGTTAATTTCTATTTGTTCGAAATTTATTACTTCCTAATATAAATGCAGCGATGGGGGTTCTTAGTAAACCTGTAAGCAATTTTTGAATGTAAAACCTGTGCATTAGTTCCATAAATCATATTCTATTTGAAAATGTTATTTATTTTCTTGGGTTATGCTCATGTAGATGTATAAAGGCACTTAAAGTTTAAAGAAGCGTAGACGTGACGAGGAAGATCAGGGGACAGGATTTGGGAAGGGGGTTTGTGAAGAAGAAAAAGATCCAGAGATCACTAATGGGGAATTGGAGCACCTTGAACTGAGGCAACGACTAAAAGAAACAATTAGAGAGCAGTGGAAGAAAGAATCTGGTTTTGTTCTTAGTCATTGCCAAGAGAATAAGGAACTGCCTAATAGCAAGTGAGTCATATACTCATACTTATATTTTCTCTTTTCTCAACAGAGTAACTATCCATTTTTGTGGTGGCATTTTGGGATTGACTGCATATGTCTTTGTTATACCTCCCCTCTTTACATTAATTCATGTTAATTTCGCTTATAGTACTTTCTTCTGTTCATTTTATACTTCATAGTATGAGCAGTGCTGATATTTCACATACTTTCTGCTATTAAGATACTTCTCATACTTGTGTTGTTTTTATAAATATAGTAGTCCGTGTTTTCTTGGTGATGAGAAACAAGAGTCGCTTCATACCAAATAATAATAATAATAATAACTATTGAGTTTTCTGTCACCAATTCAGCACAGAGAAAAAACATTCAAACTTGTAATTTTTTTTATGTTAATTTGGATTTAGTGAGTTGATTTGACAATGAACTCTCTATTATTTTCTAAAGTAAGGACGAATGTGTCATTCAATTTTGATAAGAATATAGAAAATGTCAATAGCTGAATTTTTATAATAGTTGGAGCTGGTAAGTGATAGTAATTTTTTCCCTTATTTTGGGGATTTTCATGTAGTTCTTTTTCTAATGCCAAGCCACCTGTTACAAATCACTTGAATGGTTTTTTATCTTGTCCGTCAATGGCTGGTTCTTTTTTTTTTTTTTTTTTTTTATGAACTAAATGGCTGGTTCTTTTTCCTGTTCCTGTCTTTCTTCTTCCCTTTATTTATTTATTTTTTGTTAGTCTGGACCCTATTCCCCCACCTAAGGTCAGAAGTGAACAGAGAATCACTGAGGTTTACGGTGCTTTCTGGTAAACCATAAAAATATTGTCAATGATGTGACATTTTGACATTCGTTGTTATTTTCTAGATATAGATATAATGGAAACTTTGAGTAATGATTAATTAATTATAGGTTATATTTGTTAAAATCATTTGTAATGTCTTAAAGATAGAGTTAAAAACATGCAGCTCTTCTGTGCTTCTCTAATGGATTGTGATTTAGTTTTCAACGTGAACATTGTAAGGGTGTTGGTGTGATGCTACGTGTTCAACTATGAGTTTATTCTCTAGATGCTACGTGTTCAACTATGAGTTTATTCTCAACCTGCTATTGGGCAATGGGTAATTGAAGAAGTTAAGGCAATGCTAGAATTAGATTATAAGGTAAATGCTCAAATTCTCTGTAAAGTTTACTCAGCTTCTAACTTCCTTTATGGTGTTGTTTTTGTCATTAAACGATCTTAATTTTCTCTCCAGAACAAAAAGAACCCTGTTTCAACCGCTTCAGAAACAAAGCCTGGTTTGCTAGATTTAAAAATGAAAGCTTAGAAGCTTAAGGAAACCTGGGATTACTCTTTTCTATTTTCTGACAGTACAGAACTTCCTGTTTTTCCGAAACTTGAAGTTTCTTTTTGTGGTATGTTTTTATACTAAGTCACATCTAATTTGTAGTCCTATAAAGCCTCGTTCAGTGAAACTCCCATGGATGAAACTTATACAAAATTTTCTTATATTTTAAGGTTCTCCATCAGCTCAAGGGCCATCGAAAAGCAAATAACTTGACAGAAGTCACATCAGGAAAGCTCCCAATGGCCTCAAAGAAATGAAACATGTTTCTGTAGTTCACCGATTGCAGCCTAGTACTCAGTCCTATGAGGTTTTTCCTACAAAAAGGCTCAGCTTAACGTCTTCAAATCCTAGAAAAAGGCATACTGCCAATGTTGTTTGCCATCCTGTAGTGCAAAAAGGCTTGCCTTCTAAGACACCAGCTCCTACTGTGGGCAAGACTTATGAAAAGATTCCTGTTCATGGTGCTCATGGAGCTTCCTTTACAAAGTTGCACCCTGTGCCAAAGCAACATTCAGAAGAGAAAAGGGAATTTCGTGAACCTAAGAAGGGAAAAGTAATGCAAAACCAGCTGCAGTCTTCTTCAAAACATCAAGTTCCTGATAGGCACAAAACTTCCATGTTAGAGTCCCAATCTTTGACAAAGCTTCATTTGGAAGAGAAAAGGGAATTTTGTGAACCTAATAAGGCAAAAGAGATACCCAAACAGTTGCAGTTGTCCTCAAGACATCAGGTTCAATCCAGACACCTTCCCTCTTACCCATCCACCCACTGACACACACAGCACATTGTTTTTTATCTTTTTGTTTTGGTGATCAGACATTCTTGTAATTCTACTGAAATAGTGACTAATTTTTTTCTCACTGTTGTGCTACTTCAACAGCTTAAGCACCCTGGACAAGAGGATTATGATGAAGATGATGGTGATATTTCTTCTTTAATCAGAAGGATATTTAGGTCAGGTTTCTTACCTTTTTGTTTTGATTTCTTCTGTTAGAGATGTTTATGACAAATTCAAACAACTAGAGAAATGTAACTAATTGACCCCCAATGAAACCAATATATATATATATATATAGAGAGAGAGAGAGAGAGAGAGAGAGAGAGAGAGAGAGAGAGAAATGTGGCTAATTGGGAGTCAAATACTAAATCTTGAAATTTACAAACTTATAATTGTAGTATATTCCCCTTTTTCCAGCCAAAAGCTCTGCTTGTGTCTAGATCATTGTAAATTCAACTCAACTTGACAAATACTTATTCAAAGTCCAAACATTTCACTCTTCTTTTTTTGTTTAAATGATCGAGCCAAAGTAATGAATGTCAGTTCCTTGGTATCTCTAGTCCATCAATGTAAATTTTATTCCTTTTTACCCCTAATTTGAGATTGTTGGTAATGTGGACACTGTGGCTTTGGTTCGTGGCATAGCCTGAGTTATGATTTTGTTGCAGGTATGATCCTAAAAAGTTTGAAGGGGTCGATTATGACAATGACTGCCTCATGGAGTCCAATTTCGATGATATCCAGATGGAGAAGAGAAAGAGGTAAGGACTAAGGAGGATAGTTTTACAGAGTCTTTACATTAATTATTAACATGGTTGTAACCCTTTATTTTTCCAAAAGCGCCTTTTGAGATAAAAACCATATATTCTTATTTCTAGAAGAGGACCGGCTTAAATTGTTTGTTCCTGGAGACTTGAATGATGATAGATTATATAGCTAATATTTTCACATAGGATATTCATGTCCACTAAAATGGCAAAATCTTTATGTGGTATTTTTCTAATGTGGTATTTAAGAATATGTTAATTGTATATATATTGAAACTGATGAATTTTATATGAACTCATACTGAGGTTAAATCAAGGAGAGCCTTCCTTGTCCTGGTCAGGCTTGCGTGGTTAAGTGGTCTCGAAATTGGTTTGGCTCAGATCATTACTACTTTTCTAGGCTCAGACTTGTTTCATGACTAACCTTGCTATATATTAGCAGAACACCAATGGACACCCCGCCAACACCAATCACAGGAAGGACTGCAGTTTCATTATAGGCAGGCTTTCAAATGATCGTTGTCCTCAAACCTATCCGGTGGCCATTATAAGTGATGGAGTGTGGAAGGTACACCAAGAGTGGGCTGGTACTGGTTGGGTGATAACTTGGCAGCATCGCACTCGTATTGCTGCAAGGGTTGAATCAGTTTGCGCTTCCTCAGCCCTCCAAGCAGAAGCAATGGCCATGCTCCAAGGATTGCAGTGGGTAAGTCAAAATCTACCAGAGGTCCAGTCAATCCAGGTAAACACTGATTCTCTATCCCTTGTCCAACAGTTAGCAGGTAATCAAGTTCCTTCTCATGAGATACATTTCCTGCTAGAGGATATTATCTCCTTAGCTAGTACTTTTAATTTTTGTAAGCTTACTAAGGTTCACCGAAATGTAGTAAAAAAAGCCCACAATCATGCCACTCTTGCTAGAAGCAGTTTTTGTAACTTACTGTAGCGCGCCTAGCGGTAACTCTTATCTTTTTAATGAAGTTCTTGTCTTTTACCAAAAAAAAAAAAAAAAACTTCAACGATAGTGTCCTTGTAATACACATCTATTGCAACAACACAACTTGATGCAATAACCTATTATATTGCAATGACACATGTTGTTGCAATGATAATTGGGCATGTTAGTTAGGACATTAATTTTAACAACAGTGTCGTTGCAATACATATCTATTGCAACGGCTTTAAATTTATTGCAACGATGAGGTCGTGGCATTATATCGGCCTTATTGCAACGACTATATATCGCAACAACAATGTCGTGGCATTATATTGGACTTATTGCCACGACTTTGGTTGCTGCAATAACTTATTGCCATAGAATTTATTGCTACGGGTCACATCGGCCAAGCTGTCGTTGCAATAAGTATTGCAACGACTTTGTGGTTATTGTAACGATCTGTGCCATTACAATATGCCAATTTGCAACGACTTTGTGGTTATTGTATCGATCTGTCCCATTACAATATGCCAATTTTCTTGTAGTTATAGATGGAGGTGTTTTCATAGATAGTAATGCCACAGATATGATGGGAGTATGGTGACACCGAAGAAAATTCCACTTTGGTGAGTGCACCGAAGTGGAGTTTTCCCGGCATTGAAATTTTGGGTTTTGTTGAGGAAAACCAATGTGTGGTGGAGATTTGAGAGACAGCCAGTTGGGTTTCTAGATGTTGAATTATATTTTTTTGGAGTCACTCACCAGATATTTCGACTCTAGCTGGAGCGCTACAACTCCTTATTCCAGAAGGGTAACCTTGACTGATCAAGAGTGCCAACTTGGGAAATGTTTATAAAAAATAAAAATGGATCGAGGTCCCTTTGTGCAATCTTGGTTTTTAAATAAATATACTTATTTGTACAGTTCAATTTTGATCTCTTTCTTTTGCTGCTAAGACATGAGAAGTAAAAGGTGGATCATGAGTCCGAGTTCACATTCCTTTTTTTAGACCAGTCACCAAATTAATTGATATCGAGTGTCCAGTAACTTTTAATCATACAGGCCCGAAAGTATTAAATATTCCAAAATATATATATATTTAGATTAATGGACACAAGTTTTAGATAATGATACATAGGTCATGTACGCAAAAAATTAAGTTGATCCAAGACTTGTTGTCATTCAATCCAAAAACTTATCTTTTTAATCACTAAAAAGCTCACATTAATTGATGAAGTAACTCTTAATTTCAGATCAACTTTATTTTTAAGTGTATGACTCATGAAAAAAGATTATTTAATTCAACAGCGGATTTCACAAAATATGAATTATATTATATTAGAAATAGGTTACGTAAAAACTTATATAATAATTTGTGTAAAAAACTTTGTACGTTAATTCTAACCCTCTATATATATATATATATATATATATATATATATATATATATATATATATGATATGATTTCGTCTACTCAACATTGGAGTTCTACCACGTCTATTAGTAATTAGTAACGGCCACATTGTGGCCAATGGATGAGGTTACGTGTGGATCGACTTCTAGTACTTTTGAAATCTGGCCATAGTTTGACCATTATTTCTTTTTCTTCTTCTTTTGGCTTTCGTAATACAGAAAACTAAATGGACATTTCAACTAACTCGTGCAAGCCTGGGTCTCTCTATATATATAAACTTGGGGAGCCAGCTAACTTCATCCCAAGAAAAGACGCCACCGCTCTCATGGAGTTGCTACTGCTTTTCAACATCATGCCCACGATCGCCTTGCTTGGCCTCGTTACCTTGTTCATATTCATGTGTGATGTTTTATATCTGAAGCCGAAAAGAATTCGATTAACCCTTCGAAAACAAGGGATCAGTGGTCCTCCACCATCTTTTCTGCTGGGAAACATTCGCGACATTCAGAATATACAGTCCAAAGCATCAAAGCCTCCATGCGAAAAACAAGTAGCGACCCACAGTTACTACAACACCCTCCTCCCATTCTTGGAGCAATGGAGAAAAGAATACGGTACCATGCATGTTTTATTATTAACGGAAGGGATTCTCTCTATTTACTAGACAATCTAGTTAAATATGGATCATCCATATCATGAACGATCTATATTTTATTAGAACGTTCATTGCAATGGAGAGGATCGATCCTTACTCTTTATTCTTATTAGCATTCATATTTTCTTACTGGAGAATATTAAAGATTTTTCGAACATCGTATTTATGCATGTATAATGTTCATATTGCAGGTCCAATCTTCATGTTTTCACTTGGCAACACACAACTATTGTACATGGACCGGCCTGATGTGGTGAGGGAGATAAGCGTATGCACTTCTTTGGACTTGGGAAAGCCAACTTATCAACAGAAAGAACGTGGCCCTCTTCTTGGCCAAGGCATTTTGACTTCAAATGGTGCATTATGGGTCCACCAAAGAAAAACTCTCTCCCCTGAATTATACATGGAGAAGGTCAAGGTATATATACCCAAATAATAATAATAATAATAATAAAAAGCATATGATTGGCCTTTCATATATTACTTGCCTAATACTATAAATTATGTATTGATTAATAAACTCAACAAAGCCTTATGGCAAGCCTTATCAAATCATGTTCTGTACATAGTAATATTGGGGATCATATCTATATTATATACGTGTATAAATATATAGGACGATGATCAAGTCAACACATGCTGATATAACTTATATTGACACCTGCATTGGGGGTTTGTACAATGTGTATTAGTACATAACTTACGAGATACATTGGCTTAATGCATGGTGCATGCTGATATAACTTGTATTAATACGTGCTGACCTGACCGAAACTATATATATATATGTATATATACACGAATCATGTCCTTTAAGGACGTGTTGCTATAACTTACATCAGTACCATGCATTGGAAGTTACACCTCTTGCATTGGTAAGTTATAGGGTATAACCCGCAACGCATGTTTTTGATATAACTTGCATTAGCCCATCCTCATAGTACATAGCAGAGGCCTATATATACATGCACACACACCAAACGTTGCAAGTCAGCACATATTGATCTTATATGAGTAAAGACCATGCATGCATGGGGCACAACATTGCATGGTGTTGATGTTGACAAAACTAGCACATGATATCCTGAAAATCACTCTATATATATAATTTAGCAAAAACTATATATTATATGTAACAAATCGAGAAAAACTCATATGTGACTGTGACAAGTACGGTTAATGTGGTGTCACAGGCCAATAAGAGTCAAATAAAGTAGGATTATCAAAATATATTTTGGTCCCACAATCCCACTTTACTTGACTCTCATAACACCATGTGACCATGTTACAAGTACATGGAACACTTACTCGTAACAAATAGAGTCCTTAGAGGAGAATTTTTCTCAGCCAATAGCCAGGAGTGGAAGAATAACAGATAGAGTCCTTATACAAAAAGTACATCCTTTACAAAACATGGGGGACAATAAAAAAGACAACATATTTACAACCTAAACAAATCTTTTTTTTTTTTTCTTTTTTTTAATATCGATCTTAATTATTAATTGGTATATTGTCAAGACCAAAATATACCCTTTACACTCATATCGCTCCTGATTACCAGACCCCTGGTTCTTTTCGATCATTCATAATCCAATGCTCAGAGAATGTATTGTAAAATTGTCCAATATCACTGATGATACTATATATATGTAGGGAATGATGAACTTAATGGTGGAGTGTTCAATCACCCTAGTGGATTCATGGAACAACAGGATTGAAAGTGATGGTGGAGTTGCAGACATTCAAATTGATGACCATATAAGAGGCCTCTCAGGAGACATAATCGCAAAAGCTTGTTTTGGGAGCACTTACTCGGAAGGGAAGGAGATTTTCTTGAAGCTTAAAGCGCTTCAAAGAGCATTGGCTAAGAATGTTCTTGCTATTGGGATTCCAGGAATGAGGTTTGCATTTTCCTTTGATTTTGAGCACATTTTTTGTCAAATTTTAACAAAAATTGTGCATGTAGACAACACAAATATATATTATATATACTTTAATGGAATATATATAAGTAAAAACATTATAATAATGTAAGTGAGATACACCAAATCACTTTTTGTGGATCTCGTCCCACGTTTTAATTAATATTGGGTTGGTGTGATTTGATAAGAAGGTCGAAAATATTTTATTAAGCCAAGTTAATTATGGCCTTTCCAAACTTAGGTTATCTCTATACTAACTTCTTTTAAAACCTAGTGAGGGGCCGGTATTTTGTAGTAATCAACCTATTATGAATGAAATTCAATTTTTCTATACATTTGTAAATATACTCTGTATTATTATTCTTATGATGGATCAAATTTATTTGAATATTTCAGGTATCTTCCTACAAAGAGCAACAGAGAAGCATGGGCGTTAGAAAAGGAGATTCAGTCACTGATTTTAGAGGTAGTCAAGGAACGGACGAAAACTGCACTACCAGATAAGGACCTATTGCAAACGATCATTGAGGGTGCCACAAAAAGTGACTTGAGCCAAGCTGCAACCCACAACTGGATTGTTGACAATTGCAAGAACATGTACCTGGCAGGGAATGAACCCACTGCTCTCTCAGCGACATGGACCTTGATGTTGTTGGCTTCAAATCCAGAATGGCAAGATCGTGTTCGCTCTGAAGTCTTTCAAGTTTGCAAGGGTCAATTGCCTAATGTTGATATGATTCGCAATATGAAAACAGTATGTGTCATGATTCCACTTCTTTTTTTTTTTTTCCTTCTTTCCTTGGGCTTATATGATCAACATTATTCACTAACTCCTTTTTAACGAATGGCATGGCAGTTGGCAATGGTAATTTATGAGTCATTGCGCCTTTACCCATCGGGGCCAGTCATGTCAAGGGAGGCATTGCAAGACATGAAGATCGGAGGTATTCACGTCCCTAAAGGTGTTAATGTTTGGATCCCAACGCTAAGAGTGCACCAAGACCCTGAAATTTGGGGACCCGACGCTGGCAAGTTTAACCCTGAAAGGTTTGCCAATGGAGTCAGCGGCGCATGCAACCCTCCTCACATGTACATGCCATTTGGTGCTGGGCCTCGTGTGTGTTTGGGACAGAACTTTGCCATGGTAGAACTTAAGATTCTTCTTGCTCTTCTTGTATCCAACTTCTCATTCTCAGTGTCACCCAAATACCTGCATTCCCCAATCCAAGGGATGGTCATAGTACCTGAACATGGAGTGAATCTCCTCATAAGAAAGCTGTGAGCTATGAGTACTAGCCAACATTTATCATAACATTTATATTGAGTAATGTATTTGGAGATCTACTACAACAAATCATGTTCCTAGCTAGCTTATGTATTAATGTACTTATTCTTCATATTGGTTGTAATGTGCTTATGCCTTTGTACGTAGTAAAAAATCTCAGTTATAGTTGGCTTGATTGGTCGATATCTTGCTTTGCATATTTATATTTTTGATATTGCGATTCGTGTTTTCTCTTTTCCTTTTGAGAAAAGAGCAATTTCATTTCGAAGGTAAAACCATGCATGGAAACCATTAATTTCAAGAATGAAGTAGAAATCCTAGAGCAAGCGAAATATGAACTTGATCAATCGAGAACAAATTTACTATGAATCGCATATAAGAACCTTTTGCTTAAAATATTTGGTCCCTCATCATAAACTTTACAATTTTAAAAATGCATAATGGCCTTCGTTTTTCAACAAATGACAAAAGAATTAATTTCCAACAATAGACAAGTGGCAGGATCATGATGGCAGTGGAAAAAATTGTTTAACCTCATCGCATGGAATATATGTCTCAAAAATTTCCTCCGGGAACAATTTTGTTATTTTGAAAAAAAAAATTTAGATTTTTTTTTTTGCTCAGTTTCTCTCCGATTACTTATTCCTTTTTTCTTTTTTTCTTTTTTTCATTTTTTCTATAATTTCATTTTCATGGTTTATTTATAAAAGGATGAAGTTTTTATCCTTTTTTAAAAAAATAAAATAAAATAAAATTCTATGAGGAATTTAGATATGATCTTGTCTGACTAATTATTTTATAACAATTGGACCTCTACAAGGAAAAAAGGCAAGATCTATGTCCCATTCGTTGGAGGTTCTATTTTATAGCATAAGAAAGTTTATATCCGATTTGGACTATGACATCAAAACAATTATAAAAAAATACTAAAAAAAGTGGTACTTAGAAAATAAATTGATTGGTGGTCAGCATTTATTGCTAAAATTGATTTCAATTTTTTTAGTAAAACATAGGATTTGTTAATATCCTATAGGGTAAGATTTTAACTATAGAAATTTAATATTAGAAGCAGATCTGGGTGGCTACAATACTTGAAATCAAATTTCCCTTACCGCTAACAACAAACACCGGAGCTTTGGACCACTGCCACAACTTCCTTGAGCTAACCTTCATCGCCAATTTCGAGCTTATTGGCGGTGTGGTTGAGATGAGAGTGAGTAAAAGAGAAGAAGAGAAAGGAGGAGAGACACTTGCGGAGAGTGGGGGTTGATGTTCAACTCAAATAAAGGCTTCGAAGGCTTTGATCTCATTGTTGAATATGTGGTGTGGGTTTCACAGATTTAGAGAGAGATGAGTATGGTTCTAGGAGAAAATATTCAGATAAAATAGAGAAATAAAGGGGAAGAGAAGAAAGGGGTGGGTATCCATAGATAACAGAGAAAGAGAGTGGGGTAGGTGTGAGATATTTATATTAGAGAGAGAGAGAGATAGAAATAAAAGGGTGAATATGTGTCAAATATAGAGAGAGAAAGAAAGAGAAATAAGTGGGTGGCTAAGAGTTAGATAATGTAGAGTAAAAAAGAGAGAGAAATAAGGAATTAGGGGTAAGTTTGTAACTCTAGAGTTTCGGCCCATTGTTTGGTCCCCCAAAATCATCCCCTTAATCATTTTCCATTAATAATAGGCTTCTTAAAGGGGAGTTAGGGTGTTCCAATTAGTTTAAGTGCGGAGCAAAGAGGCCTAAGTTAGAAAGTATTGCTGGCCCATTCTGAAGCGAAAGAGTAACTTTAAGGTCACAGTAAAAAATCAAAATGCTATGTACCATATTTTGTTTGCCATGAGAAACCATGCACCTATCTCATAGGATATATAAGTTGTCACATTTTTTCTTTCCGAACTCGATATTTGAATCTAAGACCTTATTTTTACAAAAGAGGGAGATACGTCATCCATTGGAATATATTAAGGCTCTATTTGGTTTGTGGATTTTATCAAGGAAAAAAAATAAAATATCAGGAATTTTATTTTTCTTTATTTGGTTGTAATGGAAAATTGGAAGAAAAATAAGAATTAGAATAATTTTGGCCTGATATGATTTTATCTTTTCTTTTTATTTTCTTTTTTCCTCATTTTTTTTCCCTTCCTTTTTTTTTTCGTTGGTAGAATCCATGAACCAAATAGAGAGTAAGTCTCTTTAATTTTTATGTGAAATTTTAGATTGGTCAAGCTATGAGAAAATAAATACGGTTCAATACAAACTACTACTAATTCAATTCCTTAATAAATGGCTCTTAACTTAACTAAGAGTGACTACTGACTATAATTATTTACCCCCAACCTGTCTAATCTGTAATGCATTCTTTTTCGTTCATTTATAAACTAAGAGTGCAATTATTGTAACCCTTCAACTTTATTTGCGCACCCCATTTATTTTAAGTTTATCAAGATTTTATGAAAAATATAAAAGGTTTTTATGAAAATTGATCACATTGTCCACTAAAAAACAAAATTTTGAACAATTTTGTAGAATAAAGCTTTTTCGAAATCTGTTATTTAAGTGAATTTTTTTGCAATTTATAATTCTCGTTTTTGTAAAAATGAAATAGAGACTTATAAAGTACCAAAAAATCTTTTTAAACGACAGATTTTGAAAAAAAAATGTATTTTATAAAATTATTCAAAATTATATTTTCTAATGAATCGATTACATGATTAGTTTTCATAAAAAAATTTTATGTTTTTCATAAAATTTTGAAGAAAAAGAAAAAGAAAAAAAAAAAAAAAGGGTTTACAAATAAAGATGAGCGTGCCAAAAAAACAAAAAAAAACACCCCCTAGAGAGTCTTTAAATTCGTCTCGGTTCGTCTCGGCCCGGTCTGATTGAAAGGCACGAGAGTTTAGGCGGCTAACGAACTTCAAAATCAGCCGCGTCCGCCATACCTACATATATAGACAGATACGGAAGCCTACATCTGTTTCAACTGGTTCACTGCTTGTTTACTCGTTGAACTCAGATACTTGGTCTCATCATACTTGGTGAATACAGTAAGTTTCTTGATGAAGTTGAAACACTCTGTTTCCAATCATGGTTCTGTCTA
The DNA here is from genome assembly GCA_039720395.1 of Liquidambar formosana. Taxonomy (NCBI): domain Eukaryota; kingdom Viridiplantae; phylum Streptophyta; class Magnoliopsida; order Saxifragales; family Altingiaceae; genus Liquidambar; species Liquidambar formosana. The sequence goes on from CM077823.1 coordinate 28,587,790, forward strand.
CTTTCTTGGGTCCTCTGTATTTTGCTCTGTTTTTTTTTTTTTCTTTTGTTTGTTTGTTTTTTTTGTATTTGTCATATACTGTTTCTGTTTTATGGGTGAACAATGGGAACCGAAGAAGTGAAACGGAGTCTCTGATGATGCTACTATGATTGTTTTTCAAGATGTTTCTTGTGAGTTGTGTGGGTTCTCTGTGTTTTGTGCATTCAATTGTTGATGGATGGTCCATTGCTTTTGTTAAGATTCTAATTTGTGATTATGGGTTCTAAAGTTATTTTTAGGGTTTTGTTTAGGGTTGTTATCTTTTGCACTAGTCTGTTCCAGGCACGTGGAAAGGAGGGTTGAAAACTTGCATGTTCTATGTATTTTTTTGGTTTGTTTGTTTGCTTTGCATGCATGATGATTAGGGTTTTAGGGTATGGTGAGCTTTTTGCACTAGGTTGACAGATTCTGCAAAACCTAAGTCTATTGACCTCTATGGACATGAATTTTTTTAGTTTTTGATTTTATGATGGTGTAAAAGGTTTTGGATATATAGCCCCAAAGGCCCAAATAGTATTTTTCAATGAGGCTTTGTCAAGTTGATTACTCTCTCTCTCTCTCTGCTCGCCCCCCCCCCCCCCCCCCCCTTCTTCTTTTTTTCCGCAGCTTCTCTATGAATATTTATTCCTTTTTTATTTCACTTTCATGGCTTATTTTTCAATAGTTGTTTTTTGTTTAAAATAAAAATAATATGAGGAATGTACATATAAAGTTTGTTTGGTTGATTGTAGTATAACCATTGGGCCTGTATTGGGCAAAAGGGCAAGTTATTTTTCATTTATTTTTCAAGACCAATGAAATTTTTTTTTCCGTTTTTAAGTTTTTGGGTTCTATGCTTTGGATGCTCTTTGTAATTTCTATTGAAAATAACCGGATTATATTGGAAAAAATAAATTGAGGAATATACCTGTTAAGACTGTATGGTTCAAAAAACCAAGTAATTCGCGCCACTTTGCAAGGCAAAGGCATTGCGTCTAGAACCCATATGTATTGATGACAGCTTATGATAATATTAATTTGAGTATTTATATATATATATATATATATATATATATATATGACCTAATATGAGTTAATTCCTATCTGTTCGAAATTTATTACTTCCTATATCTCTTTATCATAAGTATCAATATTTTTAATTGGTTTGAGTTTGGTCTTTTTATGCATGATTAAAACTCCTTTTTGGGCTTTCAGGTGTGCTACTTCTAACATAATCTTCTTGGAGACAATATAAACGCAGCGATGGGGGTTCTTAGTAAACCTGTAAGCAGTTTTTGAAAGTAAAACCTGTGCATTTGTTCCATAAATCATATTCTATTTGAAAAATCTTATTTATTTTCTTGGGTTATGCTCATGTAGATGTTGTATAAAGGCACTGAAAGTTTAAAGAAGCGTAGACGTGACGGGGAAGATCAGGGGACAGGATTTGGGAAGGGAGTTTGTGAAGAAGAAAAAGATCCAAAGATCACTGATGGGGAATTGAAGTACCTTGAACTGAGGCAACGACTAAAAGAAACAATTAGAGAGCAGAGGAGGAAAGAATCTGGTTCTGTTCTTAGTCATTGCCAAGAGAATAAGGAACTGCCTAATAGCAAGTGAGTCATATACTCATACTTATATTTTCTCTTTTCTTGACAAAGTAACTGTCCATTTTTGTGGTGGCATTTTGGGATTGACTGCATATGTCTTTGTTATACCTCCCCTCTTTACATCAATTGATGTTAATTTTGCTTATACTACTTTCTTCTGCTCAGTTTATACTCCATAGTATGAGCAGTGCTGATATTTCACATACTTTCTGCTATTAAGATACTTCTCATACTTGTGTTGTTAATGCATCACATGGACTAAATTCTACAATAAAAATGTTTTTATAAATATAGTAGTCCATGTTTTCTTGGTGATGAGAAACAAGAGTCGCCTCATACCAAATAATAATAATAATAATAATAACTATTGAGTTTTTTGTCACCAATTCAGCACAGAGAAAAAACATTCAAACTTGTAATTTTTTTTATGTTAATTTGGATTTAGTGAGTTGATTTGACAATGAACTCTCTATCATTTTCTAAAGTAAGGACGAATGTGTCATTCAATTTTTATAAGAATATAGGAAATGTCAATAGCTGAATTTTTAAAATAGTTGGAGCTGGTAAGTTATAGTAATTTTTTTTTCTCTTATTTTGGGGATTTTCATGTGGTTTTTGAGTTCTAATGCCAAGCCACCTCTTACAAATCACTTGAATGGTTTTTTATTTTGTCCGTCAATGGCTGGTTCTTTTTTCTTTTCTTTTTCCTTTTTTTCTTTTTTCTTTTTTCTTTTTTCTTTTTGATGAACTAAATGGCTGGTTCTTTTTCCTGTTCCTGTCTTTTTTCTTCCCTTTATTTATTTATTTTTTGTTAGTCTGGACCCCATTCCCCCCACATAAGGTCAGAAGTGAGCAGAGAATCACTGAGGTTTATGGTGCTTTCTGCTAAACCATAAAAATAGTATCAATGATGTGAGATTTTAACTTTTGTTGTTATTTCTAGATATAGATATAATGGAACCTTTGAGTAATGATTAATTAATTATACGTTATATTTTTATATTTGTTAAAATCATTTGTAATGTCTTAGAGTTAAAAACATGCAGATCTTCGATGCTTCTCTAATGGATTGTGATTTAGTTTTCAACGTGAACATTTTAAGGGTGTTGGTGTGATGCTACGTGTTAAACTATGAGTTTATTCTCTAGATGATATCAATTTTTAGTTATATAGCCCCTCATTTTTTATTTTTTATTTTCCAGCTACGGATCCTTCTTTGGCCCTTCTCAACCTGCTATTGCGCAACGGGCAATTGAAGAAGTTAAGGCAATGCTAGAATTAGATTATAAGGTAAATGCTCAAATGCTCTGTAAAGTTTACTCAGCTTTTAACTTCATTTATGGTGTTGTTTTTGTCATTAAACGATCTTAATTTTCTCTCCAGAACAAAAGGAGCCCTGTTTCAACCGCTTCAGAAGCAATGCCTGGTTTGCTAGATTTAAAAATGAAAGCTCAGAAGCTTAGGGAAACCCGGGATTACTCTTTTTTATTTTCTGACAGTACAGAACTTCCTGTTTTTCCGAAACTTGAAGTTTCTTTTTGTGGTATGTTTTTTATACTAAGTCGCATCTAATTTATAGTCCTATAAATTAAGCCTCGTTTAGTGAAACTCCCATGGATGAAACTTATAAAAAATTTTCTTATATTTTAAGGTTCTCCATCAGCTCAAGGGCCATCGAAAGGCAAACAACTTGACAGAAGTCACATCAGGAAAGCTCCCAATGGCCTCAAAGAAATGAAACATGTTTCTGTGGTTCACCAATTGCAGCCTAGTACTCAGTCCTATGAGGTTTTTCCTACAAAAAGGCTCAGCTTAACGTCTTCAAATCCAAGAAAAAGGCATACTGCCAATGTTGTTTGCCATCCCGTAGTGCAAAAAGGCTTGCCTTCTAAGACACCAGCTGCTACTGTGGGCAAGACTTATGAAAAGATTCCTGTTCATGGTGCTCATGGAGCTTCCTTTACAAAGTTGCACCCTGTGCCAAAGCAACATTCAGAAGAGAGAAGGGAATTTCGTGAACCCAAGAAGGGAAAAGTAATGCAAAACCAGCTGCAGTCTTCTTCAAAACATCAAGTTCCTGATAGGCGCAAAGCTTCCATGTTACAGTCCCAATCTTTGACAAAGCTTCATTTGGAAGAGAAAAGGGAATTTTGTGAACCTAATAAGGCAAAAGAGATACCCAAACAGTTGCAGTTGTCCTCAAGACATCAGGTTCAATCCAGACACCTTCTCTCTTACCCATCCACCCACTGACACACACAGCACATTGTTTTTTATCTTTTTGTTTTGGTGATCAGACATTCTTGTAATTCTACTGAAATAGTGACTAATTTTTTTCTCACTGTTGTGCTACTTCAACAGCTTAAGCACCCTGGACAAGAGGATTATGATGAAGATGATGGTGATATTTCTTCTTTAATCAGAAGGATATTTAGGTCAGTTTTCTTACCTTTTTGTTTTGATTTCTTCTGTTAGAGTGATGTTTATAACGAATTCAAACAACTAGAGAAATGTAACTCATTGACCCGCAATGAAACCAATATATATATATATATATATAGAGAGAGAGAGAGAGAGAGAGAGGGAGAGAGAAATGTGGCTAATTGGGAGTCAAATACTTAATCTGGAAATTTACAAACATATAATTGTAGTTATTCCCCTTTTTCCAGCCAAAAGTTCTGCTTGTGTCTAGATCATTGTAAATTCAACTCAACTTGACAAATGCTTATTCAAAGTCCAAACATTTCACTCTTCGTTTTTGTTTAAATGATTGAGCCAAAGTAATGAATGTCAGTTCCTTGGTATCTCTAGTCCATCAATGTAAATTTTATTCCATTTTTACCCCTAATTTGAGATTGTTGGTAATGTGGACACTTTGGCTTTGGTTCGTGGCATAGCCTGACTTATGATTTTGTTGCAGGTATGATCCTAAAAAGTTTGAAGGGGTTGATTATGACAACGACTGCCTCATGGAGTCCAATTTCGATGATATCCAAATGGAGGAGAGAAAGAGGTAAGGACTAAGGAGGATAGTTTTACAGAGTCTTTACATTAATTATTATGATGGCAGTAACCATGTATTTTTCCAAAAGCGCCTTGGGAGATAATAACCATATATTCTTATTTCTAGAAGAGGACCGGCTTAAATTGTTTGTTCCTGGAGACTTGAATGATGGTAGATTATATAGCTAATATTTTCGCACAGGATATTCATGTCCACTAAAATAGCAAAATCTTTATGTAGTATTTTTCTAATGTGCTATTTAAGAATATGTTAATTGTATATATATTGAAACCGACGAACTTTCTATGAACTCATACTGAGGTTAAATCAAGGAGAACCTTCCTTGTCCTGGTCAGGCTTGCGTGGTTAAGTGGTCTCAAAATTGGTTTGGCTCAGATCATTACTACTTTTCTAGGCTCAGACTTGTTTCATGACTAACCTTGCTATATATTAGCAGAACATCTTTTACTACTCACGCCTCTTGAGCATTGATGTATGGTATTTATGTGTGCTGGTATTGAGTCCATATTGAATTGTTATCTTGGGTGGAATCATCAAGTTGTGAGGACTCTTCGGTTTTTCATATCTGTCTATCCATAATAATTTAAAGATTAGACATGTCTTTTAGTTTCCTTTTCTGGCTTGTTAGTAGCAAGTGATTAATGCTGTTTGATATGTGTATTTGTGAGTGCTAATTATTTATTGCTGTCTTGACAGTGCAAAAATTGCAAGGAAGGAAGATGAAATAGAGCGTCAACTCAATAAACGAGAAGAGAGGCAAGAGAGATTAAGGAGAGAATCAAAGAAGCTGAAGCTGCATTGAGAGAGAGAGAGTTTATGTGTGTGTACTCTTCTTTTTATTTTATTAATAATATTTAGGGCATGTGGCACCTGATTGTGAGTTCCTATTGTGCCCACCTAGTTGGGATGCTTGGAATCTCTTTAATGCTTTTTGCCCTTTCTTTAGAAGTTTTTTTTTCTTTTTTCAAAAAAAAAAAAAAAAAATGAGAAGTGTTTGTGTAGGTGGATGGGCTATCAATTGCATCTCATTCAACCTGAAGTTTACTTCTTTTTTCTCCTTTGAGAATTGTAAAAATTATGACTGCTGTATTTACAGTTTTATTCTTTTATTTTTTCTTTTGAAATGTGTACATGTGATCACCATTCACCTCTATGACTAATGAAAAATCCAAAGAAAAGTCACATCAATATTTTTCTTTTCTTCTTTAATTTTTCTATGTTATTTATTTATTTATTTATTTATTATTTTTTTTTTTGGCATTTATTGGGTAAAATAAAAAATAGGGGCTGCTCTCAAGATGAAACATTATATTTAGTCTAAGAGGATTCAGTCTCCCTCTAGGCTCAACCACCATGGTAAATATTCCATTATATTTGCAGCTAAAATTTCCCCCCTTATGCATGAGCAAGTAAATGATACATTGCGGGAACAAATAAAATTAACCATTTGCATCAGTATGTTCCTATCCATTCCCCGATCAACAAATGACATAAATGGTTGTTTTGTTCCTTTTCTCTTTTGGGAGAGAGAGAGAGAGAGAGAGAGAATGGAGTACACCAAAAAATAAAAATAAAATAATTACAATCTACAAAATGCAAGAGGAAAACATGATATATAAGCAGGAGCCGCTTAACTCAATTGATTTGTGGTAGTCTTCATAGCAAATGAAATTCTAATTATAGTTTCTTAAGAATTTATTGTTTTTGGTTTTACTTTTTTGGCAATTGTAGTTTATATTTTTAACTTCTTCAAAATGCAGCATTAAATTTAGCATTTTTAAGTAATATAGGGTCTTCAAACTTTTCTCATATGAAGGGATGAAGAAAATGGGGGATCCATTTATTGACAGGAAGAACAAAGTATACATGTTATAAGCAACTTGGATTGCACCCAAAAAAGGAAAAAAAAAATTGGATCCCAAAACTGAAGGCCCCAGATTTAGAAAGATGACCAGTTCACAGTTTTGGCAGTTCAATCCAATTTTGCTATAGGTTTTCAAAATACTACAGATAGCAAATCAGGTGCAAGCTATGAAAACCATTTTCCATCGTCTAGCATATTTTGTTAACAAGTTAAAAAGCTCTCCCAGTTTTCTTTTTCTTTTTCTTTTTTCCCTGTATTTTTTGAATTATAAATGTGCATTGGGTTGGATCTTATTGTTAGTGTACCACCACATTTTTTTCTTTTTTTTTCCACACTGTGATTGTGTGCTACCACTGGATTTGTTACATTTATCTTCCAAAGTGCGTCTGTGGGTGGAGTATCAAAGGGAAGTAGAGTTCATGGTCTGGCTTTTTTCGTCTCCAAAGTCCAAAGTGCCATTGAATTTTCTTCTTTAAATACCAATAGAGAGGAGGCTATTATAATAAACTTATGAAAAGGTTTCAAATTAATTATGTTAACCACTCCCCTTCCCACTTTCTGGCCACATCCTTTTTCTCTTTTTCCAAATTTTTTTTTTTTTTTTTTTAATATTGCAGACTCAAGTGTGTAGTGCTGCGCGACTTGAATAATCTAATATCTTGAGCTCTATTATTCGGAATACCTGAAAGATAATTATCATCTAAATTTCTACCAAGATTTTTGTGAATAAACCATGCATCTCTCACCTTAATGCAACTTTTCATTTATAGCTAACTTCTTGAACCAATTTCAAAATCACAGAACCGCTTATATGTGCCGTTGCAATATGCCAATTTTCTTCTAATATAAATGAAAATGTTTTCATAGATAGTGACCCACAGATATAATGGAAGTATTCTCATCGATGGTAACACCGAAGAAAATTCCACTTTGGTGAGTGCACCAAAGTGGAATTTTCCCAGCGTTGACATTTTGGGTTTTGCAATAGATACTTATTGCAACGACTTTGTGGTTATTATTGCAATAACTTGTTGCCACGGAATTTATTGCTACAGGTCATATCGTCCAAGTTGTCATTGCAATAAATACTTATTGCAACAACTTTGTGGTATTGTAACAATCTGTGCCATTGCAATATGTCAATTTCCTTGTAGTATTTATTGCAATGACTTTGTAGTTGTTGTAACTATATGTGCCGTTGCAATATGCCAATTTTCTTCTAGTATAAATGAAAGTGTTTTCATAGATAGTAACCCATAGATATGATGGAAGTATTGTCATCGATGGTGACACCAAAGAAAATTCCACTTTGGTGAGTGCATTGAAGTGGAATTTTCCCAACGTTGACATTTTGGGTTTTGCAATAGATACTTATTGCAACGACTTTGTGGTTATTATTGTAATAACTTGTTGCCACGGAATTTATTGCCACTGGTCATATTGGCCAAGTTGTCATTGCAATAAATAATTATTGCAACGACTTTGTGATATTGTAACAATTTGTGCCATTGCAATATGTCAATTTCCTTGTAGTATTTATTGCAACTAGGGGTGTTCATGGTTTAGGTTAAAACCGAAAACCAAACCGAACCAAACCAAACCGGTCAGTTTGGTTTGGTTTTTTTTGTCTTTACGTTTGGTTTTGGTTCTAATTTTAAAAAACCGAATTAAATTGGTTTGGTTTTGGTTTTCATGTTTAAAAAACCAAACCAAACCGAAAAACCGAAAAAATATAATATAAATATATATAATTTTATATATTATATATTAAACTTAGTTTGTAAATTTTCTATTCTAATAAGGGCATAATAGGTAATAGATTGTAAATTTTCTTAATGTTTTTTCTTTATTAAGTTGGCATGCATTAAACTAGCTATTATTGTTGTGTGAGATATTAGCACGTTTTAAATTGGAGATTTGAACTTGGATTAACATAAGTCAATATTTTTCCATTTTGATATAATGTTTAATGTTTTTTTTAGTTGCTAATGTAATGATTTTATTAAAAATGTTTTTATTTAGAGCTTGACTTGTCATTTTTCTATTTTTAATTATTTGTTACTATTTTATAAGATAAAACCGAAACCGAAACCGAACCGAACCAAACCGAAATTTTATGGTTTGGTTTGGTTTGGTTTGGTTTGGTTTTTTTAATCGTATAGTTTGGTTTTGGTTGGAGAAAATAAAAACCGAAGTATAATGGTTTGGTTTAAAATCTACCCTAAAATCGAACCAAACTGAACCACGAACACCCCTAATTGCAACGACTTTGTAATTATTGTAACTATATGTGCCGTTGCAATATGCCAATCTTCTTCTAGTATAAATGAAAGTGTTTTCATAGATAGTGACCCATCGATATGATAGAAGTATTCTCATCGATGGTGACACCGAAGAAAATTCCACTTGGGTGAGTGACTGAAGTGGAATTTTCTCAGCGTTGACATTTTGGGTTTTGTTGAAGAAAACCAATGTGTGGTGGAGATTCGAGAGACAGCCAGTTGGGTTTCTAGATGTTGAATTATATATATACATATATATATATGTTGAATTATATATATATTTTTTTAACATACGGTCGAAAAAAATTAATTTAAGAATTACCATTTAACTGGTTTGTATTGGCTCCCTTATAAAAAAAATATACTTATTTGTACAGTTCAATTTTGATCTCTTTCTTTTGCTGCTCAAACATGAGAAGTAAAAGGTGGATCATGAGTTCGATTTCACATTCCTTTTTTTAGACCAGTCACCAAATTAATCGATATCGAGTGTCCAGTAACTTTTAATCATACAGGCCCGAAAGTATTAAATACTCCAATACACATATATATATATATTTAGATTAATGGACACAAGTTTTAGATAATGACGCATAGGTCATACACGCAAAAAATTAAGTTAATCCAAGACTTGTCATTCAATCCAAAAACTTATCTTTTTAATCACTAAAAAGCTCACATTAATTGATTAAGTAATTCTTAATTTCAGATCAACTTTATTTTTTGAGTGTATTCAATGGTGGGTTTCACAAGATATGAATTATATTAGAAATAGGTTATCTAAAAATTTGTGTAAAAAACTATGTACATTGATCCTAACCTATACATATATATCTATACAGAGGCGATCCCATTAGCACGTGTTGATGTAAGTTACATCAGCACTATGCATTGGGGGTTGTACCTCTTGCATTGATTCAATTCTCCTCACATCTCACTAATGCACAAGGTACAACTCCCAATGCAGGTTTTGATATAAGTTATATCAGCACGTGCTTACCTGATCATCATCCTATATCTATATCTATATATATATATATGATATGGTTAGACGAACACAAGCTAATTTAACTTATGTCAACCTGACATTGAAATTGTACCTTGTCTATTAGTAATTAATTAGTTACGGGCACATTGGGGCCAATGGATGAGGTTACGTGTGGACTTTTAGTGCTTTTTAAATCTGGCCAAAGTTTTACCATTATTTCTTTTTCTTTTTCTTCTTTTGGCTTTCCTAACACAGAAAACTAAATGGACATGTCAGACTCGTGCAGCCTGGGTCTCTCTATATATATGAACTTGCGAGGAGCCAGCTAACTTCATCCCAAGAAAAGACGCCACTGCTCTCATGGAGTTGCTACTGCTTTTCAACATCATGCCCACGATCGCCTTGCTTGGCATCGTTACCTTGTTCATATTCATGTGTGATGTTTTATATTTGAAGCCGAAAAGAATTCGATTAACCCTTCGAAAACAAGGGATCAGTGGTCCTCCACCATCTTTTCTGCTGGGAAACATTCCCGACATTCAGAATATACAGTCGAAAGCATCAAAGCCTCCATGCGAAAAACAAGTAGCAACCCACAGTTACTACAACACCCTCCTCCCATTCTTGGAGCAATGGAGAAAAGAATACGGTACCATGCATGTCCTATTCAATAACGGAAGAGATTCTCTTTATTTACTGGACAATCTAGTTAAATTTGGATCATTCATATTATGAACGACTTATATTTTACTAGAACATTCATTGCATGGAGAGGATCGATCCTTGCTCTTTATTCATTATTAGCTTTCATATTTTCGTAATGGAGAATGTTAAAGATTTTTCAACATCGTTTTTATGCATGTATAATGTTCATTGCAGGTCCAATCTTCATGTTTTCACTTGGCAACACACAACTATTGTACGTGGACCGGGCTGATATGGTGAGGGAGATAAGCGTATGCACTTCTTTGGACTTGGGAAAGCCAACTTATCAACAGAAAGAGCGTGGCCCTCTTCTTGGCCAAGGCATTTTGACTTCAAATGGTGCATTATGGGTCCACCAAAGAAAAACTCTCTCTCCTGAATTATACATGGAGAAGGTCAAGGTATATATACCCAAAAAAAAAATTAAAAAATTAAAAAAAGCATATCATTGGCCTTTAATTACTTGCCTAATACTATAAATTATGTAGTAATTAACAAACTCAACAAAACCTTATGGCAAGCATTGTCAAATCATGTTCCGTACATAGTAATATTGGGGATCATATCTATATTTATGTATGTGTACAAATATATAGGATGATAATCAAGCCAACACATGCTGATATAATTTATATTAACATTTATATTGAGGGTTGTACATTATGTAGTAGTACATAAGTTACAAGATAAATTGGCCCAATGCATGGTACTAATATAACTTATATCAATACGTACTGACCCGACCGAAGCTACACACACACACACACACACACACACACACGATTCATGTCCTTTAAGGATGTGTTGCTATAACTTACATCAGCACCATGCATTGGAGGTTGCATCTCTTGCATTGATAAGTTATAAGGTATAACCCCCAACGTATGGTGTTGATATAACTTGTATTAGCCCAGCCTCATAGTACGTAGCAGAGGCCTATATGTACACGCACACACACAAAACATTGCAAGTCAGCACATATTCATCTTATATGAGTAAAGACCATGCATGCATGGGGCACAACCTTGCATGGTGTTGATGTTGACAAAACTAGCACATGCTGTCTTGAAAATCACTCTACACACACACACACATATATATATAGCAAAGACTACATATTATATGTAACAAATCGAGAAAAACTCGTATGTAACTGTGACACGACTAATGTAGTGTCATAGGCTAATGAGAGTCAAGTAAAATGGGATTGTCAAAATACATTTTGGTCCCACAATCCCACTTTACTTGACTCCTGTAACATCATGTGATTGTGTCACAGATCCATGGAAGACTCACTCATTACAAATAATACTACATTTGCTGAGGAGAATTTTTCTCAGCCTGTAGCCAAGAGTGGAAGAATAACAGATAGAGTCCTTATACAAAAAGTACATCCTTTACAAAACAAGGGGGATAATACAAAAGACAATATATTTAGAACCTAAACAAATCTTCTTTTTTTTCTCTTTTTTTTTTTTTTTAATATCGATCTTAATTATTAATTGGTATACTTGTTAAGACCAAAAAATGCCCTTGACACTCATATTGCTCTTGATTACCACACCTCTGGTTCTTTTCATTCATAATCCAATGCTCAGAGAATGTATTGTAAAATTGTCCAATATAACTGATGATACTATATATATGTAGGGAATGATGAACTTAATGGTGGAGTGTTCAATCACCCTAGTGGATTCATGGAAGAAAAGGATTAAAAGTGATGGTGGAGTTGCAGACATTCAAATTGATGACCATATAAGAGGCCTCTCAGGAGACATAATTGCAAAAGCTTGTTTTGGGAGCACTTACTCGGAAGGGAGGGAGATTTTCTTGAAGCTTAAAGCACTTCAAAGAGCATTGGCTAAGAATGTTTTAGCTATTGGGAATATTCCAGGAATGAGGTTAGAATTTTCCTTTGATTTTGAGCACATTTTTTGTCAAATTTTAACAAAAATTGTGCATGTAGACACACAAATATATATTATATATACTGTAATGGAATATATATATATATATAAGTAAAAACATTATAATAATGTAAGTGAGATACACCAAATCACTTTTTCTGGATCTCGCCCTTGGTTTTAATTAATATTGGGTTGGTGTGATTTGATAAGAAGGTCGAAAATATTTTATTAAGCCAAGTTACGGCCTTTCCAAACTTAGGTTATCTCTACACTAGCTTCTTTTAAAACCTTAATGAGGGTATTTTGTAGAACTCAACCTATTATGAATGAAATTCAATTTTTCTATACATTTGTAAATATACTCTGTATTATTATTCTTATACTGGATCAAATTTATTTGAATATTTCAGGTATCTTCCTACAAAGAGCAACAGAGAAGCATGGGCGTTAGAAAAAGAGATTCGGACACTGATTTTAGAGGTAGTCAAGGAACGGACGAAAACTACACCACCAGAGAAGGACCTATTACAAACGATCATTGAAGGTGCCACAAAAAGTGACTTGAGCCAAGCTGCAACCCACAACTGGATTGTTGACAATTGCAAGAACATGTACCTGGCAGGGAATGAACCCATTGCTCTCTCAGCGACATGGACCTTGATGTTGTTGGCTTCAAATCCAGAATGGCAAGATCGTGTTCACTCTGAAGTCTTTCAAGTTTGCAAGGGTCAATTGCCTAATGTTGATATGATTCGCAATATGAAAACAGTATGTCATGATTCTGCTCTCTCTTTTTTTTTTTTTTTTTTTCCTTTCCTTGGGCTTATATGATCAACATTATTCACTAACTCCTTTTTAACGGATGGCATGGCAGTTGACAATGGTAATTTATGAGTCCTTGCGCCTTTACCCATCGGGGCCAGTTATGTCAAGGGAGGCATTGCAAGACATGAAGATCGGAGGCATTCACGTCCCTAAAGGTGTTAATGTTTGGATCCCAACGCTAAGAGTGCACCAAGACCCTGAAATTTGGGGACCTGACGCTGGCAAGTTTAACCCTGAAAGGTTTGCCAATGGAGTCAACAGCGCATGCAAACTTCCTCACATGTACATGCCATTTGGTGCTGGGCCTCGTGTGTGTTTGGGACAGAACTTTGCGATGGCAGAACTCAAGATTCTTCTTGCTCTTCTTGTATCCAACTTCTCGTTCTCAGTGTCGCCCAAATACAGGCACTCCCCAATCCAAGGGATGGTCATAGTACCTGAACATGGAGTGAATCTCCTCATAAGAAAGCTGTAAGCTTTGAGTACTAGCCAACATTTGTCATAACATATATATTGAGTGATGTATTTGGAGATCTACAATAATAAATCATGTCCCTAGCTAGCTTATGTATTAATGTACTTCTTCATATTGGTTGTTTTGTGCTTATGCCTTTTTACGTAATAAAAAATCTCAGTTATAGTTGGCTTGATTGATCGATCTCTTGCTTCGCATATTTATATTTTTGATATTGCGTGTTTTCTCTTTTCCTTTTGAGAAAGAGCAATTTCATTTCGAATGTAGAACCATGCATGGAAACCATTAATTTCAAGAATGAAGTAGAAATCCTAGAGGAAGTGAAATATGAACTTGATCAATCGAGATTTACTATGAATCGCGTATAAGAGCCTTTTGCTTAAAATATTTGGTCCCTCATCACAAACTTTACAATTTTAAAAATGTATAATAGCCTTCGTTTTTCAACAAATGACAAAAGAATTAATTTCCAACAATAGACAAGTGGCAGGATCATGATGGCAGTGGAAGAAATTGTTTAACCTCATCGCATGGAATATATGTCTCAAAAATTTCCTCCGAGAACAATTTTGTTATTTTGAAAAAAAAATTTAGAGTTTTTTTTTTTTGCTCAGTTTCTCTCCGATTACTTATTCCTTGTTTTTTTTTTTTTTTTTTTTCATTTTTTCCATAATTTCATTTTCATGGTTTATTTATAAAAGGGTGAAGTTTTTATCCTTTTTTTTTTAAAATAAAATAAAATAAAATTCTATGAGGAATTTAGATATGATCTTGTCTGATTGATTATTTTATAACAATTGGACCTCTACAAGGAAAAAAGGCAAGATCTATGTCCCATTCGTTGGAGGTTCTATTTTATAGTATAAGAAAGTTTATATCCGATTTGGACTATGACATCAAAACAATTATAAAAAAATACTAAAAAAAGAGGTACTTAGAAAATAAATTGATTGGTGGTCAGCATTTATTGCTAAAATTGATTTCAATTTTTTTTAGTAAAACGTAGGATTTGTCGATATCCTATAGGGTAAGATTTTAACTGTAGAAATTTAATATTAGAAGCAGATCTGGGTGGCTACAATGCTTGAAATCAAATTCCCCTTACCGCCAACAACAAACACCGGAGCTTTGGACTACTGCCACAACTTCCTTGATCTAACCTTCATCGCCAATTTCACACTTATTGGTGGTGTGGTTGAGACGAGAGTGAGTAAAAGAGAAGAAGAGAAAGGAGGAGAGACACTTGCGGAGAGTGGGGGTTGATGTTCAACTCAAATAAAGGCTTTGAAGGCTTTGATCTCATTGTTGAATATGTGGTGTGGGTTTCACAGATTTAGAGAGAGATGAGTGTGGTTCTAGGATAAGATATTCAGATAAAATAGAGAGATAAAGGGGAAGAGAAGAAAGGGGTGGGTATCCATAGATAACAGAGAAAGAGAGTGGGGTAGGTGTGGGATATTTATTTATATTAGAAAGAGAGATATAGAAATAAAAGGGTGAGTATGTGTCAAATATAGAGAGAGAAAGAAAGAAATAAGTGGGTGGCTAAGAGTTAGATAATGTAGAGTAAAAAAGAGAGAGAAATAAGGAATTAGGGGTAAGTTTGTAACTCTAGAGTTTAGGCTCATTGTTTGGTTCCCCCAAAATCATCCCCTTAATCATTTCCATTATAATAGGCTTTTAAATGGGAGTTAGGGTGTTCCAATTAGTTTAGGTGCGGGGCAAAGAGGTCTAAGTTTGGAAAGTATTGCTGGCCCATTTTGAAGCAAAAGAGTAACTTTAAGGTCACACTCAAAACTCAAAAATCAAAATGCTATGGTACCATATCATGTTTTCACGTTCTTGTTTGCCATAAGAAACCTTGCACCCTATTTCATAGGATATATAAGTTGCCATATTTTTTCTTTTTGAACTCGATATTTGAATCTAAGCCTTATTTTTACAAAGGGGAGATACATCATCCATTGAATATGTTAAGTCTCTTTAATTTTTATGTGAAATTTTAGATTGGTCAAGTTATGAGAAAATAAATACGGTTCAATACAAATTAACTACTACTAATTCCTGAATAATGGCTCTTAACTTACTAAGAATGACTACTATTGTAATCATTTACCCCTAGACCGTCCAATATGTAATGCATTCT
This sequence comes from Liquidambar formosana, assembly GCA_039720395.1. Lineage (NCBI taxonomy): Eukaryota > Viridiplantae > Streptophyta > Magnoliopsida > Saxifragales > Altingiaceae > Liquidambar > Liquidambar formosana. The sequence goes on from CM077823.1 coordinate 28,603,635, forward strand.
TTTTTGTTTATTTATAAACTAAGAGGGCAGCTATTGCAACCCCTCAACTTTATTTGCGCACATCATTTATTTTAAGTTTATTAAGATTTTATGAAAAATATAAAGGTTTTTATGAAAATTGATCATACTGTCAACTAGAAAACAAAATTTTGAACAACTTTATAGAATAAAAGTTTTTTCAAAATCGTTTATTTAAATGAATTTTTTTGCAATTTATAATTCTCGTTTTTGTAAAAATGAAATAGACTTATAAAATGCCAAAAAAAATCTTATTAAACAACAGATTTTGAAAAAAATATACATATTTATGAAATGTTCAAAATTATATTTTCTAATGAATCGATTACATGATTAGTTTTTATAAAATATTTTAGGTTTTATATAAAATTTTGAAAAGTGAAAAAATAAAAATAAAAAAAATACCCTAGAGAGTATTCAAATTCGTCTCGGTCCGTCTTAGCCCTGTCTAATTGAAAGGCACTAGAGTTCAGGCGGTTAATGAACTTCAAAATCAGCCGCGTCCGCCATACCTATATATATATAGACAGATATAGAAGCCTACATCTGTTTCAACTAGTTCACTGCTTGTTTACCTCGTTGAACTTGGATACTTGGTCTCATCATTCTTGGTGAATACAGTAAATTTCTTAATGAAGCTGAAACACTATGTTTCCAATAATGGTTTTGTCTACTTTCTTGGGTTCTTTGTTTGCTCTGTTTGGTTTTTTTTTTTTATGTACTGTTTTGTTTTATGGGTGAATAGGGCTGGCAATTTAAGTCCAAATCCATCAACCCGCTTAAAACCCATCCAAATTGAATGGGTGCAGATGGATGATTTTATTAATCGGGTTCTAAATGGGTGCCCATAATAACCCAATTAATAAATGGGGCGTAATCGGGTTTGGATAAAAAACATTTGGGTGCGAATGCAACCCGGCACTCTCTCTTGCCTTCCTCCGTTCCACTCTCTCTCCTCTCTCCCCTCCCTGCGTTCCACTCTCTCGCCTTCCTAATCCCAGATCTAAGTTTCGTGCACACCGGCAATTCCCCCACCACCGGCTCAGGCACAGAGGTGCTAGATCCACCACCGCTGCTGCTTCCGAAAGCCCCTACTGACTGGAAGGCAAGCTAGTTGTGCAGTTCCCCCATTTCCCCCCAAAACCCAGAACTGCACCATGTCCCCCTCTTCCCCTACCGCTACCGCTGCTCCCTTTTCACTTCCCATCGCGCGACCCCTTTCCCGTTGCCCCTACCGCTGCTCCATCTCTCTCTATCGGGTCTCGATCCCCCTCCCCATCGGCGCGCTCCATCGTCGTCGCTCCCCTTTCAGCTCCCGTCGGCGACCCCTTTTCCCTACCGCTGCTCCATCTCTCTCTCTCGGTTTTCCCCTGCTGCTGCCACTCTAGCTCGAGGTTCACCTGTCGCTGCTTCCATCCCTCTCTCTCGGGTTCCCTTGCTGCTGCTCCATTTCTCTCTCGGGTTCCCCGATGTCGGCATCACACTCAAACCATCTCCCCCAAATCCAAACTCCCGTTTGGTATTAGATGGAGCTGCCGGTGGGAATGGGGTTTCTAAGTAAAGTGCAGTGGTATACAGCTATGCATTAAATAGGTTTGGGCCAGGCTATTGCCACCACTCAAAATACTCTAAGCCCCCCACTAATTAAATCCCCTCATATTTTACTGAAAGCACCCCCTTATCTTCCTAAAATACCCTTAAGAAAAAATGCCCTAACATTTTCCACCCCACCCCAACCTGTTCGGATCTATTAGTAAGAACAAAGTATATATGTTCGGACTTATTAATAAGAACATATTATATATGTTCGGACTTATTAGTAAAAACAAAGTATATACGTTCGGCTTTATAGAAAAGAACAATATAAAAATGTTCGGACCTTTAAAACCAAACATTTATTACTTGTTCCGACTTATAAACACGAACACTTAAAATCTATTCATAATTACATATACGAACAATTCTCAATTGTTGTATAGTTAAGTTATTCGGTGTTTTAAAATAGAACAACACAACTTTGTTCAGATTCCTATAGGTGAACAATATCCATTTGTTCGGAGTTACATAACCGAATAATATCTATTTGTTCGGAGTTGAAAAACGGAACAAAATAACTTTGTTCGGACTTAGAAGTCAGAACGCATTAAAAGAGTTCGGTGTTATAGAAATGAACATTGTAAACATGTTTGGATTCAAAAAACTGAACAAGACGAAATTCAACATACGAAAAACTGAAGTTAAATTCAATAAAAAGTGTATAAATACTTAGCTTTTGATTACTAATATCATCTTTATCAATGCTTTTCTTGTCCATTATTCAATATAACATGAGAAACACTAATTTTCATATAAATATGGATTTGGTGTCAAGGTTGTTAGGATTTGTCAGAGCATAAAAATCTATAGATGGTGGAATGTTTTTGGAGTTGGGGGGTGGAGTGGGGTGGGGATAGGAAATTTTTAAAGTCTTTAAGTAGACATGTCCTTATTGGTAAATTTACATTTAGATATAAAGAATTTTACAAATAATTTAAATATTAGGGGGTTTAGAGTACTTTGAGTGGTGGCAATAGCCTGGCCCAATAGGTTTAAACAGGTTGGGCTTGTTTATAATTGGGTTGGGTTGGGTGCTAGTGATACAGGTTTGGTACTTAAAACGGATTGGGTTGGGTTTGGGTGAGATTTTAATGCAATCCATTTAGACCCGCCCATACCCGCCCAATTGCCAAGCCTAGGGTGAACAATGGGAACCGAAGAAGTGAAACGAAGCCTCTCATGATGCTACTATGATTGTTTTTCAAGATGTTTCTTGTGAGTTTTGTGGGTTCTCTGTGTTTTGTGCATTCAATAGTTGATGGATGGTCCATTGCTTTTGTTAAGATTCTAATTTGTGATTATGGGTTCTAAAGTTATTTTTAGGGTTTTGTTTAGGGTCGTTATCTTTTGCACAAGTCTGTTCCAGGCACGTGGAAAGGAGGGTTGAAAACTTGCATGTTCTGTGTATTTTTTTGGTTTGTTTGTTTGCTTGCATGTATGATGATTAGGGTTTTAGGGCATGGTGAACGGAGGCTTTTTGCACTAGGTTGACAGATTCTGTAAAACCTAAGTCTATTGACCTCTATGGACATGAATTGTTTTAGTTTTTGATTTTATGATGGTGTAAAAGGTTTTGGATATACAGCCCCAAAGGGCCCAAATAGTATTTTCAACGAGGCTTTGTCAAGTTGATTACTCTCTCTCTCTCTCTGCCCACCCCTCTTTTTTTTATCCCCGCAGCTTCTCTATGAATATTTATTCCTTTTTTGTTTCACTTTCATGCTTTATTTTTCAATAGGTGTTTTTTGTTTAAAATAAATATAATATGAGGAATGTACATATAAAGTTTTCTTGGTTGATTGTAGTAAACCATTGGGCCTGTATAGGGCAAAAGGGCAAGTTCTATGCCCCATTCGCCGGAGGTTCTATTTCATTTATTTTTTCAAGACCAATGAAATTTTTTTTTTCCGTTTTTAAGTTTTTGGGTTCTGTGCTTTGGATGCTCTTTGTAATTTCAATTGAAATGACCGGATTATATTGGAAAAAATAAATTGAGGAATATGCCTGCTAAGACTGTATGGTCCAAAAGACCAAGTAATTTGCGCCACTTTGCAAGGCAAAGGCATTGCGTCTAGAACCCATATGTATTGATGACAGCTTATGATAATATTAATTTGATTATGTATATATATATATATATATATATATATATATATATATGACCTAATATGAGTTAATTTCTATTTGTTCGAAATTTATTACTTCCTAATATAAATGCAGCGATGGGGGTTCTTAGTAAACCTGTAAGCAATTTTTGAATGTAAAACCTGTGCATTAGTTCCATAAATCATATTCTATTTGAAAATGTTATTTATTTCTTGGGTTATGCTCATGTAGATGTATAAAGGCACTTAAAGTTTAAAGAAGCGTAGACGTGACGAGGAAGATCAGGGACAGGATTTGGGAAGGGGGGTTTGTGAAGAAGAAAAAGATCCAGAGATCACTAATGGGGAATTGGAGCACCTTGAACTGAGGCAACGACTAAAAGAAACAATTAGAGAGCAGTGGAAGAAAGAATCTGGTTTTGTTCTTAGTCATTGCCAAGAGAATAAGGAACTGCCTAATAGCAAGTGAGTCATATACTCATACTTATATTTTCTCTTTTCTCAACAGAGTAACTATCCATTTTTGTGGTGGCATTTTGGGATTGACTGCATATGTCTTTGTTATACCTCCCCTCTTTACATTAATTCATGTTAATTTCGCTTATAGTACTTTCTTCTGTTCATTTTATACTTCATAGTATGAGCAGTGCTGATATTTCACATACTTTCTGCTATTAAGATACTTCTCATACTTGTGTTGTTTTTATAAATATAGTAGTCCGTGTTTTCTTGGTGATGAGAAACAGAGTCGCTTCATACCAAATAATAATAATAATAATAACTATTGAGTTTTCTGTCACCAATTCAGCACAGAGAAAAAACATTCAAACTTGTAATTTTTTTTATGTTAATTTGGATTTAGTGAGTTGATTTGACAATGAACTCTCTATTATTTTCTAAAGTAAGGACGAATGTGTCATTCAATTTTGATAAGAATATAGAAAATGTCATAGCTGAATTTTATAATAGTTGGAGCTGGTAAGTGATAGTAATTTTTTCCCTTATTTTGGGGATTTTCATGTAGTTCTTTTTCTAATGCCAAGCCACCTGTTACAAATCACTTGAATGGTTTTTTATCTTGTCCGTCAATGGCTGGTTCTTTTTTTTTTTTTTTTTTTTTATGAACTAATGGCTGGTTCTTTTCCTGTTCCTGTCTTTCTTCTTCCCTTTATTTATTTATTTTTGTTAGTCTGGACCCTATTCCCCCACCTAAGGTCAGAAGTGAACAGAGAATCACTGAGGTTTACGGTGCTTTCTGGTAAACCATAAAAATATTGTCAATGATGTGACATTTTGACATTCGTTGTTATTTTCTAGATATAGATATAATGGAAACTTTGAGTAATGATTAATTAATTATAGGTTATATTTGTTAAAATCATTTGTAATGTCTTAAAGATAGAGTTAAAAACATGCAGCTCTTCTGTGCTTCTCTAATGGATTGTGATTTAGTTTTCAACGTGAACATTGTAAGGGTGTTGGTGTGATGCTACGTGTTCAACTATGAGTTATTCTCTAGATGCTACGTGTTCAACTATGAGTTTATTCTCAACCTGCTATTGGGCAATGGGTAATTGAAGAAGTTAAGGCAATGCTAGAATTAGATTATAAGGTAAATGCTCAAATTCTCTGTAAAGTTTACTCAGCTTCTAACTTCCTTTATGGTGTTGTTTTTGTCATTAAACGATCTTAATTTTCTCTCCAGAACAAAAAGAACCCTGTTTCAACCGCTTCAGAAACAAAGCCTGGTTTGCTAGATTTAAAAATGAAAGCTTAGAAGCTTAAGGAAACCTGGGATTACTCTTTTCTATTTTCTGACAGTACAGAACTTCCTGTTTTTCCGAAACTTGAAGTTTCTTTTTGTGGTATGTTTTTTATACTAAGTCACATCTAATTTGTAGTCCTATAAAGCCTCGTTCAGTGAAACTCCCATGGATGAAACTTATACAAAATTTTCTTATATTTTAAGGTTCTCCATCAGCTCAAGGGCCATCGAAAAGCAAATAACTTGACAGAAGTCACATCAGGAAAGCTCCCAATGGCCTCAAAGAAATGAAACATGTTTCTGTAGTTCACCGATTGCAGCCTAGTACTCAGTCCTATGAGGTTTTTCCTACAAAAAGGCTCAGCTTAACGTCTTCAAATCCTAGAAAAAGGCATACTGCCAATGTTGTTTGCCATCCTGTAGTGCAAAAAGGCTTGCCTTCTAAGACAACCAGCTCCTACTGTGGGCAAGACTTATGAAAAGATTCCTGTTCATGGTGCTCATGGAGCTTCCTTTACAAAGTTGCACCCTGTGCCAAAGCAACATTCAGAAGAGAAAAGGGAATTTCGTGAACCTAAGAAGGGAAAAGTAATGCAAAACCAGCTGCAGTCTTCTTCAAAACATCAAGTTCCTGATAGGCACAAAACTTCCATGTTAGAGTCCCAATCTTTGACAAAGCTTCATTTGGAAGAGAAAAGGGAATTTTGTGAACCTAATAAGGCAAAAGAGATACCCAAACAGTTGCAGTTGTCCTCAAGACATCAGGTTCAATCCAGACACCTTCCCTCTTACCCATCCACCCACTGACACACACAGCACATTGTTTTTTATCTTTTTGTTTTGGTGATCAGACATTCTTGTAATTCTACTGAAATAGTGACTAATTTTTTCTCACTGTTGTGCTACTTCAACAGCTTAAGCACCCTGGACAAGAGGATTATGATGAAGATGATGGTGATATTTCTTCTTTAATCAGAAGGATATTTAGGTCAGGTTTCTTACCTTTTTGTTTTGATTTCTTCTGTTAGAGATGTTTATGACAAATTCAAACAACTAGAGAAATGTAACTAATTGACCCCCAATGAAACCAATATATATATATATATAGAGAGAGAGAGAGAGAGAGAGAGAGAGAGAGAGAGAGAGAAATGTGGCTAATTGGGAGTCAAATACTAAATCTTGAAATTTACAAACTTATAATTGTAGTATATTCCCCTTTTTCCAGCCAAAAGCTCTGCTTGTGTCTAGATCATTGTAAATTCAACTCAACTTGACAAATACTTATTCAAAGTCCAAACATTTCACTCTTCTTTTTTTGTTTAAATGATCGAGCCAAAGTAATGAATGTCAGTTCCTTGGTATCTCTAGTCCATCAATGTAAATTTTATTCCTTTTTTACCCCTAATTTGAGATTGTTGGTAATGTGGACACTGTGGCTTTGGTTCGTGGCATAGCCTGAGTTATGATTTTGTTGCAGGTATGATCCTAAAAAGTTTGAAGGGGTCGATTATGACAATGACTGCCTCATGGAGTCCAATTTCGATGATATCCAGATGGAGAAGAGAAAGAGGTAAGGACTAAGGAGGATAGTTTTACAGAGTCTTTACATTAATTATTAACATGGTTGTAACCCTTTATTTTTCCAAAAGCGCCTTTTGAGATAAAAACCATATATTCTTATTTCTAGAAGAGGACCGGCTTAAATTGTTTGTTCCTGGAGACTTGAATGATGATAGATTATATAGCTAATATTTTCACATAGGATATTCATGTCCACTAAAATGGCAAAATCTTTATGTGGTATTTTTCTAATGTGGTATTTAAGAATATGTTAATTGCATATATATTGAAACTGATGAATTTTATATGAACTCATACTGAGGTTAAATCAAGGAGAACCTTCCTTGTCCTGGTCAGGCTTGCGTGGTTAGGTGGTCTCGAAATTGTTTTGACTCAGATCATTACTACTTTTCTAGGCTCAGACTTGTTTCATGACTAACCTTGCTATATATTAGCAGAACACCAATGGACACCCCGCCAACAACAATCACAGGAAGGACTGCAGTTTCATTATAGGCAGGCTTTCAAATGATCGTTGTCCTCAAACCTATCCGGTGGCCATTATAAGTGATGGAGTGTGGAAGGTACACCAAGAGTGGGCTGGTACTGGTTGGGTGATAACTTGGCAGCATCGCACTCGTATTGCTGCAAGGGTTGAATCAGTTTGCGCTTCCTCAGCCCTCCAAGCAGAAGCAATGGCCATGCTCCAAGGATTGCAGTGGGTAAGTCAAAATCTACCAGAGGTCCAGTCAATCCAGGTAAACACTGATTCTCTATCCCTTGTCCAACAGTTAGCAGGTAATCAAGTTCCTTCTCATGAGATACATTTCCTGCTAGAGGATATTATCTCCTTAGCTAGTACTTTTAATTTTTGTAAGCTTACTAAGGTTCACCGAAATGTAGTAAAAAAAGCCCACAATCATGCCACTCTTGCTAGAAGCAGTTTTTGTAACTTACTGTAGCGCGCCTAGCGGTAACTCTTTATCTTTTTAATGAAGTTCTTGTCTTTTACCAAAAAAAAAAAACTTCAACGATAGTGTCCTTGTAATACACATCTATTGCAACAACACAACTTGATGCAATAACCTATTATATTGCAATGACACATGTTGTTGCAATGATAATTGGGCATGTTAGTTAGGACATTAATTTTAACAACAGTGTCGTTGCAATACATATCTATTGCAACGGCTTTAAATTTATTGCAACGATGAGGTCGTGGCATTATATCGGCCTTATTGCAACGACTATATATCGCAACAACAATGTCGTGGCATTATATTGGACTTATTGCCACGACTTTGGTTGCTGCAATAACTTATTGCCATAGAATTTATTGCTACGGGTCACATCGGCCAAGCTGTCGTTGCAATAAGTATTGCAACGACTTTGTGGTTATTGTAACGATCTGTGCCATTACAATATGCCAATTTGCAACGACTTTGTGGTTATTGTATCGATCTGTCCCATTACAATATGCCAATTTTCTTGTAGTTATAGATGGAGGTGTTTTCATAGATAGTAATGCCACAGATATGATGGGAGTATGGTGACACCGAAGAAAATTCCACTTTGGTGAGTGCACCGAAGTGGAGTTTTCCCGGCATTGAAATTTTGGGTTTTGTTGAGGAAAACCAATGTGTGGTGGAGATTTGAGAGACAGCCAGTTGGGTTTCTAGATGTTGAATTATATTTTTTTGGAGTCACTCACCAGATATTTCGACTCTAGCTGGAGCGCTACAACTCCTTATTCCAGAAGGGTAACCTTGACTGATCAAGAGTGCCAACTTGGGAAATGTTTATAAAAAATAAAATGGATCGAGGTCCCTTTGTGCAATCTTGGTTTTTAAATAAATATACTTATTTGTACAGTTCAATTTTGATCTCTTTCTTTTGCTGCTAAGACATGAGAAGTAAAAGGTGGATCATGAGTCCGAGTTCACATTCCTTTTTTTAGACCAGTCACCAAATTAATTGATATCGAGTGTCCAGTAACTTTTAATCATACAGGCCCGAAAGTATTAAATATTCCAAAATATATATATATTTAGATTAATGGACACAAGTTTTAGATAATGATACATAGGTCATGTACGCAAAAAATTAAGTTGATCCAAGACTTGTTGTCATTCAATCCAAAAACTTATCTTTTGAATCACTAAAAAGCTCACATTAATTGATGAAGTAACTCTTAATTTCAGATCAACTTTATTTTTTAAGTGTATGACTCATGTAAAAAGATTATTTAATTCAACAGCGGGTTTCACAAAATATGAATTATATTAGAAATAGGTTACCTAAAAACTTATATAATAAGTTGTGTAAAAAACTGTGTACGTTAATTCTAACCCCATATATATATATATATATATATGATATGATTTCGTGAACACGTGCTACTTTTTTTTTTTTTTTTAACATTGGAGTTCTACCACGTCCATTAGTAATTAGTTACGGCCACATTGTGGCCAATGGATGAGGTTACGTGTGGATCGACTTCTAGTGCTTTTGAAATCTGTCCATAGTTTGACCATTATTTCTTTTTCTTCTTCTTCTTTTGGCTTTCATAATACAGAAAACTAAATGGACATTTCAATTAACTCGTGCAACCTGGGTCTCTCTATATATATAAACTTGTGGAGCCAGCTAACTTCATCCCAAGAAAAGACGCCACCGCTCTCATGGAGTTGCTACTGCTTTTCAACATCATGCCCACGATCGCCTTGCTTGGCCTCGTTACCTTGTTCATATTCATGTGTGATGTTTTATATCTGAAGCCGAAAAGAATTCGATTAACCCTTCAAAAACAAGGGATCAGTGGTCCTCCACCATCTTTTCTGCTGGGAAACATTCGCGACATTCAGAATATACAGTCCAAAGCATCAAAGCCTCCATGCGAAAAACAAGTAGCGACCCACAGTTACTACAACACCCTCCTCCCATTCTTGGAGCAATGGAGAAAAGAATACGGTACCATGCATGTTTTATTATTAACGGAAGGGATTCTCTCTATTTACTAGACAATCTAGTTAAATATGGATCATCCATATCATGAACGATCTATATTTTATTAGAATGTTCATTGCAATGGAGAGGATCAATCCTTATTCTTTATTCCTTATTAGCATTCATATTTTCTTACTGGAGAATATTAAAGATTTTTCGACATCGTATTTATGCATGTATAATGTTCATATTGCAGGTCCAATCTTCATGTTTTCACTTGGCAACACACAACTATTGTACATGGACCGGCCTGATGTGGTGAGGGAGATAAGCATATGCACTTCTTTGGACTTGGGAAAGCCAACTTATCAACAGAAAGAACGTGGCCCTCTTCTTGGCCAAGGCATTTTGACTTCAAATGGTGAATTATGGGTCCACCAAAGAAAAACTCTCCCCTGAATTATACATGGAGAAGGTCAAGGTATATATACCCAAATAATAACAATAATAATAATAATAATAAAAGCATATGATTGGCCTTTAATATATTACTTTCCTAATACTATAAATTATGTAGTAATTAATAAACTCAACAAAACCTTATGGCAAGCATTATCAAATCATGTTCCGTACATAGTAATATTGGGGATCATATCTATATTTACATATGTGTATAAATATATAGGACGATGATCAAGTCAACACATGCTGATATAACTTATATTGACACCTGCATTGGGGGTTGTACATTGTGTATTAGTACATAACTTACGAGATACATTGGCTTAATGCATGGTGCTGATATAACTTGTATTAATACGTGCTGACCTGACCGAAACTATATATATATGTATATATACACGATTTATGTCCTTTAAGGACGTGTTGCTATAACTTACATCAGCACCATGCATTGGAGGTTACACCTCTTGCATTGGTAAGTTATAGGGTATAACCCGCAACGCATGGTTTTGATATAACTTGCATTAGCCCATCCTCATAGTACGTAGCAGAGGCCTATATATACATGCACACACACTAAACGTTGCAAGTCAACACATATTGATCTTATATGAGTAAAGACCATGCATGCATGGGGCACAACATTGCATGGTGTTGATGTTGACAAAACTAGCACATGATATCCTGAAAATCACTCTATATATATAATTTAGCAAAAACTATATATTATATGTAACAAATCGAGAAAAACTCATATGTGACTGTGACACGTACGGCTAATGTGGTGTCACAGGCCAATGAGTCAAATAAAGTAGGATTGTCAAAATACATTTTGGTCCCACAATCCCACTTTACTTGGTTCTCGTAACACCATGTGACCGTGTCACAAGTACATGGAAGACTTACTCGTAACAAATAGAGTCCTTAGAGGAGAATTTTTCTCAGCCTACAGCCAGGAGTGGAAGAATAACAGATAGAGTCCTTATACAAAAAGTACATCCTTTACAAAACATGGGGGACAATACAAAAGACAACATATTTACAACCCAAACAAATCTTTTTTTTTTTCTTTTTTTTCTTTTTTTTTAAATATCGATCTTAATTATTAATTGGTATATATTTTCAAGACCAAAATATACCCTTTACACTCATATTGCTCCTGATTACCACACCTCTGGTTCTTTTCATTCATAATCCAATGCTCAGAGAATGTATTTTAAAATTGTCCAATATCACTGATGATACTATAAATATGTAGGGAATGATGAACTTAATGGTGGAGTGTTCAATCACCCTAGTGGATTCATGGAACAACAGGATTGAAAGTGATGGTGGAGTTGCAGACATTCAAATTGATGACCATATAAGAGGCCTCTCAGGAGACATAATCGCAAAAGCTTGTTTTGGGAGCACTTACTCGGAAGGGAAGGAGATTTTCTTGAAGCTTAAAGCACTTCAAAGAGCATTGGCTAAGAATGTTTTAGCTATTGGGATTCCAGGAATGAGGTTTGCATTTTCCTTTGATTTTGAGCACATTTTTTGTCAAATTTTAACAAAAATTGTGCATGTAGACAACACAAATATATATTATATATATACTGTAATGGAATATATATGTATAAGTAAAAACATTATAATAATGTAAGTGAGATACACCAAATCACTTTTTGTGGATCTCGTCCCAGGTTTTAATTAATATTGGGTTGGTGTGATTTGATAAGAAGGTCGAAAATATTTTATTAAGCCAAGTTAATTATGGCCTTTCCAAACTTAGGTTATCTCTATACTAGCTTCTTTTAAAACCTTAATGAGGGTATTTTGTAGTAATCAACCTATTATGAATGAAATTCAATTTTTCTATACATTTGTAAATATTCTCTGTATTATTATTCTTATGATGGATCAAATTTATTTGAATATTTCAGGTATCTTCCTACAAAGAGCAACAGAGAAGCATGGGCGTTAGAAAAGGAGATTGAGTCACTGATTTTAGAGGTAGTCAATGAACGGACGAAAACTAAACTACCAGATAAGGACCTATTGCAAACGATCATTGAAGGTGCCACAAAAAGTGACTTGAGCCAAGCTGCAACCCACAACTGGATTGTTGACAATTGCAAGAACATGTACCTGGCAGGGAATGAACCCACTGCTCTCTCAGCGACATGGACCTTGATGTTGTTGGCTTCAAATCCAGAATGGCAAGATCGTGTTCGCTTTGAAGTCTTTCAAGTTAGCAAGGGTCAATTGCCTAATGTTGATATGATTCGCAATATGAAAACAGTATGTGTCATGATTTCATTTTTTTTTTTTTCCTTCTTTCCTTGGGCTTATATGATCAACATTGTTCACTAACTCCTTTTTAACGAATGGCATGGCAGTTGACAATGGTAATTTATGAGTCATTGCGCCTTTACCCATCAGGGATAGTCATGTCAAGGGAGGCATTGCAAGACATGAAGATCGGAGGTATTCATGTCCCTAAAAGTGTTAATGTTTGGATCCCAACGCTAAGAGTGCACCAAGACCCTGAAATTTGGGGACCCGACACTGGCAAGTTTAACCCTGAATGGTTTGCCAGTGGAATCAGCGGCGCATGCAAGCCTCCTCACATGTACATGCCATTTGGTGCTGGGCCTCGTGTGTGTTTGGGACAGAACTTTGCCATGGTAGAACTCGAGATTCTTCTTGCTCTTCTTGTATCCAACTTTTCATTCTCAGTGTCACCCAAATACAGGCACTCCCCAATCCAAGGGATGGTCATAGTACCTGAACATGGAGTGAATCTCCTCATAAGAAAGCTGTGAGCTATGAGTACTGGCCAACATTTATCATAACATTTATATTGAGTAATGTATTTGGAGATCTACTACAACAAATCATGTTCCTAGCTAGCTTATGTATTAATGTACTTATTCTTCATATTGGTTGTAATGTGCTTATGCCTTTGTACGTAGTAAAAAATCTCAGTTATAGTTGGCTTGATTGATCGATATCTTGCTTTGCATATTTATATTTTTGATATTGCGATTCGTGTTTTCTCTTTTCCTTTTGAGAAAAGAGCAATTTCATTTCGAAGGTAAAACCATGCATGGAAACCATTAATTTGAAGAATGAAGTAGAAATCCTAGAGCAAGCGAAATATGAACTTGATCAATCGAGACCAAATTTACTATTAATCGCATATAAGAACCTTTTGCTTAAAATATTTGGTCCCTCATCATAAACTTTACAATTTTAAAAATGCATAATGGCCTTCGTTTTTCAACAAATGACAAAAGAATTAATTTCCAACGATAGACAAGTGGCAGGATCATGATGGCAGTGGAAGAAATTGTTTAACCTCATCGCATGGAATATATGTCTCGAAAATTTCCTCCGATAACAATTTTGTTATTTTGAAAAAAAAATTTAGATTTTTTTTTGGCTCAGTTTCTCTCCGATTACTTATTCCTTTTTTCTTTTTCTTTTTTTCATTTTTTCTATAATTTCATTTTCATGGTTTATTTATAAAAGGGTGAAGTTTTTATCCTTTTTTAAAAAAAATAAAATAAAATAAAATTCTATGAGGAATTTAGATATGATCTTGTCTGACTGATTATTTTATAACAATTGGACCTCTACAAGGAAAAAAGGCAAGATCTATGTCACATTCGTTGGAGGTTCTATTTTATAGTATAAGAAAGTTTATATCCGATTTGGACTATGACATCAAAACAATTATAAAAAAATACTAAAAAAAGTGGTACTTAGAAAATAAATTGATTGGTGGTCAGCATTTATTGCTAAAATTGATTTCAATTTTTTTTAGTAAAACGTAGGATTTGTCAATATCCTATAGGGTAAGATTTTAACTATAGAAATTTAATATTAGAAGCAAATCTGGGTGGCTACAATGCTTGAAATCAAATTTCCCTTACCGCTAACAACAAACACCGGAGCTTTGGACCACTGACACAACTTCCTTGATCTAACCTTCATCGCCAATTTCGGACTTATTGGTGGTGTGGTTGAGATGAGAGTGAGTAAAAGAGAAGAAGAGAAAGGAGGAGAGACACTTGCGGAGAGTGGGGGTTGATGTTCAACTCAAATAAAGGCTTTGAAGGCTTTGATCTCATTGTTGAATATGTGGTGTGGGTTTCACAGATTTAGAGAGAGATGAGTATGGTTCTAAGAGAAAATATTCAGATAAAATAGAGAAATAAAGGGGAAGAGAAGAAAGGGGTGGGTATCCGTAGATAACAGAGAAAGAGAGTGGGATAGGTGTGAGATATTTATATTAGAGAGAGAGAGAGAGAAATAAAAGGGTGAATATGTGTCAAATATAGAGAGAGAAAGAAAGAGAAATAAGTGGGTGGCTAAGAGTTAGATAATGTAGAGTAAAAAAGAGAGAGAAATAAGGAATTAGGGGTAAGTTTGTAACTCTAGAATTTCGGCTCATTGTTTGGTCCCCCAAAATCATCCCCTTAATCATTTTCCATTAATAATAGGCTTCTTAAAGGGGAGTTAGGGTGTTCCAATTAGTTTAGGTGCGGAGCAAGAGGCCTAAGTTAGAAAGTATTGCTGGCCCATTCTAAAGCGAAAGAGTAACTTTAAGGTCACGCTCAAAAATCAAAATGCTATGTACCATATTTTGTTTGCCATGAGAAACCATGCACCTATCTCATAGGATATATAAGTTGTCACATTTTTTCTTTCCGAACTCGATATTTGAATCTAAGACCTTATTTTTACAAAAGAGAGAGATACGTCATCCATTGGAATATATTAAGGCTCTATTTGGTTTGTGAATTTTATCAAGGAAAAAATATAAAATATAAGGAATTTTATTTTTCTTTATTTGGTTGCAATGGAAAATTGGAAGAAAATTGGCCTGATATGATTTTATCTTTTCCTTTTATTTTCTTTTTTCCTCATTTTTTTTCCCTTCCTTTTTTTTTCGTTGGTAGAATCCATGAACCAAATAGAGAGAGTTAGTCTCTTTAATTTTTATGTGAAATTTTAGATTGGTCAAGCTATGAGAAAATAAATACGGTTCAATACACTACCACTAATTCCTTAATAAATGGCTCTTGACTTAACTAAGAATGACTATTGACTGTAATTATTTACCCCTAACCCGTCCAATCTATAATGCATTCTTTTTTGTTCATTTATAAACTAAGAGGGCAGTTATTGTAATCCTTCAACTTTATTTGCGCACCTCATTTATTTTAAGTTTATCAAGATTTTATGAAAAATATAAAAGGTTTTTATGAAAATTGATTACATTGTCCATTAAAAAACAAAATTTGAAACAATTTTGTAGAATAAAGTTTTTTCAAAATCTGTTATTTAAGTAAATTTTTTTTTAATTTATAATTCTCGTTTTTGTAAAAATGAAATAGAGACTTATAAAATACCAAAAAAATCTTCTTAAACGATAGATTTTGAAAAAAAAATGTATTTTATAAAATTATTTAAAATTATATTTTCTAATGAATTGATTACATGATTAGTTTTTATAAAAATATTTTATGTTTTTCATAAAATTTTGAAAAAAAAAAAAAAAAAAAAAAAAAAAAAAAAAAAAGCCCTCCTAGAGAGTGTTTAAATTCGTCTCGGTCCGTCTCAGCCCGGTCTAATTGAAAGGCACGAGAGTTTAGGCGGCTAACGAACTTCAAAATCAGCCGCGTCCGCCATACCTATATATATAGACAGATGCGGAAGCCTACATCTGTTTCAACTGGTTCACTGCTTGTTTACTCGTTGAACTCGGATACTTGGTCTCATCATACTTGGTGAATACAGTAAGTTTCTTGATGAAGTTGAAACACTCTGTTTCCAATCATGGTTTTGTCTACTTTCTTGGGTTCTCTGTGTTTTGCTCTGTTTTTTTTTTTTTTTTTTTTGTTTGTTTGTTTTTTTATATTTGTAATATACTGTTTTTGTTTTATGGGTGAACAATGGGAACCGAAGAAGTGAAACGGAGTCTCTGATGATGCTACTATGATTGTTTTTCAAGATGTATCTTGTGAGTTTTGTGGGTTCTCTGTGTTTTGTGCATTCAATTGTTGATGGATGGTCCATTGCTTTTGTTAAGATTCTAATTTGTGATTATGGGTTCTAAAGTTATTTTTAGGGTTTTGTTTAGGGTTGTTATCTTTTGCACTAGTCTGTTCCAGGCACGTGGAAAGGAGGGTTGAAAACTTGCAGGTTCCGTGTATTTTTTTGGTTTGTTTGTTTGCTTTGCATGTATCATGATTAGGGTTTTAGGGCATGGTGAGTTTTTTGCACTAGGTTGACAGATTCTGTAAAACCTAAGTCTATTGACCCCTATGGACATGAATTTTTTTAGTTTTTGATTTTATGATGGTGTAAAAGGTTTTGGATATACAGCCCCAAAGGCCCAAATAGTATTTTTCAATGAGGCTTTGTCAAGTTGATTACTCTCTCTCTATCTCTCTCTCTGCTCCCCTCCCCCCCCCCCCCCCCCCCCCCCTCTTCTTTTTTTCCGCAGCTTCTCTATGAATATTTATTCCTTTTTTATTTCACTTTCATGGTTTATTTTTCAATAGTTGTTTTTTGTTTAAAATAAAAATAATATGAGGAATGTACATATAAAGTTTGTTTGGTTGATTGTAGTATAACCATTGGGCCTGTATTGGGCAAAAGGGCAAGTTATTTTTCATTTATTTTTTCAAGACCAATGAATTTTTTTTTTTCTGTTTTTAAGTTTTTGGGTTCTATGCTTTGGATGCTCTTTGTAATTTCTATTGAAAATAACCGGATTATGTTGGAAAAAATAAATTGAGGAATATACCTGTTAAGACTGTATGGTTCAAAAAACCAAGTAATTTGCACCACTTTGCAAGGCAAAGGCATTGCGTCTAGAACCCATATGTATTGATGACAGCTTATGATAATATTAATTTGAGTATTTATATATATATATATGACCTAATATGAGTTAATTCCTATCTGTTCAAAATTTATTACTTCCTATATCTCTTTATCATAAGTATCAATATTTTGAATTGGTCTGAGTTTGGTCTTTTTATGCATGATTAAAACTCCTTTTTGGGCTTTCAGGTGTGCTACTTCTGACATAATCTTCTTGGAGACAATATAAACGCAGCGATGGGGGTTCTTAGTAAACCTGTAAGCAGTTTTTGAAAGTAAAACCTGTGCATTTGTTCCATAAATCATATTCTATTTGAAAAATCTTATTTATTTTCTTGGGTTATGCTCATGTAGATGTTGTATAAAGGCACTGAAAGTTTAAAGAAGCGTAGACGTGACGGGGAAGATCAGGGGACAGGATTTGGGAAGGGAGTTTGTGAAGAAGAAAAAGATCCAAAGATCACTGATGAGGAATTGAAGTACCTTGAACTGAGGCAACGACTAAAAGAAACAATTAGAGAGCAGAGGAAGAAAGAATCTGGTTCTGTTCTTAGTCATTGCCAAGAGAATAAGGAACTGCCTAATAGCAAGTGAGTCATATACTCATACCTATATTTTCTCTTTTCTTGATAGAGTAACTGTCCATTTTTGTGGTGGCATTTTGGGATTGACTGCATATGTCTTTGTTATACCTCCCCTCTTTGCATCAATTGATGTTAATTTTGCTTATAGTACTTTCTTCTGCTCAGTTTATACTTCATAGTATGAGCAGTGCTGATATTTCACTTACTTTCTGCTATTAAGATACTTCTCATACTTGTGTTGTTAATGCATCACATGGACTAAATTCTACACTCAAAATGTTTTTATAAATATAGTAGTCCATGTTTTCTTGGTGATGAGAAACAAGAGTCGCCTCCTACCAAATAATAATAATAATAATAATAATAAATATTGAGTTTTCTGTCACCAATTCCGCACAGAGAAAAAACATTCAAACTTGTAATTTTTTTTATGTTAATTTGGATTTAGTGAGTTGATTTGACTATGAACTCTCTATTATTTTCTAAAGTAAGGACGAATTTGTCATTCAATTTTGATAAGAATATAGGAAATGTCAATAGCTGAATTTTTATAATAGTTGGAGCTGGTAAGTTATAGTAATTTTTTTCTCTTATTTTGGGGATTTTCATGTGGTTCTTGAGTTCTAATGCCAAGCCACCTGTTACAAATCACTTGAATGGTTTTTTATCTTGTCCGTCAATGGCTGGTTCTTTTTTCGTTTCTTTCTTTTTCTTTTTTTTTCTTTTTTTTTTTTTGATGAACTAAATGGCTGGTTCTTTTTCCTGTTCCTGTCTTTTTTCTTCCCTTTATTTATTTATTTTTTGTTAGTCTGGACCCTATTCCCCCACATAAGGTCAGAAGTGAGCAGAGAATCACTGAGGTTTATGGTGCTTTCTGCTAAACCATAAAAATATTATCAATGATGTGAGATTTTAAATTTTGTTGTTATTTCTAGATATAGATATAATGGAACCTTTGAGTAATGATTAATTAATTATATGTTATATTTTTATATTTGTTAAAATCATTTGTAATGTCTTAGAGTTAAAAACATGCAGATCTTCTATGCTTCTCTAATGGATTGTGATTTAGTTTTCAACGTGAACATTTTAAGGGTGTTGGTGTGATGCTACGTGTTAAACTATGAGTTTATTCTCTAGATGATATCAATTTTTAGTTATATAGCCCCTCATTTTTTATTTTTTATTTTCCAGCTACGGATCCTTCTTTGGCCCTTCTCAACCTGCTATTGCGCAACGGGCAATTGAAGAAGTTAAGGCAATGCTAGAATTAGATTATAAGGTAAATGCTCAAATGCTCTGTAAAGTCTACTCAGCTTTTAACTTCATTTCTGGTGTTGCTTTTGTCATTAAACGATCTTAATTTTCTCTCCAGAACAAAAGGAGCCCTGCTTCAACCGCGTCAGAAACAAAGCCTGGTTTGCTAGATTTAAAAATGAAAGCTCAGAAGCTTAGGGAAACCCGGGATTACTCTTTTTTATTTTCTGACAGTACAGAACTTCCTGTTTTTCCGAAACTTGAAGTTTCTTTTTGTGGTATGTTTTTATACTAAGTCGCATCTAATTTATAGTCCTATAAAGCCTCGTTTAGTGAAACTCCCATGGATGAAACTAATAAAAAAATTTCTTATATTTAAGGTTCTCCATCAGCTCAAGGGCCATTGAAAGGCAAACAACTTGACAGAAGTCACATCAGGAAAGCTCCCAATGGCCTCAAAGAAATGAAACATGTTTCTGTGGTTCAGCAATTGCAGCCTAGTACTCAGTCCTATGAGGTTTTTCCTACAAAAAGGCTCAGCTTAACTTCTTCAAATCCTAGAAAAAGGCATACTGCCAATGTTGTTTGCCATCCCATAGTGCAAAAAGGCTTGCCTTCTAAGACACCAGCTGCTACTGTGGGCAAGACTTATGAAAAGATTCCTGTTCATGGTGCTCATGGAGCTTCCTTTACAAAGTTGCACCCTGTGCCAAAGCAACATTCAGAAGAGAGAAGGGAATTTCGTGAACCTAAGAAGGGAAAAGTAATGCAAAACCAGCTGCAGTCTTCTTCAAAACATCAAGTTCCTGATAGGCGCAAAGCTTCCATGTTACAGTCCCAACCTTTGACAAAGCTTCATTTGGAAGAGAAAAGGGAATTTTGTGCACCTAATAAGGCAAAAGAGATACCCAAACAGTTGCAGTTGTCCTCAAGACATCAGGTTCAATCCAGACACCTTCTCTCTTACCCATCCACCCACTGACACACACAGCACATTGTTTTTTATCTTTTTGTTTTAGTGATCAGACATTCTTGTAATTCTACTGAAATAGTGACTAATTTTTTTCTCACTGTTGTGCTACTTCAACAGCTTAAGCACCCTGGACAAGAGGATTATGATGAAGATGATGGTGATATTTCTTCTTTAATCAGAAGGATATTTAGGTCAGGTTTCTTTCCTTTTTGTTTTGATTTCTTCTGTTAGAGTGATGTGTATAACGAATTCAAACAACTAGAGAAATGTAACTAATTGACCCCCAATGAAACCAATACATATATATATATATATATATACACAGAGAGAGAGAGAGAGAGAGAGAGAGAAATGTGGCTAATTGGGAGTCAAATACTAAATCTTGAAATTTACAAACCTATAATCGTAGTTATTCCCCTTTTTCCTGCCAAAAGTTCTGCTTGTGTCTAGATCATTGTAAATTCAACTCAACTTGACAAATACTTATTCAAAGTCCAAACATTTCACTCTTCGTTTTTGTTTAAATGACTGAGCCAAAGTAATGAATGTCAGTTCCTTGGTATCTCTAGTCCATCAATGTAAATTGTATTCCATTTTTACCCCTAATTTGAGATTGTTGGTAATGTGGACACTTTGGCTTTGGTTCGTGGCATAGCCTGAGTTATGATTTTGTTGCAGGTATGATCCTAAAAAGTTTGAAGGGGTTGATTATGACAACGACTGCCTCATGGAGTCCAATTTCGATGATATCCAAATGGAGGAGAGAAAGAGGTAAGGAATAAGGAGGATAGTTTTACAGAGTCTTTACATTAATTATTATCATGGCAGTAACCATGTATTTTTCCAAAAGCGCCTTTTGAGATAAAAACCATATATTCTTATTTCTAGAAGAGGACCGGCTTAAATTGTTTGTTCCTGGAGACTTGAATGATGGTAGATTATATAGCTAATATTTTTGCATAGGAATGTTCATGTCCACTAAAATAGCAAAATCTTTATGTGGTATTTTTCTAATGTGCTATTTAAGAATATGTTAATTGTATATATATTGAAACCGACGAATTTTCTCTGAACTCCTGGTCAGGCTTGCGTGGTTAAGTGGTCTCGAAATTGGTTTATCTCAGATCATTACTACTTTTCTAGGCTCAGACTTGTTTCATGACTAACCTTGCTATATATTAGCAGAACATCTTTTGGTACTCACGCCTCTTGAGCATTGATGTATGGTATTTATGTGTGCTGGTATTGAGTCCATATTGAATTGTTATCTTGGGTGGAATCATCAAATTGTGAGGACTCTTCGGGTTTTCATATCTGTCTATCCATAATAATTTAAAGATTAGACATGTCTTCTAGTTTCCTTTTCTGGCTTGTTAGTAGCAACTAGCAAGTGATTAACGCTGTTTGATATGTGTATTTGTGAGTGCTAATTATTTATTGCTGTCTTGACAGTGCAAAAATTGCAAGGAAGGAAGATGAAATAGAGCGTCAACTCAATGAATGAGAAGAGAGGCAAGAGAGATTAAGGAGAGAATCAAAGAAGCTGAAGCTGCATTGAGAGAGAGAGAGAGAGAGAGAGAGTTTATGTGTGTGTACTCTTATTTTTCTTTTATTAATAATATTTAGGGCATGTGGCAGCTGATTGTGAGTTCCTATTGTGCCCACATAGTTGGGATGCTTGGAATCTCTTTAATGCTTTTTGCCCTTTCTTTAGAATTTATAAAAAAAAAAAAAAAAAAAATGAGAAGTGTTTGTGTAGGTGGATGGGCTATCAATTGCATCTCATTCAACCTGAAGTTTATTACTTGTTTCTCCTTTGAGAATTGTAAAAATTATGACTGCTGTATTTACAGTTTTATTCTTTTATTTCTTCTTTTGAAATGTGTACATGTGATCACCATTCACCTCTATGACTAATGAAAAATCCAAAGAGAAGTCACATCAATATTTTCTTTTCTTCTTTAATTTTTCTATGCTATTTATTTATTATTTTTTTTTTTTTTTTTTTGGCATTTATTGGGTAAAATAAAAAATAGGGGCTGCTCTCAAGATGAAACATTCTATTTAGTCTAAGAGGATTCAGTCTCCCTCTAGGCTCAACCACCATGGTAAATATTCCATTATATTTGCAGCTAAAATTTTCCCCCCTTATGCATGAGCAAGTAAATGATACATTGCGGAAACAAATAAAATTAACCATTTGCATCAATATGTTCCTATCCATTCCCCGATCAACAAATGATATAAATGGTTGTTTTTTTCCTTTTCTCTTTTGGGAGAGAGAGAGAGAGAGAGAGAGAGAGAGAGAGAATGGAGTACACCAAAAAATAAAAATAAAATAATTACAATCTACAAAATGCAAGAGGAAAACATGATATATAAGCAGGAGCCGCTTAACTCAATTGATTTGTGGTAGTCTTCATAGCAAATGAAATTCTAATTATAGTTTCTTAAGAATTTATTGTTTTTGGTTTTACTTTTTTGGCAATTGTAGTTTATATTTTTAACTTCTTCAAAATGCAGCATTAAATTTAGCATTTTTAAGTAATATAGGGTCTTCAAACTTTTCTCATATGAAGGGATGAAGAAAATGGGGGATCCATTTATTGACAGGAAGAACAAAGTATATATGTTATAAGCAACTTGGATTGCACCCAAAAAAGGAAAAAAAAAATTGGATCCCAAAACTGGAGGCCCCAGATTTAGAAAGATGACCAGTTCACAGTTTTGGCAGTTCAATCCAATTTTGCTATAGGTTTTCAAAATACTACAGATAGCAAATCAGGTGCAAGCTATGAAAACCATTTTCCATCGTCTAGCATATTTTGTTAACAAGTTAAAAAGCTCTCCCAGTTTTCTTTTTCTTTTTCTTTTTTCCCTGTATTTTTTGAATTATAAATGTGCATTGGGTTGGATCTTATTGTTAGTGTACTACCACATTTTTTTCCTTTTTTTTTCACACTGTGATTGTGTGCTACCACTGGATTTGTTACATTTATCTTCCAAAGTGCGTCTGTGGATGGAGTATCAAAGGGAAGTAGAGTTCATGGTCTGGCTTTTTTCGTCTCCAAAGTCCAAAGTGCCATTGAATTTTCTTCTTTAAATACCAATAGAGAGGAGGCTATTATAATATACTTATGAAAAGGTTTCAAATTAATTATGTTAACCACTCCCCTTCCCACTTTCTGGCCACATCCTTTTTCTCTTTTTCCATTTTTTTTTTTTTTTTTTAATATCGCAGACTCAAGTGTGTAGTGCTGCACAACTTGAATAATCTAATATCTTGAGCTTTATTATTCGGAATACCTGAAAGATAATTATCATCTAAATTTCTACCAAGATTTTTGTGAATAAACCATGCATCTCCCACCTTAATGCAACTTTACATTTATAATTAACTTCTTGAACCAATTTCAAAATCACAGAACCGCTTATAGCACATGTAACCACATAGGCTTGTGAGTAGACAATACGGGTCTAAAATTATTATTTTCATAGGATGTAGGTATGCAAGAAATATGTCTGGTTCACTTAGCAGAAAAAAAAAAAAAATGGTATGCAAGAAATATGCATATGGATATTGTTGCAAATATTTTTATTTCATGCATAGCAGAGTTCAGCCAGAGATATAGCCATTGATAACCTGGACCCATCAGGTAGCAGAGGACATCAAGCAGCTGAAGGCCAATTACATTGCTAGGCAGCATGTGACCATGATATTTCTTCTTTAAATCAGAAGGATATTTAGGTAAAGTTTCTCTGCCTTTTTGTTTTGATTACTGGAGAAATATGGTCTGGGAGTCAAAATCTGTGTCTCGAATTTTTCGAACATAGAAAATTTTCTAGAAGGTTAGGTATTTTATGTTTTTTTTCCAGCCCAAAGTTGTGCTCATGGACAGTTCATTATATATAATTTCAATTCAGCTCGACGAAAACTTACTCAAACTCTTCATTCATTCTTTTGAGTAAAAAGTGAGGAAACAGGTTGTTCCTTTGTGTCTCTTGTCCATCAATTTAAACTTCTACTTCTATTTTACTCTTAATATGGAACAGTTGGTGATGTGGACAGTTTGGTTTTGATTCATGGCATGGCCTGAGTTGTTGTTTATTGCAGATGAGATCCTGAGAAGATTGAAGAGGTCGACAATTTTGATGATGCTGAGTGTTGTGGAGTCCAATTTTGATGCTATGCAGGAGGAGACAGAGAAAAATGTTACTCCACTAGAAAATTAGTGTTATTTTTTACCAAGGATACCTCTTGAGATAATGAGCTATCTGTGAAGCAAAGATACTCCACCACCCCCCCCCCCCCCCCCCCCCAAAAAAAAAAAAAACGTATTAGCATCGTACCCACATCGGATACTGATAATCCAAAGATACTCCCTGATACGTAATTACGTATTGGATATAATCGGCATGGAAACAGTAACAATCCAAGGACAATACTTCGCTCCAACACCCGGAGGAGTTGTTGCTCCTCCAAACTGATGTGGCATGTTTTTCCCTCTGACACGTGTAATGTAAATAACCAAATTTGCATTCTACTCTTGTGAATTTTATGAGACTAGATCCACTCTCTCTCTCCTCCTCTTTTTTTAGGACCAAAATACCCTGGTTCCTGTGCCATTAATATACCGACTTTTCCACACATCTCCGTCATTCTCCGTGCTCTTTCCCACAATTTCCTTAACCGGCAATGACGCCAGCGACTAGCTTTTAAACTCTCTGCTTCCAAATTTTCTAAATCCCAAGAAAGTGGAACCAAAAAAAAAAAAAAAAAAAAAAAAAAGGAAGAAGAAGAAGAAGAAGAAAGGAAATAGAGGGAAAAACTCATTTGTCGGCTGTTATGGTGCATGGGTTTTGTACATAGGTTGAGAAAGAGTTATGCCAGAGAGCTTCTATGTGGTGGGTTTGGCATTCTTTCTTCTTTTTTTTTCTTTTTTTTTTCCCTCTCTTTGAAGCTCGCTCTACATCTATAGCCTATGGGTAACAGGTTGTCTCTGGTGGGTTTTGTTGTTGAGGAGGTATTGGAATTAGCACTATGGCTTTTATTGAAATGGGGAGAGAGACGGTGATTTGGGATGGAGGTATAAGTGGAGGAATGAGTTTGAGTGTCGCCGGAAATGGAAGTTTAATAGCAGTCGGTGGCGAACTACAACGGGGAGAGAGAAGAAGAGAGAAAAGGTTTGGCAAAAAAAAATGTAAATGGGAATGAAGAGTGGGGGTATTTTGGACCTAAAGAAAAAAAAAAATAGTACCCCATTTTAATTGTCACCAGTCATGTGTTTTTCTTTAACAATCTAGATATGTGGAGGTCATACGTCTTGCCATGTCAGTGTGGAGGAGCTAACATGTTTGGGGCGAAGTTTTGTCCGTAAGTGAAAGGATATTTTTGGATATTCCAAGAGATATGTTAGGATACCTATGTGATACCTTGGAAAATGCCGAAGGGATATATTTGGATATGCAGATGGGATACGTTTGGCTATGCCACAATTGATTGTGTCTCCCCACTAGTTTAAGGAAAGAAATGCAGATCACATCATCATATGATTAAAATATTAATTTTCAAATGAAAAATAGTGATTTATATTTGTTGCAGCCTTGCTTGCATGCAGGCATCATTCTTGATTTTAAATTATTTCATTTTGTTTTGTATATAATCTTAAGAACAAATCTATCAATGTAAAAGATTCGAGTTATCGACATGCATCATCACAAATGGCATTACTTAATTTAAAACAATGACATTTCATAACTAATTATTTTTTTTTGGTCAAATGAGAGATATTTCAAACCATTAGACCTAGATTAATCTCTGTGATATATAAACCACCCACAAGCCTGTGTATTCAATAGTGAGGGAGTGAAAAACTAGAACTTGGGACCTATGGTTCTTAAACTGCAATCTTTTGTCATCTGAGCTACCCTTATGGGCTAACAAAATATTATAATTCTATTAGCCAAAATAGTAGGATACGAATTAATTAAAAGCTTCAAATGTTGTCACATGATCATCACATGATAGTCAATCGTCATACTAACGGATGGTTGATGAAAGGATTAGAGTGTCAAATATATACTGTACTATATTAAGATAATTTTCTTTATCCTTGGATTGCACCTATATTTACTAAAAAAAGATAATTTGGTAATTTTCAAACTTGGAAACAATTACCACCCAACACTTTCTCCCACTTCTACTCCCTTTGTAATTGTCTCCATCACATTTATTTCCTTTTTTTTTTTTTTTTTTTTTTTTAAACTCTATCTCTTCCCACGTTTTTTATATCTCTCTCACAAACTATATAGACCCACAAAATTCTCTCACTTGTTTATTAGGTTACTAGAATTTTGAAACTTACCTATTTCACGTATCTCTCTTTTTTAGCACTTGCAACCCCTCTCTCTATTTATCATTCCAACAACATTTGAATCCCACAACACAAGAAAAATAGAGACAAATTATGTCACACATACATCGCGTGGTGCCCGACAACTAGTGTTAATAGTTTGAAGACCCTTTTAACTGATTTTGAAATTAAAGGTATAAAAGTAAAAATGGACTTAAAATTCAGATTGTTTTCTCTAACTAGAAGAAGTGGGCAGTGTTGTACTAAAAAAAAAAAAAAAAAAAAACAAAAACGAAAGTAGTGGGCACTGGGCAGTGCAGAGAAGCAGATATTTAACTGAAAAAATTAAAAAAATTGCGGGAATAGCAAAAGGGGGAAATACAGATATTAAAGAGTCCAGATATTTGGTACCAAAAAATAATTTACAAAAGCATTTTCATGATTTAGAGAAGCGACAACAAGAAGCTGACGACAAAAGCTTTGGGGTTGGGGAGAACAGTTACTTCAACTACCATTCCATATCCAAGTCTAAGACCTATACGTTAACATATAGTATATATATTGCTCCATGACATAACAACGGCCAGAGCCTTCCGAGGAACCTAACCGTTCGGTGGAGACGGACATGGCGGTCTTACCATCGGATTCGAGCCCTTCATGGTTCACTCCCAAAAGGTACTCTTACTGTGTTTTCTTTTCATGTGCGTGCGTGTGTGTGTGTGTGTGTGTGTGTGAGAGAGAGAGAGAGAGAGAGAGAGAGAGAGAGAGAGAGAGATGTGTGTGTATGCATGTTTTGGTTGCTGAGAAACTGTAGGAAAGGAAAAGGGAAATAAAATTCTGGGTCTTGGGTTTTTCATTGTTTGGGACCCGAGAAAAAACAAGAAACTTCTCTCCAGTGAGCCTAACTGAGTTTATTTTTGTTTTTCGATCTGTAAGAAAATTCTGGGTCTTGGGTTTTTCATTGTTGGAACTGTTCGAAATTCAGAGGTGCTACTAGAAATTGATTTTCTGAGTATGCATATTCTGCCAGTTTGATTAGCTGCTGGTGATTCCGTCGGGTTTGTGAATTGTGAAATCAGGATAATTTCGAACTGATAGCGATTTTATTTTGGAGAACATCAGGCATTCTAGTTTAGTAAATTTATAGTTTTTCTTTTGTTTAAAAGTGGAAAAAGCTGTTCCAAAGGAGCAAATTTCCTGGGAACTCCATCTCGACTAATGTGGCAAGGGCAGTTTTGAGTTTTGAGATTAGTAGTAGCATAATTAAGAAAGGGGTGGAGGGGTGGAGGGGGAGATGCTAGCCAGCTACCTGGTCAGGAGAAACCTTTACCTAACCTCCACTCAGGCACTCAACTTATGCCATTTGTCCAAGTTAATCAATTTTGCTAAAGGAGAATTAATCGTATCTACATGTACTTGTGAATATGAACATGGACATATGGTGGAAAGTGAGGGGGAGTCAGGAGGAGAATCCTCTTCATGGGTTAGTTGGCAAGTATTTTTTGAATTAGGGTCATTTTATTTGAAATGAAGGAAAAAGTTTATGTACCCCATCAGTCGGAATAAGGAGTCGGGGTAGGGTGTCATTTTGTATGGCATGGCTCTTTTTCTGTTACCTAGCACTAATTGTAAGGTACCATTTCGACATGTTACTTCAGTTGTTCACTTGTTCCAGAAACGGAAATGTTTCGAAATGTTCTGAGAAATACAATGGAAACGATGAAAAGATTTGATAACACATGGAAAAAATAATTTTTTTTCAAGAATCTCTTAGATTCCTAAAATTTTTAGAAACATTTTTATGTTCCGACCAAAGCCAACCAAAATGCCATTGTTTCAGTTGAAACAAAAATTTTCAACATTCCTACAGTGTATTTTTTTTTCCCCGGGTAAGCCACGATACGGAACCGCTTCATCTTTATCGACCTAAAATAAAATAAGTACTGTTTCTTTACTACTTGTAACTTGAGAGTTGAATTTATATATGATTATAGTCTTCTAAGGTTTCATGAAATCTATGACAGTACTCATGAATCATGAAATCTCTTGTTATTCCGTCATAGAAATAAATTTCTTAATTTTATGGTTGCAGGCTGCTCATACTATTTTGTGTGATTAACTTATTAAATTATGTGGATCGAGGAGCAATAGCAAGCAATGGTGTGAATGGGAGTCTCGGAACTTGCACAGAAAGTGGTACATGCACTTCTGGTCGTGGAATACAGTGAGTGTAACTTGGAGGCTTTCATTTGATCTTGTGGAATTGTTCCTACTTCTATGGCATACCAGCCAGTCACTTTGCCTTCCTGGTATTTTTATTTTTTATTTTTATTTTTTACCATCATGATTTCTGTGCTATGTGATGGAAACAGATTGGAATTATTCAGATGAAAGCTATATTTTAGCTTCGTCCCAGCATTTCACAATCGTTCAGATATAAAACACATCCAAAAAAAATGAAAAAACTTAGACTTAAACTTTTCTTGTTTTGCTATTTAAAGACTTCAACTTATGATACCTCAAAACTGCTGATGTGGGACATATTTGAATTTGTTCCCTGATTGATAGCTTTTGAAGTTGAAAATTTGTGAAAAATGGTAAACTTCTTTGTTTCTTCCTCCCCCCCCCCCCCCTTTTTTCTCTCTTCTCTCTTCTCCTTTTCCATAGTTTGTGAAGACAATGTGAAATTTCTCTCTTCTCTCTTCTTCTTTTCCATAGTCTGTGAAGACAATGTGAAATTATCATATTGCTTCTGCTAAGTAAGGTTGTGGACTTGTGGTTATGTGGTTTATATATTGTCAGCTAGGTAAACCATATATACTTGCTATCTTTGCTTTATCCATATTATTTTGCTCAAATATGTTCAATTTATCCCTATCAGTTGTGTGATTTAATGTCTGTAAGACAATTACGACATTGCTCAGACAAACTTGGACTTCCTTGAAACACCTCACCGCTGGGCTGTCACCAAATTCATGCCATATGTTTTCAATACTGTACTTCTCTGACTTATTTTCTGTTCCTTCTTGTGCATAGGGGGGATTTCGACTTGAGCAATTTTGAAGATGGTGTTCTATCATCTGCTTTCATGGTTGGACTTCTTATAGCTTCTCCTGTATTTGCATCCTTAGCAAAGAGGTAATAACCTTATAACCTTCTTGTGGTGCATTAGCCTCTTCATGGTTTTGACATCTTGAATGTTGAATGATATAGTTTCGACATTAAGTCTCAATATGTTAAACATGAGTAAGGAAAAATAGAAATTAATAACAATAAGGAAAAAGCTGTCTAAAAGTTAAAGAAAATTGAATGATGAATTAACCCCAAGTGGTAGCTCTGTTGGCAAGGGACCACTCCTCAAGAAGCAGAGGTCCTGAGTTCAACTCTTGCGAAACCCCTTAAGGTCATCCACACAAGGTTTCAAGGTTCTCATGGGCCTTGGACTTACCTGGTCCATATGGGTTGTGGGGGTCTTATATGGTCCAGGATTTGCCCAAAGGGTCTCCTTGTTAAAAAAAAGAATGATGAATGGTTAAAATGAAATGCAAAGAAGTGCCATATATTTGAATGAAGTGTTCAAGGTCCCAATTACTTTGGGTTTGGCAATAATTCTCGTATTAGCCATTTATTATATAGAAGTGCCGTATATTTGAATGAAGTGTTCAAGGTCAGTATCATACTGTAAATTATGATGGAATTTGTTTGTTATTAGGCTGTGTAATTATATTAACCATTAACGTAGAGGGGTGGATTTCATAGACAAGGTTTTGCTAAAGCTATGTTACTTGGACCCTTTGCTTCACTCATGTTGACACGACACACTGCTCTTGTGCATGAAGCGAGAGTTGAAATGGGACTTAAAACAAGGTCTAGGGGAAATTTTATTTATTTTTTGCATGGTCTACTGCCTGATTAGATTTTTGGGAATCGTAAGCCGTGAGTTAGAGATCATAATAGTTTAAATGAGGATAAGTTTCTAGTATCTTGATATGACATAATTATGAAGAAAAATTCAAGCATCGTAGTTTTCCATGTTAATCACTCAAAATTGAAGAAGAAGAAGAGAAGCTTTATCTTTTGTTTTTTCGTCTTTTTTTTTTTTTTTAGTTATATTTTATAATTTTACTTTAGTATGATTCCTAATCTATACATAAAAATTTGCAGCTTTAATCCATTTAGGCTTATTGGAGTTGGATTGTCTGTTTGGACCTTGGCTGTAGCTGGCTGTGGATTTTCATTTGATTTCTGGTCCATTACAGTCTGCCGGATGTGAGTGGATTATTTTTATGGTTTTACGATATAATTGTGTTTTGTAACATAAACATTTGTATGTTTGTTTCACTAGTTATAATGCTTTCGTTGTTCTTTTTAGGCTAGTTGGTGTTGGTGAGGCTTCATTTATAAGTCTTGCAGCTCCATTCATTGATGATAATGCCCCAGTTGCTCAGGTTTTGTTTCTTCCATTTCCAACGATGCATGAGATTTTGGATATATAATCGACACCGGCTTTTTCACTAATTTTTAAGATGCCAGATTGTCCTTTAATGATGCATGCCAATTCTTCTACACTGCATTGAGGCTAGAAAACTATGCAACTATGTTGTCGATTATGTGTCTTCTAAATCATTGAAGCATATGTGGAAACATGTCTTTTTTAAGCCTTGGACCATTATTAATTGTATAATGCTTTTAGCTTATACCCACCCTTGTGTAGCCCAGTTGGTAAGGGCGAACTTGTGATTGTGTGGTTATGCGTACGGTCATGGGTTCGATTCCCCACTAGGACAACCCAAGATTTAAGTGGGGGGCTATGGCAGTGGGTTGCTGCGCTAGTCTCCCCCGGGGGTTTAGGTTCCACGGGTGGGTCCAAAGGGCCTGCTGTGGGATGGTTCCCCTGTTATCCAAAAAAAAAAAATGCTTTCAGCTTATAGCCTAATGTGCTAAGTAGGGCTGTAAGTAGGTCTGCAACTTGGCGAGTTGGTTTTCAGGTAAAATGGAGCTCAACCCAAATACATAAAACTTCTGCTCAAAGCCCAACCCAACCCAACCCAACCCAACCCAACCCAAGATCCCCAATCCAAGCTGAACCAGACCTATTTTTTGAGCTCAGGTTAGGTTGTTGATTGAAAGTTCACAGGGCTGCAATTGAGATTTGGTTGGTTGAGAAACAAGATTTGAGGGAGGTGGGAAGTGCAGAAATGGAGTTGGAGAGATTATGAAAATTGGGAATATGGAGTGGAGATAAATATTGGTGAGGGATTCAATGGACCTAGTAATAGAGAGTGATGAAATAGGGAGATGTAAGTTGAAAAGGGTGGCTATGGTAAAGGAGGCATAGAAAAGAAAGAGGGTCTGAGATAAAATACACACACAAAGAGAGAGAGAGAGAGAGAGAGAGAGAGAGAGAGAGAGAGAGAGAGAGAGAGAGAGAGAGAGTTTTGATGTACAGAAGCCACTGGCACTTCAAATGATGGGGTTTCTTTATTGTTTTGGGAGAAGTTAACCGATTTAAAATTTGTGGTGGTTTGTGAAATGGGATGTGATTCCATGCTTTTTTTCTATTTTCATTCAGTTACAACCACCTTATTAACCTATCATGAGAAGTATACATATTTATTGACTACCATGAAAAGTATACACACCTATCATAAAAAGCATGCATATTTGACTATTAGATATTACATAGTATATTTATAAGCATAACAATGATTGGGATCAGGTTTTCCTACACCTCAGCGCTAGCCTACCTGAATTGAGGTTGTGCTGAAAAATTTGAGCCCAGAGCCCAACCTTAGCTTTTGAAATGGGGAACGGCTATTGCAACCCCCATTTGTATCACCCCACCACTTTCTTTTTGGTTTTTAAGATTTTATGAAAAATATGACAAGTTATACAAAAACCAGTCGCTTGGTCCATTAGAAAACATCATTTTGAACAACTTTGCAGAAGAAAGTTTTTCCAAAATCTATCATTTAGGTAGACTTTTTGGTAAAAAATGAAATAAGGCTATAAATGGCTAAAAAGTATATTTAAACGATAGATTTAGGAAAAACTTTCTTCTACAAAGTTGTTCAAAATGATGTTTTGTAGTGGACATCATGGCCGGTTTTCATAAAAACCTTTTATATTTTGTATAAAACCTTAAAAACATAAAGGATGGGGGGTGGGGTAATAAGAATGGGGGGTTGCAATAGCCGTTCCCTTTGAAATGCTTGTCCAAGCCCAGTAGCCCACCCAAAACTGTCAGTTTGGCCTCGAGTTTGGTCAGGTTCAACCTGACCAAGTTGTAGCCCTAGTGGTAAGCTTTAAGAGTTTGTCATTTCAAAGTAAGTTTTTTCATGGGGTTGTCAAACCATTCTAAAAAATTTCAATGTCTTTAAAATCATTTTTCCCCCCAGTTTAGGACTTGCCGCCTTAAACTATATATAGCCAGAGTAGTAATGATATGTTTCAAGTTTTCTGAAATGTTGAAGTTTGCAACATATATTAAAAGAAACCAACTCAATAATTTGAAGAAGTTTTTTAATGCTTGTTATTAGAACACCATTGAACCCCAAAAGCTTAAGCTATTAGGGAATGGGTCAACGTTGTATATCAAGCTAAACCCCCCCTCCCCCCCTTTTTCTCTCTTTTCATGTGTTGCCCCATCCCACATTTGGAGAGGCTGACAGACAACGGAGAAAGAAACAAATAAACTGATGGAGGAGTAAAACAATGCTATCCAGCTTTATATAGGGGGTTTGCATCTTAATGAGAAAAGCGCAAGTATATATATATTGAGGCCCAAGGAAAATCTTAAGTTTTAAAACAGAAAAGAGATATTATGTTTTGGGAGAGATAAAGATTAGTAAAACAATTATTTGGCATCGGTGGCTGATGTTGGAATTCTTGCCGTCAACCTTCATCTGATGCATTGTGGAGGAAGAGGGTGAAGGGGAAGCAATCAGCAAGTGGATAATGACAAAGAAAAGGGGCTGAATCAAATGCCAGTCTGGATGAACCCTCATCTGGTTTTCTTTTTGGTTGTCGCCTTGTGAGATTATCAAGGATTGAATTACCAGAATATTCGTGTAACAGTTCAGGCTGTGCTGAGCACAGTCAGCTCAAACTCAGTTTCGGGTATAAAAAATAACCAAACTTTATTCATCCCAAATTAATTTACATCTCAGGCCGAAAAATTTCGATCCATGTCCTGTTTCTATTTTTTACTGTTGAGTTCCTTGGGCAATTATGCATGTGTCCCAAAAGAGACAAATTTTTTCTATCATTTTATCTATATGATATGATTGTGCTGTTGCTTGGTAGTTTTTGGTAATTTTCATATTATCCCTAGAACATTTATATTTTGAAAATTTTAAGTTAAGATATTAGATTGAGCAAGTTGAGATACTCATTTTGATTCCAAATTTCACTCCCTTTTATAAATGTCAATAGATTTTAGGGATAATCTACTCTCAGGCTTGTTTCATTGTCTGGCATACACAGCTTGGGATTGTATTCTAATTCATGTTTGACATACTCTTTCTGGTCCTTTTCCCCTTTTATCAGTAACTTCTATATTTGTTGTTATAAATCAGTGCCTCTGAATTCATCTCACATTTATTAACTGTAAACCTCTCTGTGTTATACCCTTATACCCTGTCTTTGTATCAGAAAACGGCATGGCTTGCACTATTATACATGTGTATCCCAACAGGTTATGCCCTTGGCTATGTTTATGGTGGACTGGTAAGTTTATTATTTGACTTCTATTGTTATCAGGGTTTTTTCGGTCAATTATTATCTCCTTATTGATAGATCAAATTTGGAATAATTAGAACCTTCGTGTGTGTGTCAGTGTGTGTGAGAGAAAGGGAGAGAGAGACACACACAAGAACATGTGCCAACTCCTATTATAAACACGTTCGTGTATTGTTTCTCATGTGTAGTCATCCCCGTTTATCTGCAGACCTTTGACCTTATTTGGGTAAACCAAATAAAAATAATCCTTTGTCTTTATTCTATAGGTTGGAAGTAATTTTAATTGGCGTTATGCATTCTTGGGGGAAGCAGTTTTAATGATTCCATTTGCTGTTCTAGGTTTTGTCATGAAACCTTTGCAGTTGAAAGGTGCATTATCTGTTATGTAGTGATTTGGTGTGTCCCTGCAATCATCTTCCAGCTGTTTCTCAACAGTTTGTGGTTACAGGTTTTGCTCCTGCTGAATCAAGAAAAGCACTGACAGCAGTGGAGACGGCTGTCTCAGAAGTTCAAGGTTCGGCATGTGATGATACTCATGCATTGGAATTATTCAGTATAATCTGCACTTTTATAAATTTTTATTGATATTTTCCATTAAAAACTCCATTGCATTTTATGGACCACATGCAGAATGGATGAGTCGTTGGTGCTGTAAGAATATTTTCTGTGCTCCATTGTATATAAAAGCACATTAACAAATGGCTTGCTATGTTTATTTTCATCAAATAGTTTCATAAATGCGTTGTTTTAGATTTTATTATCGATTTCATATGACAAGTAGAAGCTCTCAACTATTAAACTCTCCCGGTTGAAATAGTTTCTCATCATAATATCACATGGTCTAAACTCCAAGAGCATATATTTGTGGTAGGTTTGATTGATTTTTGTTTCTTATCGAGTTATCAATTAGGAGGATGTTTATGTGAATATTATTTAACATGCTCTTGCTAGACCTGTTTTAGACTATTATTCAATCGTCTCAGTGTCTAACTCAATCGGATGAGCCCATTGTCTTTCCACTTTAAGGACATGTAGCTACCCTTTCCGCTTTGAGGACATGCAGATAACTTATTAAACTTTCAAATATCATTTTAAGGATTGGTGGAGTGAGTTTAAAGTTGAGGGGTGGGAAGGTTTCAATTTCATGCTAAAGTTAAAATTTATTACAGGAAAGTTCAAGGTCTGGAATGTCGGTGATTTGAATGAGATGAAGGCAACTTGTTGAGGAACATTACCTTATCCAAAAAGCAAAAGATTCTAGTTAGATTACAGATGATTAGAGCATAGAGAATTGAAAAATGATAATGATGGAATCCTTTAAAGGAAGAAGTGAGGTGGAGTCAAAAGTCTAGAACAAGGTGGATTAAAGAGTGGGATTGCAATTTGAAGTTATTCTATAGATTTGCATGTGGGAGGTTCAATAAAAATCTCACAAAAAGCTTGAAAGTCCCCTTGGGGGAGATTTGGGAATGCAATAGGATGATCTTTGAAGAGGTTGTGAGTTTCTTTTCAGGTCTTTACTCAGAGGGATACTGGAATAGTGGGTGGTTTGTTGTGGAGGGAGCTGTTTGGATCCTTAATTCGAATACTACTTCGTGGCTTGAGAGACCTTTTAAGGAAGAGGAAATAATAGGAAAATTTTGAGATGGTTAGGGATAAAGCCTCAGGTCTGAATGATTTAACAATGGCAGTTAACAAGAATGTTGGGAGACATTGGAAGCTAATTCTTGCAGGTCTTTGCAAAACTCCATTCTTAAGGCATTGTTATTTGGTGCACTAAGTCTACCTTCATAGCTTTGATTCTTAAAAAGGACAGATTTATCTCCATTGGGGATTTGGACCATCAGCTTAGTGACTAGCAAGGTTGCTACTAAAGTGGTTACTAAGAGACTTTACTGTATGCATAACTATCGGTCCTGAATTGGCCATCAACCAATTTTGATGGATTGGTCACAGGTCAACCATTTGATTGTAAGCTGACTCACTTGACCCAATCCGGGTTGGATAAAAGTTAAATATAAAAATTTCAAAAATCAGTTAAAAACTAAAATTTTGTGTGTTGGTCATGTTAGGAAGTCCCACATCCTTTATCATATAAAAATTAAGTTTGATATGGCTCCATATACCTGTTTGGGCGCTCCACCAAACAGTGTAGGCTTTTAGTTTGGAAACTGTAGGCATATGGATTTTCCTATGTATATCCCCCTAAAAAATAATATGTACACCAATCCCACCTTGACAAGTGGCTAGAAGTCAATTGTTGACCTAGTTAGCGGTCAAGGGGACGTCACTGCATCTGAGCTTGACACGTGGTCCAAACCATCGCATATGGGTCACGTGCAGGTCATGAACACATCATATGGGCATATTAGTCCCACAAAATACTATGTTTCTATCATACCAGGGGTTCTAAAGAGGTTGTGGTTTGGTGGGTCAATGAGGAAATGCTGGCTGGGGACCAAAGTCGAGAACATACATATCACACGAACATCATATATTTCAGACTGAGTCTCTGGCCAGGCAAGATTAAATTATAAAGGGAGAGAGGGTGGATAAGATTATTAGACACGTGTCACTAATAGAGATCATCATACATCAGACACGTGTCACCATCTCTATGGTTGACTTACACCACACATGTGGTATTTGTCTATAAATACCCCCAACTTTCATAAAAAAGCGGTTCCCCTCTCAGAGAGGGGGAGACGCCACAAAGAGACCCTCTCTCTCCCTCTTATTTCCTCTCCTCCACTACGTACCAGCCACAACTCTCCCTAACCCTCTGGTCATGATGAGCAAGAGAATAGATGCTACACCTCACATGTTGCCGGCCTCTTTGACATCTGAACTCTACCCTTCTACATTTGGCGACTCTGCTGGGGAGGCAGCACATTTGACGGTGAGCACATATGTTTGCAATTGATCTTTCATGGTGAATGGGATTTCAACTGGTTCAAGGGACTAGAGGAGAGAGATTGGTGATCTTCCAAAAAAGAGCCGCGTATTACAAAGAGAAATGTAAACTCCACAACATCGTTTGGTGACCGGTAACATGCATGAAAATGCTTATTGCACATTTATCAAATCTTTTTATTCTGCTATATATATATATATATATATATATATTTGCTTAAGATTTCGTGGCTTATGGAAATAACATGATTAAAGATAGACAAAGTAGAATGATTTCTTCATGAATTCATATATTTTATTCCCCGAGGTCAACAAATGCACACGAGGTTGGCTATTAAACACGTACTGTGCGAGGTTGAATATGCTGAATATGTTGGGTATACAACTTAAAGAGAAAAAATATCATTATTATGAAAATATCTTGACAAATGTTCACCTGCTACGGAGAGTACTCCTTACTCTCATTTACAAATCTATAGCCTTCTTGAGAGTAGATCTTACTCTCTTTAAGTCAAAGTCACAACAACCAACAAGAGTACAAAAAAAAGAATAAAAGAATATTATTTTATTATTCTTCATTGGGGTCAGATTCACTTTTGAGAAAGTGGTTCGTTCCACTGCCCTATGCATTCTTTATACGCCTTTTTCTTTGTACCATTTCTAGTGCTATGCTTAAGATGGTGCCATGTGTTCAAGAAATATGTATATAAAAATAAAATTGCCATTATTATGCCTGACGTGTTTCAGCATTGAATATCAAAATGGTGATTTGATAAGAGAAAAATATCACAAACAAGAGAAAAATATCACAATAGTGGTTCGGCCCACTGCCCGATATAATGCTTTACAGCTTTTAAAATATTTTTTTTATTATTTATTTTATGTACCATTCTTTCATATGTGCATGAGAGAGTGCCACATGATAAAAAAAGAAAGAGGAGTAGAGCAACCGACATATAGCTGGCCTACTTCCCAAGGCCACAGTCATGTGTCCCATCTCCCATCAATAATGGTCCATAACTCTACATAATAGACACACCAAATGCTGTCGAGGTCACCCATCCATTCCTTCTCACCGTCGAGGTTACCCATTCCTGCGGGCTACAGCTTCGACTTGATCAACCCATAAGGATGTTTGATACGGGTTACTCTCCCTTGAAACTCAACCTCGCATCCGTGAGCATATGACATGGCGAGTTATTTCAAGCAACTTCGGGTTATCGACCACCTGTGCATGGAGCACTTTGACTCTATTGTCTTGAGCTTGGGAAGTGTCAATCTCACATAAGGCAGACCCACACCTCACACAGAGGAAGCAACCATTAATCTCTTGCAAGTGGAACCTCAGGTCCACCACCTCTAATAGGAACCACCTTATGCTCCCATCTCCCACGACACCAGTTACCCAGCAAATTTGATTCATCATTTCTATAAAGATAACCTCGCCATGAATGTTCAACCGTGAATGGTTCAATAGAGAACTGCCTGGGCTTACCATCTCATACGTGTGTGACCTCCAAGCTGCTAACTCATAGGCGAGTTACCTCTCACGCACTTACCTTGTCCATGAATGCATATGAGCATATCGACTACCGCGGGGTATAATAACCTCGCTTATGCTTAACCACCGCGGCACGCGCAGTCAGACCACTACCGCAAGGAGCCACATCTCACGCGGTCAGACCATCACTGCGATACGAGGGGAGCCACATCTCACGTGGTCAGACCACGCACTCACTCGGGTGGTTTACCTCGCACGCACTCACCCTGTCTATGAATGCATGAGCATATTAACCACGGGGTATGATAACCTCGCTTATGCATAACCTCGCACGCGGGGAGCTAGCGTCGCACGCGGGGGGCCACATATCACGCGGTCAGAACACCACCGCGGTCAGAACACCACCGCGGCACGCGGAGGGCCACCTCTCATGCGGTCAGACCGTTACCTTACACGCGGGCAGCCGCATCTCACGTGGTCACGACCGCGGCACGCGAGCAGCATCTCACGCTATCAGACCATCATCCTCGCACGTGGGGAGCTAGCATCCCATGCATGAGTTACCTTGGGACCTCAACTCAGGTCGCACATGAGCACCCCGCTCCCACCTCGTGTGCACCATCTCATGCTTGCACACGGTACCATGGGTTCACCATCTCATATGGAGCGACTCCACATTCACCATCTTGTATGGATCACGCCATATATACACCACCACCTCGATCGAGGACTGTCTGGGATTTATTACCTCACACGAGGTCCTTCACCTTATAAAGATTAGCGTGATTTATGTGTGCGAGGTTGTCCACGGAACCTCGCTTCGCTCTAACTAAGCTCGCGGTTTACGCATGAAGCTACCATAGGCCTACCTCGTACGAGGACCATCTTAAATTCACTACCTCACACGAGGTTCACCACCTCATAAAAATCTGATTTATTTGTGCGGGGTTGACCAAGGAACCTCGCATGGAGTGACTGTGTTGGACTAGACCCGTGAATTCTCACTTCCACACATGAGCTCGAGTGCTAATCCCCGCACCTCAGGTCATCACCTCACACACACAAAGGATTGGACTAGAGCTACCTCGCCCTTATCAACCTCAGTTGATAATATTTTTAACATTTTGGCCTTTTGAATCAATGATGGTGATGGTTCTGATAGTGAAAGGAGAGTGCAATTGATTGTCTCCTCTATTATTAGATTTGAGGGATCGTCTGCCATTCTTTGTACATTATACACATTTGAATGCAACAAATGATGAAATTATATATTAGGCAAAATTACGACCCAGATAGAAGGGAGATCTGGGGGAATATTTAGACACCCCTTGGAAATGAAATGGATGCGTTTCAATTTTCCTAGCATAAGAAACAAGAGTGCAATTGGATTGATCACCATAATTATCCAGAAATATTAATGCGCGATGCACAGGACAATACAGACTATTCTGCCATTTCTGGTGCAAGTATAATATCATGTTGCATTTGGCCTTGCATGCTGGTAGCACCATGATTTATTCATATCAATTTCTATAATTACTTTGTTTATTTTCTAAAGAAGCATGTTATGTGTGCATGTGAACTGTAATTTGTCACAAAGTATGAAAGAGTACGCCATACTCTCATCTACTTTTCACATATTTGTTAGAAAGTAGATCTCACATTCGGTCGAGTCACCACAAATAATATAGAGAATTGATATAAAATGGCATGATCACCAGCTTTTACTCATGTCAGTTTTTGTAGAGTCCATTTACTTGTGTTATCATCCAAACATATCTATCATGAGAAAGTAGCTACTGCCATGTGTGGAAACATGCACGCAATTTCGTATATTATACTTGCCTCTAAGGTCTCCACCTTTGAATTGCACTAAGCTTGCACCACTTCGTGCATGGAGAGCCACTACAGTCCATCTCACACGAAAATCACCTTGAGATTGTGATCCCGCACGAGTACCTTCCTATTTTTAATGGATCCATAGCATTACATTTTCAACATGTGGGCCTTTATGATAATATCATGTTGCTTGCTGGTAGATTGGCTTCACAAATTGCTGGTAGATTGGCTTAATAGAGTACAATTTCTTACAAAAGAAAGAGGGCTGATTGTAAGAAGCCAAGAGTTCTTTTACAAGAAATTGTCCTCGGGGCAGAAATCAGGGGCAACCCTTATGACCTCGAGGCAACCTTGACAACCTCGAGATCAATCGAGGAGAAATGTCAAAAATTTTTCTCTTAAGTCATAAACATTCGTATTATGGCTAGATAATAGAGTACAATTTCTTACAAAAGAAAGAGGGCTGATTGTAAGAAGCCAAGAGTTCTTTTACAAGAAATTGTCCTCGGGGCAGAAATCAGGGGCAACCCTTATGACCTCGAGGCAACCTTGACAACCTCGAGATCAATCGAGGAGAAATGTCAAAAATTTTTCTCTTAAGTCATAAACATTCGTATTATGGCTAGATAATAGAGTACAATTTCTTACAAAAGAAAGAGGGCTGATTGTAAGAAGCCAAGAGTTCTTTTACAAGAAATTGTCCTCGGGGCAGAAATTAGGGGCAACCCTTATGACCTCGAGGCAACCTTGACAACCTCGAGATCAATCGAGGAGAAATGTCAAAAATTTTTCTCTTAAGTCATAAACATTCGTATTATGGCTAGATAATAGAGTACAATTTCTTACAAAAGAAAGAGGGCAGATTACAAGAGGCCAAGAGTTCTTTTACAAGAAATTGTCCTCGGGGCAGAACTCAGGGGCAACCTTTGTGACCTCGAGGCAACCTTGACAACCTCGAGATCAATCGAGGAGAAATGTCAAAATTTTTCTTTTATATTATGGCTAGATAACAGAGTACAATTTCTTACAAAAGAAAGAGGGCAGATTGCAAGAAGCCAAGAGTTCTTTTACAA
This sequence comes from Liquidambar formosana, assembly GCA_039720395.1. Lineage (NCBI taxonomy): Eukaryota > Viridiplantae > Streptophyta > Magnoliopsida > Saxifragales > Altingiaceae > Liquidambar > Liquidambar formosana. The sequence continues at coordinate 28,645,202 of CM077823.1, forward strand.
GAAATTGTCCTCGGGGCAGAAATCAGGGGCAACCCTTATGACCTCGAGGCAACCTTGACAACCTCGAGATCAATCGAGGAGAAATGTCAAAATTTTTCTCTTACGCCATAAACATTCGTATTATGGCTAGATAACAGAACCGAGTGCAAGAAGCCAAGATTTCTTTTACAAGAAATTGTTCTCGGGGCAGAAATTAGGAGCAACCCTTGTGACCTCGAGGAAACCTTGTCAACTTCGAGAGAAATCGAGGAGAAAGAGGCATTCATATTATAGCTAGATAATCGAGTACAATTTCTTACAAAAGAAAGAGGCATGTTATAAACACAAGAGTTCTTTTACAAGAAATTGTACCACCCCTCGTGATCTCGAGGAAGCCTTGGCACCCTCGAGACAACTGAGGAGAAATGCCACACATTTCTTTCTTCTCTCTCACTGATTGTAAAGATGCAAAGATTAAGTGCAATTACTACAAAAGACAAAAGCAAATAGAAGCAAGAGTGTCTTTTACAGAAATTGCCCTCGGGACAGAAGGGGTAGCCTCGTGAGAGGGCTATATCACACGCATACAAGAAATGTATGATAATTAGTCATGATCAAATGTATATAAAGGCACAGTAATACCATTGCCTTTACATCGAAAGGACAATCCTACCACTACTGCTTGCGCAAGATGATTTTGAATCCATCAAGCATATCCATGGAATGCTGTAAGTAACCCACTTTCTTATGCTTAACAAGTCCACGACCTCATGCATGGGGGTGACCTTGGGTTCTTCGCACATGATCGTCCGCTCCACGACCACGACTGTCTATTTGGATTGAAGCTACCTCAATGCCTGCTCACACAAGATCACGCATCAATTAGGTGATGCATGGGTGCACCATCACAACAACATGTGCTCGTGACGGAACAACCATGGTGCTCACATTGGTAATCACCCATTCAAATTTTGAAGCATACAACCCCCATTATTCCATTTATTTTATTGGATTCAGTTCATGGAGCGAGTAAGATCAAACCGGGGCAACATAAGCAACCTCATAATAGAGTTCGACAACTTGGCATTCTCAATTCAACCATTAGGATTCGGATGCATCATGTATGCGACGACACAATCATACAAGGGACGTACCTTTAAAAAAAAATGGAGGCTAATTATTGCCAAGAGAGATTCACACTTTACGCAGTCCAGCATTTCTTATGGGACATTCTTGACACAAAAGACAACCCTGAGAGGGGTTATCATCACCTTGCGACAAATCACAACCTCGAATTATGGTATTGCTATAGAGTAGAGGTCAGAGCATGACCTCGATGTATGGCAATGACCTTAGAGTAGAGGTCAGATTAGAACCTCTAGTTATGGCATTGACCATAGAGTAGAGGTCGAGCATAACCTCGACGTAGGGCAATGACCTTAGACTAGAGGACAGATCACAACCTCCACTTATGGCATTGACCATAGAATAGAGGTCAGAGCTTGACCTTGATGTATGGCAATGACCTTAGAGTAGAGGTCAGATTAGAACCTCGAGTTATGGCATTGACCATAGAGTAGAGGTCGAGCATGACCTCGATGTATGGCAATGACCTTAGAGAGGTTAGATGACAACCTCTAGTTATGGCATTGACCATAGAATAGAGGTTAGAGCTTGACCTCGATGTATGGCAATGACCTTAGAGTAGAGGTCAGATTAGAACCTCGAGTTATGGCATTGACCATAGAGTAGAGGTCGAGCATGACCTCGATGTATGGCAATGACCTTAGAGAGGTTAGATGACAACCTCTAGTTATGGCATTGACCATAGAATAGAGGTTAGAGCTTGACCTCGATGTATGGCAATGACCTTAGAGTAGAGGTCAGATTATAAGCTCGAGTTATGGCATTGACCATAGAGTAGAGGTCGAGCATGACCTCGATGTATGGCAATGACCTTAGAACAGAGGTTAGATGACAACCTCTAGTTATGGCATTGACCATAGAATAGAGGTCAGAGCTTGACCTCGATGTATGGCAATGACCTTAGAGTAGAGGTCAGATTAAAACCTCTAGTTATAGCATTGACCATACAGTAGAGGTCGAGCATGACCTCGACGTATGGCAATGACCTTAGAACAGAGGTTAGATGACAACCTCTAGTTATGGCATTGACCATAGAGTAGAGGTCGAGCATAACCTCGACGTATGGCAATGACCTTAGACTAGAGGACAGATCACAACCTCCACTTATGGCATTGACCATAGAATAGAGGTCAGAGCTTGACCTCGATGTATGGCAATGACCTTAGAGTAGAGGTCAGATTATAACCTCGAGTTATGGCATTGACCATAGAGTAGAGGTCGAGCATGACCTCGATGTATGGCAATGACCTTAGAGAGGTTAGATGACAACCTCTAGTTATGGCATTGACCATAGAATAGAGGTCAAAGCCTGAACTCGATGTATGGCAATGACCTTAGAGTAGAGGTCAGATTATAACCTTGAGTTATGGCATTGACCATAGAGTAGAGGTCAAGCATGACCTCGATGTATGGCAATGACCTTAGAGAGGTTAGATGACAACCTCTAGTTATGGCATTGACCATAGAATAGAGGTCAGAGCCTGACCTCAATGTATGGCAATGACCTTAGAGTAGAGGTCAGATTATAACCTTGAGTTATGGCATTGACCATAGAGTAGAGGTCGAGCATGACCTCGATGTATGGCAATGACCTTAGAGAGGTTAGATGACAACCTCTAGTTATGGTATTGACCATAGAATAGAGGTCAGAGCATGACCTCGATGTATGGCAATGACCTTAGAGTAGAGGTCAGATTGTAACCTCTAGTTATGGCATTGACCATAGAGTAGAGGTCGAGCATGACCTCGACGTATGGAAATGACCTTAGACTAGAGGTTAGATCACAACCTCCACTTATGGCATTGACCATAGAGTAGAGGTCAAGCATGACCTTGACGTATGGCAATGACCTTAGAGTGGAGTTCAAATTACAACCTCAACTTATAGCACTGACCTCGGAGTAGAGGTGCAGTTCATGGCCTTGACTAATGACTTTGACCTTGAAGCAGAAGTGCAAGTCTTGACCTCAACATTCACATCATTTGAAGGTCAATACAACTAAAGAGCAAATTTTCACACACACAAATGCGGATCAACTAGCCCTTCCTAAGAGGATCGATAGCCGGTTAGCATGTGGATCAAATTTTAACCTTGGTAAGATCTTTCTTGAGAAATAGTGAGATTGTTTGCACAAGCCTAAGAGATCAAGACGGTGGGGTGAATCCCAAGTATTGGAATTCATCCATGTTAGAGAATATTTAATTAAAAGTCATGTCTGGATAGCTCCCGATGATTGGAATCCACCTCAGAGATGCAGAGGCGAGAATCGAGTCACTGTAATCCCGAATGGCTGAAATCATGCCTCGGAGATACGTAGTAGACCGAGAATTAAGTCCTTGCAATGGCTGAGATAACGCCTCAGAAATGCAGAGGCGAGAATCGAGTCACTGTAATCCCGAGTGGCTGAAATCATGCCTCGGAGATACGTAGTAGACCGAGAGTTAAGTCCTTGCAATGGCTGAGATAACGCCTCAGAGATGCAGAGGCGAGAATCGAGTCACTGTAATCCCGAATGGCTGAAATCATGCCTCAGAGATACGTAGTAGACCGAGAGTTAAGTCCTTGCAATGGCTGAGATAACGCCTCAGAGATGCAGAGGCGAGAATCGAGTCACTGTAATCCCGAATGGCTGAAATCATGCCTCGGAGATACGTAGTAGACCGAGAGTTAAGTCCTTGCAATGGCTGAGATAATGCCTTAAAGATGCAGAAGCGAGAATCGAGTCACTGTAATCCCGAGTGGCTGAAATCATGCTTCGGAGATACATAGTAGACCGAGAGTTAAGTCTCTGAATGGCTAAAATAATACCTCAGAGATTCAGAGGTGAGAATCATGTCACTATAATCCTGAGGTATTTGGCAAACAAAGTACTCTCGACCCTTATTTGCCCCATTTTTCTCCATAGAAGTGTAGCAAATTCCAGCAGCACAATCACACACAGGAAACAGAATCTGAGGTGGGTCGTTGATGCCTTCCATTGTCACCTCGTCACACCATTTAAAAAAGATTGCAACCTCCAATTTTGTGGGGGCACTTGTAGAACATGTTGCCACGATTCGTGGGAATCCTGGAGATTAAAGGTTTAGTGCAAGTTCCATGACCGCACTGGCATTGAAGTGGCGGAAATTATGAAGTGTTGATTGCAGGATCGGGTCGGCAATAGGTATGCTTCGATTTGTTGGGGGACTTGAATGGGCAATGATTAGCCCAATGGCCCAGCTTTTGGCAATAGAAGCAAGTGTTGGAATCAATTCTCCGACGAAATGTTGGAGGGCATTAATCAGAAGAAGAATATGGTGTTGGAATGGGAGAGCTTAAACCCACTAACTCCGCTTGAACGTTCATCTTCCCTTTCACTGTAATCTCCTACTGCTACTGCTACTCCGTCGGATAGTCAAAGCCAAGGCAAGGAAACAACGCTTACCTCGGAGATACGTAGTAGACCGCGAGTCAAGTCCTTGCAATGGCTAAAATAATGCCTCAGAGTTGTAAAGGCGAGAATCGAGTCACTATGATCCCGAGTGGCTGAAATCATGCCTCGGAGATATATAGTAGACCGGGAATCAAGTCCTTACAATAGCTAAAATAATACCTCAAAGATACAGAGATGAGAATCGAGTTTCTATAATCCTGAATGGCTGAAATCATGCCTCCGAGATGCAGGAGCAGGAATCAAGTTCGAGTAATCCCATATAGATGTTACTCACGATTCACAATGAAAGCAAAATTAGACATTAGTAACTGCCTGCGCAAAACCACATGCGTACGAGTATAGTCGTGGCTTCACACGCGCAGTTAGGGGCAACTGTAGGCATATGGATTTTCCTATGTATATCCCCCTAAAAAATAATATGTACACCAATCCCACCTTGACAAGTGGCTAGAAGTCAATTGTTGACCTAGTTAGCGGTCAAGGGGACGTCACTGCATCTGAGCTTGACACGTGGTCCAAACCATCGCATATGGGTCACGTGCAGGTCATGAACACATCATATGGGCATATTAGTCCCACAAAATACTATGTTTCTATCATACCAGGGGTTCTAAAGAGGTTGTGGTTTGGTGGGTCAATGAGGAAATGCTGGCTGGGGACCAAAGTCGAGAACATACATATCACACGAACATCATATATTTCAGACTGAGTCTCTGGCCAGGCAAGATTAAATTATAAAGGGAGAGAGGGTGGATAAGATTATTAGACACGTGTCACTAATAGAGATCATCATACATCAGACACGTGTCACCATCTCTATGGTTGACTTACACCACACATGTGGTATTTGTCTATAAATACCCCCAACTTTCATAAAAAAGCGGTTCCCCTCTCAGAGAGGGGGAGACGCCACAAAGAGACCCTCTCTCTCCCTCTTATTTCCTCTCCTCCACTACGTACCAGCCACAACTCTCCCTAACCCTCTGGTCATGATGAGCAAGAGAATAGATGCTACACCTCACATGTTGCCGGCCTCTTTGACATCTGAACTCTACCCTTCTACATTTGGCGACTCTGCTGGGGAGGCAGCACATTTGACGGTGAGCACATATGTTTGCAATTGATCTTTCATGGTGAATGGGATTTCAACTGGTTCAAGGGACTAGAGGAGAGAGATTGGTGATCTTCCAAAAAAGAGCCGCGTATTACAAAGAGAAATGTAAACTCCACAACATCGTTTGGTGACCGGTAACATGCATGAAAATGCTTATTGCACATTTATCAAATCTTTTTATTCTGCTATATATATATATATATATATATATATTTGCTTAAGATTTCGTGGCTTATGGAAATAACATGATTAAAGATAGACAAAGTAGAATGATTTCTTCATGAATTCATATATTTTATTCCCCGAGGTCAACAAATGCACACGAGGTTGGCTATTAAACACGTACTGTGCGAGGTTGAATATGCTGAATATGTTGGGTATACAACTTAAAGAGAAAAAATATCATTATTATGAAAATATCTTGACAAATGTTCACCTGCTACGGAGAGTACTCCTTACTCTCATTTACAAATCTATAGCCTTCTTGAGAGTAGATCTTACTCTCTTTAAGTCAAAGTCACAACAACCAACAAGAGTACAAAAAAAAGAATAAAAGAATATTATTTTATTATTCTTCATTGGGGTCAGATTCACTTTTGAGAAAGTGGTTCGTTCCACTGCCCTATGCATTCTTTATACGCCTTTTTCTTTGTACCATTTCTAGTGCTATGCTTAAGATGGTGCCATGTGTTCAAGAAATATGTATATAAAAATAAAATTGCCATTATTATGCCTGACGTGTTTCAGCATTGAATATCAAAATGGTGATTTGATAAGAGAAAAATATCACAAACAAGAGAAAAATATCACAATAGTGGTTCGGCCCACTGCCCGATATAATGCTTTACAGCTTTTAAAATATTTTTTTTATTATTTATTTTATGTACCATTCTTTCATATGTGCATGAGAGAGTGCCACATGATAAAAAAGAAAGAGGAGTAGAGCAACCGACATATAGCTGGCCTACTTCCCAAGGCCACAGTCATGTGTCCCATCTCCCATCAATAATGGTCCATAACTCTACATAATAGACACACCAAATGCTGTCGAGGTCACCCATCCATTCCTTCTCACCGTCGAGGTTACCCATTCCTGCGGGCTACAGCTTCGACTTGATCAACCCATAAGGATGTTTGATACGGGTTACTCTCCCTTGAAACTCAACCTCGCATCCGTGAGCATATGACATGGCGAGTTATTTCAAGCAACTTCGGGTTATCGACCACCTGTGCATGGAGCACTTTGACTCTATTGTCTTGAGCTTGGGAAGTGTCAATCTCACATAAGGCAGACCCACACCTCACACAGAGGAAGCAACCATTAATCTCTTGCAAGTGGAACCTCAGGTCCACCACCTCTAATAGGAACCACCTTATGCTCCCATCTCCCACGACACCAGTTACCCAGCAAATTTGATTCATCATTTCTATAAAGATAACCTCGCCATGAATGTTCAACCGTGAATGGTTCAATAGAGAACTGCCTGGGCTTACCATCTCATACGTGTGTGACCTCCAAGCTGCTAACTCATAGGCGAGTTACCTCTCACGCACTTACCTTGTCCATGAATGCATATGAGCATATCGACTACCGCGGGGTATAATAACCTCGCTTATGCTTAACCACCGCGGCACGCGCAGTCAGACCACTACCGCAAGGAGCCACATCTCACGCGGTCAGACCATCACTGCGATACGAGGGGAGCCACATCTCACGTGGTCAGACCACGCACTCACTCGGGTGGTTTACCTCGCACGCACTCACCCTGTCTATGAATGCATGAGCATATTAACCACGGGGTATGATAACCTCGCTTATGCATAACCTCGCACGCGGGGAGCTAGCGTCGCACGCGGGGGGCCACATATCACGCGGTCAGAACACCACCGCGGTCAGAACACCACCGCGGCACGCGGAGGGCCACCTCTCATGCGGTCAGACCGTTACCTTACACGCGGGCAGCCGCATCTCACGTGGTCACGACCGCGGCACGCGAGCAGCATCTCACGCTATCAGACCATCATCCTCGCACGTGGGGAGCTAGCATCCCATGCATGAGTTACCTTGGGACCTCAACTCAGGTCGCACATGAGCACCCCGCTCCCACCTCGTGTGCACCATCTCATGCTTGCACACGGTACCATGGGTTCACCATCTCATATGGAGCGACTCCACATTCACCATCTTGTATGGATCACGCCATATATACACCACCACCTCGATCGAGGACTGTCTGGGATTTATTACCTCACACGAGGTCCTTCACCTTATAAAGATTAGCGTGATTTATGTGTGCGAGGTTGTCCACGGAACCTCGCTTCGCTCTAACTAAGCTCGCGGTTTACGCATGAAGCTACCATAGGCCTACCTCGTACGAGGACCATCTTAAATTCACTACCTCACACGAGGTTCACCACCTCATAAAAATCTGATTTATTTGTGCGGGGTTGACCAAGGAACCTCGCATGGAGTGACTGTGTTGGACTAGACCCGTGAATTCTCACTTCCACACATGAGCTCGAGTGCTAATCCCCGCACCTCAGGTCATCACCTCACACACACAAAGGATTGGACTAGAGCTACCTCGCCCTTATCAACCTCAGTTGATAATATTTTTAACATTTTGGCCTTTTGAATCAATGATGGTGATGGTTCTGATAGTGAAAGGAGAGTGCAATTGATTGTCTCCTCTATTATTAGATTTGAGGGATCGTCTGCCATTCTTTGTACATTATACACATTTGAATGCAACAAATGATGAAATTATATATTAGGCAAAATTACGACCCAGATAGAAGGGAGATCTGGGGGAATATTTAGACACCCCTTGGAAATGAAATGGATGCGTTTCAATTTTCCTAGCATAAGAAACAAGAGTGCAATTGGATTGATCACCATAATTATCCAGAAATATTAATGCGCGATGCACAGGACAATACAGACTATTCTGCCATTTCTGGTGCAAGTATAATATCATGTTGCATTTGGCCTTGCATGCTGGTAGCACCATGATTTATTCATATCAATTTCTATAATTACTTTGTTTATTTTCTAAAGAAGCATGTTATGTGTGCATGTGAACTGTAATTTGTCACAAAGTATGAAAGAGTACGCCATACTCTCATCTACTTTTCACATATTTGTTAGAAAGTAGATCTCACATTCGGTCGAGTCACCACAAATAATATAGAGAATTGATATAAAATGGCATGATCACCAGCTTTTACTCATGTCAGTTTTTGTAGAGTCCATTTACTTGTGTTATCATCCAAACATATCTATCATGAGAAAGTAGCTACTGCCATGTGTGGAAACATGCACGCAATTTCGTATATTATACTTGCCTCTAAGGTCTCCACCTTTGAATTGCACTAAGCTTGCACCACTTCGTGCATGGAGAGCCACTACAGTCCATCTCACACGAAAATCACCTTGAGATTGTGATCCCGCACGAGTACCTTCCTATTTTTAATGGATCCATAGCATTACATTTTCAACATGTGGGCCTTTATGATAATATCATGTTGCTTGCTGGTAGATTGGCTTCACAAATTGCTGGTAGATTGGCTTAATAGAGTACAATTTCTTACAAAAGAAAGAGGGCTGATTGTAAGAAGCCAAGAGTTCTTTTACAAGAAATTGTCCTCGGGGCAGAAATCAGGGGCAACCCTTATGACCTCGAGGCAACCTTGACAACCTCGAGATCAATCGAGGAGAAATGTCAAAAATTTTTCTCTTAAGTCATAAACATTCGTATTATGGCTAGATAATAGAGTACAATTTCTTACAAAAGAAAGAGGGCTGATTGTAAGAAGCCAAGAGTTCTTTTACAAGAAATTGTCCTCGGGGCAGAAATCAGGGGCAACCCTTATGACCTCGAGGCAACCTTGACAACCTCGAGATCAATCGAGGAGAAATGTCAAAAATTTTTCTCTTAAGTCATAAACATTCGTATTATGGCTAGATAATAGAGTACAATTTCTTACAAAAGAAAGAGGGCTGATTGTAAGAAGCCAAGAGTTCTTTTACAAGAAATTGTCCTCGGGGCAGAAATTAGGGGCAACCCTTATGACCTCGAGGCAACCTTGACAACCTCGAGATCAATCGAGGAGAAATGTCAAAAATTTTTCTCTTAAGTCATAAACATTCGTATTATGGCTAGATAATAGAGTACAATTTCTTACAAAAGAAAGAGGGCAGATTACAAGAGGCCAAGAGTTCTTTTACAAGAAATTGTCCTCGGGGCAGAACTCAGGGGCAACCTTTGTGACCTCGAGGCAACCTTGACAACCTCGAGATCAATCGAGGAGAAATGTCAAAATTTTTCTTTTATATTATGGCTAGATAACAGAGTACAATTTCTTACAAAAGAAAGAGGGCAGATTGCAAGAAGCCAAGAGTTCTTTTACAAGAAATTGTCCTCGGGGCAGAAATCAGGGGCAACCCTTATGACCTCGAGGCAACCTTGACAACCTCGAGATCAATCGAGGAGAAATGTCAAAATTTTTCTCTTACGCCATAAACATTCGTATTATGGCTAGATAACAGAACCGAGTGCAAGAAGCCAAGATTTCTTTTACAAGAAATTGTTCTCGGGGCAGAAATTAGGAGCAACCCTTGTGACCTCGAGGAAACCTTGTCAACTTCGAGAGAAATCGAGGAGAAAGAGGCATTCATATTATAGCTAGATAATCGAGTACAATTTCTTACAAAAGAAAGAGGCATGTTATAAACACAAGAGTTCTTTTACAAGAAATTGTACCACCCCTCGTGATCTCGAGGAAGCCTTGGCACCCTCGAGACAACTGAGGAGAAATGCCACACATTTCTTTCTTCTCTCTCACTGATTGTAAAGATGCAAAGATTAAGTGCAATTACTACAAAAGACAAAAGCAAATAGAAGCAAGAGTGTCTTTTACAGAAATTGCCCTCGGGACAGAAGGGGTAGCCTCGTGAGAGGGCTATATCACACGCATACAAGAAATGTATGATAATTAGTCATGATCAAATGTATATAAAGGCACAGTAATACCATTGCCTTTACATCGAAAGGACAATCCTACCACTACTGCTTGCGCAAGATGATTTTGAATCCATCAAGCATATCCATGGAATGCTGTAAGTAACCCACTTTCTTATGCTTAACAAGTCCACGACCTCATGCATGGGGGTGACCTTGGGTTCTTCGCACATGATCGTCCGCTCCACGACCACGACTGTCTATTTGGATTGAAGCTACCTCAATGCCTGCTCACACAAGATCACGCATCAATTAGGTGATGCATGGGTGCACCATCACAACAACATGTGCTCGTGACGGAACAACCATGGTGCTCACATTGGTAATCACCCATTCAAATTTTGAAGCATACAACCCCCATTATTCCATTTATTTTATTGGATTCAGTTCATGGAGCGAGTAAGATCAAACCGGGGCAACATAAGCAACCTCATAATAGAGTTCGACAACTTGGCATTCTCAATTCAACCATTAGGATTCGGATGCATCATGTATGCGACGACACAATCATACAAGGGACGTACCTTTAAAAAAAAAATGGAGGCTAATTATTGCCAAGAGAGATTCACACTTTACGCAGTCCAGCATTTCTTATGGGACATTCTTGACACAAAAGACAACCCTGAGAGGGGTTATCATCACCTTGCGACAAATCACAACCTCGAATTATGGTATTGCTATAGAGTAGAGGTCAGAGCATGACCTCGATGTATGGCAATGACCTTAGAGTAGAGGTCAGATTAGAACCTCTAGTTATGGCATTGACCATAGAGTAGAGGTCGAGCATAACCTCGACGTAGGGCAATGACCTTAGACTAGAGGACAGATCACAACCTCCACTTATGGCATTGACCATAGAATAGAGGTCAGAGCTTGACCTTGATGTATGGCAATGACCTTAGAGTAGAGGTCAGATTAGAACCTCGAGTTATGGCATTGACCATAGAGTAGAGGTCGAGCATGACCTCGATGTATGGCAATGACCTTAGAGAGGTTAGATGACAACCTCTAGTTATGGCATTGACCATAGAATAGAGGTTAGAGCTTGACCTCGATGTATGGCAATGACCTTAGAGTAGAGGTCAGATTAGAACCTCGAGTTATGGCATTGACCATAGAGTAGAGGTCGAGCATGACCTCGATGTATGGCAATGACCTTAGAGAGGTTAGATGACAACCTCTAGTTATGGCATTGACCATAGAATAGAGGTTAGAGCTTGACCTCGATGTATGGCAATGACCTTAGAGTAGAGGTCAGATTATAAGCTCGAGTTATGGCATTGACCATAGAGTAGAGGTCGAGCATGACCTCGATGTATGGCAATGACCTTAGAGTAGAGGTCAGATTATAAGCTCGAGTTATGGCATTGACCATAGAGTAGAGGTCGAGCATGACCTCGATGTATGGCAATGACCTTAGAACAGAGGTTAGATGACAACCTCTAGTTATGGCATTGACCATAGAATAGAGGTCAGAGCTTGACCTCGATGTATGGCAATGACCTTAGAGTAGAGGTCAGATTAAAACCTCTAGTTATAGCATTGACCATACAGTAGAGGTCGAGCATGACCTCGACGTATGGCAATGACCTTAGAACAGAGGTTAGATGACAACCTCTAGTTATGGCATTGACCATAGAGTAGAGGTCGAGCATAACCTCGACGTATGGCAATGACCTTAGACTAGAGGACAGATCACAACCTCCACTTATGGCATTGACCATAGAATAGAGGTCAGAGCTTGACCTCGATGTATGGCAATGACCTTAGAGTAGAGGTCAGATTATAACCTCGAGTTATGGCATTGACCATAGAGTAGAGGTCGAGCATGACCTCGATGTATGGCAATGACCTTAGAGAGGTTAGATGACAACCTCTAGTTATGGCATTGACCATAGAATAGAGGTCAAAGCCTGAACTCGATGTATGGCAATGACCTTAGAGTAGAGGTCAGATTATAACCTTGAGTTATGGCATTGACCATAGAGTAGAGGTCAAGCATGACCTCGATGTATGGCAATGACCTTAGAGAGGTTAGATGACAACCTCTAGTTATGGCATTGACCATAGAATAGAGGTCAGAGCCTGACCTCAATGTATGGCAATGACCTTAGAGTAGAGGTCAGATTATAACCTTGAGTTATGGCATTGACCATAGAGTAGAGGTCGAGCATGACCTCGATGTATGGCAATGACCTTAGAGAGGTTAGATGACAACCTCTAGTTATGGTATTGACCATAGAATAGAGGTCAGAGCATGACCTCGATGTATGGCAATGACCTTAGAGTAGAGGTCAGATTGTAACCTCTAGTTATGGCATTGACCATAGAGTAGAGGTCGAGCATGACCTCGACGTATGGAAATGACCTTAGACTAGAGGTTAGATCACAACCTCCACTTATGGCATTGACCATAGAGTAGAGGTCAAGCATGACCTTGACGTATGGCAATGACCTTAGAGTGGAGTTCAAATTACAACCTCAACTTATAGCACTGACCTCGGAGTAGAGGTGCAGTTCATGGCCTTGACTAATGACTTTGACCTTGAAGCAGAAGTGCAAGTCTTGACCTCAACATTCACATCATTTGAAGGTCAATACAACTAAAGAGCAAATTTTCACACACACAAATGCGGATCAACTAGCCCTTCCTAAGAGGATCGATAGCCGGTTAGCATGTGGATCAAATTTTAACCTTGGTAAGATCTTTCTTGAGAAATAGTGAGATTGTTTGCACAAGCCTAAGAGATCAAGACGGTGGGGTGAATCCCAAGTATTGGAATTCATCCATGTTAGAGAATATTTAATTAAAAGTCATGTCTGGATAGCTCCCGATGATTGGAATCCACCTCAGAGATGCAGAGGCGAGAATCGAGTCACTGTAATCCCGAATGGCTGAAATCATGCCTCGGAGATACGTAGTAGACCGAGAATTAAGTCCTTGCAATGGCTGAGATAACGCCTCAGAAATGCAGAGGCGAGAATCGAGTCACTGTAATCCCGAGTGGCTGAAATCATGCCTCGGAGATACGTAGTAGACCGAGAGTTAAGTCCTTGCAATGGCTGAGATAACGCCTCAGAGATGCAGAGGCGAGAATCGAGTCACTGTAATCCCGAATGGCTGAAATCATGCCTCAGAGATACGTAGTAGACCGAGAATTAAGTCCTTGCAATGGCTGAGATAACGCCTCAGAGATGCAGAGGCGAGAATCGAGTCACTGTAATCCCGAATGGCTGAAATCATGCCTCGGAGATACGTAGTAGACCGAGAGTTAAGTCCTTGCAATGGCTGAGATAATGCCTTAAAGATGCAGAAGCGAGAATCGAGTCACTGTAATCCCGAGTGGCTGAAATCATGCTTCGGAGATACATAGTAGACCGAGAGTTAAGTCTCTGAATGGCTAAAATAATACCTCAGAGATTCAGAGGTGAGAATCATGTCACTATAATCCTGAGGTATTTGGCAAACAAAGTACTCTCGACCCTTATTTGCCCCATTTTTCTCCATAGAAGTGTAGCAAATTCCAGCAGCACAATCACACACAGGAAACAGAATCTGAGGTGGGTCGTTGATGCCTTCCATTGTCACCTCGTCACACCATTTAAAAAAGATTGCAACCTCCAATTTTGTGGGGGCACTTGTAGAACATGTTGCCACGATTCGTGGGAATCCTGGAGATTAAAGGTTTAGTGCAAGTTCCATGACCGCACTGGCATTGAAGTGGCGGAAATTATGAAGTGTTGATTGCAGGATCGGGTCGGCAATAGGTATGCTTCGATTTGTTGGGGGACTTGAATGGGCAATGATTAGCCCAATGGCCCAGCTTTTGGCAATAGAAGCAAGTGTTGGAATCAATTCTCCGACGAAATGTTGGAGGGCATTAATCAGAAGAAGAATATGGTGTTGGAATGGGAGAGCTTAAACCCACTAACTCCGCTTGAACGTTCATCTTCCCTTTCACTGTAATCTCCTACTGCTACTGCTACTCCGTCGGATAGTCAAAGCCAAGGCAAGGAAACAACGCTTACCTCGGAGATACGTAGTAGACCGCGAGTCAAGTCCTTGCAATGGCTAAAATAATGCCTCAGAGTTGTAAAGGCGAGAATCGAGTCACTATGATCCCGAGTGGCTGAAATCATGCCTCGGAGATATATAGTAGACCGGGAATCAAGTCCTTACAATAGCTAAAATAATACCTCAAAGATACAGAGATGAGAATCGAGTTTCTATAATCCTGAATGGCTGAAATCATGCCTCCGAGATGCAGGAGCAGGAATCAAGTTCGAGTAATCCCATATAGATGTTACTCACGATTCACAATGAAAGCAAAATTAGACATTAGTAACTGCCTGCGCAAAACCACATGCGTACGAGTATAGTCGTGGCTTCACACGCGCAGTTAGGGGCAACTGTAGGCATATGGATTTTCCTATGTATATCCCCCTAAAAAATAATATGTACACCAATCCCACCTTGACAAGTGGCTAGAAGTCAATTGTTGACCTAGTTAGCGGTCAAGGGGACGTCACTGCATCTGAGCTTGACACGTGGTCCAAACCATCGCATATGGGTCACGTGCAGGTCATGAACACATCATATGGGCATATTAGTCCCACAAAATACTATGTTTCTATCATACCAGGGGTTCTAAAGAGGTTGTGGTTTGGTGGGTCAATGAGGAAATGCTGGCTGGGGACCAAAGTCGAGAACATACATATCACACGAACATCATATATTTCAGACTGAGTCTCTGGCCAGGCAAGATTAAATTATAAAGGGAGAGAGGGTGGATAAGATTATTAGACACGTGTCACTAATAGAGATCATCATACATCAGACACGTGTCACCATCTCTATGGTTGACTTACACCACACATGTGGTATTTGTCTATAAATACCCCCAACTTTCATAAAAAAGCGGTTCCCCTCTCAGAGAGGGGGAGACGCCACAAAGAGACCCTCTCTCTCCCTCTTATTTCCTCTCCTCCACTACGTACCAGCCACAACTCTCCCTAACCCTCTGGTCATGATGAGCAAGAGAATAGATGCTACACCTCACATGTTGCCGGCCTCTTTGACATCTGAACTCTACCCTTCTACATTTGGCGACTCTGCTGGGGAGGCAGCACATTTGACGGTGAGCACATATGTTTGCAATTGATCTTTCATGGTGAATGGGATTTCAACTGGTTCAAGGGACTAGAGGAGAGAGATTGGTGATCTTCCAAAAAAGAGCCGCGTATTACAAAGAGAAATGTAAACTCCACAACATCGTTTGGTGACCGGTAACATGCATGAAAATGCTTATTGCACATTTATCAAATCTTTTTATTCTGCTATATATATATATATATATATATATTTGCTTAAGATTTCGTGGCTTATGGAAATAACATGATTAAAGATAGACAAAGTAGAATGATTTCTTCATGAATTCATATATTTTATTCCCCGAGGTCAACAAATGCACACGAGGTTGGCTATTAAACACGTACTGTGCGAGGTTGAATATGCTGAATATGTTGGGTATACAACTTAAAGAGAAAAAATATCATTATTATGAAAATATCTTGACAAATGTTCACCTGCTACGGAGAGTACTCCTTACTCTCATTTACAAATCTATAGCCTTCTTGAGAGTAGATCTTACTCTCTTTAAGTCAAAGTCACAACAACCAACAAGAGTACAAAAAAAAGAATAAAAGAATATTATTTTATTATTCTTCATTGGGGTCAGATTCACTTTTGAGAAAGTGGTTCGTTCCACTGCCCTATGCATTCTTTATACGCCTTTTTCTTTGTACCATTTCTAGTGCTATGCTTAAGATGGTGCCATGTGTTCAAGAAATATGTATATAAAAATAAAATTGCCATTATTATGCCTGACGTGTTTCAGCATTGAATATCAAAATGGTGATTTGATAAGAGAAAAATATCACAAACAAGAGAAAAATATCACAATAGTGGTTCGGCCCACTGCCCGATATAATGCTTTACAGCTTTTAAAATATTTTTTTTATTATTTATTTTATGTACCATTCTTTCATATGTGCATGAGAGAGTGCCACATGATAAAAAAAGAAAGAGGAGTAGAGCAACCGACATATAGCTGGCCTACTTCCCAAGGCCACAGTCATGTGTCCCATCTCCCATCAATAATGGTCCATAACTCTACATAATAGACACACCAAATGCTGTCGAGGTCACCCATCCATTCCTTCTCACCGTCGAGGTTACCCATTCCTGCGGGCTACAGCTTCGACTTGATCAACCCATAAGGATGTTTGATACGGGTTACTCTCCCTTGAAACTCAACCTCGCATCCGTGAGCATATGACATGGCGAGTTATTTCAAGCAACTTCGGGTTATCGACCACCTGTGCATGGAGCACTTTGACTCTATTGTCTTGAGCTTGGGAAGTGTCAATCTCACATAAGGCAGACCCACACCTCACACAGAGGAAGCAACCATTAATCTCTTGCAAGTGGAACCTCAGGTCCACCACCTCTAATAGGAACCACCTTATGCTCCCATCTCCCACGACACCAGTTACCCAGCAAATTTGATTCATCATTTCTATAAAGATAACCTCGCCATGAATGTTCAACCGTGAATGGTTCAATAGAGAACTGCCTGGGCTTACCATCTCATACGTGTGTGACCTCCAAGCTGCTAACTCATAGGCGAGTTACCTCTCACGCACTTACCTTGTCCATGAATGCATATGAGCATATCGACTACCGCGGGGTATAATAACCTCGCTTATGCTTAACCACCGCGGCACGCGCAGTCAGACCACTACCGCAAGGAGCCACATCTCACGCGGTCAGACCATCACTGCGATACGAGGGGAGCCACATCTCACGTGGTCAGACCACGCACTCACTCGGGTGGTTTACCTCGCACGCACTCACCCTGTCTATGAATGCATGAGCATATTAACCACGGGGTATGATAACCTCGCTTATGCATAACCTCGCACGCGGGGAGCTAGCGTCGCACGCGGGGGGCCACATATCACGCGGTCAGAACACCACCGCGGTCAGAACACCACCGCGGCACGCGGAGGGCCACCTCTCATGCGGTCAGACCGTTACCTTACACGCGGGCAGCCGCATCTCACGTGGTCACGACCGCGGCACGCGAGCAGCATCTCACGCTATCAGACCATCATCCTCGCACGTGGGGAGCTAGCATCCCATGCATGAGTTACCTTGGGACCTCAACTCAGGTCGCACATGAGCACCCCGCTCCCACCTCGTGTGCACCATCTCATGCTTGCACACGGTACCATGGGTTCACCATCTCATATGGAGCGACTCCACATTCACCATCTTGTATGGATCACGCCATATATACACCACCACCTCGATCGAGGACTGTCTGGGATTTATTACCTCACACGAGGTCCTTCACCTTATAAAGATTAGCGTGATTTATGTGTGCGAGGTTGTCCACGGAACCTCGCTTCGCTCTAACTAAGCTCGCGGTTTACGCATGAAGCTACCATAGGCCTACCTCGTACGAGGACCATCTTAAATTCACTACCTCACACGAGGTTCACCACCTCATAAAAATCTGATTTATTTGTGCGGGGTTGACCAAGGAACCTCGCATGGAGTGACTGTGTTGGACTAGACCCGTGAATTCTCACTTCCACACATGAGCTCGAGTGCTAATCCCCGCACCTCAGGTCATCACCTCACACACACAAAGGATTGGACTAGAGCTACCTCGCCCTTATCAACCTCAGTTGATAATATTTTTAACATTTTGGCCTTTTGAATCAATGATGGTGATGGTTCTGATAGTGAAAGGAGAGTGCAATTGATTGTCTCCTCTATTATTAGATTTGAGGGATCGTCTGCCATTCTTTGTACATTATACACATTTGAATGCAACAAATGATGAAATTATATATTAGGCAAAATTACGACCCAGATAGAAGGGAGATCTGGGGGAATATTTAGACACCCCTTGGAAATGAAATGGATGCGTTTCAATTTTCCTAGCATAAGAAACAAGAGTGCAATTGGATTGATCACCATAATTATCCAGAAATATTAATGCGCGATGCACAGGACAATACAGACTATTCTGCCATTTCTGGTGCAAGTATAATATCATGTTGCATTTGGCCTTGCATGCTGGTAGCACCATGATTTATTCATATCAATTTCTATAATTACTTTGTTTATTTTCTAAAGAAGCATGTTATGTGTGCATGTGAACTGTAATTTGTCACAAAGTATGAAAGAGTACGCCATACTCTCATCTACTTTTCACATATTTGTTAGAAAGTAGATCTCACATTCGGTCGAGTCACCACAAATAATATAGAGAATTGATATAAAATGGCATGATCACCAGCTTTTACTCATGTCAGTTTTTGTAGAGTCCATTTACTTGTGTTATCATCCAAACATATCTATCATGAGAAAGTAGCTACTGCCATGTGTGGAAACATGCACGCAATTTCGTATATTATACTTGCCTCTAAGGTCTCCACCTTTGAATTGCACTAAGCTTGCACCACTTCGTGCATGGAGAGCCACTACAGTCCATCTCACACGAAAATCACCTTGAGATTGTGATCCCGCACGAGTACCTTCCTATTTTTAATGGATCCATAGCATTACATTTTCAACATGTGGGCCTTTATGATAATATCATGTTGCTTGCTGGTAGATTGGCTTCACAAATTGCTGGTAGATTGGCTTAATAGAGTACAATTTCTTACAAAAGAAAGAGGGCTGATTGTAAGAAGCCAAGAGTTCTTTTACAAGAAATTGTCCTCGGGGCAGAAATCAGGGGCAACCCTTATGACCTCGAGGCAACCTTGACAACCTCGAGATCAATCGAGGAGAAATGTCAAAAATTTTTCTCTTAAGTCATAAACATTCGTATTATGGCTAGATAATAGAGTACAATTTCTTACAAAAGAAAGAGGGCTGATTGTAAGAAGCCAAGAGTTCTTTTACAAGAAATTGTCCTCGGGGCAGAAATCAGGGGCAACCCTTATGACCTCGAGGCAACCTTGACAACCTCGAGATCAATCGAGGAGAAATGTCAAAAATTTTTCTCTTAAGTCATAAACATTCGTATTATGGCTAGATAATAGAGTACAATTTCTTACAAAAGAAAGAGGGCTGATTGTAAGAAGCCAAGAGTTCTTTTACAAGAAATTGTCCTCGGGGCAGAAATTAGGGGCAACCCTTATGACCTCGAGGCAACCTTGACAACCTCGAGATCAATCGAGGAGAAATGTCAAAAATTTTTCTCTTAAGTCATAAACATTCGTATTATGGCTAGATAATAGAGTACAATTTCTTACAAAAGAAAGAGGGCAGATTACAAGAGGCCAAGAGTTCTTTTACAAGAAATTGTCCTCGGGGCAGAACTCAGGGGCAACCTTTGTGACCTCGAGGCAACCTTGACAACCTCGAGATCAATCGAGGAGAAATGTCAAAATTTTTCTTTTATATTATGGCTAGATAACAGAGTACAATTTCTTACAAAAGAAAGAGGGCAGATTGCAAGAAGCCAAGAGTTCTTTTACAAGAAATTGTCCTCGGGGCAGAAATCAGGGGCAACCCTTATGACCTCGAGGCAACCTTGACAACCTCGAGATCAATCGAGGAGAAATGTCAAAATTTTTCTCTTACGCCATAAACATTCGTATTATGGCTAGATAACAGAACCGAGTGCAAGAAGCCAAGATTTCTTTTACAAGAAATTGTTCTCGGGGCAGAAATTAGGAGCAACCCTTGTGACCTCGAGGAAACCTTGTCAACTTCGAGAGAAATCGAGGAGAAAGAGGCATTCATATTATAGCTAGATAATCGAGTACAATTTCTTACAAAAGAAAGAGGCATGTTATAAACACAAGAGTTCTTTTACAAGAAATTGTACCACCCCTCGTGATCTCGAGGAAGCCTTGGCACCCTCGAGACAACTGAGGAGAAATGCCACACATTTCTTTCTTCTCTCTCACTGATTGTAAAGATGCAAAGATTAAGTGCAATTACTACAAAAGACAAAAGCAAATAGAAGCAAGAGTGTCTTTTACAGAAATTGCCCTCGGGACAGAAGGGGTAGCCTCGTGAGAGGGCTATATCACACGCATACAAGAAATGTATGATAATTAGTCATGATCAAATGTATATAAAGGCACAGTAATACCATTGCCTTTACATCGAAAGGACAATCCTACCACTACTGCTTGCGCAAGATGATTTTGAATCCATCAAGCATATCCATGGAATGCTGTAAGTAACCCACTTTCTTATGCTTAACAAGTCCACGACCTCATGCATGGGGGTGACCTTGGGTTCTTCGCACATGATCGTCCGCTCCACGACCACGACTGTCTATTTGGATTGAAGCTACCTCAATGCCTGCTCACACAAGATCACGCATCAATTAGGTGATGCATGGGTGCACCATCACAACAACATGTGCTCGTGACGGAACAACCATGGTGCTCACATTGGTAATCACCCATTCAAATTTTGAAGCATACAACCCCCATTATTCCATTTATTTTATTGGATTCAGTTCATGGAGCGAGTAAGATCAAACCGGGGCAACATAAGCAACCTCATAATAGAGTTCGACAACTTGGCATTCTCAATTCAACCATTAGGATTCGGATGCATCATGTATGCGACGACACAATCATACAAGGGACGTACCTTTAAAAAAAAAATGGAGGCTAATTATTGCCAAGAGAGATTCACACTTTACGCAGTCCAGCATTTCTTATGGGACATTCTTGACACAAAAGACAACCCTGAGAGGGGTTATCATCACCTTGCGACAAATCACAACCTCGAATTATGGTATTGCTATAGAGTAGAGGTCAGAGCATGACCTCGATGTATGGCAATGACCTTAGAGTAGAGGTCAGATTAGAACCTCTAGTTATGGCATTGACCATAGAGTAGAGGTCGAGCATAACCTCGACGTAGGGCAATGACCTTAGACTAGAGGACAGATCACAACCTCCACTTATGGCATTGACCATAGAATAGAGGTCAGAGCTTGACCTTGATGTATGGCAATGACCTTAGAGTAGAGGTCAGATTAGAACCTCGAGTTATGGCATTGACCATAGAGTAGAGGTCGAGCATGACCTCGATGTATGGCAATGACCTTAGAGAGGTTAGATGACAACCTCTAGTTATGGCATTGACCATAGAATAGAGGTTAGAGCTTGACCTCGATGTATGGCAATGACCTTAGAGTAGAGGTCAGATTAGAACCTCGAGTTATGGCATTGACCATAGAGTAGAGGTCGAGCATGACCTCGATGTATGGCAATGACCTTAGAGAGGTTAGATGACAACCTCTAGTTATGGCATTGACCATAGAATAGAGGTTAGAGCTTGACCTCGATGTATGGCAATGACCTTAGAGTAGAGGTCAGATTATAAGCTCGAGTTATGGCATTGACCATAGAGTAGAGGTCGAGCATGACCTCGATGTATGGCAATGACCTTAGAGTAGAGGTCAGATTATAAGCTCGAGTTATGGCATTGACCATAGAGTAGAGGTCGAGCATGACCTCGATGTATGGCAATGACCTTAGAACAGAGGTTAGATGACAACCTCTAGTTATGGCATTGACCATAGAATAGAGGTCAGAGCTTGACCTCGATGTATGGCAATGACCTTAGAGTAGAGGTCAGATTAAAACCTCTAGTTATAGCATTGACCATACAGTAGAGGTCGAGCATGACCTCGACGTATGGCAATGACCTTAGAACAGAGGTTAGATGACAACCTCTAGTTATGGCATTGACCATAGAGTAGAGGTCGAGCATAACCTCGACGTATGGCAATGACCTTAGACTAGAGGACAGATCACAACCTCCACTTATGGCATTGACCATAGAATAGAGGTCAGAGCTTGACCTCGATGTATGGCAATGACCTTAGAGTAGAGGTCAGATTATAACCTCGAGTTATGGCATTGACCATAGAGTAGAGGTCGAGCATGACCTCGATGTATGGCAATGACCTTAGAGAGGTTAGATGACAACCTCTAGTTATGGCATTGACCATAGAATAGAGGTCAAAGCCTGAACTCGATGTATGGCAATGACCTTAGAGTAGAGGTCAGATTATAACCTTGAGTTATGGCATTGACCATAGAGTAGAGGTCAAGCATGACCTCGATGTATGGCAATGACCTTAGAGAGGTTAGATGACAACCTCTAGTTATGGCATTGACCATAGAATAGAGGTCAGAGCCTGACCTCAATGTATGGCAATGACCTTAGAGTAGAGGTCAGATTATAACCTTGAGTTATGGCATTGACCATAGAGTAGAGGTCGAGCATGACCTCGATGTATGGCAATGACCTTAGAGAGGTTAGATGACAACCTCTAGTTATGGTATTGACCATAGAATAGAGGTCAGAGCATGACCTCGATGTATGGCAATGACCTTAGAGTAGAGGTCAGATTGTAACCTCTAGTTATGGCATTGACCATAGAGTAGAGGTCGAGCATGACCTCGACGTATGGAAATGACCTTAGACTAGAGGTTAGATCACAACCTCCACTTATGGCATTGACCATAGAGTAGAGGTCAAGCATGACCTTGACGTATGGCAATGACCTTAGAGTGGAGTTCAAATTACAACCTCAACTTATAGCACTGACCTCGGAGTAGAGGTGCAGTTCATGGCCTTGACTAATGACTTTGACCTTGAAGCAGAAGTGCAAGTCTTGACCTCAACATTCACATCATTTGAAGGTCAATACAACTAAAGAGCAAATTTTCACACACACAAATGCGGATCAACTAGCCCTTCCTAAGAGGATCGATAGCCGGTTAGCATGTGGATCAAATTTTAACCTTGGTAAGATCTTTCTTGAGAAATAGTGAGATTGTTTGCACAAGCCTAAGAGATCAAGACGGTGGGGTGAATCCCAAGTATTGGAATTCATCCATGTTAGAGAATATTTAATTAAAAGTCATGTCTGGATAGCTCCCGATGATTGGAATCCACCTCAGAGATGCAGAGGCGAGAATCGAGTCACTGTAATCCCGAATGGCTGAAATCATGCCTCGGAGATACGTAGTAGACCGAGAATTAAGTCCTTGCAATGGCTGAGATAACGCCTCAGAAATGCAGAGGCGAGAATCGAGTCACTGTAATCCCGAGTGGCTGAAATCATGCCTCGGAGATACGTAGTAGACCGAGAGTTAAGTCCTTGCAATGGCTGAGATAACGCCTCAGAGATGCAGAGGCGAGAATCGAGTCACTGTAATCCCGAATGGCTGAAATCATGCCTCAGAGATACGTAGTAGACCGAGAATTAAGTCCTTGCAATGGCTGAGATAACGCCTCAGAGATGCAGAGGCGAGAATCGAGTCACTGTAATCCCGAATGGCTGAAATCATGCCTCGGAGATACGTAGTAGACCGAGAGTTAAGTCCTTGCAATGGCTGAGATAATGCCTTAAAGATGCAGAAGCGAGAATCGAGTCACTGTAATCCCGAGTGGCTGAAATCATGCTTCGGAGATACATAGTAGACCGAGAGTTAAGTCTCTGAATGGCTAAAATAATACCTCAGAGATTCAGAGGTGAGAATCATGTCACTATAATCCTGAGGTATTTGGCAAACAAAGTACTCTCGACCCTTATTTGCCCCATTTTTCTCCATAGAAGTGTAGCAAATTCCAGCAGCACAATCACACACAGGAAACAGAATCTGAGGTGGGTCGTTGATGCCTTCCATTGTCACCTCGTCACACCATTTAAAAAAGATTGCAACCTCCAATTTTGTGGGGGCACTTGTAGAACATGTTGCCACGATTCGTGGGAATCCTGGAGATTAAAGGTTTAGTGCAAGTTCCATGACCGCACTGGCATTGAAGTGGCGGAAATTATGAAGTGTTGATTGCAGGATCGGGTCGGCAATAGGTATGCTTCGATTTGTTGGGGGACTTGAATGGGCAATGATTAGCCCAATGGCCCAGCTTTTGGCAATAGAAGCAAGTGTTGGAATCAATTCTCCGACGAAATGTTGGAGGGCATTAATCAGAAGAAGAATATGGTGTTGGAATGGGAGAGCTTAAACCCACTAACTCCGCTTGAACGTTCATCTTCCCTTTCACTGTAATCTCCTACTGCTACTGCTACTCCGTCGGATAGTCAAAGCCAAGGCAAGGAAACAACGCTTACCTCGGAGATACGTAGTAGACCGCGAGTCAAGTCCTTGCAATGGCTAAAATAATGCCTCAGAGTTGTAAAGGCGAGAATCGAGTCACTATGATCCCGAGTGGCTGAAATCATGCCTCGGAGATATATAGTAGACCGGGAATCAAGTCCTTACAATAGCTAAAATAATACCTCAAAGATACAGAGATGAGAATCGAGTTTCTATAATCCTGAATGGCTGAAATCATGCCTCCGAGATGCAGGAGCAGGAATCAAGTTCGAGTAATCCCATATAGATGTTACTCACGATTCACAATGAAAGCAAAATTAGACATTAGTAACTGCCTGCGCAAAACCACATGCGTACGAGTATAGTCGTGGCTTCACACGCGCAGTTAGGGGCAACTGTAGGCATATGGATTTTCCTATGTATATCCCCCTAAAAAATAATATGTACACCAATCCCACCTTGACAAGTGGCTAGAAGTCAATTGTTGACCTAGTTAGCGGTCAAGGGGACGTCACTGCATCTGAGCTTGACACGTGGTCCAAACCATCGCATATGGGTCACGTGCAGGTCATGAACACATCATATGGGCATATTAGTCCCACAAAATACTATGTTTCTATCATACCAGGGGTTCTAAAGAGGTTGTGGTTTGGTGGGTCAATGAGGAAATGCTGGCTGGGGACCAAAGTCGAGAACATACATATCACACGAACATCATATATTTCAGACTGAGTCTCTGGCCAGGCAAGATTAAATTATAAAGGGAGAGAGGGTGGATAAGATTATTAGACACGTGTCACTAATAGAGATCATCATACATCAGACACGTGTCACCATCTCTATGGTTGACTTACACCACACATGTGGTATTTGTCTATAAATACCCCCAACTTTCATAAAAAAGCGGTTCCCCTCTCAGAGAGGGGGAGACGCCACAAAGAGACCCTCTCTCTCCCTCTTATTTCCTCTCCTCCACTACGTACCAGCCACAACTCTCCCTAACCCTCTGGTCATGATGAGCAAGAGAATAGATGCTACACCTCACATGTTGCCGGCCTCTTTGACATCTGAACTCTACCCTTCTACAGAAACTTAACATGATATCAGAGCCTGTCATTGTTGTTGTTGTTCTTGGGCACTTCCGTTTGTGAGCCCGTTGTTTTCCACTTGACAGGCCTGTTCTTGTTTTGTTAGGCCTTTATGTGAGGGGGAGTATTGGGAAGTTTACATCCCACATTGTCTAAATATTAAGTTTGATATGGTTTCATACACTTGTTTGGGCCGTCCACCTAATAGCTTAGGCTTCTAGGTTAAAGCTTACTTATATGATGCCAATGTGGAGGGTTCAATTCACCCCATTCCCAAGCCTCAAGCGTAATTTTTATTTATATATTAAAAGCCAGTTTTATTGTGTGACCCATACCGGTTGACTGGTCAGGTCACCCATTAAACCGGCTGGGTGGTCCTGGTCTGATAACATTGATTGTATGATCCATGATACTACCTCTTTATATCAAGGGGCCTTTATTAAAGGCAGGCAGGTTTTGGTTTGGTTGCCATTGAACTGGTAGAAGAGTTTAGCAACCAGAAAGTCCAACAGTGAAGTCCAATAGAGAAGGGTTTCTTTATGAAGAGAAATTTGAGAAGGCTTATGATCATGTAGATTAGGATTTCCTTGATTGTGCTATGAGTATAAAAAATGGTGGGCTACCATGGAAGAATTGGAGGAGAAGGTGTTTGGAGTCTACAAGCTTTGTGGTTTTTATTAATGGTTACTTGAAGGCTGCTTCATGGCATTAACACTGTGTTTGGATAAGGAATTTCTAGGTGGAATTTTTCTTTGAAGTGGAATTTGTAAAATTTCAAAGACAAATTCCACCTAGAAATTCCTTGTCCAAACACAGCATAAGAGGGCTGAGATAAGGGGATTACCTATCTCCTTTTTTGTTTCTCTTGCATTCGATGCTCTCAGCTTGATGATTGCTAGAGCTAATGTTTTGGACTAAATAGAATGCATTAGGGTGGAAAGGGATTGGATTAAGGTGTCCATCTTCAATTTGCTAATGATATTGTGTTATTTTCTTCAAGTGAGTGAAGCAAATTTTTCTTCTAAGTGCCATCTTCAAGTTGTTCAAGAACCTGTCTAAGCTCTAAGATTAAAATGCATAAAAGTAGTTCCGCTGGTACTAATGTCCCGGAGGATAAGTGATAGAGGTTGGCCTTTTTCTTTTATCCATATTAAACTTGCGATGTGTTCTTGGATGTAGCATTGTAGCCCTTGTTTTTTTGGGTGCTTTCCCTATTTGAAGTTTCTCTTTCTTGGTTGCTATTTTTTTGAAGTTTTCCTTATCCTTTTGCTTTGTATTCTTCCTTCTTGTTTGACAACTTGGTGTTTGTTTGTTGGGGCGAAAAAAAGAAGACAATTTTGCTTTATAGTTGAAGCATTACTTTCTAAGTAACTAAGTTTCACCATTTGTACAGTTTTTGAATAGTTACTTGACAGTTAAAAGTGTGATGCTGATTAGGAAAAAAACCATGTGATATATGAATTTATTTTCAGGTAGTGATATAGATAATTATCTCAAGCATACCGGAGTATCATTGAAATGAATTAAATGTATGTTCATAAAGGCATAACATGCACATTTAATTAGGCACTTCAATGTTTGGGAGTTGGAGGAAGTATTGAATTTTTTCAAGAACTTTACGATAGCAAGATTTCTTTGGGAGGGAATGATTCCTTGGTGTGGCGTAAGGACTTTAAAAGGTTATTCTCGGTGAAATCTTAGTATAAGAGTTTGATTTCTAGTGAAGCTTTTTTTGGTCTGTCTTCTGACAAAGTGGATTTGGATTGCCTCAGTTCCTTCCAAAGTTGCTTTTTGCACTTGGTTGGTAAGTAGAGATAAATGCTTGACTATGGATTACTTGATGAGGAGAAGTTGGATTATGGCGAGTAGATGCCTTTGATGTAAGGAAGCGGCGGAAACGGTTGACCATCTTTTTATTCATTTTCAGGTGGCATGGAGTTTATGGATGCTTACTTTTAACCTCTTTGGGATTCACTAGATCTCGCCTTCTTCCCTGCACAGCCTTCTTTTGAGTTGGCGGTTAAACGTGGTGAGCAATAAAACAAAGGTGGTGGTTTAGGATATGGTTCCGCATGCAATCCTTTGGTGTCTATGGAAAGAAAGGAATCAAAGAATGTTCGAAGAGAAGGAAGCTTCAATTATAGAGCTTAAGTCTACTTTTGTGAAGACTCTTTTTTGGTGGTACTATAGTTACTCAAATGACCACAACCCCTTTTTTGTATTTTTTGTAGATCTTCTAAAACTCTAATTAGAGGTTTTTTCCTTTTTTGGCTAGTGGTTGTATATGCCTTATGGGGCTACACCCTTTGTTTCTACTACAAATTAACTTCATAACAAAAAAAAAAAAAAAAAAAAAGAAGACAAAAACAAAAACAATGTGCTTTTTAAAATACATGCCTACTTGTTGCTTTTATATCATTCCTTTGCTCAGAGTTTTTCTCTAGTTAAGTTTAAATTTTTTAATTCCATTAAATTTAGTTAATAGTAACTTGGAATTGTGCTTTGTTGCTTAGTCTCTTTCTTGCACATAATAATGTGGTTTGGATGCTCATTACAGATACAATGGATTTAAGTGGTAAAAATATGAAGGAAGATTTCAAAGATCAAAGCTCAAATGAACCTTCCAGGTGAGAGCTGTCCTCAGGCTCATAACATATTTTATATATGGTTGCAAATGCATTTATACTGCCTATAGAAAATTTCAAAGCTGAAATACTCTCAACATATCTTGGCTCATAGCTTATGAGTACTTGAATCATTGGTAAGTATTGATAAATGCATCCTCAATGGTAATCAAGTAGTACTTTTATAAAAATTATGGGAAGTAAAAGGCCACTTTTGAGTTTTGACTCTATAAAACTAACTAATCTCTACTTCTATGTTGCCATTCTTAAAGGAATCTGTTATGAGCCATCAAATATACATGTAAAGGCAATTTATGAATGGAAAATGCTAATTCACCTATAATTAATCCCATTATCTAAAACCCATCTTACATGGTTGCTGATGTGGCTGCTGCCACATCAACCAAAATATAGGTGTTGGGAAGTCCTACGTCAATTAAATACCAAATTTAACATGACTTCATATACCTGTTTAGGCCCTCCACTTAATAGCTTAGGCTGTTGGTTTGGAAACTTAACATGGTATCAAAGCATATCGTTCTTCGACCCGGTTCATTCATGAGCCAATCTTTGTTGTCCACGTGATAGGCTTGTTTTTGTCTTGTGAGGCCTGCACGTGAAGGGGAGTGTTAAGAAGTCTCACATCTCACATCAATTAAATACCGAATTTAACATGACTTCATATACCTGTTTAGGCCCTCCACCTAAAAGCTTAGGCTATTGAGTTGGAAACTTAGGAATACACATTATATTGTTATTTCTATGCTTCTCAAAAAAATTTCAAATGTCACTTTTTTTTTTTTCCTTTTTATGTTTGTCACCCCATTGCTTCTCTAAACACCCTGTCAATTCTACCTTGTACACCCACCTTTCACCCTCTTCTCATCCAAAAACCCCATCTGATGCCAAACCTAACACCTTCTCCTCTCCTCCTCTCTTTACCTCCTATCCTAAGAAGCATGGACACAGACACGTGACACGGGTACAACACGACACTGACACACCGATACAGAAAATCCTAAAAAAACTAAGACATGACACGTCAGGGACACAGTAATAAATAAATATATATTTATAATTTATATACATGTATAGTTTATAGTTCCATTATACACACCAAAAAAAGAATTAAAATATATGAAGAAATAAACGATATACTCCGTAATTACATGAAGAAGCAAGACACCGGTAACTCCATAAGTCATAATGAGTTATTAAGTTGTAAAAATGACATTTAATTTCAAGCATTGTTCTATTTTCCACACAAAACATCAAAGAAAAAATTCACTGTCATCAATTGTCTAATTCCAATTATCAAAATATGCATAAAGACTTCCCTGTTGTGTCGTAGGGGTGTCCTACACGTGTTAGCTAAGTGTCGAAGCAGTGTTTTGACCGTGTTGGGATAAAATAAAAAAAAAAGAAATTAAAAATTATAGACACTTCTCAAGTGTGTCCGACATGGGAAGTAGGCGTGTCGGGCAAGTGTCGTGTCCAATATGTGTCAAGACATTGCATTACCAGATATTTTAGAGTGTCGGTGCATCTTAGCTCCTATCTCATCTAGAAAATCGGACCCTATCTTACCTCTCTCTCTCTCTCTTCCTTCCCACAACATCCCACACCAGCTCATCTCACTCCGTCCAGACCACTAAGATTGAAGCATATAATCTTTTATGCAATCTAATGGGTTCTGGGTAGGTCCTTATTCCAGATATTTTGGAGTGTCAGTGCGTCTTAACTCCTATCTCATCCAAAAAATTGAACCCTATCTCACCTCTCTCTCTCTCTTCCTTCCCACACCATACTCATCTCACGCCACCGAGACCACTAAGATTGAAGCATATAGTCTTTTATGCAATCTAATAAGTTCTCGGTAGGTCCTTATTCCTTAATATTTGAGTCGGGTTATATGATTGACTCATATTGTTCTTGAAAAGAGAATCATTTGTTGTGATATGTGGAGTCTGATCATATTGGTCAGCAGGATTGGCCCGGGGGGTTTGGGGGGTGGAGCCCCCAAATGGGGTGCCCTACAGTACAACTTTTGTATATTGTTGGGGGGTATTTTAGGTATTTTCTTATGGTTCTATGTTAATCCTTATTGGGCTGGTCGTCAGAAGGCTTGTAACTTGTATTCTCTTCTTTTTTGCCTCAGAGCATAGTGAAATTGTGTGTAAGCCGTGAACGTACCTCAAGTAGAGGGAATCACGTAAATCTTCTGTGTTCTTTCTTCTTCTTTAATTATTTCTTTCGTGATAATCTCTATTTGTGTGTGGTTGAGAAGGCTAATTTCTCCCAACATCATTGCCATGTTTACTATGATTCCCCAAGCTTGGTGGCTCAAGAGCAAGAAATAATAATTATTTATCAAACATTCTAACACTAAAAGAAGATCCTTCGGCTAGTTTCTTGTTTCTGTTCCGTGTTAGAGAGAATGGCTCATAGTGACATTTATACTTTGGTTTGATGGAGAGAGACAGGTGAGAAAGACAGAAAGAGACCAGATCTGGAATTGGAATTCAATTAAGTGTTTTTTCTTGGGCAGTGTGTCAATCGGGGTTTTTTCTTTTTTTTTTGCATTTCTCTCTTGCTGGCGTGGCTGCCATGTCACTAGCCACTTCGGATGGGATTTAAATTACGGGATCCCAAACGAGCTATATAGCATTGCTCTTTATGAATTAACCCTTAAAACTTTGCAAATTTTTTGCACTTTGAAATTTGTCACAAAGTTTACTTTGAGTATGGACCAAATTCTTTATTTATAAGATTCTTGAATGGAACTTTTCCTTGTTTTTGTCATAATTACTTCAGTTGCATATACTGTATTCTGAAGATGCCAAAGTACCATATATGATAGGAAGTGGCCATAGATTTACAAGCATGCTTGACTGCAAAAAGTCAGACGTGGCTTTACAGGATATGTAGCTAAAGAAAGTACAACATATAGCTTTACAGGATACAGAGCATGCAAAGCTAAGGCACTTACAGCACGTAGCTATAACGACTGTTTCAATGAGGTTTTCTATGGATGGATACACTTAAAGAGTACGCACAGTGAAGTATTATTAGTGAGCAGATTGGGTAAGACAGAAAGCACGAGGATATCAATAGCAAAGTTGAAGTTTTGTGGATGCCTTAAAATAGTTGGAAATGCTTTGTTTTGCAAACTTGCTGTTGTTGGTTAAATTTGTGGGGAGAGAAAATAACTAATGTATTCTGATAACTTCTCGATTTGGGTATTAACTCTAGAGGATCATAATAGAGATGATCGAGCTTACAGGCCAAACGATTGGATTCCCGGGATGCAGCTCATGCAGTTGCTAACTGAATTTTGTTGTACCTTTAGAGTTTAGACATCCTTGAGTTATGTTTTAATGCTAATTTCTTAATCAGTAATTACTTTATTTTTTCCAACCATAAGCTTGTATCATTTTCACTATAACATCTACCATTTAAGTTGCATGCTGAATTTATATAAGTTCACTTTTAGGTTTGAACATACACATTTGAAACCATTGGGTCTTACATTTATGACAGGTCAAAGGGTGTATTCAATAATTCAAATCAGTTCTCAAGTTTTTTGAAAGAAGTGAAAGTGCTTTTGCTGGATAAGGTTTACGTCATAAATGTGCTAGGTATTATTCTTACCGTGATTTACTTATGATCTTTTGTGATAGTTTCTTCTATTGGAAGGATAATTATGTAGAAGTTTTGTCTGACTATATGTGTGATAGCTAGTTCATTTGGTTTAATGTGTTTCTTGATGATTTTAAAACAATTAGCTGGCTTCTGCTGAACACACTCCCTCATAATCTTCATTTTGGGATATCTGGAATGTATTAAATTCAATAATGATGTTGCTGTTTTGCTATGTTTTCACATAAAAACCTTTTTAGTTTAATGGCTTTGTTCAGGTTACATATCATACAACTTCGTCATAGGTGCGTATTCATATTGGGGGCCAAAGGCTGGGTATGATATTTATCATATGGTAAGCAGATAAAATACCTTTAATGTGATAATATTTTGTATATGATTCAAATACACAACGTGTTCCTTCCCTTTTATTTTAATTTCGCAGCACTTGCATGTTGGAGATTCCTTTTTGAAATGAGAAAACGGAAAGAAAAAAAAAAAAGAACTCTGTTACTCTGCTTTATTATTTAAAATCAGCTTCCTTTGGCAGAGCGATGCAGATTTGATATTTGGAGGTATTACGATTGTGTGTGGAATATTGGGAACATTAGCAGGAGGTTTTCTTCTGGATTTTATGACTTCCACAATCTCCAATGCTTTTAAGGTAGATGCTCGTGTCTAAGGTTCTTGCTTGTAAACATTTGTTTGTCGATTTCTTGCTTCCTTGCATGCATGATTTTTTTTATTATTATATATTTACAATTGGGATGTTGGAAGTTCATTATGAATGATGCAAGCCAATGTGAGCTCACATAGTCAACTTCTATTTTCTTTTCTCTTCTTATTTTTCTTAGTGAGATCTTTTCACTATGACATTTAATTCCTTTTGTATCCGATATATGAAAAGTTTATATTAGTGAATGCTTCTTATTTACTAAGATTTCATTAGGGGTTGATGGAGTGAGCACCTTTCTACATATTTCTGGGTTAATAGGACTGTAAATGAGCCGAGCTTATGCAGTTCAATTACTGTCAAAAAGACAATTGTCTCCTCTTTATTACAATATATTTCAGATCGTTTATTACAATATATTTAAGATCTGTATACTACTCTATTGTGTGTGCTGGGTTTATATGTAAACGATACATTCTTATCATCTTCAATATGGTTACTATTATGAGGTGTTGATGAGTTATATATAAGGTGGAAAACTCCAACACAACCCAAACCAACACGAA
Source organism: Liquidambar formosana (assembly GCA_039720395.1). Lineage (NCBI taxonomy): Eukaryota > Viridiplantae > Streptophyta > Magnoliopsida > Saxifragales > Altingiaceae > Liquidambar > Liquidambar formosana. The sequence goes on from CM077823.1 coordinate 28,678,673, forward strand.
GTTAACTGGTTTAGGTTTACCTTAATTATGTTTGGGTTGAGATCGGGTCAACCCACTTAACCCATATGCCGTATAATAAATAGGTCATTTTCATCCGGTTTAGTAATTATATTGTGTTCGGGTTGACACATATACTCGAATACATATGTCTCGATACGCCATGAGCACAACGCACCAAACACGAGTTGTCAACTCTAGTCATATATATAGGTGTAATAGTTCTTTTCTTTTTGAATAGTTGTTTGTAGTAATAATAGTGAAGAATTAATTATATTATTATATCTTGAATTCGATAGTTGTATTTTGTTGTACATATTGAATTAATATATAGAATTAATGTTTCCTACTTCCATTGTTATAGACTATAATTAAACTTCTATAAATAGTAAAGACTAAAGGCTCAAGGTCTTGTTTCTAATACTGGTATCAGAGTTTCAGTTTTAAGAGGGAGATTTTCTTTCAATCTTATCAGATACTGATTCTTTCTGGAGCTGGTAGAAGATACAGATTTCATAAAATTTGAAATTCCTGATCAGATATATGCAACTGAACAATCAGCTATTTCCTTATATTATAAACAGAATTATGTTGCACTTAAATCAGAGGCAGCACAGATCAAGATAAATGGACTTTATTCTCTTAAAATCACATATGGGAGAAGATTATTTTGTACAAATCTAATCTCATCCTAATATCCTATGTCCCGTCAAGAGCTCAAGAGCAAGAAGCCAATAATTTTCTAAAAACCATTATGATAGGAGAAATTGATGGTCCATTAGAATTGATGATGGATGGTACGTTCTTATTTTTTGGAATTTTCTCGATGGGGTGGAACTTCACAATATCAAGAATATGATGGAAGTATAAAGCCAAGCAGGCAGAATCCAATAAAATTTTCTGCAAAGATTCTAGACGACATGTATGCCAAAAGAACTTGGACGCATGTATCACTCAACAAGAGGAAGGATGAAAGGCATTAATACACTGCCTTTTGTCAGCAAAAGGAAGAAAAGCAAATAAGCTTTAAATAGACACGTATTCTGGGAAAAAGTTATTGTAAATAGTATTAAGTAAGAAAGTTAAGTGGCATTGATGAAGTATTGAAATGTATGTACTTTTGTTTCTTATCTTATACTCCTCCCTCCATCCCACAAAGATAGGCCACTTTGACAAAGCAATAGATTAAGAAAATCTATCAATGCATTGACTTGTCACCCATTCAAACTTTTATTTCCAAAAGTACCATTCTCCTACTATCAATGCATTGGTTCTATGAAAGTAATTCTTGGTATAATATAGGGTAGTATGGAAAAGTTTAAAAATTTATAACTTGACTTTTCAAAATGACAAGCATTTTGGGATAGACCAAAAAGGAAAGATGGCCTATCTTAATGGGACGGAGGGAGTATTTTGTTATTGTTGAAATTCGAAATTGGATTCTGGAGTTCGTAGATAAATAGGGGAGTCTTCCATTTGTGAAGGCATCTTTTGTTTATCTGTTATCTTTGAGTCCTGTAAAGGAGTGAGTAATTCAAAAGAAGAGTTTGTAAATATAAGTTTTCTTTTACTCTATAAATTATATAATTATCAATAAAATTAAGGTTAATTTTGCAAATCTTTTCTTTATACGATTTCGTATCCTATGACTTATGGGATACAAAATACATATATGAAGACAAATTTTACAAATTAACTTTGATTTTACTAATAATTATATAATTTACACAAAGATAAAAGAAAACTTATATATAAACTTTCTTCTTAAGCAAAGCGCTCTCTCTTTCTTTCTCCCACTCTATATACAACTAATAGGCAAAGGATGCCAATACAAATGAATGACTCCCCCTATTGATAGACAACCTCCGAAATCCGAATCCAGACTTCAAAAATAACAAAATAGAAGATAAGAAACAAAAGTACATTCACTTTTTTCAATATCTCACATAACTATCCTATTTATTACTATGGGATTTATTAACGTGTGCCCTAAGGGCACATGTTAAGATGCATTTAATGACTCAATAATTGCAAGGGAAAATGTATTTGCATAAATTTCTATGCATTTTCACGTTTTTCTAAGCAATTTACACCATTTTCTATGTTTTTCATGCTCTTTGCATAAGTTTCAATGTGTTTTCACATTTTCTCATGCAATTATTGCTTTATTAAATGTATCTTAACATGTGCCCTTAGTGCACACGTTAAGAAAACCCTCTTACTATTTATGATAATTTCTCTAATCCATATATGTGAAGTGTACCATGATTAATGGTAGCTCTTCCAAAATTGTCTTTCTTTTTTGAGGAGTAAGCATATCTGCATAAGTGTCCTTGGAGAAGATTTTTGTAGAAAATCTGGATCTCGCCTGCTTGGTTTTATCCTTCCATCATATTCTTGATATTGTGAAATTCCACATCTTCAAGAGTATTCCAAAATTCACATTCTTCTTGATCATTTGCCTCCTGATTTTCTTGGTCCATCATGTCTTCCGCATTGATCATCAATTCTACTGGTCTATCTATTTGTTCAACGGAAACATTTTTGAGAAATCTTTCGACTTCCATTCTTTGCTCCCAAGTTTCTACATAGGTGGTTATTAAATTTGTGCAAAATAGTCTTCTTCCATCAATTATTCTGAACTTATGGAGGCTGTGTTTAAAAAATTTGGATGCTTCTCTTCTAAGAGCATTATAATTTTTTGTATAATATAAAGTATCAACTAGTTTTCTATGCTCATGAATTTCACGTTTTATGAAATCATTTTCTTCTGCATACTCCAAAGTCCAGATTTTATAAGGTTGAAAAAACATCTCTTTGGCGCCATCTAGCATGAGTGTCTTGAACAATTATTTACTCCACTCCTAATGTTTAATAGTTTGTTTGATCATTTTTTTTTATGATTGCAGGGAAGTTGATTAAAGCCTCTGTTGATAAAGTTTTGAAAATAATGGTACCATTGGCTCCCAATTCAACAACTTCCATACTTCATGTCTCATGATTTATTGCAAAGTTTAATTTTGGCGATTCTTTTTCAAAATAAATATTTTCAGCAAATTCAATGAGAAGGGGTTTAATCTCATTGTACTCAACTTGAGATGATTTAATTTTAGTATTTTGACAAATATTTATTTTGGTAAAGCTGTTTTAGCTTTATCAAAAAGTCACACTTTAAGTTTTTGAAGATACTAATTTTCATGTTATTCAGTAAAATTCATCGAATTTAAAATAGTAATAATATTTTCTTTAAAAAAGTCTTCAAGCCAATCCTCTTCTTTAATGAATTTGGCAAATTTTATTTGTATTTGAGTCTTTCTTTCTTCTTGATTTTTCAAAATTCAGCAAGTTGGGATATACTTCAAAATCTGTTTTGTGGTCCAAATTGTGAGCTTTCCAAATATTATTGACATGATAAGTTTGTGGGCTTAAGCTAGGTTATTAAAATCTTTTACCTCCTGATTTCATTCAGATGATTTTAGAAAGTCATTCTTCAATAAAAATTGTGAGAAAATTGAGCCATTTGTTTATCGTTGACTAGCATAACATAGATTGGATAATTGGGCCAATTACCCATCATTTGAAGAAATTGCTGAAAGCTTCCTTGATTAGAATTGATGTCGCTTTTGTAAGGACAAGATGACTTCCCTTGAAATGTTCCCTCTTGAGGATTTAAGGACCTTTTCCCTTTATTTGGTTTTAAATCAAGACTTATTAAAACTTCTAGACAAATAATCAGTAAGAAAATTGTTAGTTCCCTTGATATGGATTATATTAAAGTATATTGACAAATAAAATTGTACAATTTAACTCTTCTTGCATTTTCTTCTCCTTTCTTGGATTTGATAAAATCACAGATCATTTTTTATTAAAAATTTCACTGATGCTAAATAAATATGAAATTTTTTTATTCCATTTTTATTGCTAATAATTCTTTTTGATAAGTAATATATTTTATTTCATTTGGTTTAAATTTTCCTAAACCATATGCATAGATATATTCTTGTTTTTGAATTTTTCAACATATCTTTTAGAACCGCTTCCCAAATTATTTTACTAGCATCTGTCTCTAAAATAAGTTGGTCATTTTCTTTTGGAAAATAAACCTATGGGTTTCTTTATACATATCTTTATTTCCTTGTACCAATTTAGAGTTCTCGAGTTCATTCAAATAACCTTTTTTAGGTATATTCTTAAGATTTTCTAGTAATGGTTTTTCTCTTCTAAGTAGGTTTTTTCACAAAATTTGTTCCATAATTTAGTAAGCCTAAAAAAACTTTGTAATGTTTTAAGAGTAATTTAATGAAAATCTTTTACTTTTAAAATAGTATGAGATTGTAGTTGTATTCCTAATTGATTTAGGATCAAACCTAAATATTCAGTCTCTTCTTTTTCAACTTCTATCTTTTTTAGACTTAGAAGTATTTCATGCTTTAGGAATATAACTGTGACTTAGAAGTATTCCATGCTTTAGGAATATACCTGTTACTATTTCAAAGTGTTTTTTATGTTCTCTGGTTTTGGAAAATAGTAAAACTTCATTGATATTTACTCAAGAATAAATAAATAAATAAAAATATAAAGATGTTTGAATATATTATCCATCCATCTTTGGAATATTTATGGCAAATTACAAATTCCAAATGACATTACCGTCCTTTGATAATGTTCATATGGTTTATTAAAAGTGGTCAATGGTGTTGATTTCTCAGAAAGTGAAGAACTCTAGGATAAGGTCTCATCTGGTATGGCTTGAACGTTCCTTTGTTAAAGTACCATAGCAGATGCAGAGCAAAGAGGCTTTAATGAGTGGCTAGTTTGATTTGAGAAGATCAATGGAACACCTTTGTTACATTTTTGCTAAACTCACCTAAATCTTGGTCACTGAAGACGTAATCGACCCTATTTTAAATGGAATGTCAGTAAATTGTTGCTTTAATCAAGGACTGTCTTTGGAGATGAACTATATTTTTTCATGATATAGTTGGTTTATATATAAATGAATGAAGAAATAAGAAAAGAAGAGAAGAAGAAGAGAAGAGAAGAAGAATGAGAAAAATAGAGTGAACCATAGGGTTCCTTCTCTACTAGCATATTATTTATACTTCCTATATGCTACAATTACAAAAATACCCTTCAACTAAGTAGAAGTAGTAAAGCATGAATAAAACGCATAAAATATAACCAATATTCAACACTCCCCCTCAAGTTGGTGCAAAGATATCCCTCATGCCCAACTTGGCTAGCACATCATGAAACACTTTGCTAGGTACTCCTTTGGTCCAGATATCAGCAAGCTGATCTTCAGTTCTCATATATGGAGTGCAAATCTCTCCAGAACTCAACTTCTCTTTGATAAAATGCCTGTCAACTTCAATATGCTTAGTTCGATCATGTTAAACTGGGTTATGTGCAATATTGATAGCTGCCTTGTTATCACAATACAACCGCATAGGCACTTTGCATCCAAAACCTAATTCCTGTGGCAATATCTTTAACCAAAGTAACTCACACACCCCATGAGCCATGGATCTAAACTCAGCTTCTGCACTGGATCTAGCAACTACAGACTGTTTCTTACTCCGCCAAGTTACAAGATTTCCACCTACAAAAGTACAGTAACCCGAGGTGGATCTTCTATCAGTAATAGAGCTTGCCCAATCTGCATCTGTATACGACTCTATTCTCAAATGATCATGTCTTGAGAACAATATTCCTTTTTCGGGAGCAGATTTCAAGTAGCGAAGGATCCGATAAACAGCCTCCAAATGAGACTCACGAGGAGAATGCATGAATTGACTCACCACACTAACAGCATATGCAATATCTGGGCGAGTGTGAGACAAGTAAATCAATTTACCAACTAATCGTTGATATCTCCCCCTATCAACCATAGCTCCCTCTATATCTTCACCCAGTCTCTGATTTTGTTCTATAGGAATATCATATGCTTTGCATCCAAGCATCCCTGTCTCTTTAAGAAGATCAAGCACATATTTCTTTTGGGAAATAAAAATACCTTTCTGAGATCTAGCAACTTCAATGCCCAGAAAGTATTTTAAATTCCCAAGGTCCTTGATTTCAAACTCCTTGGCTAAGTCATGTTTCAATTTTTGTATCTCCTCCACATCATCACCAGTTATCACAATATCATCAACATATACAATAAGGGTTGTGATCTTACCCTGAGTGGAATGACGGATGAATAAAGTGTGATCACCCTGACTCTGCTTATATCCACACTTCAGCATAACTCGAGTAAACTTTTCAAACCATGCTCTAGAAGACTGTTTCAATCCATATAAAGCTTTCTTTAACTTGCATACCTTACCAATCGTCAATGGATTCTCAAACCCAGAGGGAACATCCATATACACCTCTTCTTCTAAATCTCCATGAAGGAATGCATTTTTTACATCAAGTTGTTGGAGTGACCAACCTAAATTAGCAGCTAAGGATAACAGGACTCGAATGGAATTCATTTTTGCAACCGGAGCAAATGTTTCTTGATAATCTATCCCATATGTCTGTGTATAGCCCTTTGCCACCAATCTTGCCTTATATCTATCCACAGAACCATCTGCCCTATGCTTCACAGTGAACACCCACTTGCACCCCACTGTCTTCTTATCCTTTGGTAACTTCACCAAATCCCAAGTATGGTTCTTTTGAAGAGCTCTCATCTCTTCATTCATTGCTTCCCTCCATTTTTGGTCACTAAGTGCATCCTGTAAATCTTTTGGAACAGAAACTGTGGATAACTGAGAAGCAAAAGCACGATAAGATGGTGAGAGTTTTTCATATGAAACAAAGTTAGACAAAGGATGTTGAGTACAAGATCTAACTCCTTTACGAAGGGCAATAAGAACATCTATATCATTAATGGGAGTATTAGAAGCATTAAGGAGAGGATTAGAAACCCTATCACTGAACTTACCTGAGTCAGAAGAAGCCGGTTGACAAGTAGGAAGAAGAAGAGCCTTATCCTTCTGTCTCCTCGAGTATACTTGAATTTCCTTGATTGGTTCCCCTTGGTTCGTATTGATACAAGTAGGAGCAATTGTATCCGTTGTAGGAAGCACTAAAGGAAAAGGAGACTGAGACTGAGACCAAGACTGCTCTTCACTAGTATTCTCTCCCTGAAGAGAAGTCTGGGGAGGAGAGAAATAGACAGAAGACTCAAGAAAGGTGACATCCATAGAGACAAACCTTTTCCCAGATGGAGGGTGGTAACACTTGTAACCTTTTTGTGTAGGAGAATACCCCAAAAACACACATCGGAGGGCACGAGGATCTAACTTACCCCTATCTCTACCCGGAATATGGACAAAATAGACACACCCAAAAACCCGGGGAGGAATTAAAAAAGGAGGTGAGGTAGGTGAGGAGTGAGGCAACACATCAATGGGTTTGCGGAAGTTGAGAACCCGAGAGGGCATTCTGTTGATGAGATACGTGGCAGTGAGAACGGCATCCCCCCAATGAGACTTAGGAACATGAGTGGAGAACATCAATGCCCTAGCCACTTCTAGGAGGTGACGATTCTTTTGCTCAGCAACCCCATTCTGTTGAGGAGTATCAGTACATGAAGTTTGATGAACTATCCCATGTTCTTGGAAATATGAACCAAGGCCCCCATGAATATATTCACCACCATTGTCAGACCGAACAACCTTAATAGGATGATTAAATTGAGTCAACACCATTTTATGAAAATTTTGGAAACAAACAAAGACATCACTTTTCTGTTTCAACAAGTACACCCAAGTAGTACGGGACAAATCATCAATAAAAGAAACAAACCATCGATACCCAGATAAAGTAACAGTACGAGAAGGGCCCCAAATATCAGTATGAACAATAGCAAAAGGCTCAGAACTTTTATTATTACTGGAAAGAAATGACACCCGATGGTGTTTAGCAAGTTCACACGTCTCACAATGAAATTTAAAAACATTAGTCCGAGAAAATAAAGAAGGAAACATCCTCTGTAATAACAGAAAAGAAGGATGCGCCAAACGCTTATGCCAGAGCCAAATTCTCTCTACTGGGTCAATAAGATTCTCTGAATGATGGGCTTGTTGTAGGTGTTGCGGTTCTTCAGAATGATGATTCAGAAGGTAAAGGCCTCCACTCTCCCTACCACTGCCAATCGTCTTCCTCGTAACTAGGTCCTGAAAAACACAATGAGAAGGGAAAAAGGTCACACAACAATTAAGGTCTTTAGTTATGCGACTAATGGAAAGTAAATTGGTAGAAAATTTTGGAACATGGAGAACAGAAGAAAGTGACAAAGTAGGTGTAACAGGGACGGAACCTTTGCCTGACACAGAAGATGAGGAACCATCAGTTACTCTAACTTTTTCCCTGCCTGAACAAGTTTGATAAGAAGTAAACAATGTAGGAGCACTAGTCATATGATCAGAAGCCCCTCAATCAATGATCCAAGGTTTGGAAGACAAAGTACAGAATGCACCTATGGAAGTAGCAAGGTTACCTGAATGAGCAAAGGAAGTAGAAGCACTGGGGTTGGGTGTATCCATCTGTAACATAAGACGCCGGAACTGCTCAACTTCTTCCCGAGTAAGACTGAATGTGTCAGATGGTAGAACTTGAGAACCAGATGAGGAAGTAACTGTAGCCATAGAATCAGCAGCTGTAGTATGATGAGCTCGAGGTCTATTGGCATTCCCGGAGCGACCTCCTCTACCTCTAGAAGGACCCCGACCTGTGAGTAGCCAGCAAGTTTCCCTAGTATGCCTGGGCTTATTAGAATGGTCACAGAACAATTTATCTTTCTCATCTAATCCAGAATCACCTGGTCTATTCCAGTCCCGTGGCTTCTGACCTCCACGACTCTCTCTCTGAGAAGTACCAACCATAGCAGATCTCTCTTGTGCTGTAGTACTCATCATAACACCTCGTCTACTCTCCTCTTGCTTTACATAGGCAAAAACCTCCCGAAGAGAGGGAAGTGGCTCCTTACCAAGAATCTGAATACGCACCTGATCATACTCATCTCTAAGACCAGCCAAAAACCCCATAATACGCTCCTGCTCCACAAGCTGATGAAACTTCGAGGCATCTGCAGGACATACTGCCTAAAAATTTTGATAGTGATCAAATTCTTGCCAAAGCCCATGTAGTGTGTGGAAATAAGTAGTCAAGGACTTATCATCCTGATGTGTATCATGGATCTTGCCTCTTAACTCAAAGAATTGTGCAAGATTCCCCTTTTTGGAGTACATTTGCTCCACCGCATCCCATATCTCCTTTGCGGTTCGCATCAATAGATATCCATTACCAATTTCCTGTGTCATCGAATTCAATAACCAAGACATAACAATAGAGTTCTCAGCATCCCACTTCTCATAAGAAGGATCATCCCATGGTGGTTCTACAGTCTTTCCAGTGACATACCCCATCTTTCCTTTGCCAGTAAGGAAAAGTCTCGTTGACCGTACCCAGGCCAAATAATTAGTCCCATCTAACTTCGAAGTTGTGATTTGAAGAGTAGGGTTCTCAATATTCGTGCCAATTTGACCCATAACCTCCTTAGGTTGGGTTTGGTTGACTACACTAGACTCAGACATGCTAGAATAATCTTAGGCACTACCCAAACACGCTCCTAAACCACCAAACAGCGTTAACACAGCACCAACAACGAAGTAGTAGGGGTCTAGATCAATTATCAAAGCATAAAACAAGAAATAAAGCTGTAGAACACATCAACACTAACTGGACAGCACAAAAACAGAAGTGCCGACCCACTTTTTGAAGACAAAACACATCTTAAACCCTTATACAAGGTTGCAAACCCCAATGGCAGACTTCTAGGGTCAATTTCGTAGCCCTCTGGTCCAACCCCAAGTGATAGATTGCATTCAAAGTGCCCCCAAAAACAGATCTGAAAATACACCCTATTTTTGACGAAAATCAAAGAAAAATCAGAAAACCATACCAAATCAACTCCGATTGGCTTGAAACTTCATGGACATATTCTCCTTGAAGAGGTGACCAAGATGGGTAGATCAGCTTTGTGCTGACATCAGCGTCCGTACGGCTGATGTTAGCATCCGTACGGCTGACGTCAGCAGTTTTTAAAAAAAAATTTATTTAAATGCCTAGGATCGATGAAAGATGCTTTGATACCAAGTTGGTTTATATATAAATGAATGAAGAAATAAGAAAAGAAAAGAAGAAGAGAAGAGAAGAAGAATGAGAAAAATAGAGTGAACCATAGGGTTCCTTCTCTATTAGCATATTATTTATACTTCCTATATGCTACAATTACAAGAATACCCTTCAACTAAGTAGAAGTAGTAAAGCATGAATAAAACACATAAAATATAACCAATATTCAACAGATATATCCTCGGTCTCATAATCCTAGATATTTTATTTTGCCATCCTCTGGTGAAGGTTCTTGGTTTCGTGATGTGGTTGAAGGAGGTGATCCCTAGGTCAGTGATTTGGTTTATGATTCCAGAGTTTTGTTCCAACAATGGGGAGGTGGTGAAGAAAGAGAAAGAAGGTAGAGAGAGAGACGGAAAGTCAAGTGGTTTAGGTTACAAAGAGAGAGGGGCAATTATTGTCATGCTAAACGCATTGTATAGCATGTTAAGAAGGGTAGAACAGGTATATTTGATGTATTTTAGCATGACATCAACATCTACCATTAGTGCCCACTAACGGCTATTTGACAAAGGGGAGGTGAGTGTACATTATTTTCGAAAGTAAGGGAGTGCAGTGTTATTTCAAAAACTACAGGGTGGCCAGTGTTGTCAGTAAATACATGGGGCGTGGATGTTATTTTCCCTAATTCAAAATATTAACAACACCTTAGTGGTTAATATAATATTTTTGTTGTTTTTACTTTTTGAATGGCATTTACTAAACTATTAATACGTTGTTTCCATTTTGATACAATATCTAATGGTTTTTTTAGTTGACAATGTTTAATGTGTAATGCTTTTCTTAGTTCACATTTGATAAAAAAGTTTATTATCCATGATTTGTTGCTCTTAGATAGGAGAAAACCGAAACCAAATCGAACCAAACTGATATTTTTGGTTTGGTTTGGTTTTTTTATAGTATGGTTTGGTTTTGGTTTGGTAAGAACCAAATGGAGCCACAAACATCCCTATTTTGATCTGGATGAAAGATCTAGCGGGAAGCTGGATCACCAACAGTGTCAATTTTGTTTTATAATGGAACCAAGTGGTAGCTTTAAAGGAATTAACAAATGATACTTTGTGTGTTAATTCTATAAATCACCTCCAAAATAGTTGAAAGAAAACTCTAGGAGTGGCTCTATGTTATTCAAATGACCTGGTCAGAGACAGACACATGTCCATGATCTTCTATGGTTGATGCAGGTTATAGAGAGATTGTCTTTTGGTTTTTAATTGTTTAACCATTACTTTTCGCATGCTATAGTTGTTATGAATAATCATTATGCCAAGCTTCTTTCATCTTACAACACTAGTAGAGTTATTGATTGTTTTTCTGTATCATTTAAACTCCTTGCTTGAAATCTTTTGCAGCTTCTTTCAGCAGCAACATTTTTGGGGGCCATATTTTGCTTTAGTGCCTTCTGTTTTAGTAGCCTGTATGGTTTCCTAGCTTTTTTCTCAGTTGGTGAACTACTTGTCTTTGCCACTCAGGTACTTTCCTTATTAATGTGGAAAAAATGTTCTCTTTTGTTTCATTCATCATGGCAATTGCAGCTCTTGCATGCTTCTCATTTGTCACTTGGTAAAATTGAACACATAAATTTATGAGCAATAGGACCCTATGATTTTTAAGTGGATAAGTTTATTTGTAATGCTGGTCTCTTAGCTGGGTTGTTGATCTGGGAGTCCGTATGTTACATCCTTTATGAATTTAAAGATGTAATTAATTATGGAAAACTTGACCTATGCCTGTTTTGAAACAAATTGGATTCATGATATTGTTCAGAAGCATTGAACTTCAATCTTATATTCCTGAAATAGTCCAATGCTGTTTCATGCTGTCCTTCAAAATGTGGATGCGTTTCCATCTTCATGAATGAATATGCGGTGATGAGATTTCATGCCTCTTTTATACTTACCGCTGGTTTTATTTTATGTTTTTCATCATATACATTTCCTTATAAATAAAAAATGGTTTTTCATCATATACTTTTCACTACAAAGCACTTTGTTTTAATTTTCCCTTGTATTTTTAACATCCAGACTTCCATCAATGGTTTTTATGGATAGCGATCTTTTGGCGGCTTTCCATTCTTGGACCTTCTACAGAATAAAAGCATAATCCTTTACAGTGGTAATAAGAGAAACACTCCCCCCATCTTTTCTTTCTCCCTTCCCAACCCCTTTTCAAATGAACAAAGGAAACATGCACTAGTGAAAAAATTGAGAATAAAAATGTAAAAAAAAATAAATAAATAATCGGGCTCTTGTCAGTTGGTGTTACCGTGTTGCCATTAGTCCATTAAGAGGGTTACTTCATTCAAATTTATGATTACTTGGTCTTGGTTGTTATGCTTGACTAGACTTTGTCATCCCATGAGTTCCTCGTAAAATATCCCAGAGAGAGGTAAGAAAATATGCTTTAATAGTAAGGCAATTACTTTACTGTAGAAGATACAACATTGACTTGGTGCTATATCGTGGTTCTGTATAGTTGCTCTCTTGCTACTAGCCTAGCTACCATAATCCAAGTTTTCCTTAATGAAGGAGATCCATAGTGATGCCTCTCTTCTTTGAATTACTTAACCTAATAATTAGAGCATTTATTGACTTGGAATATCAAGGTAATGTTGCCAGTGAGTTTCATGAATGGAATAACCTGTTTTAACCATTTCTTGTATTCTGATGAACTAAAGATGCATGTCTAATCTGGTTATAGTACCATAAGTGGCAGCCCAGAAATTAACCAGAGACGAGAACTTACACTGTGGTAGTGAAGCAAGACTATATGGTATACAAGTTGATAAAAGCCTTCTTCTTGGATTAATATAATTGACTTATGTATTTTTATAATCGTAGCTCAGCATCAGTTAGCAAAGTTGTGTCATAAAAATTATTAGAAAGTGATGCCTCTTTCCTTGATATAACATGCTTTACTTACTTAAATAACTCCACATTGAGTATTGAGTAATATTGATGTAGGGATGCAAAATTAAGTATTCAAATAGGTTCATCGTGTTTAATATGGAAGATCACTGCACTTAGTGTATATCATTTTATAGAAAAGCTGCAAAATCTTATGTTGCTTAGAAAATAACTAGTTACGTCTGCTTCGCTAATTTTACTGGCGTGAATAAGCATTTTTATAAACCAGGAATTCAGAATAATCCCTCTATTAACAATCAATGTTTTGCCTTTCCAGGCTCCTGTAAACTATATAAGTCTCCATTGTGTTAAACCAAGTATGAGACCACTATCTATGGCTATGTCTACTGTTTCAATTCACATCTTCGGAGATGTTCCTTCCTCACCACTTGTTGGGGTTCTCGAGGTTTGCTTTGCCCTTTCCATCACTTACTTCTTTGCGAATAGTGAAACTGAAATTCTCTATGTTGTTGAGACCATGCTCACAATATCAATATGTGTTTAAGTACTGCAGATGTCACAAATGTTGGTTCATAACTTTCAAACAAAATTTTGATTCTAGCTTTGGTTTTGATGGTTACACTCATTATAGAAACTCTCAAAGAATGGAAGTTGGTTGATGATTATATTTGACAAGACATTCAACTTATTTTTACATAGTGATTGGGGGATAAGAAGGTGGGTAGTTGATTCAATTTTAGGTTCAATCACCACAGCCTAGTAGGAGGGGATCCTAAAATTGTAGCCCTCATTTATTCCAGGTGTAAATACACTAATCAGGAAGAAAAACATGGCAATTACTGTAACAAATAAGAATATGACATGCGGCACTGGCCACCAATCTGGCATGACTCACTTATATTAGAACGGCACCCACTTGGCATTTGGACACATGGACGATGTGTTATTGGCTTGAGGCACACACCTTAGCCCATGATCCTCAAGGATTTTACCCTTTCTTGTTCCTGGGGCAGCACCCCAGGGCGCGTACCCCCACTTATTTCTTTACACCATGGTTGGTTACCTAAATATGCTGTTAGAGCAACCTTCACCTGCGTAGTACTGCCCACGGTACGCCCACCTGCACGTATACTATGCACCATGATGCTTCTTGGGACAATGTTAGGACTCAAGGAGCCTTCGGGATCAATGCTGGCAACAGCACTAGCTGCTGCCCCCATCAGGGAGGGTAATTAAACCTCCTTGTCCTATTTTCAGATGGCTTTAGGGTCTTGGCTTAGTGGAGGAGTAAGGGTGCTTGTTATGCACTCCACACTATGGTGCCTCCTTCTGCGTTGGTGTAACTCCGGAGAAACAAGGATTATATTGTCCTTCGAACAAGTGTCACACTTACCATGGATCCTGCTCTGCCACCCGGATGACCCGCCGAGTTCATTGAATGGGCCTCCATTCCTTGGAGCTTCTGAAGCCCAGAGGGCTTCAGCAAGTAGGCTACCATTGGTTAGGGGATTACTGCCTAGCTAGCTGCAGTTCCTCAGGAGCCATGGACCTCTATATGAACATCCCCAAGCAGTCCATTACGAGGATGGTGGATCAAGCATTGAATGCTATTGAATACCACTCCATGCTACTGTCACCTAAAGGTCTCCCCTGGTAGCATTGCTCTCCCCTTGGGCTGGCACCGTTTTCCATCTCACCTGTTGGACAGGACACCTCATCCCTGTCGAAGGACCCTTGTATAAGGATCAGGTATCCCAATATCAATTATGATCCTAATCTATGTAGAAGGCAATCTATATGGTTTTAACAGTTGTATTTTACTTGGCAAAAAAGAAAGAAAGAAAAAAGTTATATTTTAACATGTTGAAGATATTTTATCTGGGTTTTTGAAGAAGAAACTTACACACACCATGTCTTTTTAACCAACACTTTGGCTCTAAGAAAAGAAAAAGAAGAAGAAGGTTCTGGATGGGAATAGAGTTTAATCTCTCTAACCGTGATTAATTTATAAGCAGTGTATTTTGTCGGTACATAATTACCCCCAAAATATTAACCCATAAATCATAACCAGAGTTATTAATTATTAAATCTGGCTTGCCTGACAAAATATTCAAGTGCATACTCTATCAATGCTGTTCTTTGAAAATAATGTTCATTTGGCTATTATTTTCGTTTTTAATTAATTTTTTTAATCTGATTAGATTGTGTTTATGTTGTTAATAGTTTCCAAAATAAAAAATTAGTACAGTATTTTGGTGACAAACGTTTAATAATTACCAAGATTATTTTCTTGTGCTTTGGCACAGAGTAATTCTTAAATTGATGGTGGCTCCATTGTCAATCAGATAGTGACTTTTCACAATCACCTTTATTATTACTTTCATTGTTTCATTTGTTCATCATATCCTTTGTCGTAATGTTATTGACTAGAAGTGTGTATGTTTAATAATACTAAAAAGATAGTAAGCTACTGATAGGATTGTCCTGCCTTTTAACGCATGCTGATCTGTCATTTAATCGCTTCATTTTTATGATACCTTGCAGGATTATGTTAACAACTGGAGGGAAACTGCCCTTATCTTAACATCTATTCTATTTCTAGCTGCTGGAATATGGTTTATAGGTAAGTTCTTGTCAGTTACTTCTGTGACCTGTGAAGAATTACCCTAGTTGACACTTGAATGGTAAATAGAATCTTTGCAAGGATAAACAGTGTTTTGGTAATCTTGCCGCCCATTTAAAAACCTGATAACTGACCATGTGTTGACACTACACACATATGGGTAACTAGAAAAGAGAAGAAAATTGCTATGGCTAATTTTTGTGAATTGAGTATTTTTTAGCATGTTTGGTTCATTTTTTAGCATGTTTGGTTCTTTCTTTCTTTCCTCTTTACCTTTCTCTTTCCCTTTGGTGTGGAGAGTTTTCTGCCTGCTGGGCTCAAAAGAGTCACCAAAGGAAAAGAAAATAGTGTCTTGGGGTGGTTTAATTGGAGGGTGCCAATACTAGAAACCAAGACATTTAGAAATGCTCTTGCATCTCAACCAACAAGGCTGAGAGAAGCTAGTGTCATAACTAGTGAAAGTTTCTTACAACCGTCTAAGAGGTTTTGTAACTCATATTTACTTTGGCAGGGATATTTCTGCACAGCGTGGACCGATTCAATGAAGACAGCCAGCACTCAGTTACCACAACTGATAGAGCCAACACAACTCCATTACTTGAAGGAAGGACAGCAGAAACAACAGAATCACCTGCTGAACCATAAATCTTAACCACATTTGTAAGTCATTAAACATTCTTGCCTAACACAAATGTCAAGAACATGCTCAAGCAAAGCTTTTGTCTGTAAATAATGTTCACATGCTGATTCTTCTCTTTTTGTAATTAATGTTCGGATCCCAGTCTGATTAGAGTGTGTTTAAAAATGTTAATAATTCCAAAATAAGAAGAGCAATATTTTGGTTTTGGGCACATTTCAAGTGATTATCAAGAACATTTTCTTGCGCTGTTGCCTGTTGCAGTATATTAATAGATTCAATCTCAAGAAATTATGTGAATGGTTTACAGGTTCTTGACACTCAAAACATCTAATGTAGATATCTAATCCTTTTTTCTTTTTCTTTTTTTTTTTCTTTTTTTTCTGTTTTTTCTTTTTTTTTTTTTTTTTTTTTTTGTTTTTTGGGAAGTGGGGGGTTAATTGATGTAGTTAACTATTGACAAGGTGATTTGGTACATCATGAGTTCATGATTTAGTTGGAACATGCCTGTCCAAATTTCGAGTTAAGCTTGAGTTAGGTGAATTGATTCACTTAAGTTACATGTTTAATTACCAAGTGTCCTTGTATCTTAGCAGTGATACCAAAGTGGATAGGGGTTTTAATTAGTGTCACGTTTAGGAATCCATTACCTTCCAAAAAAAATATATATAAGTCCATAATTCAAATTTGGGGGAATTTTAGATTGGTCGGGTTACCGGAAAATAACTATAATTAATAGTCATTGTTAGTTGAGTTAGTAGTTACTTATTGAGAAGTTAGTAGTAATCTATAGTGAACTGTAATTATTTTCTGATAGCCCCAACCAATCTAAAAATTCCCCCAAGCTGAATGGACCCATTACGTGGCCTAAAATTGTTCTTCCTGTTGAGATTTTATTGATCACTGGACCACCTCTGACCATTGCTCACTGCAGACGTGTAGCCGAACCCATTCATTCATGAAACGGTGGGTTGCTCCACGTGTAGAGCACCTACCTCAGTCAGAAACTATGCCCACGTTCATAAAACCAATGGTCTACTTTTCAAAAGATTTGGGAGTGGTGATCAGGAGAGCTCAAGCCCATGAACGCCAGCACCTTGATTTGAATTAGAAAGGGTCAGATGATAAATATGAAATTAAAAAAATTGTTTTTTTAAAGAAAATATTAAAGCTATCAATTTCATTCATCCATTCTGTGTTTCGATTGATGTATCAGCAACAAATTGTATGGGGCTCTTGTACGCCAGCACTTTGCTTTGGACTCTAATATGAGGTTCTTGTACTCTTTCACTTTTAAGGGATGCGAGAAGCTTTTATGAGAGTGTTAATAATATCTTTAAAAAATAAACCCCTTAAAAAAGGTAGATACCACATCAATGGGAAATGCAAGGACTCTCGCCCCTCCAGAGACGTCTTCTAGTTTTTCAACTACTCATATTTTAGTCAAGTGCTATATCATCATATTTATATTTTAAAAAGTTCATCCTAATATCATTGATTTAATTAATATATATATATATATATAAGATGATAATCAGGTAAACACGTGTTCATATAACTTATATCAACACTCGCATTGGGAGTTGTACCTTGTGCATTAGTGAGATATGAGGTACATTGAACTAATGCAATAGATACAACCCCCAAAGCATGGTGTTAATATAACTTAACATGTGTTGATGGGAATATAACCATGTCTATATATATATATATATATGAGCTCACAAGCTCTAATCAAACTTTCATCCGAGCACATAATTAAATCACATGATATTTTATAATAAAATTTTATTCATCCGAGCACATAATTAAATCACATGATATTTTATAATAAAATTTTATTGGTAAAACTCTTAGCATTCGTGCAAAAATTCTCCAAAATAGAAAGAGCTAGTCAATCCATCAATGTGGGTGGCCCTCACCATATCTTCTCTATTTCACTTTTCAACCAATGGAGTTTACCTACCCTGAAAGGTCCCACGAGTTTGAGCTCATCCAATCAAGCACTCAACCCAAAAACCAACTGAACAACGCCCACAGATTGTTTACTTTTTGGCATTTGTAAAACTCCGTGTCTGTGGGTATATATATATAATATTTGCATATATAAGACTACTGCAAGGGCAGTAGATCAATACCCTTATCTGATTTTGGTCCATCCATGGCACCTACAGCTGCAATGCTCATCTTGTCAAACCACAGTAACTCGACTTCCCCTCAATCAATTATTCTTCCTCCACCACCCTCAACAGCTTTTCAGGTGAAGTTCTCAGCAGTCAAGAAGTGGGCTTCATATGTGAATCCTCTGTTCCAACAAACATCCATGGTGAAACAGTCTGCAGTTGATCTTTCTTCCTCTGATACTGTCTCAGAAAAGAGGTTTGAAGAAGCCCTCCAACTCAGCTGCTGGTAGGGATGGCAATGCGAAAGGCCTCAAATGTGTAAATTATATATGTAAATGGTGGTGTATGGTTAATAGTTTGTATGTAGTACAAGTCCAGCTTTATGGGTCCAATTGTATACCAAATGGGAAAAAAATAGTACTAATCAAAAGATAAATTTTTAATTTTACTTTTTATAGTTAATTCTTTTGTACCAGCTAGTTAAGAAATTTAGATACAAATAAAGTTAATTTGGATAACCTTTAGTGAGAGGAATTGAGCATTTTTTTTTCACCCACTTTTCCCTATTGTAAGGATTTGTTTAAGAAACCCACCAAAAAAAAAAAAAAAAACTCAAGTCAGATGATTTTATCATCCTTTGATAAGTCTATGAATTTGTCGAAGAGTTGAGCCAGAAAACAAAGTACAATAATGTGAGTAGAACACAAGCATAGTGGAGTATTTCCATCTCAATAATAAAAAAATAAAAAAAAACCACCTAGAATCAATATTACTAGGACTTGCATGCCAAAATTAAAGGAAAATCTACGAGGCTCTATTAAAGAGCAAGCAGCTGCACCAGCAACTTCAACTGCACAACTCACATTTACACAAGTGAAAGTTCTCCAGCAGGAATTGATCTCTTGACAAGTTTAGCCCAAGACTCATTAGTCTCTGTGATGACCTTGAGAGCATAATCCTGCTTATCACAAAGTAATACCATAATAAGGGTGAAGAGAAAATGAATATAAGGAAAAGAAAACAATGGAATGAGCTCAGCTCAGCTCAACAAAACCTTTGTGCCAAGAACACTGGTTCACCAATCCTTTCTATCTTGGGAACACTCTAGCAATGGATGAAAAGATTTGGGATCCATGTTCATTTAAGGTTTTTCATTGGTGTTTACCTCTTTAGTGCTCAAGACAAGCTATATGAACTAATGGGACAGTAGGCATGGGACAAGCGGAGTTGATAAAGCCTTATATAAATATTGTGATTTGCCAATGAACATGAATCATGTGATGCTTGCATTATTTTTTTCCCCTTCTTTTTTAATTTCTATTTCATGGTGGCGGGTTTAGGGGGTGGGCGAGAAGATGATGAAGAGGTGTTCATGGTCAGGCACAGATTTGGACCAAGCATCTGGAAATACCTCCATCAGACTATATCCTAAGGAAGCAGGCACCTTCTCCATCCATGGAGAGAAAAGATATTGTAGGAATGTAGGGTAGGAATAGAATACTGCTTGCCTACATAATAATACTACTTGATGAGTTTAAACATAGAAATTGAACAGAGGCATACAAATTACAAAATACCTTGTTTGCCGCCATGTTGCCAAGAGCAAACTTGTTTGCAGGTTTTCCATCAGGAATCTTGTAGTCTCTAAACCAGTCTCTAATTGCAGTGAGAGTGCCCTAAAAATAACTGCCAGATTAGACCGAATCACCATTGCAAATTAAGACTGCATATGCACATATATATGACACACCCATGTCCAATGAAACTTAAATTACTTACCAAAAGGAAAAGGTTCCATAATTTGTGATTTTCATATCACTAATTTCAAATTTTAAATGCTTCCTTGTTTCCATTCCACTCAAGGAACTGATACAAATTATCTAGAAAGTTTCTATTACTTCTTACTTTATGTACTGCCCGTAGCTTCTATATTTGCTATAACTTTATCAAACAATACTTGAGAATAAGTAAAGTAATCATGTTTGCTCAGATACCAAATCATGGAGATGAAACTAACAAACAAAAAAATAATGCTTCTATTCATCCAGCAAATATGATTAAAAAAGAGAAATTTGAAGAAATACAGCATAGTAGGCTATTTGGGAGCCTGGAAAGAGCAGGAAAATGCTCTGTAGAGAGAAACAATTCTGTTTACAAAGAGAAATATCATAAAAACTGCTTTTAATAGCTAAAACTGAGTCCTATTTATACGAATCTAACCAACTAACAACTTGTAACTAGCTTAATCACTTCTAACTAACCTCTAACTAACTCAAACTAACTAGTAACTAACTATAGAATCTATTAGATACATATTAAAGCTTCTAGAAACAAATTGCAAGTGAGAATAAGCTGCTGGACAGCTGCTAAATGATCCACATTGATGCCTTCATTCATGCAACTGATGGTCTTTCCCGTCTTGGATCCCTCTTATCTTTCAATAATAATGTTCGTTGGAGGAAGGACAAAACACAAACACACGTGTGCGCACACACACAAAATTAACACCAGATCGTCCAAGGTAATTATGAGTAAACCCAAAATAAAAGCCAATGAGTAACATCCATCCCCATAAACTATAATAGAATTTGATTCGATTTAGAATAATATACCCAATGCAAACTATAAAGTTGAGGTGGTAACCCAATCTCGAATCATGTCACTAGTAATCTTCTCTTAATCTTTAGTTCAATTTATGATGATTCTAATCAACTACTTAATTGACTACCCAAGATTCTCATAACAAATGACATGTTCAAGGGAAAACATGGGCATGGACCATAAGCTCATTTTGTAAAAAGTAGACTTCATTATAATGATTAAAACATTATTTCATGGAATGATTAAAACTTTATGGGGACAAATATGAAAAAATACTCAACTCTATTATCCTAAACCCAACCATTACAGGTCTATTCCCAAAACCCTTTATCATTATTCTATTCTATCAAGGGTCAAGTATTTTTATTAAACCTTAGCCCTATATGAATGCCTTTCTGTAGACCTACAATATAAATAGCCAATGTACCAAAAATACCCAAAGCCAAAAGTTTTGCTTCTTATTATATATATGTATAAACACACACTCACACATACAAACAAACAAAATTTTATAATTTTTAACTCAACAAAATAATGTGGAGCATGTTAACAAGAAAGTCAAAAGGTCGGTTTATTTGGGATATTCTTTATATTGGAATGAATATGAATGTCATTTGTTAAGTTTCCAACTTAAAAGCCTAAGCTTATAATTGGAGGGCCCAAACAAGTATATGAAGACATGTCAAGGTTTATTATTAACCAATGTGGGATGTGGTATATTTCCAACACTCCCCCTCACGTACAGGCCTAACAAGACAACAATGGGCTTGTCACGTGGACAACAACAATGGGCTCATGAACGAAATAGGCCCAACAACAATAACAATAATGGGCTCACAAATAAAACGGCCCAAGAACGACATGCTCTGATACCATGTTAAGTTTCCAACCTACAAGCCTAAGCTAATAATTTGAGGGCCCAAACAGGTATATGAAGACATGTCAAGGTTCATTATTAACCAATGTAGGATGTGGTATATTTCCAACATCATTAATATGGGGATTATATTGAGGTAATTTTATGTAGCTTTGAGTTTGATAGTCAATATTAGTAAATTAGGCTTTAGCAAGTAGCCAAGTAGTTAATGCAGCAATACCATAGCAAGATACTGCAGCCTATATTTTGTCATGCTACTTTGGCAAGTTACCAATCACATTAATGTAGCACATTACTATTCATATTAGTTACCATTCACATCAATGGAGCACAGTACCATTCGTACTAATCTAGCAGTTAATTTTTTTCCTCTTTTGGTTTTTTAGGGTTCTTTTACTTAAGATATTAGCTAATGGTTAAGATTAATTTGATTCCAAGGCTAGAATTATCAGCCCCAAGAACCTCTAACTCTACATTTCTACTCCCGAAGCCCTATTCTACCAATCCCAAAACACAAATTATTCTGCACCAAACCTAATCCAAATCCCAATCACAACGTTGGATTTTTCACAATGTCAACCAATTGACAACTCATTAATGCAGCCCACTATGTCATTATCTAATTAGTAATAACCGAAGCCCAATCCAAATAAATCTAAAATTAGAGGTCAATTTCATATTTCAGCAGCATTTCTATCTGTTTAGTGTAGACAGAATTTCAAAGCAATATTAGCATTTTTGTTCTTGCAGGTAGTTTATTAAAGCTACTATTTATAGCTAGTGGGTTATAGTCTAGGAGGACAGCCACATGACGTGACATGGTGGCAAAAGGGCATTAGCTTGAGAAAAAAGATAAGCAACCCTAAAACGAGGTAGGGGGCAAGTGGCAGTGAGTCTACAGAGACCTTCCTATATGGATCCAATTCAAATTGGAATCTGGCCAAAGGGATAGATATTCCCAAGGTGGGTACTAAGAGATTAGATTTGATCCTTGCAAATAAAGCAAGTGGGCTTTCTATAAAGGGAGAGTTGAGTGTATGCCAGCTAGGATGTAACTGGGCTTGCAGGCCCAAAAACAATGGCATTGTTAGGTTTTATGTCTTAGTGTGTTGGCAAAATTATGGTGCCAAAAACCAAGAGTTGCACTTGTGTTACTAGGGTGGCCATGTCTTGTGCTACAATGAAGATGAAGACTTGAAGAGCTGATGATTTTTTGTGTGGAAGAATCAAGATTGGTCACGTGTTAACTCCTCATTAGGGCCACATTTTCCTATCGTTTTCCAACTATATAAAAACAGCTACCTACTAAGTCTCTTCTATTCCTTTTTCCTTTTGGGGTGGGGTTGGGGGTTACAACATAGGAATAATGCTAGATCCAAATGAAGATGGTTTACAAGCAGCTAGGGATCCAGAGGAGACATGAACCCAGGTCAAAACTACTAAGTTTTATTAGGGGTCTTCACTAGTATGTTTCAGGAACTTACCTTGTAAATAGTAAGACAAACAAGTCTTACTAGACCTCTTGCTTCAAGCACCTAAGGACATTAATTATAGCTGTAAACCATCTAGAGAAGATTGGTGTATTGGATGTGGATTAAGTTTTGAAGTGTCCATAAATTTTAAATGAAAAAATTAGGAGAGGAGTGATTGAAAAATTGATCTAATTAGGCTTTTTTTTTTCTTCCATATTAACTGTAAATTGCACCTCCCATCTGTAGCCTATGGGCAAATGCACCATATTTTTCTTTTCCCATTTTATGAAGGAATATTAAATTAATGAAGAAAATAGGTACACATGAAGAATACAAACAGTCAACCTTTCTAGGGTTCCTTTTCACTTGTTGCTACCCTTTTTTTGCTGGGAGTAGGACTTTTTTTAAGGAGTTTCAAAATCCTTACAGCTTAGATTGGAAAACTGCCCCATCTTCATATTTATCATCTCAACCTTTCACACACATCTCCCATTCTTTTTTTCTTTTTTTATGACACATCTCACATTCTCACCATCACTTACCAAAACACATTGATATCGCACTATAAACACATGCCATAAACAATACATTATGCAATTGTTTGTAGCATATAGAAAGCATGATCATTTATTGACATACTACATATGAAAAAGAAAAAAATGAAAAAACAAAAACACAAAAAAACAAAAAACAAAACAAAACAAAACAAAAATAAAACAAACACTTTTTCTCTAATTTTTGGAAAGGGGGAACAAGAGATTCAATCGCCACTTCATATGAAAACAAAACATACCGGGAAATGCTTCTCAACATCATCAACATCATTCACAAGAGAAGCTCGTGGATCATCCAATGAAATAGCAACAATTTTCCAATCCAGTTCCCCCTCATCAATCATGGCTAAGGCAGCTAAGGGCTTAACCTTGAGAATTTGGCCAATCTTTCCCCGCCTTTCACCAATCTCAACAACATCAACTGACAATCAGAGAAAACATGAATGGATTTTAATTTATTACGCTAGTTTTTTTTTTATAATAAAAATAAGGAAGGTGCACAAGGATATACAAGAAAGGTCAATTGTCTAAACAAAGGATAGTGATATACCTGGATCATTATCTCCTAATGCCCCTTCAACTTCAGAGTTTGCAAAAGATGGGTCTTCCCAAGTTTGGGGAAGCAATCCATAATTCCAATTTATATTGTAGCTGAGAAGGATAAAATGAAAAATTTCGGAGATATGATTTTATAGAACATAATATTACAAGATTGTTTGGTGAAGAATCAAAGCTTGTGATTAAATCAACATGATGCAAACTTAGAAAGACAAGCAAAGAGTTACCTCAAAGATACTACAACTAATAGATCCTACCATCTTACCTAAAATAAAATAATAAAAAATTTGAGAACAACAAACAGACATAAAATTCAGATCATTATTAGGGATCAACTCTTGCTTAAAATATTTGAGCAGTTTAGCCAATATAAAACTACATAACATGGGCATAACACGATACAGATACAGTGACGTGAGAAAACCTAAAAGAATAGGATACGGATACAATGGGGCCACAAAAATTTATAATAATAAAAAATTAAAATAAAAAATTAAAAAAACACTTATAATTATATTGTATATAGGGAGCATTAATTTTTAGCTTATCTAAAATATTTATTGGTAATCTTGATGATCAATTTAAAGATTTAAAACTGGATTTAACAACTTTTTTTATTTAATTCTTTTTCTCTATCTATCTCACTTATTGGTCACTAGAAGTCTAGAACTACAGTGTATGAGTAAATGAAACCCTCATTTCCACCTGTTTTTTTCAAATGGACTACACTTCTATTATATTACAAGAAGTCTATCTTTTATATATGTATTTATATATATATATATATATATATATGCTGTTTTAAACCCCACCATATCCTAAATGTTTCAGGCCTTATCATAGGTGTATCTTAAATGTATTTGGATTTGCAAAAATTATTTTTGAATTTAGGATATGTCTGGTGCATATTTTCACGTATTGAGGCATATTTGACAAATATGGGATATATGCCATGTGTCAGATTTGGATACATGTCCTTCATGGAAGTGTTTGTGCTTTGTAGATAACAAACCTAAGATATTTTGGCAGAAAATAAGCAGTGATAAGTGATAACTAATCCAAACATGTCTACAAGAACTAAAACTAAACTAAACTAAACTAAACCCAAAAAAAAAGGAATACGTTTTTAGGTTTTTGGCATTTTTTGAATTGTGTTTCTCCTTTTAGTTTGATGGAGGCCAGGTGGTGTAGGAGCTCAAATAAGTTTTCTTTTTCATTTGGAACACAGTTCCTCATGCGATTTCCTAGCCTACTTGGAGGGAGAGGAACAGGGGGGGACATTTGAGGGGGTGGAATGGATGATAAGGAAACTCAAAAGAGTATTCTCGAGTTACTTTTTGAGTGGAAAGATCCGAAATGTGTACAATGGTCTTCTTTCCATGAGTTCTTGAATGGTGAACATTTATGATTTTTATTTTATTACACCCTCTTTTTGTATATATCTTGTGTGTACAGGGGATTTCCCCAGCCTTTTAGTTTCAAAAAAAAATTTACCTTATTCAAAGAGCAAAAAAAAAAAGGAATACACAGGCAAAAAGTGAAGCAGCACATCTTACGGATAGTATCGAAGTTTTCCCTTTTTTGTATCTTGCTTTATGGGTGTGTATGACTCATCAGTAGCAACCTCCATCTTTGCACTTGATTCTTTGGGTATTTCAACAATAAAATTAAAAACTCCATCACCCAAGTGCAGTGGTAAATCATGCCAAGGGGAAATCTGCACAGAAAGTATACACCTTGCTCTTAGCAGGAAGGCGTATTGTGACAAAGTAAGAAGTCCAACACTATACTTATTACTAAGCGTATGTAACCAAACTGTATCGCATATAATTCAATATTATTCAAAATAGTTCACATGTATTATGAAGTTTGAAATTAACTTTTAAAATAAAGATTCTACAATCAAAACATGAATGAGTTTTTCCCAATAACTCATTTCTTTTCCATGCCTCTCTCTCTCTCTCTCTCTCTCTCTCTCTCTCTCTCTATATATATATATATATATATATATATATATATATTCTTTAATTCATCATTGCTGCAGTGATTTTTATTACTCCCTTAATTTTTTGTAATAAAACTTGGACCTATAAGTCACTTGTGTCCATATAACCCGAGCGAACAAATGAAGATCTCATGAGAGTCAATAGTCTCAAACCTAATGCTCTTAACAGTCTGGATCAATTACAATGAGCTTTTTTTAACCATTTCAGAACGGGCATTGTTCAGTGATTGGAGTTTTTTCAGACTAAGATCAATTTTAATCTGTGGTAAGTCAGTAGGAGATAGTGGTAGGCGGTCTCCTAGATGGTTTCTTGCCTGGATGTTTAATCGTGACCCAAGTGCATATGCATATATATGTGTTTATGTGTGTGTGTGTATAGCGCTTTTGTAATTCCTACCTTCATAGGTATATGATCACTATTGCATTAAATTCTCACTATGGTAATACAACATTATTCTTTTGGATACAATCCTACATTTTTTTTTTTTTTTTGGGTACATGGAAGAAAATTGAACTAAGACAACAGTACAACACAATAACAGATCTAGACAAAAAACCTCCTCTAGCATCTTCACAGAAAAATTCTACAGTCTACACACTCCAGGCAGAAAACACATTTTCCAAACTTGAACATTATGAATAGCGTGCCCTACGTTAGCAATAGCACCTACAGAACTATTTACTTCCATGTCTACATGGTACACATTGAATTTTCTCAAATCCCGCCTGAAGCTTCGTAACTTCTTGAATCAATGTCCAAATTCGCTAGGGTGGCTCATCTCTTCGTAAAATAGAGCCAAAGACTAATTTAGAGTCTTCTTTAATCTGGATCTTCAAAATGCCTCTGTTCCTCACATGAATAAAACCATCACCTAAGGCTCTACATTCAGCATCAGAAATACTAGTAGGCCCAACATCAGCACTTTTGGTAAGGTCTATCATCTTTGGTAAGATTATAGAGAAAATTGTGATCTTAAGTTGGAACAAAACCAAGTTGTTTGTTTGGGAATAAAACTGAAACCTTTTAATATCTTGAGTACAATCCTTGTTCAAAGGTTTTGTACTCTTTCTTGTATATGTCTCATGTACTTGAGCTTAGCCTCTTGTTATTAATACAAATTTTACTTCGCAAAAAAAAATAATAAATAAATAAAAATGGTTTTGTACTCTAATTCACTTACATTTCACAATATTTTTCGTCTTTTGTGAAAACCTAAACTCCAAAGCCTAATCCATTCCCATCACAAAATTATTCTTGAATTTATAACCAAGGTTGGAAAGCAGGCTCAAATCATCATCTGAAGTATGAAAAAAAGGCATCGTGAGATTATGCTATAAGCCCAAATCCATGGAGTAAATAACCATAATCCTCAAACTATGTACCATACACACAAAATTTTGGGTTGTCCACTCTAACCATGAAACCAGGAACGAAAAACTAGTGGCAGTTGTAATTAGTGATAAAAAATAAATAAATAAATAAAGGATAATTCTAAGGTTGTAAAAGAAGAGCAAAGTATTCCTTTCACTTCAAAATAGGCTCTCTAATCAATATCAATCGTCAGTTGCACCTAATTTACCCAGCAAAAATTAATTACTTAGCTAAGAGAATTGCAGCCATGCCCCATCAATTGACCCTTCTTCTTTTTTTAAGTTGAATTAAATTTAGTTGAATTTGCAGAATTTTCAATATCCTTTAGTTGATGAAAAACCTAAGGAAAATAAAATAAAAGGGAGAATCCTACGTTTTAAGGTTTTAAAACCTACTTCAACTTCGCCCAAGTAGTTGTTTTAACCTCAGTCAAGTATATGTTTTTTCCCCCCCTCAAAATTCAAGTGATCAAATTTTAAAGATTCAAACTTTTAATCTCTTCTCTTTTCCTACCTTTTTCTCAGCGACCAAACAAAGCCTAATGCTCCAGTTTGGATTGCCAACGATGATAAACATAACATTCACCTTCCCCTCGTTTTCTCAGAAACCAAACACACTAAAATGGAAGATCAAACATTCAATATAGAGAGAGAGCGAGCAAGGGAATGGACCTTTTTGCCAGAATTATCAACGAAGAAGACTCTATAATCTAGGGTTTCAGGCTGGCCTTCTTCTTTCATCTGAACTTGAGGGTTGTATATAGCATTACAAGTGAAAGACCTCTTCGATACTGCAACTCTGTTGTTGAAACAAAGAGTGTGAGGAGATCTGTGCTTCAAAAAGAGTGGGCATCTGAAGAGAAACGAAGAGGTGGTGTTGCCACCTGCTACTGCTGCTATCACTCTCGTGGTCGCCATATGCGTGGCTTCTCCTGAGAAGAAGAAGAAGAAGAAGAAGAAGCACCTGTTCAGTTCAACCACAATATGTTGTGTGACTCGTGATGGGCCTTCTCCTTGACCTTTTTCGTGACTCGTTTGGTGTGCTACTATACTCTGTCGAGCCAACGAGATGAATGTAGACGGAGTATTCGGAGAAAGTGGCTGAACGAGCTGTCTTCTTAGTTCATGTGGGCGAGCCAACGTGGCCTCGCGAAACACAAGCCGTTTTCCCTAAATATTACGTTTTTTTAAATTTATTTAGACTATGGTATGATTTTCAATTTTTATTCCTCAACATCAATAAATCATGGTTGCTAATCATATTTTTTATAAAATCGTGATTGACAAGCACGATTTATTGTTGAGTATACGAATCTCTTATTTTATCGATTGTACCCGTATAAAATTTTTATACACTAAAATCGCGATAACTAGATGTGATTGTAATGTTTAAATAAGTTTAAAAAATAAAAATTCTGGAAATAATTTAAGAACTATAATCATGGTTGCTAGTCATGATTTTGAGAAAGTTGTGACTAGCAACCACGACTTTAAGTTTGAATTGTTCACATACAGTCACTAGTCATTCATAGTTTAGGTACTAGTTATTTACTAAGAAGTTAATGGCCATTTGTATTGAAATGACTATTTACTTGTAGTCGGACCAATATGTGAGCACGATTCTTATATACATATGGTCAATGTTATGGTACCCTAACAAAAAATTGGGTACCATACCCATAACGTCACTTGAAATGGTAAGTGGGCCACTTAAAATGGTAAGTTGATCACTCCAAATGGTAAGTGGTCACTAAATGGTAAGTGGGTCACTTCAAATGATAAGTAAACCACTTCAGTAAATAGGTATGGTACCCTAAATGTGAGGACTCGAGCCTTGATTGATGAGAATTTTGGGTTGAATTATTATAAGGGATGTTTTGGTGAGCCGCACACCTCTTTTTGTGCATGTTGAGTGATATAGTCGACTATAAGTTGTTATAGTCGACTATAACACAAACAGAATGCCACAAGCGATTTAGTTGACTATAATGACTTATAGTCGACTATATTACAAACAAAATGTCACCGTACTGTTCATTGGGGAGCTTTGGTCGACTACTTCCTGTTTAGTCGACCATAACGCACGAATTTTGCTGAAATTATAGGGTAAAAAAACTATTATACCCTTCACTCATATTTCTTTTATAACCCAACTCTTAAGGGGTTTCTACCCATTTTTCTCAACTAAGAGAGAGAAAAAGAAAGGGAGAGAAAAAGAGAGAAAGATAAAGAGAATGGCAGGGAGAAAGAGGAGGCCGACAGTAAAGCACTCGACCTCGGGAGCTCGGATCCAACCTCACAGAACTCCAATCTTGCAATTTCCACCTTGATCTACGTGTATACACCCTTGGGTTTGCATTTCTAGCTACGGTGTGAAAAGTAGGTGCATTTTTCATAATTGTAGATCATTGTATGCTTGATTTGATACATTCTCATGGGTATTTGCACATTTACATGGTATATTACATGTTTTACATGAGAATGGGGTTTAAATCTCAAAATTTTCATATGTTTGAAATCTAAGGTTTGATATTATGCCCTAGTTTGTGATATCCATGTTGTATTTCAAACCTTCACATAATTCGAGGTACAATAGGTTGATTTTGAAAAACCTATTGGGTTAAATGCATACAATGAAACATTCGAGGTCACTTTCATACAAGTGTTGAAAACTCGTTTTTCTACAATTATAAATAAAACGGTTTTGGGAGATTATCATGTATATGGATGTGGTGATGAAGGCTACTAGAGATAGGATTACTAGAGATAGGATTACTGCGGTCTCAAAGGAATAGGACATCGTGCCGTGTTTTCCTATCCTTTAGTCTTGGGCTACGTGCTCGAAATGAGATTACTTTCTAAATCCAAATAGGATCTATAGTGTTTCCTCATTATGAGTTTACTTTCTGAACTCATGTAGGGATCCATAGTGTTTTCTCTTACTTCCGCGCGTGAGGGCCCTGCATGACCGAGGAGGATTATTTAGTTTATAAGACTAATGTTTTGGATTGCTAGATATGGTGGATGATGTTATGGATTATTTACATGTTCTCCCTTATTTATTTCGAGTTTATGAAATTCAACCCCTTGCTATTATATTATTTCTTTTCAAATGCTAAAAAAATGGTTTATAAAACCTTAGTATACAGCTTTAAAAAATGTAACCTACTGAGTTTATACTCATACCTATTTTAAAACTTTTTCACAGATTATGAGCAGAGTAATGATGATTCATATGATGAGGTATCGCATCGGGGTTAGCATGGACATTGCATGATGGATGTGTGTTATTATTTATGGCCTGTATTGATGTAAACAGACTTAATGTATTATATACTGCTTGTATAGACGGTAGAACCCTGTGGAACGCTGATGCCAGTTAAATTAATTGTTTACTAATGTGGATGGTTCTTTTTATATTTAAAATGGTACAGGTTTAATAAATCGATAACTTAGTATGTCTTATTTTCAGATAGACTATGCTGGATTTTTTTTAAAAAAATACATCTTTAAAAAAAAATAAAATTTTTGATTACAAACAAACCATCCTCGAATTTCATATTATTTATACTTTTCTTCTAACGCGTCATGGCCTATTTTCCGAGTCATGATACTAAAAATCTTGTGGGTACCATAGAATTACCCATATATATATTGGCCGTGATGATACTATGAATGCCTTATTTTTTGCCCTTTTTGTTCTTCTATGAATTGTTAATGAACCCACCTTATTTGTTGACTCTATGCGATCTAATATTTCTATCAAGCATAAGTTTCATTACTCCATCCATTTCTAAATTATTGGCCTCCTTTCTTTTTTGAGATGTTTCAAAATTATTGTCATATTTCAAAATTTAATGATTTTTTTTATTTCATTTCCTATAATATCCTTAAAAGGTATTCTCTATTTTTCAAAGTTTTGTATACTTGAGGGTAAAATTGGAATGTCATAACTTATATATTGATGTGAAAGCAGTTAATAGGGTTTCCTTAAAAAAAAAAACATGTTTTTCAAAGGGGATAGTCAATTAGGAACGGATGGAGTACAACGTATTGAGCCTATGGGTTTAGGGTTTAGGGTATCAAGCCTATTCCCTATTTTTTTTATTTGTGATTCAGTGGGTAGTCCTTGAATCTAGAAAGAATACAGAAATAGAATAGAATAAGAGTCCACTTTGAATTCGAATGAAGAAATAATCAAAAAAATTGTTTTGTTTCCAGATATATCAATTGGTCAAATTCGAAGCAATTTACTCCTTTCGATGAATGCCCAAAAGAGCCATTTCAAGTAATGACTATTATTAGTATTTCGAGACGAAAGAACTCCCTTTCTATCGAAATATTTTATATTTCGAAAAAATTTCGCTGGCTCCCATAGTCCCGGAATAATTGAGATAAATTTCTGAAGAATAGTGTGATGTAATGATAAAAAATGAACGGAAAACACAATTGGTACATGTAAGAAATAGGCCAATTTAGCAAATTTTTGTTCAATTTCTTGTTTAAGTCAAATTCCGTGCGCCTATACGATTCAAGGGAATGGACCTTGGCCCCTAATTTCGATATAAAGGACACAATGAGCATAAATACATATCTTTCATAAGGAATCGAAAGAAGTCAAATTCCGTGCGCCTATACGATTCAAGGGAATGGACCTTGGCCCCTAATTTCGATATAAAGGACACAATGAGCATAAATACATATCTTTCATAAAGAATCGAAAGAAGATGCGACAGTTTTTTCCCAAGAAATCCCTAACAAAAAATATACACTATTTCTTTATTTTTTATTCTTACCCTAAATTATTTTGGTAAGGATTACTATTTTTAATTTTAATGAGGTCTTATAAACTATGTTTGCTTGCAGATGTAATTGGTCCTTTTATCTTATGGCAATGTTCTACACATCTTTCATAAAGGTCTTATTTTTGCTTCATATTTGCTTGCAATGTTATTGGCACTTTTATTTTGTAGTGTAGAATCCTTTTTCCAATGCATTTAATATATATTATGGTTTGTTGTTTATGAGTATCATGGGATTTAAAATTATGAAGTACTTGATACACATTTATAAAAATTTCATATCCAATCTCATAACCTCATTTACACATAAGCATCATATATTCTTCAGTGGGGCTACATAGCCAGTTTCTAAAATGCTAGGGAAAATCCGGCATGTCCCCAACTGTAAACAGGACATCCCAAGTTATCGACTTATCCAGAAACCTATACAAATCACATTTATAGAAATTTCTTATCCAATCTCATAACCTCATTTACATATAAACATCATATATTCCCTAGTGGGGCTACATAATGTCAGTGGTCCACTACATAGCCAGTTTCTAAAATACTAGGGAAAATCTGGCATGGTCCCAACTGTAAAACATGACATCTCAAGTTATCGACTTGTCCAAAAACCTGTAAAAATCACATTTATAGAAATTTCATATCCAAAATATATGTAAAACAAAAAATTTACATCCTGCATATGTCATTTACTAAACTAAAAACCCCATAACGAGTAGCCCCTAGTACCATACTTGAAAATATAAAAAAAACTTACGAAAAAGTAAACATATAAAATATGAAAGGAAATTAAACAAACGAAATTTACAATAATAATCACACTTCTTATTATCCAATGAAATGTATGTATTAATTTTGATCACATTCATAGAGATCAAGGAAATATTCAATAAACCAAATTAACCTATTATGTATGTTTTATGGAACATGAGTTAATTGCCTATTGCGTATGCATTTAGATGAACATGAGTGTCCATATACTAACATGAGTGTCCATATACTACTGTTAAAAAAATAATGCAAATGGTGCATTATGTATTGGAAATGAATATCGTTTTATTTGGACCAAATAGGTCTATGTGTCTGTATGGATGAAAATAAATGTATAGTTGTGTTTTCTTTTTGGCATGAAAGGAAAAATTTTCCTTCTTATCTTTGTATTACGTTTGGTTATTGGTTATTATTATATGACATTATGCTGTGAACATTCCATTATATAAGTTCAAAAAGCTATCTCTTATTCAAATAACGCAATTATATCACTTTCAGCTACTTACGCTTGTTACAAAGACATATAATATTGGGGCTTTTCATTAAACAGTTTGCATATATCATTATTGCAAGCTCAATATTTGAAAAATTCAAGAATATCAAAGATCCAAATAGACTCAACAAAAGGGAAAAAATAGTTTTTATTCAATTTTCATCTGAAAATAAAATAAGAAGCAATAACTATAACTCAAAATACAAACAAGATAAATAAATAAATCTAGAGAGATAAATGAATAGAACTCACTTTCAAATTTAGAATTAAATGCCAAAAATCTGATAGGAGAAAACTTCCACCACTAAATTATGTTGCTAATTTTTCTACAAACATCGGTTAGGAGTTAGGGTTAGGGTTTGAAAGAATGAATCATGAGAGATAAAGATGAGAAGAGAGAGAAGGAAAGAAGAGGGACTGATGACTTGCCCCTAAACGCGATGCTGTCAAAGCCCTAAACGCAAGAAAGAGAACGGGTGTTGTTAATGATGAAGATTGACGTCGGTGAAGGGCGTTGATGGCGGATGTACTTTGGGTATCTCTGACTTGTGCATAAGCCCTATATCGCAAGTGGCGATGTCGATTTTTTTAGACAAATGAGTGTTGCTGCCCTAAACGCGAGAGAGAGAAAGAGATTAGGTGCTGCTGATGACTGAAGATTGACGTCAGCGGAAGGCGTCGATGGTGGATATACATTTGGGTATCTTCAACGTTATGCATAAGCCCTAAAATAGCAAGATGATGTTGAGTTTTTTTTGGACAAGTGAGTAGTTATTGATTATGATATAAGAAGGGTAAGTATTTTTGGTTTAAAATCGTGGTTGCTAACTACAATTTTAGTGTATAGAAATTTTATACGGATAGCAGTCAACAAAATGAGGGATTTGTATACCCAACAATAAATTATGTTTGCTAGACATAATTTTATTAAAAACGTGGCTAGCAACCATGATTTATCGATGTTGGGGAATAAAATTGAAAATCATACAATAGTCAGAATAAATTTTTAAAAACGTAACATTTAGGGAAAAGGGCCGCGAAACACATGTCTTTGCATTTTTTTTTTTTTAATTTTAGTTACATGTCTTTGTATTTTAAAAACCTATTTGTACAAAGTTTATTTTCATAATTCGAGATAACTCCGTAATTATTTGGTACATGTCTGACCAATATTCTCATACTTTTGGAATAGGGATACCATAATATCCCTTTTTATTATAAGGGATATTGCATGAAATTCAAGATATGTGTTTTACAATTAGAATAAGACCTTCAAAGTTTAAGGATCCCGTCATATGAAAGGTTATCAAAATATGCCAGTTGGTTTGTTTGTATGCGTTAATCAAAGTTTAATATTCGATCCCTTGCATTCTAAAATATCTTATCAAAGTTTTCTCATCTTTAATCAATACAAATAAGCATATTTGATTTTGACATACTTTTGATTAAATATTTATTAGTAGGATGATTTAAACATGGTAAATGTGATAATGTAACATGTGTGTTGGATTGTAATGCTTAAAATAGCTTAAAAAATGGAGAGAGTACATGAGAATAGGGATGGGAAGCCCTCTTAATGGTCTTACTCTTTTTGGAGCCAACGCAATCAAGGATGAAACATTTCAGAACTCTTAATTATTTTAGAACTTTCATATTTTCATCATATACAATGTACATAAGTTTACTTCAAAATCTCAAAATCCTAAAATTTAACAGCAACGATACGAACTCCTACATTTAATCCCAATAGTGATATCGTTTTTATGATTCTAAGATAAATTAATTGGATTGTTTAATATTATCACTAACTTGGTTTTGACAAGAGGTAGCTTCTCCATGATTCTAATAGAACTCCAAAATTTGCTATTTCTATTCTTCATTCTTTTGAAAGCCTTTTTATGTTTCCCATGTATGGAAGTTTAGTCCTTTTCTGAGATTAATGAATAAAATTACTAGTACTTATCAAAACCAAGAAAAAGGGATTACCTATTTTATGGATCAATACTTGTAATGGTTGAATTTTCAAAGAACTCAGCTATAGTAGTTTTAACACAAAGTACAAATAAAGGTGCATAAAGAAAGAGTTAAAATATCTCAAGGCATTATTCAATCCAACAATTTTTATAAAGAAACCAAGGATATGACAAGGCTTATGAGAAATCTTGTGCCCTAAACAACATATTCTATTCTTTCCATCATAGACCCCTAGACAAAAGTACAAATACAACCTTACACATCAACCTCTCACTCCCAAGTTATGGAGCACCAGAACTAACAAAAGATTGAGAATTGACTTTGGCATAAGCCACAATTATAAAGTTATGTCCGCAAAACTACCTAGTTTCTCTTTTGTAAAGGGTCTAATTAATGTATCAAAGGTTAGATATATGCTTCTTCATAAGGCAATCTATCTATTACCTATGTAATAATCTTGTTATATATATGTTTAGAAATTGAATCTAATTCTTCCAAAACAAACTTAGTAAATTATGCTTGGTGAATCTGGCATTAATTTTTTTTCTTCAAATGAGAGAAAGATCGCTAACCTATTCTCAAGCCCACCCACACACTTGCTAGCACCACCTCAACCAGTGTTATTAATGCCCTAAGGAGTTGTGACCTCTTGGCCTCTTTAAATTCAAATCTCCCAACACTTACCCTATACCATTAGACCAATAAGCAATTAGTGCTAATATAGCATTAATGACTCCTGCTATTATTGGCATGTAGTATAATATAAAACAAATGTGAGTTACCCTATACCATTAGACCAACAGGCAATTAATGCTAAAATTTGAGATTAAGATAATTATAGCATGTGTCCACTTTGAGTGCTATGGCATGGGAATCTTTCTCATAATGGACAATGTGTGAGTTGCTTTTGTGAGGGGATAAAAGAGGGATGAAGAAAGTTGGCCAAGGTCTTAAAGTAAAGCCAAAGGGATTAGTGCAACTTTAGTAGTTGCGGTGCCAGAGAGCTCTAAAGGGACTTCTCTGATAGGAGAAAAGCCTTCCACTTTCGTCAAATGACCTAGCTTCCCCTAGCCTTTTTACAAGGGGGGACAAATAACTGGAAGCATCAAAAGAATAAGAGTTGAAAATATCCAAAAAGATAATATGTAATCAACACAAATAAATCGATGGGCAAAAGGCCTAATGTTTGGAAAAATACCATCCCGATGTCCACTTTGCAGTTTTACTAACTACTTCATCCAAAAGTTTCTCAATAGGCATCACATAAATTTTCATAATTTAACATTAAAATTTAAACGGGGCTAATGGGTTGTTTTCCAATCTGTAGTTTTTGCCATTTTCAATTTCTTCCCAATATAGTGGAGCTAAATTGTATATTGGGAAAAAGTACAAGGACCAAAAGACAGGTCCATTGTCTGACGCAATGGTAAAAGCCTTGGGCTTTTAACACGGAAATCGTAGGTTTGAGTCTTGAAAGCGGCTACTTTGTACTAAATTTTTTTTTGCAAAAAGTCATGACCCTATTCAACTAACCCTCAAAAGATCTGCTTTAGTGGGACCAATACTCAGTAAGGGTAATTTTTTTTTCCCAATTACGTAAGACCCCTAGCTAGCTATCATTACTTTAGTGAAATTCATACAAAGCACTTAACCCCTTCTTTAAAAAAAAAAAAAAAAAAAAAATTCACATAAAGCATTTACACCTAGAATATTTCCCAATACTTTTATGGGTTTTGATCACGCTACCATATTTCACCCAGAAATATACGAATTCATATGTATACATAGAGAGAGAGACCCTAGGTCAGGCCCTTTTGAGGCAGTGGCACAAGCTTTTTGGTTAGGACAGCTTTGGTAATCAGCTGATTTTCCTATAGACTCTGTTAAGGACTTGGGCATTCTGTATCAAACACAACACAAAGATTGAATACCATAAAAATGAAGAAATTGAATAGTCTGAAAGAATGAAGAAGCCAATAGTTATTCGAAAAGAAAATAAATTCATCACGTTCATTGGCATTTTCAGGAATTTGATTGTAACCACCATTCTTCATCGCGAAGAAAGCAGAAAGACCTCTAACCACTGCAATGAGGAGAAGTTGTTCTTATAGTTCAAAAAGATTGAAAGACGAGATAACTCTTGCTACGTCGATTTAAGCTCATGATACCGCCTTCCCCCTGTGAAATGACACCACTTTTATGCTCTTCCTTTTATGTTGCGAAATGGGAAGGGCCTATTTCCACATCATTTTTGCTTATCCACACCCCTATATATAAGCCTTTAAGGTCTTTGTATTTGTTTGGAACAATGGGGCTATGTAAACTAGTTGAGTTCCACCCCTAACTTTTTCTAATTCAAGCATGGCGAGACCTTTTATTCTCTTTGGGGGAAGGAGGAATGAAACCTACTTCATGTTTTTCAGAAGGCCAACTATTGCACATTTTAGTTGGTGTCAT
The DNA here is from genome assembly GCA_039720395.1 of Liquidambar formosana. NCBI lineage: Eukaryota > Viridiplantae > Streptophyta > Magnoliopsida > Saxifragales > Altingiaceae > Liquidambar > Liquidambar formosana. The sequence continues at coordinate 28,717,052 of CM077823.1, forward strand.
TAGAGCATCTCCAACCCAAGAGAGCTATTTTGGTGAGTTAAAAGCTATTTTTAGTTTAAAAAGTATAAAAATAGTTCTTTACAATAAAAATAGCTCTCTACAGTAAAGTAGCCGCTCCAATGCAGCAAAAGCTATTTTTTAGCTCTCCTTATTTTCCTCTTTCCAACTACCATTCCCACGTAGCCAAATAGCTTAGAGCTAAACTGAGAGCCAAATTTGGCTTTTAGTTTAGTTCTCAACTATTTTAGCTCACTATTTAGTCATCCCATTGGAGAAAAGCCCTTTAGAGCTAAAAACTATTTATAACTTTAGCTGAAACTATAGCTCTCCCATTGGAGATGCTCTTAGGTGTCATGCAATGGTTTAGTGGAGTAGCACCTCTTTTCTCAAAGTGAGATGACCAAATGAATAAATTTTGGAGAGGAAGACCAAAAAAAAAGGGGGGGGGGGGAAAAGTGAAATGATGAATTTTTATCCATGAAGGGGTGTGGATTAGTTAAAAAAGGATATGGAAATAAGCTCTCCCAAACGATAAAAGAGACGAATCTAAAGAGACCTATAATATCTCAAATTGGTTAAATTGACTAACATACCCCTCTTCACACTTAACATAAAACATGAATCCTTCTGGATATTTTGCCATTTCTCTTTTTTACTCCATCTCTCTTTTATCTATTTAATTGGCCAGCATATCTTTCTCTCTCTTCCGTATTTGTCTCTCTCCCTTTCTTCTTGTCTAGAAACCACCAAATAAAGAACTCACACCGAATGCTCCTGCAAAAGTCTTCATCGACCTTTAAGGATCTGCTACTCAACACCACGTTCTTCTAAAGATTTGTTCAAGCATCACAGGATTCTCGTCGATCTACAACGCGTCTCTTTCTCAGATCTATTTTTGTCCTAGTGTGTTATGGTTGGATCTTGGTGTATATATGATGGTCGGGGTGTGATTCTTGCAATGTGACTTCAACCATATTCTGCCGTTGTTTACAGAGCTTGATGGGTGCAATTTGTACAGTGGGTTTGTTTCGTTCTTGATGGGATCACCGTCACTTACCTCTTTTTTTTTTGGCTACTAGTTGTATCATTTGGATCAAAATATCTTCAATTAAAGATAATTATCTCAAAATTATATTGATTTTCCAAGATAACTACCTTCATTTTCCAAGATAATTATCTAGAAATTATATTGATTTTCCAAAATAATTATCTTCATTTTTTAGATAATTTCTAAATAATTATCTTATTTATATAAATAATTTTTTCCAAGATTGTTATAGTTGATACAAAAAGGATAGTGGTTTTTTGGTCTTCTTGGTATGGATAGGCAAGATTCTTTAAGGGCTATTTTTTCAAATTAGCGAATGGGAAACCGACATGTCAGCTGACCCTTTGTTCTCCTTGTATATGTCATCTCGGGTATCACCACTCTCTTATGCTCCTTAAATATGTATCGTTTTAAAATTGATGTTCTATTATGGTGTATTTGGAATCATCAGAATCAGCTAGTCTTTAATGGTCAAGTCCACAATGTAAGAATTTTTTGGATTCTATAGCTTATATTTTATTTTGATTAAATTCTAAGTTAATTATGACTGATCTTGTAAACGTGGGACCCATAGATTAAGCGGTTTTTTGTCAATCACGATGAATATGTTTTGACCATTTGTTTACATATAATTTAGTAATATATATTAGTAAGGTTTTAATGAGTGTGGAGATTTGATTCTATGTGTCTTAACCCATAGGACTTATGATAGGTTAAGTCTTAATTGGTTTTGGAAACTTAGGGTTAGTGGTCGTCACCTAGCCGACTATATATTTCATTGTGTGTTATAGAACCCTATCATCCAGAAGTTAGGAAGGTTGGGTATAGCATCATGGTCATCATCAAGGTTTTCTATTTTTACATGTAAAAGCATTTCTATAGTGACTACGTTTTCAACTCCTACCGGTATGTATTGATTATTTATTCAATTGTGATTTGCCATGCCATATAGATCCAATCCATCTTGTTTTTGCTTCCGCTTAGTTATATATTATTTGTTTTAATATTTTCTATCATGTGGTTTCAGAGCCACGACTCAGATTGTATGGTTTTGGTGATCACTTAATCGTTAGATTGTTTGCAAAATTTCATGATTTTAATCTAATTTTCGGCATCATATTGATATGTGTTGGTTTCACATATCTTTTTAACAAAAATTGTTTGAAAGTTCTGTAAATCTTATTTTTAAGAAAGTTAAAACCAATTTCAGTCTAATTTTGTAGAGTGGTTTTTTTTTTTTTTTTTTTTTAAATATTTAGGAGGGGGTGATGATTACTATAGTTTTGGTCCCTAATACTATTCTGGTGCTTGTGTAGCCTATCGTGATTATAAAATTGCATTTTGTGAAGTCTTATATTATTACAAATAATAAGAGTAAGTTTTTGTGCTCTATGTGGCACTGAATTTTGAAACTCACTTATCCAAAAAAAAAAAAAAAAAAAAATTGAAACTCTACTATTTTTATGCCATCCAATATTGTCTTTATATTGGACAAATTGTAGTCTTCTCCTTGTAAGATGGCTATATTCAGAATCTTGTTAGAAATTTTTTTTTACTACCCAATTAAGCAAAGAAGAAGAATAGGGTCGAAGGCCTCAGCAACATGTGTATGTTGGGATTGAATTTTTTTTTTTGAAATTTCGCTAATGACTCCATGCACCTTATTAATTCAAGAATAGTTCTGATACATGAGGCCCATTTTTTAGAATTAAACATTTATTTAACCTCAATTGATTATTTTTTTTAAATGAGATTTTGAAGATTATAGGTGGATGTACGTTATTTCCTTCTAATTTTGATGTGGGTTTTTGAAAATATAATTTTATGAGACTTGTCAAATTTTGTAAGTTTCAATAATAGAATTTTACATGTATTTTAAATTAACACCAATTCGATAGTAAAACACAATTTTTAGTCACTTGTGACTTGGTCTCATTTTTTGTTAGAGGAAAAAAATTAGTGTTAAACAATTATTGAATTTATTGGGCTTTTGATATTTTCGTTTTTTGGTTTCCATTTTGTCCATTGATTCAAAACATATTTTTATCCATTCTCATTTGTTATTTCAAAATTATTATATGTTTGAATCAATTTATTAGCAATTTTTATAGAGAATTATTATGTTAGCCCATATTGATTTATGTTTTGACTAGTAATCTCCTATAAGGAAGGTATGACTATTGGTATTATTGCATCATGATATATTGTGAGAATTATCGGACTGCCAAAGTAGACGAAAAATCTCTATAACTATTAGTGGTGGGCTCATTAGTATTTTGTTCAACATTATTATGTTGAGTTTATGTTACTTTTAAATGTCATGATGTCACGTTGCGTTTGATTGTGTCCATGTTTGATATATGACCCAAAGGCTTTGCCATTTATGGTAACATGCATGGTTGGAACGAGCAAGAAGTGGAATATCCATGTGTGAAATTAATTTCAACATATGACCCAAAGGCATTGAGAATAATAGGACACTATATGTAGGAAACTTGCTTTGATCTCGCGATAAAGTTGCTTTGTTATTTGGTTCATGATTTCGACCCAAAAGAGGAATCATGAATTGCAAATAATTTAGAATTTGGTCTACCCTAAAGATCAAATTGTTGTGGATGTTATTGCATTTATATATGCTTAATACTATATTATCCACGACTATTTTGGCATATTTAATTTGCTCCCATTCTTTTACAATTTATTTCGAATATGCCATATTAATAGTGAAACAATTATGATTCTATAGCTATTAAGAAATTGGTTGTTTTAAGATTAAGACTATAGAAGAATTTCAAAATTTAGAATTGATATCTTGTTTTCTATTTCATGATTATAGATATAATCTTGTAGAATGAAATCAAATATAGTTTATCTAGAAACTCACAAGCACAATATTTTTGGAGTCTTATATAATTTTCTTGCATTTTAGAGACAATATTGTACATTTTAATGAGTTCTTTTTGTAATTTTCTGTTGGTGAAACTATTTGCCCAATTTTTTAAATTCACTACATATTTTTTAAGAACTCTATTTGATTATAACATCGGGTTATATTTATTTGGTAATAAATTCATTTTACTTGAGGTTTTGAATATCTTGAAATTTTATAAATTTTGAGATAAAGAAAATCCAATCTTTTAGAAATACTAAATTATTAGTTTATTTTGAAAATTTTTGGATTTTTTTCTTGGTACACAAATTTGAATGACCATTTATGAACATCAATTTATTTTTGTCATTTCAAATAAATTCTTTTGAATTAGATTTAATGGTCATTTTGTGATAATGTTTATATCACTCTAATGTGTCTCCTATTCACATGCTTGTATCTAAACCACTATTTATAAATACCTTTTAGCCTATGAATGTTTTTTTCCCAGTGGGAGCGTTTCTGCAAGAGATTATTTTATATTTATATATAGGCTCAATTTTGTTTAATTCATTACTAGTAAGTGCTTGTGACATTTATTCTATGATCCATATATATAATTGTTTTAAAATAGTTTTGTTCGTGCACATTTAAATGCTGTTCAATTATTTTATGGATTAGTGCACATTTTGAATTAAATTTTATTTGCACATCATGTTAATAAATACTTAATTGTATTTGGTATTTTTAGTATGTGGGAGCACCCAAAATTAGAATTTTTGTTTTAGACCATTTAATTATTACTATCCTATGTCGGAGAAGTTTTATTGAAAGTTACATTTACTTCTTGTCGTAAGTTTATGTTATGCTAATATTAGCTTGATAAGTAGGAATTTATTTCCACGTTGGTTTATTTGGATTCTTATTTATTTTCTCTCAAATTGAGAGTTTTGGTTCTTTAGAGTTCTTATTTGAATATATGTGAAATTCGATTTTATACGCTTATTTTTGGGGACTTAGAACTTTTAAACTAACTTGGGAGTTCTGGATGATTGGAAATCATCTGAAGTGCCCTCGTCTGGATTTTGTTTACACATTAGTTATGATATATCTCAATCATATTTTGGATTCAGGTGATATGTGCTTTGTTTTTTGTGCACATGGAGTTTAGGTTGTTGTCCCAAGCAATTAACCCTAGAGGGGGGTGAATAGGGTTATAGGCCAAATTAAAAATTAATTGCAAACTCAAAATCAGATTATTGCAAACAAAAATGAATATAAGATAGAGCAATAATAAAGAGAGTAAGAGTAAGAGAATGCAAACGATGTTAACGAGGTTCGGCCTCCTGCCTACGTCCTCGCTTCAAGGACTCGCTGAGGATTCACCAATCCACTATCACTCTCGTTCAAGGTGGAGCAATAAACCTTTACAAATCAAGTGTTCTTCACCAACACTTAGCCAAATACACACTTCTCAAGTGCTACAAGTGAGGGTTCTCACAAACCTTTGATACAAAGTGTTTGGAAATGATTTTGTGCTCAAGGAAAGCTCTACTTTTCAGCCATCTGAAAATACTTTCAGACGGCTGACTTGTGAAGTCAGACGGCTGGAAGTCATGAATTTGAAAATCCATTTTTAGGAGCTCTTTGATTTTTTCAGACGGCTTGATCAACCGGTTGAAAAATGTTGAAGTCGATCGAAATTGGAGTTTCAGATGGCCGAAAGAACTTTCAGCCGGCTGAAACTATCGGGGTATATAAACAGTTTAAGCCCTAAAACTATTCATCTTTCAAATTATCCTTTCGCGGCTTTCTATATTCTCTTCTCCGGCAACTCTCTACACCCAAACTCTCATCCTCCACCATCTCCATGGCTCGAACCAAAAGGCTTGAGGTTCCTAAGCGACCCAATGAAGATGAGGGTGGTCCTTCACAACGTTGACCAAAGAAAATCGCTGCAACAAACACCCATCGGAGTCGACCATGGTCCAAACGAATTGTAGCTAGACACGAACAAGCTCTACCACAAGTACCACAGCCACCACCACCATCTCCTCCACACCGTGCTCCCCCTGGTGACCCCAATTATGATTCAGGGCATGAGCCATCCGAAGGGCATGAGGTTCCACCCAACATCGATCCTCCTATGTATCTCATTCTGGAATACGGTACCCTTTTCGCCCAAAAATTCTATTCTAAAAAGGTAGTTTATCCTAAAATTGTTGATCCTTCTTTCTTGAATCAATACCATTTTAGAATTTGTTTTCTCTTACAAAACGTGGGCTTGTTGGATTTTTGTACCCTTTTTGAACCATGTTTCAATACATTGGTTCGCGTCTTCTATACGCACTTTGCCATGACATCCCCTGGCCTTGCCACTTCCTATGTCAAGGGCAAACACATGAATCTGAATGACCAAATGCTCAACACTCTCTTTCATGTCCCACAAGGCGAAGTTATTATCACTGAGACTGCATTCTTGGCCTCGTATTGAGGGTTTTCACCATATTGATGCCCTTAAGCAGATTTTGGGTTGAGAAGACATTACTGAGCCTTTCAAACCTGATTTTAGTGAGTTCTCCTTGGAATGCAATTTATTGCACAAGATTCTCTTCTATAACATTGTTCTAAGAGGTGGCGGGAAAAACCATGTTACCTACATAGATATTGGACTGATTTGGTGCATTTTGAATGGAAAGCATATCAACTTAGGCCACTTAATGCTATATCACATGAGGTCTTGTGTTGACAATACCAAGCATGAATCCAAGAAAGGAAAATAAGTGGAAGGTAAGAGCATTCTCCCCTACGGTGCTGCCCTGACCATATTGTTTGATCACTATGGTATTCCTCACATAGCAGGAGACATCTTCTATCTGTTTTCCAGGAACAAAATCAATTCGTCGTTTATGGGCTAGTTGAACTACACCTTAGTTAATGGTGTTTGGGTCAAGAAAGGTGCATTCCAAGTTGAACCTAAGAAGAGGATGCAGTCGAGATGGAAGAATTACATGCTGGCCAGGACCTCCCTATTCCTCCTCCTCCAACCTCCACCACTGCCCCTCTTCTTCCACTATTCTACCTGCTGATCCACCCACCACTCTATCTACTCCTATCACTCTAGTTCCTACTGCCTCTTCTTCTTCTGTCCGTGATATATTCATCGCCTTATCCAAGCAAATGCAAGACCTCTAAAACTACGTCTCCACAAAAATGGAGGCTATACATTATCGGATGGATGAGATGACTTGCGAGCTCAAGGATGTGAAGGACAATCAAGCCCAGCTCACTCAGAAGCTTCGCGACACTCTCCTTGCTTTTTCCTTATGATTTTTTTTTATAGATGACAAAAGGGGAGATGACCTTTGATAGATGTTTTTGATATGGATAATTTGATACATTTGGATGTGGATATTTTGATACATTTGATACATGTTGATGTATTTTGGAATTTTTTTTTTTTGGATATTTTGATACATTTGGATATGTTGACGTATTTTGAAACTTTTTGGATATGAAACTCATTGACTATATGAATGTATTGAATCTGATTATCCTTTATGAATCTTTTATGAGTGCAATCGTCGTTATCATATCTTGAATTTTATCCTAATGCCTGCACATTAGTAACAAATGACATGTTTATTTAATGCATATTGATAGGGGGAGATAACGGCTTTATACTTACATATTTTTACCCTTTCACAAACATCTATGGATTGTCATCATCAAAAAGGGGGAGATTGTTGGCCTAAATGGTTTTAACCCCATGGGTTTGATGATAACAATACATAATAAGATGTATAAGCACTAATGAGCATTTAAGTGATGAATCTAGACAGGTATCAAAACCGCAAATGTTTCAAGAATCAAGGATCAATTTGCAAAAGCAAACAAAGCACTAGTTCATATGAAAACAGAGCAAATGGTTCCATCAATAATTCAAGATTGATCACAAGTCTATATGTGAGAATTTTAGAAACCTAATGTAAGATTAATTTCAATCCTTGCTCACACAAGGTTAAAAAGGGCTTAGAACTTTGCAAAAATTGATAAACTTAAAGGCCTACTCAATTCACTTTGAACCTAGAGTTTGTGAAAATTTCTAGTCTGAAAATGCTGTTTTAGCAGGCTGAAATTGTTCAGCAGGCTGAAAATGCACCCATCTAAAATTTCAGCTCTTTGGAATTTTCAGATGACTCTTTGAGCCAGCTGAAAGATCTTTGAGCCAGCTGAAAGTAAGATTTAAGACGGCTAAAAGTCTTGGCTTTTGGTTCTGTTTTTACACCCTCTCTGGAATTTTCAACAGCCTTCTTCAGACGGCTAAAAGGGAGATTTCAGCCGGCTGAAAGTTATTTCAGCTGGCTGAAAGCCTTGGGCAGAGGTCTAATAGTTAGTTTTATAACAGACTTTTGAAGCATTTAATGCCACCTAACTCCCTTTCCTGACATTTATTGCTACAGAACGGCTATTTTGGACTCCTTGTGTATAAATACAAGCTTTGAGCTCATTTATGAGCATTTATTGAGCTACAAGCTTTGAGCTCATTTATGAGCATTTATTGAGCTACAAGCAAAAAATCAATTACAAAGCCCTAATTTCTCTTGCGAGCATTCATTGAAATCAATTAATAGCTGAGTGTGCTTTCAATTTTCTGTGTATCTACTCTTTGAGAGAGCTTTCTTTGAGCACAAAATTATTTCCAAACACTTTGTATCAAAGGGTTGTGAGAACCCTCACTTGTAGCACTTGAGAAGTGTGTATTTGGCTAACTGTTGGTGAAGAACACTTGATTTGTAAAGGTTTGCTACTCCACCTTAAAGAAGAATGATAGTGGATTAGTGAATCCTCAAGTGAGCCCTTGAGGCGAGGACGTAGGCGAGAGGCCAAACCTCGTTAACATCGTTTGCATTCTCTTATTCTTACTCTATTTATTATTGCTCTATCTTATATTCATTCTTGTTTGCAATAATCTGATTTTGAGTTTGCAATTAATTTTTAATTTGGCCTATAACCCTATTCACCCCCCCCCCTCTAGGGTTAATTGCTTAGGACAACATAGGTGACCGTTTATGGGAAGACTTGTTTGTATTTTCACTGTACTTTGTTATATGTCTTGTCCCATTAGACATATCTCCACATTTTTTTTATACTTAAATATGATGATTTAGTAGATACTTTGACCTTGGTAATAGGCTAGTACTATGTAAATGCATACGCCCTTTCGGATTGGGTATCTATCAAAATCATTGCAAAATAAGTTTTGTTTTATAAACTCTTATATTACTAAATGTTTGGGCAACTTGAATAAGATCATTATTTGTTTTTCAAATTAATGAGTGGCCATTCTTCCCTCTAGTTAATTGGTCTTACTTAGGAGTCAGGAGGAGACTTGATAGACACAAGAAATTAGTGTTTAATTTCATGGTTAAAGAAACGCGAAGGGACTTCTTAAGATATGTGTGAGCGCACCGATTTTCATCACATGCTCGCTTTTACCTGTGTTTTACCTGCTTTTGCTTCTGATGGTCGTGCTAACCCTGTAAGATTAGCACGTGAATTAAAGTCACCACCTGGAAGGGTCCAGGACCAATTTTGTTGACTAAAGAAAGATTTGGAGCTAGGGTACATATTGGAAAGTGTCAGGCACCTAACAATGCCTGGTAATAAACCGGCCCTGATTTTGTATTCATTAACCATGTTTAGTATTTTAATTTAATCTGGATCACCCATATATTATGCAATAATTAAAACTCACACAAATAACATATTAATCAAATAAACAATAAATATAATTTATACAATTCTACTATCAAATATAAATTCATACCTTGTGCAAATGAAATTTATTGGTGTTTAAACCGTCCCTCAGGTCCACTGTCAATCTGGCAACTAGTGTCCCTTCTGTTGAGCCAAGCAAGCTATTTCCCTTTTTCACAAGTCATCTCTCTTTTATTTTCTCTCAATGCAACTTCTCTCTTTTTTAGTATTTTTCTTACAAGAACTCTCCTCCCCAAGTTTCTCTTTCTCTCTATTTTCTCTCAAAGTCTCAACGTTCCCTCTTGACCCTCTAATTTTTTTGGTGTCCTTGAACTCTCCCAAGCTCTTGCTATTTATAGGAAAGAATCAAAGTGCAGGCTTATTCACTTACCTAATTTCCCCCACCATTCCGCACTTCTTTTATTTTTGACATCCTACACATCTCCCATTTACCTAATTTCTCCCACCATTCCTTACTTCTATCCTTTCTTGGAGTGGGTTTCTTACTTAAAAAGAAAAGAAGTTGAAACAGTGAAGTTACTAGTCAACCTGACATAAATTGATAGTTAGTAGAAGTAAAGTTGACAATCGTTTTAAAGCAAAACAGCATTAGATTTTTATTACTTGAGAAAAATGGTGGATGAATCACTTATAATAGATGGTGGATACAACACTTGGTAATGGTGGATGAATCACTTGAGATAAATGGTGGATACACACCACTTGGTAAATGGGAGATGAATTCATCACCACTTCAAAAGTTAGGTAAATGTGAGCCTATATAAAGAAAGCTTTGGTTGGAAACAATGAACACAATTGAGAGATAATGAGTTGAAATAAAGGAAAGATGAATGAGAAGTGTGAGAAGTGTGAGAAGGGTGCATAGGGAGGACTCTACCCAATTAGTCTTATATGCATATACACACACATATATATGTACCTAACTCAATTGTTTGTTTTGCTTGCAAAAAAAAGACCCAGGTTGACAATAAACATCACGGACCTCATCATCGGGAACTCACCATCAAATATAGGGACATAATGAGATATCTACAATATGTTTTCAACACCTTTAATTTGATTTAAAAGTCAAGTTACCCATTTTATGAAATAGTTGTAAAACTAAAAACATGTTCTTCCTTTACTTGAAGAAATAGTTGTAATGGACAATTATGAGAGCAAATAAATTTTTAATCCTCCAAGTGAATAAAAAGTTTGACAATTATTAGAGATTAGAGCTCATAGATTTTAGGCTGAAATTAAGTTTATATATATATTTGAGGGATATATGCTAACATCTTTTGTTCCAACAAATACTTTTTTTAAATCCAAAAGTCGTTACTTGATTAATCAAGATCGATTCAACACTATCTGTTATCCCAAGTGTAAAACCCTAGAGGGGGTGAATAGGGTTTATAGCCAATTAAAACAATTGTGACAAACTAAAATTCAAATTATTGCAAACAAGAGAAAATTCAACAATAAGCAATAATGAGAAAGAGTTAGAGAATGCAAACACAAGATATTAACGAGGTTTGGCCTTCCCGCCTAAGTCCTCGCCTTAAGAGCGCCGCTTGAGGATTCCACAATCCACTATGACAATCTCCTTTAAGAGTGGAGATCAAACCGTTTACAAAGAGAAGCTCTCTTCAAGACAAATCTCTCTTGTCTCACTAGGGTTCACACAACCCTTACAACACTTGAAATTGGAATTGATTTGTTGTAAACAAACTCTCTTGCAGTAAATACAACTCTTGAATGCTCAACAAACTTCTAATAATTACTCAATTGAATGCTTTTTAAGAATTAGGGCTTGAAAGCTCTTTTACAAAGGATGAGTATTGATTGCTCTTGTATGGATACTCATAAATGAGTTTGAATGCTTGTATATATACCCATTTGGCCCAATATGGCCGTTGCAAGCATTAAATACCGGGAAAGAGCCATTTAGTGGCAATAAATGTACCATTAGGCTTTCAAAAAACTAGCCGTTACAGCTCATTTCGAGTGATATAGTCGACTAAATAAACCAGTAGGCAAGAATAGGTCATTTCAGCATGATTTAGTTGACTAAACCTTCCTATATAGTCGACTAAATAAACCAGTAGCCAAACTGGTCTATTTATGCATGATGTAGTCGACTAAACCTTGTATTTTCTAGGTTTAGTCTCTTTTAAGTGTGTTTTCTCCTATTAAGACCATTTCTATCGACTTAGGCCTCTTGCAAATGATAAATTCACTTTGATCAAACGTCCTAAGGTCCATCTAAGTCATTAGAGTAAGGTCATGAGCAATTATGTACATTTTGGAACCTAAAACCTCATTTGTAGCCTAAATGAGTCTTCATTAACGATGATTGCATGGCTTAAGGTGCTTGTAGTTCCTTTGCTTACTTTTTATTTTCTTATTGCATCACGCTTGATCATTCTTGATGTTTTGGACACGAGCCTTGAGTTATATGGCTTGGTTGTGCTATTGAGTGCATGTGCTTGAGTCATTTGAGCTTTTAAGCTTATACTTGAGTGGTTTTGAGCTTGAGTACCTAGCTTTGATCATTAGCTTGACATTTAAAGCATTAGAACTCACATCAATTTCTTGTTATCATCAAAATCCCAAAGATACCCTTGGATAAAAACTAATGGGGTCAACACTATCAACAATATAAGCTACATAATTATTGAAGCAATTAACTCAAGTTATGAGGAAGATAACACTTAAATGTAAAAGTATGATAAATAATACCAAGGGACTCAAGAAATAAACTAAATTTTGAAATCTAAAATAGTAATCATAATATCTATACTCATATCAACAAAGCTTCTATGTAATTTATGCCAAGAGGTTGGCATTAAGACTTTAATGTTAAGTTGAGTAGAATGCATCAAAGTTCTTATATCATATCACATGTTAAGACTGCACTCATAGCATCTCATGAAATTTTACAAACTAATGCATACTTTATTTTTCATTATGAATTTTAATTAGTGCACAAAAAATAAAAAATCCATCCAATGAATACGATAGTCAAGCAATGAAATGTTCTATAATGAGTGTTGACTTCAAGTCAATAGAATAAAAAAGACAGTGTTCATATTAAGTGTTTAACAAAAACTTAAGGGTTTTTAGTTAAAAACACTTTAGTGGCACTAACTTTACCATATGTTTCTATTGAGTCTGAAAAAAAATTAAATGGACAAATTAATCCACTAACTTTTCTAACAGATTTCAATGTGGTCCATTTGTATTACGTCACGCATTAAACTTGAAATAACACTTCTTTGCTTGATTCATTAGAAGTGGATGCATGAGACTGTACTTCAAGTTTTTCTTGTTTGACACAATGTACAAAGAACTAATAAGTAAAATAACTAACAAAGTATAAGAAAATGCATATAACATATAAACATCTCACATGCTCCTAGTTTATGCCATGAAACACGCAAAATGAATCAATTCAAGCATTTATTGAGGATCTTGAATTGCGCATGACTAAACACTGGTGTGTAATTGACTCTATCAATTCACTAATTTTGATATAGTCATCTTAAAAACTTTTATTGCTATAACCATTGTTCAAAATTTTTGCAAGCTTTACTCGGTTGCCAACAGTAAGATATTTCGATCACAAATTTCATCATGTTGAAAACCCAGCTTTACATGAAGATATACCAAACCATGTACAATGTCTCTATATTAACAAAATAATAAAACAAATAGAATTTAAAAAGTTCAAGAGACTACGTTGGACAAAAATAAAATAAAAATAATTTAACTCACGACATGATGTGAGCGAAGTCTGAGTGCAAGACACCAAAAGTTACCAACTTCGCCTTCCATTCAAACCAAGGTGCAATCGTATTCTTCAAAGCCTAGGTGTAATTTGTCCGCATCTTCTGACTCGCCGATGCAATGCATTCTTAAAAAGTAAAAGTTATTGTTCTCTAAAGAAAAATTATACCAAAATAATGTATCCTTGTTATTTTCTTGTTCTTTACAGTTGGTTCTTCTATGATTTTCAAGAGTGCATTCATATGCACTATTTCAAACTTGAATCTTGTTGCCCTTCCTATACCTCATGGTGGCAAGATATTCATTCTAAAATAATTTATTCATACACAACTATTATTATAAATCAAATAACAAAATCAAATACGAATACGTAATTAATAAACTTATCCATGTCGTCTCTAGTGGGTTATGGGTTGATTTATGAGGCTCATGCCTTAGACATAGAGGAGCACTACTAACCAAAGGATTCTATTGGTTGAAAAATATCCAGACACCCTAACCACAATGTCCCATGCATATATGTGCTATAAAATTTATCAACCCATGTCATCTAACTTAGGTGGAGTATCAGAATCATTTTATTACTGTAATGTCCTATTGGCATTTCCCCCTAGAAAATACTGGATCTCGAAGCACACACATCGCAAAATGGAAAAAACAAAGTTTCTATAGGACAAAAAAATATAGAAACAATAGTGATTGAAATTGAAAATATGGGGATATATGATATTTCTTTTATATGGGGATATATGATATTTTCTTTAAGATAACGTGATTGTTAAACCAAAATGAATAATTATGGGAAAGCAAGAAACAATTCCCACATTCCTAGAAAAGTAGGTAGTGTAGGTTTTTTTTATTTAATTGGTGATGTTTTGTTTGCTTGAAACACGATTAAATACTTATCACAAAAGAGTAAATAAAATAGATATTAGAAAAAGCCCTAATTTGAGAGACCACATCAGGCAAATGCCTTAATAATACAATATAGAAATATAGATATAGATATAAATATTATCAAGAAAATAAATAAATAATATGGTATAGATATATCACAAGAACCTTGAGGTTGAGCCACTTGGTGCATTTTTACAATGCTATCTGGCACATTTTTTATTCTAATTTTAGAAGTAGTGTTTTGAGTTTCAAAAGTCATAACTATTCAAGTTAACTACTTCTAGAATGTCATAATTTCTTCATTTAAACTATTCAATCTAACTGCTTCTAGAATGTCACAATTTTTTCCTTTAAAATATAATAGATTCTTTTTCTAACTATTGTAAATAAAGCCAAAAAGTTTTTTTAATATACATGACTACATGCGAGGAAAAAATAATTATGTGAGGGAGAGAACATTCATGCATGCGATTCTATCATTCTCAGGTTTAGTCTATTCTCCCTCTCTGTCATGCCATACATATCAATATATCATTCTTATTCTCTCATTTTGTCTCGCGCGTGAATTTATGAAATTTTTGTCTAATACAATGGGAAAATCCGAAAAAACCCAATAAATCTTTACCAAATAGTTAGTTTCTATATATATACACATATATTTTGATTTACATTATATTTGATTTATTTTTTTTTTATAATTATTTCTATATTGTATTATTATTATTATTATTATTATATATAATAAATGGATATATCTCCTTTTTTCCCTTCATGTTTTTTAGATTAGATTTTTTTTTCTCCATTACTTTTATGACTGTGGATTATGTTAATAAATAAGTTTAGTAATTTTTTATCCTTTAAACTTTTTTATTTATATTTAAATTTTATATTATTTCTTATAATTATTTTTATATGATATTTTTTAAAATTACTTTTTATCCTATGCATTGAACGGGTTCACCGCTAGTATATATATATATAAAGGGAAAAGATTTATAGGACAACCGTCCAAAATGAAACTTGTTACCACCGTCCAAAATGTAACTTGCTTCCAAAAAAAAACAAAAAGCATAAAAGGCAGAAGCTTCTTGAAGAAACTGAAAAATTTGTCTATTCTCATTTCTCTCTTTCTTCTCTCACCCAAACCATACCCAAAGAGCATATTTCTCTCTCATCTTTCTCTATGAAAAAGCTGACACATCTCCTTTCTCTCTCTCTCCTCTATCTTTTTGTACGTGTATCCAGCTTTTCTTCTCTTAAAGAAATAAAAAAACATTAAAA